>CM033470.1:13658754-13774118 GCA_019447015.1 Hymenochirus boettgeri
GTAACTGTTATACAGACATTATGGGTAGGGTATAAAGGTTGGACTAGATAGACGTATGTCTTTATAC
Source organism: Hymenochirus boettgeri (assembly GCA_019447015.1). Classification (NCBI taxonomy): domain Eukaryota; kingdom Metazoa; phylum Chordata; class Amphibia; order Anura; family Pipidae; genus Hymenochirus; species Hymenochirus boettgeri. The sequence continues at coordinate 13,658,822 of CM033470.1, forward strand.
AACCTCCAATACTATGTTACTATGTAATTGTTATACAGACATTATGGGTAGGGTATAAAGGTTGGACTAGTTGGACGTATGTCTTTATACAACCTCCAATAATATTTTACTATGTAACTGTTATACAGACATTATGGGTAGGGTATAAAGGTTGGACTAGATGGACATATGTCTTTATAAAACCTCCAATACTATGTTACTATGTAACTGTTATGCAGACATTATGGGTAGGGTATAAAGGTTGGACTAGATGGACGTATATCTTTATACAACCTCCAATACTATGTTACTATGTAACTGTTATACAGACATTATGGGTAAGGTATAAAGGATGGACTAGACGGACGTATGTCTTTATATAACCTCCAATACTATGTTACTATGTAACTGTTATACAGACATTATGAGTAGGGTATAAAGGTTGGACTAGATGGACGTATGTCTTTATACAACCTCCAATACTATGTTACTATGTAACTGTTATACAGACATTATGGGTAGGGTATAAAGGTAGGACTAGATGGACGTATATCTTTATACAACCTTCAATTCTATGTTACTATGTAACTGTTATAAAGACATTATGGTTAGGGTTTAAAGGTTGGACTAGATGGACGTATGTCTTTATACAACCTCCAATACTATGTTACTATGTAACTGCGATACACACTGCACATTGTGTTGGATTGACATATTGTGATTTAGTGTAAGGGTGCTGATCACAACCGCACACTTGTGTTTGGATTGGTAACATAGTGTGATTAGTTAAGAAGGGTGCTATAACACCCTGCAACATGTTTTTGGAGTGATAAGCAATCGTGTGATTTAGTGTAAGGTGCGATACACCCTGCACATGTGGTTGGATTGAATACCATTGGATTGTGGATTTAGTGGTAAGGTCGATACACTCTAGCACATAGTGTTTTTGATTAGTAACATATGTGATTTAGTGTAGGTGGGAATACCCACGGGAGCATTGGTATGGATTGATACCATAGTGTGGATTTAGTGTAAGGTGCTATACACACTGCACATATTGTTTGGATGTATCCAAAAAACATCGTGTGATTTAGTGTAGAAGGTGCTATAACAGCACTGACTGCACATTGTGGTGATTAGAATGCCCATCGTGTTATTTAGTGTAAGGTGCTTACAACAACCGCACATTGTGTTTGGGTTGGTAAAATGTGATTTGTTAAAGGTGCGATACACAACGCACATTGTGTTGGGATTGGTGAACATAGTTGGCTTTAGTGTCGGGTGGCGATACACACTGCCATTGTGGTTGGATTGATACCATAGATGTGGATTCAGTGTAAGGTGTCTATCACACTGCTACAATTGTTTTGGATTGGTAACATAGTGTGGATTTAGTGTAAGGTGCTATAACAGCAACTGCAACATTGTGTTTGTTGGTAACATAGTGTGAATTTAGTGTAAATAGGTTGCTATAACACACCGGCCCATTGATGATTGATTGATTCAACATAGTGTGATGTTAGTGTAAGGTCTATACACCGGCACCTTGTGTTGATGGGATCAATCGTTGATTTAGTGAAGGTGCTTACACACTGCACATGGTGTTGGATTGGTAACATAGTGTGATTTAGTGTAAGGTGGCTATCCACACCGCACAGTGTGGTTGGATTGAATAAAATAAAATGAGTGTGTAATTTAGTGTAGGTGCTCATACACACTGCACATTGTGTTGGATTGATACCATAGTGTGATTTATAGTGTAAGGGAATGATACACACTGCCAATTGTGGTTGGAATTGATAGCCCCAGGACCCATGAGTGTGATTTATGTAAAGGTGGTGAACTACCCACTGCACAGTGTGTTGGATTGATACCATAGTGTGATTTGAGTGTAATGTTCTATACACACTGGACACTGGTGTCTCTGTGGTAACGTATGTTGGAGCTTGACTACTTGATACGGTGATGTAAGTGGACTACAGTCGTAACTGATATCAACGCCACCTGCGAGACCACGGTTGTTTTTTATGGAATTGATACCCATAGGTGTGATATCTTCTTAAGACTGTCGTCTAACTATCTACCCGCCGGTGCTATGCCCACTGCACAATGGTGTTGGGATTGGTAACAATAGATGTGCTTTAAGTGTAAGGTGCATCCCACTGCACGTTGTGTGGGCTAATACCATAGTGTGATTTGTGTAAGGTGGCTACACACCTGCGACATTGTGTTTGATTGATAAACAAGTGTATTTATTTAAGGTGCTATACACACCGCACATTGTGGTTGGATTGGTAACATAGTGTGATTTAGTGTAATGTGCTATACACCTGCACATTGTGTTTGGATTGATACCATAGTGTGATTTAGTGTCAGGTGCGATACACACTTCACAAAATTTTTTATTTGTGTGTTGATTGTATACCATAGTGGTTGAATATTAGTGTAAGGTGCGATCACACTGCACTTTGTTTTTGGATTGGTAACATAGTGGTGATTTAAGTGTAAGGTGCTATACACACTGCACATTTGTGTTTTGGATAGAACCAGTCAGGTTTGATTTAGTGTAAAGGCTATAGCACACCGCAGCATTGTGTTTGGATTGATAAATATTAGTGTGATTTTAGTGCAAGGTGTATACACCACTGCACATGTGTTGGATATGATCACCCGGAATAGTTGGGGATTTAGTGTAAGGGTCTATACACACCGCACATTGTGTTGGCTTGATACACGTGTGATTTAGTGTAAGGTGCGATACCCCCTGCACTTGTGTTGGATGATACCATAGTGTGATGTATTAAAGGTGCTATACACAACCGCACATTGTGTTGGATTGATAAATAGTGTGATTTAGGGTAAGGTGTGTACACACTGCACATTGTGTTGGCATTAGATACCATAGTGGTGATTTGTTTAAGGGTGCTATACACACTAGCACATTGTGTTGGATTGATAACAATAGTGTGATTGTGTAGGTGGCTATACCCACTGCATATTGTGTTGGATTGATAACTAGTGTATTAGTGTACGGTGCTATACACACTGCACATTGTGTTTGGTCTGATCACATAGAGTGTGATTTAGTGTAAGGTGCTATACACCCTGCACATTGTGTTGGAATTGATAACAATGTGAGTTAAGTTGTACAGGTGCTATACACACCTGCACATTGTTTTGGATTTAAAACCATAGTGTGGGATTTAGTGTAAGGTGCTATACACACTGCACATTGTGTTGGAATTGATAACAATATTGTGATTTAGTGTCAGGTGCTATACAACACGCCCATTTGTGGTTGTTGATACCATGTGTGATTAGTTTAAGGTGCTATACACTGCCCGCTTGTTTGGATTGGATAACATAGTGTGAGTTTATGTAAGGTGCGATACACCCCTGCACATTGTGTTGGCTTGAAACATAGTGTATTTAGGTAAGGTGCTATACCACTGCACTTGTGTTGGATTGATACCATAGTGTGATTTAAGTGTAATGTGCTATACCCACTTGCCATTGTGTTTGGATTGATACCATAGTGTGATTTGTGTAAGGTGCTATACAACACTGCACATTGTGTTGGAATTGATAACATGTGTGAGTTATTGTTACGGTGCGATACACCCTGCCATTGCGTTTGGATTGAAACCATAGGGTGATTTAGTGTAAGGTGCTATAAACACACTGCACATTGTGTTGGATTGATACCATAGTGTGATTTAGTATAAAAGGTGCTATAACCCCCTGCACATTGGGGTTGGATTATAACCATAAGTTTGATTTGTGTAAGGTGCTATACACACTGCACCTGTGTTGGATTGGATAACAATAGTGTACGTTAGGTAAGGTGCGATACACACTGCACATTGTTGTTGGATTGATGATAACATAGTGTGATTTAGTGTAAAGTGCTTATACACCACTGCACATTGTGTTGTGGATTGACACCTAGTGTGGATTTTAGTGTAAGTTTCTATAACACTGTTCACATTGTGGGTTGGAATTGATTAACATAGTGGTTATTTAGTGAGGTGCTATCCACACTGCACATTGTGTTGTGGATTGTTACCATAGTTTGATTTAGTGTAAGGGTGCTATACCACTACTGCCCATTGTGTTGGATTGATACCATAGTGTGATGTTCGTGTAAGGTGCTATACACACCTGCACATTGTGTTGGATTGATTCCGTAGTGTATTAGTGTAAGTTGCTATACACACTGCAATTGTGTTGGAATTGCGAACATCTTTTGATTTATTGGTGCGATACACACTGCAATTGTGTTTGGTTGATACCAATAGTGGTATTTAGTGGTAAGGTGCGATACACACTGCAACATTGTTGGGGAAAAAAAAAACATGTTGATACATATGTGATTAGTGTACGATGCGATACACACTGCACATTGTGTTTGGATTGATAACCATAGTTGCATTTATGTAAAGGTGTGCGATACACACTGCACATTGTGTTGGTTGATTCCGGATAGTGGATTAGTGTAGGTGCTATACACACCACATTGTGTTTGATTGATAACCATGTGTGATTAGTGGTAAGGTGATACACACTGCACATTGTGTGGATTGATACCCATATTGTGATTTAGTGTAAGTTCTAATACACACTGCAACACATTGTTTGGATTGATAACCATAGTGTGATGTATGTAGGTTTGCTTACCACTGCACATTGTGTTGGATTGTACCATGTGTGATTTAGTGTAGGTGCTAGACACACGGCCACATTGTGTTGGATTGAACATAGTGTGATTTAGTGTAAGGTGCTATACACACTGCACATTGTGTTGGCTTGAGTACCAAGAGTGGATTTAGTGTAAGGTGCATACACACGTCCATTGTGCTGGATTGATCACATAGTGTGATTTAGTGTAAGGGTGCTAGTACCCCACTGCACATTGTGTTGGATTGATAACAATAGTTGTGAGATTTAGTTGTAAGTTGCGATACACACTGCAATTGTTTTGGCTTGGTAACTAGTGTGATTTAGTGTAAGGTGCGATACACCTGCACATTGTGTGTTGGATTGGTAAACATAGTTGTGATTTTAGTGTAAGTGCGATACACACTGCACATTGTGTTGGATGGATAACCGTAGTGTGGATTTAGTGTAAGGTGCTATACCACTGCAAACCTTGTGTTGGCTTGGTAACATAGTGTGATTTTAGTGTAAGGTGCGATCCACAACTGCACATTGTGTTGGATGATAACCATAGTGTGGGTTAGTGGAGGTGCCTATACAAACTGCACATTGTGTTGGATTGATCCCATTGTGATTAGTGGAAGGTGCTATACACACTTCACATGTGTTGGATTGGTAACATAGTTGTGATTAGTGTAAGGGCTATACCCCTGCACATTGTGTTGGATTGATACCATAGTGTGATTTAGTGTAAGGTGCTACAACACTGCACAGTTATGGTGGATTGCAACCATAGTGTGATTTAGTGTAAGGTGGCTATACACACTGCACATTGTGTTGGATTGATACATAGGGTGATTTAGTGTACGGTGGCTTATACACACTGCACCTTGTGTTGGATTGGTAACATAGTGTGATTAGTGTAAGGTGCGATACCCACTGCACATTGTTTGATTGATACCATAGTGTGATTTAGTGTAAGTGCTTCACACTTGCACATTGTTGTTTGGATTGATACCCGGTGTAGGTGGTGATTCAGTATAAGGTGCTAAGCTATACACTGCCCATTGTGTTTGGATTGATAACATAGTGTGGGTTGTGATAAGGTGCTTTACACACTGCACATATGTGGTTGGCTTGGTAACATAGTGTGATTTAGTGTAAGGTCGATACACACTGCACATTGATGTTGGATTTATACCATAGTGTGATTTAGTGTAAGGTCTATAGCACACACACATTGTGTTGGAATTGGTGGTAACATATTGGTGATTTAGTAGTCAGGTGCTCATACACACTGCACATATGTGTGGATTTGATTAACATAAGTGTGTTTAGTGTAGGTTGTGAACACACTGCACATTGTGTTTGGAATTACATACCATAGTGTGATTTAGGTAAGGTGCGATACCCGGCACTTGTGTTGGATGGATAACCATATTGTGAGTTTAGTGTAGGTGTCGATACACACTCTGCACGTTGTTGTTGGATTGGTAAACATAGTGTGATTTAGTGTAAGGTACTATACACACTGCCACCTTGTGTTGGAATTGATAACCATAGTGTGATGGTAGTATAGGGTGCCTATACACACTGGCCATTGTGTTGGATTGATAACCATAGTGTGAATTATTAGTGTAAGGAGGTGGCGATACCACCGCACATTGTTGTTGGATTGATACCCTAGCGTGATTTAAGTGTAAGGTCGCTACACACTTGCACATTTGTTTGATTTGAATTAAACATCGTTTGATTTAGTGTAAGGTGCGATACACACGCACATTGTGTTGGAATTGATACCATAGTGTGATTTAAGTAATAATGTGGCTCTAACACACTAGCACCTGTGTTGGATTGATAAATAGTGTGGATTTAGTGGTAAGGTGTGATACACACTGCACCTTGTGTTGGATTAATACCATCGTTATTTAGTGTAAGGTGCGATACACACTGCACATTGTGGTTGGATTGTAACATAGTGTTGATTTAGTGTAAGTGCGACCCACACCGCACCTTGTGTTGGATTGATACCATAGTGGTGTGAGTTAGTGTAAGGTGCGGTACACACTGCACATTTTGTTGGAGATTGAATAACCAAGTGTGATTTAGTGGTAAGGTGCTATCCCACACTGGCACCATTGTGTTTTGGATTGATAACAGTGTGATTTATTGTTATGTGCTATACCCCTGCACATTGTTGGGATTGATAACACAATAGTTTGATTTATGTCAGTGCTATAACAATACTCACATTGTTTGGATTGATCACCATATTGTGATTTAGTGTAAGGTGCTATACCACTGGCACACTTGTGTTTGGATTGATACCATAGGTGATGTAGTGGTAAGGTACTATCCACACTCATATTGTGTTGGGATTGATACCCAGTGTGATTTAGTGTAAGGTGCTATACATCAACTTACTGACATGGTGTTGGATTGATACCATAGTGTGATTTTATTGTAGGTGCATCTACACCACACTGCACATGTGTTGGATTGATAACCATAGTAGTGATTTCGTGTACGGGGTACTATACACCCCGACCCCCTGCACATTGTGTTGGATGATCCCATAGTGTGATTTAGTGTAAGGGTGCTATAATACACACTGCACATTGTGTTGGATTGATACCATACGTGTGCTTTAGTGTAAGGTTCTATACACAACTGCACACTTGTGGTTTGATTGATACATAGTGTATTTATTGTAGGTGCTATACACACCTGCACATTGTGGTTGGATTGATACCATCAGTGTGATTTAGTGTAAGGATGCTATACAACCTGCACATTGGGTTGGATTGATACCATAGTGTGATTTAGTGTAGGTCCTATACACACCTGCCATTGTGTTTGGATTGATACATAGTTTATTTAGGTAAGTCTATACACACTGCACATTGTCCTGGATTGATACCATAGGTGTGATGTAGTGTAAGGTACTATACAACTGCCATTGTGGTTTTAGGATTGATACCATAGTGTTATTTCGTGATCCTGGCTATAACACACTGCACATTGTGTTGGACTTGATACCATAGTGTGATTTTAGTGTAAGAAGGGCTACCCACTGCCACATTGTTTTGGATTGATACCCATAGTGTGATTTAGTGTAAAGTGCGATAACACACGGCACATTGTGTTGGATTGATACCATAGTGTAGATTTAGTGTAAGGTGCGATACACCCTGCACATTGTTGGTTGGATTGTTAACATAGTTTGATTTAAGTGTAAGGTGCTACACACACTGCAATTGTGGTTGGATTGATACCATGTGTGATTTTAGTGTAGGTGCGGTACACACTGCCATTGTGTTTGATTGATACCATAGTGTGATTTAGTGTAAGGTGCTATAACACACTGCACATTGGTTGGAATTGAGCCATAGTGTGATTTTAGTGTAAGGTGCGTCTATACACACTGCCATTGTGTTTGGATTGCTACCATAGTGTGATTTAGTGTAAGGTGCTATACACACCTGCACATTGTTATGATTGAACCATAGTTGTGATTTAGTTGTAAGGTGCTATACACACTGCACATTGTGTTGGAATTGATACCATAGTGTGAGTTAGTGTAAGGTGCTATACACACTGCACATTGTGTTGGATTGATGCAGAGTGGTGATTTTAGTGGTAAGGTACTATACACACTGCACATTGTGTTGGATTTTTATACCTAGTGTTGATTTTCACGTGTAAGGTGTATGCCACTGCACATTGTGTTGGATTGGTAACATAGTGTGATTTAGTTAAGGTGCTATACACAACTGCACGTTGTGTTTGATAGATACCATAGTGTGATTGAGTGTAAGGTGCGATACACCGCCATTGTGTTGGATTGGATCCCATAGTGTGATTTAGGTAAGGTGCTATACACACTGCACATTGGTTGGATTGATACCATAGTGTTGATTTAGTGTAAGGGGACTATACCACTTGCACATTGTGTTGGATTGTACCATAGTGTGATTTAGTGTAGGTGCTATACACACCGGCACAGTGGTGGGTTGGTTTGGTACCATAGGTGTGATTTAGTGTAAGTTTTCTATACACACCACCGAAGCATTGTGTGGTTGATAACATAGGTGATTTAAGTGTAAGGTTCGATACCACTGCACTTGTGATGGATTGAATACCTAGTGTGATTAGTGTAAGGTGCTCACACCCGCACATTGTGTGGATTGGTAACATATTGTGATTCAGTGTAAAGGTGCTTACACACTGCACATTGTGTTTGGGGATTGGTAACATAAGTGTGTATTTAGTGTAAGGGTGCATATACACACCGCACCTTGTGTTGGATTGGATAAACATAGTGTGATTTAGTGTAAGGTTATATACACACCCCGCACATTGTTTTGGATTGATCCATAGTTTGATTTTCAAAAAAAAGTGTAAGGTTGCTATACACACTGCACATTGGTGTTGGATTGATACCATAGTTGTGATTTGTGTAAGGTGCTATACACACTCGGCACATTGTGTTGGATTTGATAACCATATTGGGATTTAGTGTAAGGTGCTATACACACGGCACATTTGTGTTGATTGATACCATAGCTTGTGATTTAGTGTAAGTGCTATACAACACCCGCACATTGTATTTGGATTGGAACATAGTGTGATTAGTGTAAGTGCTATAACACACCCGCACATTGTGTTGATTGCTAAAATGTGTGATTTTAGTGTAAGGTGCGATACACATACCGCACCTTGTGTTGGATTGGTACCATAGTGTGATGTAGTGTAAGGTACTATACACACTGCACATTTGTTGGATGATAACCCTAGTGTGATTAGTGTAAGGTACTATAACACTGCACATGTGTTGTATGATACCTAGGGGTGATTTAGTGTAAGGTGCTATACACACTGCACTTGTGTTTGATTTGATACCATAGTGTGATTTAGTGTAATGTGCGATACAACACTGCCATTGTGTTGTATTGATAACCAATAGTGGGTTTAGTGTAAGGTGTGATACACACTGCACATTGTGTTGGATTGACTACCATAGTGTTGATTTAGTGTAAGGTGTGATACACACTGCACATTGTGTTGGATTGATACCAATTGTGAATTAGTGTAATGTGAATACTCACTGCACATTGGTTGTTGATTGATCCAATGTGTGATTTAGTGTAAGGTGTTATACACACTGCATATTGTGTTTGATTTATTATACCGTATGTCGTATCCAGTATTCAGACAGATCTCTCTTCATACCCATGAAAAAGGTTGCGTAACCAAGAACTTCCGTCTACCTGACCGGTGATCCCAGTGGATGTAGTTATTCTTGCGAAGAACTTAAAGCATCGCGGGATCCCGTCCTTGGACCGTATACCTCTACATTGGTGGATCATTGTTCAAAACAAACTTAAATTGTAAATTAAAAACCCGTAATCGTTTATTACTCCTCATGTAGCGCAGTATTTACGGAATGTTTTAGTCCTTCATTAGACACGGGCACAGCGGGATCACAGTTTAAAAATAACGTGTTTTCAAACCCATTTTGGTTTTGGGGCTCATCAATGGAGAAATGAAGGACGGGGGATAGAAAGTTCAACATGGAACTTGGCCAATGGAAATTCTCTTTGATTGTTCTCACACCAACTTCTTTTCCCCTTCTGTAAATATCCCAAGATGCTCCCTGGTCCGGAAAGGCTCATCTCTCTCTTTCCTAACTCCTTTGGTTGGCTTGGTTCGCCTTTGCTATTTCCCTCCGTACATCAAATCTTTGTTTCTCTCTTTCTTCCCTTCCCCCCCTCTAAGAACATTGGAAAGGATCTTCGCTCCGAAATTCCCAAACCACTTTCTCTTTATACTATTTTTAAAACCCCAAATGAAAACTCACCACAAGCCAAAAATGTATTCCCGTCCTATATTTATGTGTACACAGCTAACTCCGTCCGCTGCCTGCTTTATTCGCCAACTTTTATATCAAGGCGCCATAACGAGAAGCCAAACCCCCCGAGACGAGGCTTTTTATTTGGAGTTCTGAAGCTGGTAAGCCCAGAAATAAATTGTTCCTCTTAGTACAAGATAATCATGGTGTGTACGGTTATTTCTAATAGACGTCTGGGTGAGGAGCAGTCTATTAATACGTAGAATCGGGAGTCTACATCAGACCTCAGCTCCCCAGTCCAGTGGCGCGTGCTTACTGTGTGGGGGTTTGTTGTGATTCTATTGGAATGTTGTATCTGACACTTGTGTAATCTCCTGCACCTCTTGTAGCTAAAGAAGAAATACACAGAAATAGAGACCAACCCAACGTCAATCTTTCTTTGTGTTAATGTTTTTTAGAATTTAAATTGTAGGGCAGACGAAGTATGGATGTATGTAACCCCGAACATGTCTGGTACTGATAGAGATGTGTGCCGAAACCTTCGCAAAGATCAGAGAATTTTTCAGCAAAAAATTTTGAAAATCCGAGTGGCAAATTCCGGCAAGCGGACCCCATCTTACAACATAAATCCGAAAATCATCCCCCCCCCCCCTTGATCTTCTACTCTGCCTCTAGCCCCTCCGTGCTAATTGTTTCGCTCGTGCAATAGGCGGTAATCCTCGGCGGGAAACTTTCCCGGTACAAAAGGGCCCTAGTCGTACGCTGCACGGGTATCCACTCATTAACCGATGCCCTGGCGGTCCACGGAATCTCGAGGCTGTTCGGATCCGCACGAACCCGCCGCATGCATTCCAATGGGCCGCACCCCCGCGGTGAACTCTTCGTACTGGTGCTGACGAGAACACCACAAATTATCTTACTAACTACCCCCGGTCCGGCAGAACGCTTCCATAGGGTGAGATTATTTCTGCAGTGAGAATTGGCTGTCCCAATCGGAAAATTCGAATGATACGATCGGTAATGACCTGAAAGATTAGTAATTATAGTAATATTAGTAAAAACCCATTATTAGTATTATTACATCTATGGGCATATTTTATAAAGCCCCCGCGCGTACAGGATCCGCTAAAAGACGTTAACGATTGGTATCGTAAATTTACGATTATTTTAAACCGATCGGAGATTAACGGTCGGTTTAACCAATCGTACATTTACGATAACCGGTGTAAAATCTACAATAACGAAATCACGACCCACACGCTCACACTTAGCGAGATACCGTGCCACAGCACCCTCTCTGGGGCTCCTCAGGTCTTTCATCAACCCTACTACTTGGCCCCTCCGTATTCTGGACTATCGATCCGTTTCCGTTTGGTCATTCACAAACTTTTCGGTCATAAATTTACGAACAATGCGATACCTGACCCCTGGGCGCTAAAAGGCTCGAATCACATACGCACGGTCTTTTTTATGCGTCTCGCGAGGCTACAGGACGATTTGGTGCTTTTGCGGTGACCCTTTTCTTATTCTACCGTAACTAACACGTGTGATCTCACTTATTTGGATTCTTACCTGCCATTGGTCTTTTTACCCATACTGCCCCTTTAAAGGCAACCGCACTATTCCGCTGTTTGTGGCGTTGTAGTGCCGTCTCACTTCTCAATCTGGACTAAAAATCTCACCTTGTGGTCCCACATTGGCAATGTTATCATACCTCCCACCCCAACCTCAAAGTCGTCAAAAGGGCACGAACAGCCCCGCCGGCCGGCTCCGCCGTTTACCTAGTCGCCGAACATACACGGCGCGAGTCAGGCCCTCAAGTTCACAACTAATAAGACACACAAACGTTCTCGCAGATTTACAGTGTTCGTACATAGTCGGGGCCCGCGGGCGGGGCCCCGCCCGTTCATCAACAACAAAAACGCCTCCTTGGTCGAATGTCGCCACGTTCCCCAAAACATCACGGAGCGGCGTCATTGCTCATGACGCTACTTAAAGAATACCACGACCTCCCGCGGTTTACCGCCCAACGACAGGAAAGGGGCGTCATTTCAAAACCTAATAAAGAAAAAACCCCAACCGTGTTTTACCGTCCCAAACATACAGGAAGCGCTCATTCAAACCTATAAAAAGAAAACAACCGCCGTTTACCGCCCCAAACAATCAGAGGCGTCATTTTCAAACCTAATCAAGAAACAAACCGTGTTTACCGTCCCAACCATAAAGGAGGCGTCAGTTTCAAAACCTAAAAAAAACAAACCGCGTTTACCGGCCCCAACATACCGGAGGCTTCAAGTTTCATTTCAACCTAAAAGAAAACAAACAACCCCGCGTTTTACCGCCCGTTTGTAATGTTTTAAAAAAAAAATGGCAATTTTCTTCTCCTTCGCCCTACATTGCTGTGTGTAGAGAGACCTTCCCATGGTAAGTAGGGGCGGTTTATTGCTGGTTCCCCCCCCCCCCTCTCACCCCGAGGAGTCGTAGATCAGGGGGGGGGGGAACCTGCCCGGCACAGGCAGATCAATCTATTTATGTTTGCTCTCACATGCTTTTACATTTGAAGGAAGCTCCAATTTTTTGTCCCAAGATCAAAGCTTCACCCGGCGCACCGCCGCGGCACAATCATCTGCAACATTTGAAAATGATTGAACCTTTTAGGAGTTGGGAGCTGTTTTTTTATTTATGTTCCTCTTGTCTAATTGGAGTTTAGAGCGCGACTTGCGATGTTCTTTTCCCTGCAGGTCTCCTGGGATAGAACATGGCCCGAGTGGGACTGCGGCCTTATTGGTTTCAGAGCAGTGAACCTTTTCCATTTTAACTCTCCACAGGCTCTTGGTAGTAGATGGTTAAAGGGAATCCCCCGTCGGGTAGAACCGGTCGGCAATGGAATGGACGTAAATGAAGATAAACATGTTGACTGTTTCCTTTATTTCTGAAGTGGCCCTGAAAAGGTTTAATACTTACTAGCCCAATGTCGACCAAAACGTCACATGAGTGAAACCACAAAATACCAATGGCGGTTTGGTGCTGTGATGGACCAATAAAACTGTCATTCATTGAGATTCTCTATCCTTATAGGACATCGCTTTCTAACAATCGCACCAAACCATACAGACATGGCTAACGGACCTCCCTACCCATATGTCTGTATTAACAGTACATGTACTAGTATTGGAGGTTTTAATAAAGACATACGTCCACTATCCAACCTTTATACCCCCCCATAATTTCTGTATACCAGTTCATAGTAAACATCGGAAATGGAGGTTGTATAAAGACATACGTCCATCTAGTCCAAACCTTTATACCCGGCACCCATATGTCTGTTAACATTACCTAGTAACATAGTATGGAGGTTGTATAAAGACTCCGTCCAGACTAGTCCAACCTTTACTACCCTACCCATAATGTCCTGATAATAACAGTTCATAGTACATAGTATTGGAGGTTGTATAACGACTCCGTCCATCTAGTCCAACCTTTTATACCCTACCCATAATTTCTGTATAACAGTTACCTAGTAACATAGTATTGGAGGTTGATAAAGACATACGGCCCATCTGTCCACCCTTTATAACCCTATACCCCGAATGTCTGTATCACAGTTACATAAGTAACATAGTATTTGGAGGTTTATAAAGACATACGTCCATACTAGTCCCACTTTTATACCCTACCCATAAGGTCTGTATAACATTATACAAGTAACATAGTAGGGCGGTTGTATAAGACATATTACGTCCATCTAGTCCAACCTTATATCCTACCCCATACTGTCTGTATAACAGTTACCATAGTTACAGTTGTTGGTTGCAGCTGAGGAGTGCCGCTCCACCTTTGTTACTATATACATTACATAATATATTTATGTAAAATATATATAATATAAGTAATGTTTTTATGTAAAATTATATATATATATTACATCTAATATATTTATATAAAATTAAACTTATATAATATATATTATATTACATATATATATTTTATATATATTTAATATATTAAAATTAATTAGATAAAAATTAATTTATTTAATACTTTTATATAAAATTAGTCATATTTAATATATGAATATAAAAATTAAATAGCTATAGCTTATATTAGTATAATATGGTTGCGCTTGGAAAGCAAATGTCTATATAATAAATTAATAATTGATGCCATATTACATATTATCATATTACTGGAGATTGAATAAACATTTGATTTTGAATTATCGGTAGTGTTTAAAAGTTGAAATAGATGGAGGTATGTATTTATTATTTAGAGTGTATAAAGGTAGGACTAGATGGACGTATGTCTTTGTACAACCTCCAATGCTATGTTACTATTTAACTGTTATACAGACATTATGGGTAGGGTATAAAGGTTGGACTAGATGGACGTATGCCTTTATATAACCTCCAATACTATGTTACTATGTAACTGTTAGACAGACAATGTGGGTAGGGTATAAAGGTTGCACTAGATGGACGTATGTCTTTATACAACCTCCAATACTATGTTACTATGTAACTGTTATACAGACATTATGGGTAGGGTATAAAGGTTGGGCTAGATGGATGTATGTCTTTATTCAACCTCCAATACTATTATATATATAGTTATGCTTTAAAGGGTATCTCCACTAAGAAAAAAAAAAAATTGGCATTTAGTTTATTGAAGAACGGGAGGTAAAGGGCAGACTTAGTATTCTATGTGCAAGTGTGATACGCATAGCATACAGAGTCCGTTGGGACCTGTCAGATTGCGCAGCAGAGGAGCGAGCAATCGGGTAAGTACCTTACCTTCGTTCCCAGCTACTGCACGCTTTATTAAGAACGGGAGGTAAGAAACCGCTCCTTTACCTCACATTCTTCAATAAAACTAAATGCCAATTTTTTTTTTATTAGTGGAGATAACCTGTAAGGTTCCTTCTTCTTCCCAGGATGCACCACATCCTTGGAATGTTCCCAATAGTAATGCTGATTGGCTGTTGGATGGGTCAAAGATGCTCAGATCTCTACTGAGCAACTGAATCAACCCAGGTGCTGGGTCAAGGGCAAACCATAACGGTCTCTAATAGGGGTCCTGCAAACAGGAAGTCAGTATTTCGGTTGCATTTATTTATACACAGACAAAATGCTGAATAGGCAGATTAAGTTCATTGGGATGAAAAAATACTGCCCATTCCTGAAAAGCATATGTATTTGCACTGCGCCGCACACACAATCGCACATGATTGCGTGTGCAATTTCAGTGCATTTGTGCATGTGAGTGCACAAATGAAATCACATGCGATTGCGTATCGCAATCAGACGTGCAATCACATCACACCCGAAATCGACCGATTTTGGTGCGTTGCCGCGATTGTAAATGCACCAAAATCGTGTTAGTGTGGCCTAGCCCTAATGCAGTGCCAAAAATCTTGTTTCCATATACAGAATAAAGCTGTGTACACACGGGGCAATACATACTGCTGTGGCCAAAATTATAGTAAATTGGGCCAACATTTTAACCATGACCAACATTTTTGACTGACTTTTTCATTAGTAACCAACTGAAAAATAAATTGTATACTGCAGAAATGAGCCCCCAATTGGGTTTATATATCAGCATTATATATCAGCAGTACAACTTTAACTTCTGCCAGACAGACTACCAATTGGATTTTCCAATCATATTGAATTGATTATTGTCCTATGTTTACAAAGCCTGGAGAAAAACCCAATATTTTAGAAGTGTGATAGTTATGACATTCCTCCCTAATTCCCATGGGTGTGACTACATGTAGCTACATGTTCTGACATTCTTGAATAGCAGCCCAGTGTTGATGTGCTGGTACTATTACTATAGATACACTATGCATATTTATGTTCAGATTTGTCCAGTCACATCTTTATATAAACCTATATGTGCACAGGTTTGCTTTGTCATTGTGGCCTCTAGACCTTTGGATGTTGCACATGAGAGCATTAGGTGGGCGCATTGTTCCAACTGCTAACAAGGTGCCCATGTGGTAAACCTCCTTTATTTTCCTCCTCATAACAGTAGCCAGGATGAGGACCTTAACCCTGGATACATTCAGCTGTTTAACTTGCCTAAAGTCTCTCTCACTGCTCTGGTCTAATCCTTCAACAATGAGACCAATGGGAAGATGTGCTCTGCAATAAGCAGGTCTTCCATCTGGTCAAATCGTGGCTTTAAGCAAAAAAGACAGAAGTGGACCTGAGCAATGAGGTAATTTAACAGCTGATTGAGAAAGTACCCAGAAACGAGGAGAAAAGGAGCGAGGGGGGAGGTAAGTTTAATTCTCCTTCAACATAAATGTTATTAAAAGGTACAGATCCTTTCACCAAGCATTAAAGGGCTTGTCCAGTGTAAAAATAATTTTAACTAGGAATGAAGATCAAGACCCCAAATCAAGTTTTCGCATTAATAAAATTTTTCTAAGATGCCCCTGTAGTTCCTTACCTCACCCGGTCCCTCGTCGATTTGCTCTGCAGCTGACAGACGTTCCACTTCCTGTTTTTGTCTGTCAGTAAAGGGCAAGATGTGACGTCACGCCCAATCGCCTGACAGCTGCAACCAGGAAGTGGAGGGGTTGTCGGTGCAGAAACTCTGCTCGTTTTTGCACGAAACGAGCTTGAAATAGGGCAGGGGGCGGCTCCCAGGGACCCGATCAGGAAAGTGACTTCAAGGGCATCTTAGGAAAATTTTATAAATGCGAATGATCTTCATGTCTAGCTAAATTTATTTTTACATTGGACTTGTTTATAGACACAAATGCTTGTACTAGACTACAGGTGAGCATTCTATAGGATTAATTTAAAGTAACATATTTCCTTAAAGGGCAATTCCAGAACCAAATGAAAACTTATATACCGGTAAATCACCCCCCAAAACCCTAAACGGTAATAGTTTGAAATGTGAAATATATAAGTCTAACCTGAAATCCTGCACAATGTCCTGTTTCTGCTTCCTGGTTCTTCCAGTTAGTAACTGTCAGTTATGGATTTGACAGTTGACATCACAGCCAATGACTGAATGTTAATCCCCTAGCTGCCTCTTCTGAGCATTCCCAGGCTCAGTACAGGTCACTAAATTGCTCAGTTTCCATGAGGCATCCAGAAGCATAGCAGGCATACAGTAATGAATTCATAGGACAAAGTATGATATATCAACATATTTTAAAGAGGCCGTTCTTTCTAAAAGATGTTCTTATGAGGGTGGAGTTGTCCTTTAAAGGCCATTACCTGTTTTTCTAAAAATAATAGACTACCTACAAATAACAAAAGAAACTATCTCCTAAAAAGCATCTGTGTGAAGTGAATAAAGGTGATTGTCATTTTACTGTCAGTTCATGTGTACCCCTAGAATAAAAGTGATTGTCATTTTACTGTCAGTTCATGTGTATCCCTAGAATAAGTGATTGTCATTTTACTGTCGGTTTCATGTGTACCCCTAGAATAAGTGATTGTCATTTCACTGTCAGATCATGTGTACCCCTAGAATAAGTGATTTGTCATTTTACTGTCAGTTCATGTGTACCCCTAGAATAAAAGTGATTGTCATTTTAAGGTCAGTTCATGTGTATCCCTAGAATAAGTGATTGTCATTTTACTATCAGTTCATGTGTACCCCTAGAATAAGTGATTGTCATTTAACTGTCAGTTTATGTGTACCCCTAGAATAACTCTTGATGATAGTTCATGATTCAGGAATAAAAATCCATTTTGTTGCCTTTTACAAATAATGAAAATATTGGAGGCCTTCAAACAGTGAGTGCCAAGCCTGCAGGGTGTATCCTGATGGTTAAAATGCTAATCAATCCATGATTCCATGTTTGGGCAAACATGTGAGGTGTTATAATGCACTTAAAGTAGAATTTGTTAAGTCAGCAAATAGCAAAAAAAACTTTGTGTGTAAATAACTGCAGGGTTTGCAATACAAGCCTGGAAAAGGTAATAAAAAATCAAAAAAGTAGAAGTAAAAAAAAAAAAAAAAAAGTATAATTTCGCTTACTCATGTGGAAGGCAAATGAAACACTTAGCTGCCACCCCCCCTTCCCATACTGTAACTTAATTTTTCTTTTTAAAATGGTATCTACTACACACTGTATTATAGCAAACCTTGGGCGTATTTAACAATGGTAGTAGTTATTTACTGACCGCGGTTAGGGTGAAAAACTTTTTCATTAGTGTTATTACCATAACCTTTGTCACAAACGTGAATGTCATTTTACGTAATATCTATAATGGCAGCAGTAATTTTCGATTTCTCTCACTGTATTAGCAGTAACAATCAATATGGCAGCTTCTACCTATTCCAATTTACAGGCACTCAGGGTTAAAAAGACTGGGTTTAGACAAGTACTTTTTACCATTTGTTTGCTGGAGGATGTGATTAAGCAGGGTATCTGGTTCAAAAGGCAATAGGTGTGAAATTCACTGAAGTAATCAACAAAAGCCAAGACTTTCCAGCATGGCAGCCACAGGTAGAGCAGCAGGGGGCTGCCTAGCTTAAACAAAGCTACAACAGTTTCCCCCATTCATTTCAGATTTCATAATTCAAGAAAAGGATTTATGCCATATTTTCCGAAATAATGTCAGGGGATGCTGTAACAAAGGCACATTTGTACATATATTTTATAGGATGGTTTTACAAGGGGAAGGCAAGATTCTTTACTTCTTGGTCATACGAAACTATCATGTTTGGCATCTTTGGATTGTATAAAATTAGCAGATTACAAAACTGTTAATATTTTGTATGTGGCATGTATGGTGCATGCAGTACAAATATAGAGGAAATAGATACCAAACTTTCCTTCCATAAAGCAGGATACACCTCACAGGAAGGGGACAAACCACTCTCCAATTCAGGAGAGGGCATTAATTGGGGTAATGGACATACCATTTTGCCATCAACAATGATACATTATTAGCCAATTGGGTGGACCATATATTGGCTTCCATCTTGGACTATCATTTTTTTCAAGTTTTCATGGACTTTGCTCACCATTATTCTCACCAGTATTCTCTTCTTAATCCCATTTATTCTTAACTTTGTGCTACCTTCAATGTTCAATTATTTACCCTAAATTTTTTCTTTAACTTTTTATGCACTCTTTAGCACTTTTAATAAATGATATAAAATCATTTAAAGGCTTTTGTCCTATTCTGAGTATATCCCCAACACAAACCTTGTTTTCAAATTAACGTTACCTTATGAGAAGTATAGTTTAGATATATATCTATCGGTGTATAGGATTGATAGGTATGTATAACCTTTTCTTTCAGGATTAGAGGGATGCTGTCTTGCACCACTGTCTCAAAGTAGTGATGTATGCTGGGTGCCGCTACGAAGCCACAGCCAGTGGCAGACAATCCAGGTATAAAAAAAAAAAAAAAAAAAAAAAAAAAATCACTGATCGCGCACACCACACTTACAACAGCAAACTTGTTTATTCACGTGACGTTTCAGTGTCATCCGACACCTTCTTAATATGTTATAATGTCTGAAGGTGTCAGACGACTGAAATTTATGTTCACTACCCATCCTTCTAGGTTGTTTTATTCTACTTTTCAGTTAGTGTGCATTTTTGGACAACTGATAAGTAGATAAGCCAGACTGGAGAGGATGCTTTTAAAAAAAACTGCACATATTAAACCAGACCACAAAACAACCTGTAACAAGCTATAGCCACATTATGATTTCTAGTTGTGTCTTTAATATAGGAAGATATTTTTAGTGTTTTTAGTTTGTAAGGCAGCAATAGTGGTATGTATGGACCCTATAGGTTGATCATGGCATTACATGCAGATTAAGGAAACAAATAAATGTTCTTAATATAAAATTGAAGCCCTAGGGCAAAAGACAGATATCCGTATTTAAAATACTTCCGTAAGAAAATAGCCCAACACAAAATGTTCTCATGTTGAACTGAATGTTATTTTATAGAACAGATGCACATTGCAATACATTGACAGTTTGTTTACTGTGGATATTTATACATAGGTTTACTGAATAATTACGGTACTCATCTTTAGATTCCGTGGACTCTAAAACATCTGCACTATATATTTCATATCAAAGGCAAAGTGCAAATAAAAAAAAGAACTTGGTAAGTAAGCTGAAAACAAAAATGAAGGTGCCACCAACAATTTGTTTCTTTCCCTTGGAACAGTCTTTCAAAAATGGATCTTACATAATTAAGCCATTTACAATGTCCAACATATTAATATTAAAATGTCTCAAGGTCGTGGGAATGATCAATTTCAATTGCATCTTCTGTATCAACTTTTATTTCAGTGTGTTCCTCATCCAGAGAAGCCAGTGCTTCATTGGTGTCACTTGCAAATGTTTCTCTTGATGTGTCGTCATGCTCCTGGAAGTTAAGGCCTTTGATGGCTTTCTTCATCTTCTTTCCTAGTAAGTGCTGCCTTCTTTTTTTTGCTGCTTTTTTCCCCTCATATTCTTTCTGGTTTTCCATATAAAATATTTCCTAAAAACAAAACAAGGCATATTTAACACTGTTATAACTTCAGGACAACTCATACATAATGTATTTCTGGTAAGTAAGCCCTATTCATATTACCATTGGTGTTTATATTTAGGCTTTGGTTCACACTAAGGAACGTTTTGGTGTGATTTCATGCAGTGAAATTGTACCAAAAGGCTCTGCTCATAGGAATAAACGTTACTGTTCACACCAATGAGCTGCGTTACGAACAACACATGGACTGCAGCAGCTTGCTGCGTTAACACATAGCCGTGCCATTGGAAACAATGGACATCGCTATGCGATAAGGCAAGGGAACATCGCAAGCATTGTTCCGCTGCATTAGAAAAATGCATAGCGTGAACATCCCTTATACGGATTCTGCCTGTTACTGCTACTTCCAGCATACAAATATCAGAAAAATTCATGTCTCATTTATTTAACTTACAGAAGATAATATTTACAATTTGCATTTGCTACAATGAGATACCACATCCTAGAACTATACTATGTTAACACTTAACAATTTTTTTTTTTTTTTTTACAGTAAATAGAATAGACAATTGAGCACGAGACTGCAAGGTCTGGTTCTTAATAGGACAACCTCTCACAGAGTCCTGCGAAGACTCTTGCCAGTCACAAAGATAGTTTTTCCCCACTGCGAGGAGTGTTTTATTAGTTCATCCTCTCCTCTCAACAGAATTGACTGTCTGCAAAAATCTTTCAGTGAAGATCTCATCTCATTACAGACAAACAGAAGTTACCCCACGTGTAGCCTAAAGCTGACCTATCTACTACCTCAACATTACACCAATTAGACATTCGATCTAAGAAGAATGTCAATTCGATTGTCGAGTGGAGCAGCAGTTTTACCTACAGACGTTCCCCAAGTCGGACCAGGTTTACAATATTTATTACAAACATTTCTTGAAGTTCTCATGGGCTTGGTAAAGGGGAAAAAAAAGCCATTTTTTCCAATTTCACACCCCCCCCAAAAAAAAATTACAAAAATTGACAAACATACCAAGAATATAATGAAGTTAATACTAATGCGTCGGGGAAAAAATGATTTATTAGGCATATGAAACATATGGAAGGCTTTATGGCACAAATTAATGCTTTCACAAAAATGCTCTATTGATTTTTTAAAAAAAAATAAAAATAAGGAAGCCACAGAATTCCTTGGTGGCTTCAAATACTTCTATTACACAATAAGTACAATATCACTTATATAATGCAAGTTATTGTGCGATTTGCTTTTTAGCCATTATACTTTTGTTGCATATCTGCACCCTCTAGTGTTCAGGTTTTATCAACATGTAATAATGGTTTTATGGTGTTCAGTGATTCAGCTGTATTCAGTTTTATTTATCAGTTTTGATTGTTTTCCTATAGGTTTGGCAGTGGTTGGAAGAACAGAAATACAGCCGAGGGACTGTAAGATATATAGTGGATAAGGAACCTTCTAGAGTAAATTATAAAGGTAGGAGTGTAGTCTTGAAGAATTTTGCGGTAGTAGCTTTTATAAAATTAACAGTCCCAATGTGATGCAAACCGCCTAGACAAATAAGCAAGCTATACTAAAAAAATAAAAGGTAAAATGCATTGTTTTTTATAAATAATCCTATAAATATACCTTTTAAACTGTATAGGTTTCTCAGTAAAATGACTACAACAAATATATTAACAGAAAAACAAGTTTTGGAAAGTATTGACACACAGGCAGTCACTAATCATAGTATTTTTAATTTAAAAGACCAATTACCTTTACTTGATCATTGGTAATGCTTGGTGTGTTTTTTAACAAATTCAAAAACACTCCTCCAGGTGTCCTCCTCCTGCTTCCATTCTGTAGACAGATAAAACTATGGATTAAAATTTCGATTCTATATAAAAAATTGGCTATTTGCAAACACATTTTAGTGATTAATATGAAATGTAAAAGACACTAATTATGCAGTTGAATAGTCGACCAGGAAAACCCTATTGAAATATACAACCTTGAGTCATCTATCTGCCCACTTATGGGATCATCAGAACAGTTCAGCTTTTGTACAATAAACTTACTGATATTGCCAGGCAGTCTAACTTTGAAAGCCACCCACGGGATGATTTTTTTCTGATGTTATTAGAGCAGATTACAATTCTCAAACCTTTAATATATATACTGGAAGACGACTTTTTGGTTGCAAGGAAAGTAGTTATCAATGTTCAAGTGAACATATTTTTCCTGATTTATAAACAAAGGTCTGTCAGGCCTTTTCACAAAACATAGTGGCAAAGGCTATGGTTTAGGGCAGTGATGTTGAACATGGGTACTCCAGATGTTTAGAAACTACAACTCCCAGCATGCTCTGGTTGTAAAATACATCTGGAGTGCCAAGGGTTGACATCACTGGTTAAGGGGCTTCTCAGGTGTTGAAGGCAAATACTAACAAAGACAACTTTGAGCAGTTCTTTCCACAAACAGAAACAGATATAGAGAGAAGTATATATGGACAGACCGTTTTGAGACATTTGGGGGAGTTTAAGATCCCTTCCCTATTAGAACTTAACTTTCCCCATTACTTTCCCCATTACCTTTTCCAGTGCCAGCAGACTTTCCCATTACCTTTAACTTCCCCAGTCAGTGCCAGCAGACTTCCCCATTACCATTAACTTTCCCAGTGTCAGCAGAATATCCTAGTGCCAGCATAATAAAGTGGTAGGATCTCAGAGCTGCCCGTCACAGAGGCAGCATTCAGGAAACAGCTTACATTTCCCAGCGTTGGAACTGCTCACCTGTATGTCTTAGCTGAGCTTGTATTCCCCCTCCCTTCACCTTCTTCAGTTTGCAACATTGTTGCAAAGTAGGGAGTGATGAACTCTGCTCAGCCTATTCAGCAACAATGTTGCAAGGTTCAAGTACAGAACAGTGGAAGGGAGGGGGAATAGGAGCTTAGCTAAAACGAACAGGAGAGCAGTTCTAACGCTGGGAAATGAAAGCTGCTATCAGATTTTTAAGACAAAGCTTGTCCAATTACTGGAACAATTACTGAAACATACGGTAATGAACTAAATAAAACAGGGCTGGACAAATTTCAGAACCCAGTATGTCTCCAGGCAACTAACTTTTTAAAAGTTTTTTGAGAATTGAGAAAGCCAGTTGGATGACTAGCAAAACGTCTCCAAGAACTAAACTTCCAGTTGATCTAATTGAATACAACAGATATACCATGACCTGGATGAATGATAACCCTCACAAGCAACTTTTTAAAAGGTTTTCTACCAATGTTTATGGAAATGGCTACCGTAAAAAATTACTTGGCTCCTACAAATATTGAAAATAATTTGTCCATCCCTGAAATAGGAGCTACAGGTATAGGGATTTTCCTCACCAAGATAAAGAGTCCACCATTCTGTTCCACTTCAGCAGTCTCCATCAGTAACTCAATGGACTTCTTGGTGCCAAGTATTTTGACAACTCGCTGAATTAAATCTGTCTTTGGCTCACGCAGTCTACAGAACACAGAAGGAGAAAGGTCATCGCTGCAGCAGCATATTCTCTTAATCTATTGATATCTTCTGTAAGTAAGCAAGGGAAATAGAAGCTATATCTGTTAAAAACGGGGAACTATTTGTAATCAAGAAAAAATAGGCATTAGTATTTTTAGCTCTTTACGCAACAAATAAATTGCAAATTTTAAGCACCAACATTACAATAAGGCATAATCATTTACAGGTTGGTGATTATAATAATGCTTCCTTGTGCCATTACAACAGCTCCTCCTAAAACCATTTTCATTTACCGTAACAATAAAACAACATCTAACAATTGTTTAACACTAAGTTCACTTTTAAATGTGGAAATCCCAAATAAATTGTGCCTAAATATGTTTAGCAAAATAAATGTGGGATTCCCCTTTTTAAAAGGATAAACTATACTCACCTCCACACTGTTCCCCCGGACCCAGTAGTACCCTGGGTGAGAACCTAAACCATCAGGTCCTCACGGCTGGGTTTGCCTTCTATCTTCTGCAATACTTAAAGTTTGCTTTGCAGTTCCGTCTCCACTTCACGATCCTGGCCAACGAGAAGACACGCTTCTACAAAGAACAACTGAATGGAGGACGAAGCCACAAAGGAAACTTTAAAGGGTAACTGGTCTCCATTAAAGGTAACTGTGGTCTCCATTAAAATGAGCACATAGCATATATATAACAGTTTAAAGCGCCGATATTTCCAGATAGCACTGCAAGTTGTGACATCACCAGCACCATTGCTCTGACCCGTGCCATAGGCACTGAGAGGAGCTAAGCATGCCTAGTTGTATCCTATTACTGTAACTGTCTTTAAATACCGTCAGAAAAGATTATTTTGGGTGGGTGGGTGGTGCATTTTACACAGCACATCATGCGACAGTCACTCACTTCCTGGTTAATTCTGAGTGTCCTGACTGTAGATTTAAATATTAAGACACAGAAAAGCTAGATACATCATCCTAGGCTTGTTTGAAAGGTATAAGAGTGCTCCTTTTAAAAGGATAACTATTGCCTCAATGCACTTTTTAGTTACTTTAAAAAGGAGTAAAAGATATGCAGCCCTCCCCATACATTTTCTTCCTGATTTCGAGCCTCTCCCTGTCTTCTATTAGCCATGCTGTGAAGGGGGCGTAACGATTCTGTCTGCCTCTGTCACTCAAAGCAAGTGAGAAAACACTCCTTCACCCACCCACGATCAGCTTGATTATATAGACTGTATCCTAGCAACAGGACATTTCATTTGTTTGATTGGCAGAGGAGGAGGAGAAAAGTTGTAACAGACATTGAGACCAGCCAATGACAAGTGTTATGTTAACCATGGCCCTGGGCAGTCTAGGAGGCGGGCTTTTAGCACTAATCCTATCTAAGGGAGGACAGCACGGTTGTAAATGTAAGCGATTTCAGCTGCTGAAAGTGTGGACATGTAATGGGGATGATTTTTTTTTTATTGTTGTCCTTTAAAACAACTTAAATAGTACTTGCATGTAGACCAGTTACCCTTTAAGTAAGTAATGCAGAAGAGAGAAGAAAAAAGAAGAAAAAAAAGATAGCTGGAGTCCTGGCTTAATATAGGAAATTACTCCCAATCCCTAGCACTGAGGACTTTTTTTTTCGTAAAATTATATTTTTCCACCTTGCAGGAGTTGGTTGGTCAGTTCAAACATCTTTGTGCTCACAGTCTACCTATTTTCCCTCCAGAATTAACTGGCCCTAAGTTACACTTCAAGAGTAGCAGGACCAGGTTCTTGCATGCACCTACATTAGAATGAAGGTTTGTTGTCTCCAAAGGTGGAATGTTAACAATAAGACAGGGCAGTTCTATAAACATATCTATTGTAATATTTTAATAGATGGACCATAAGAGCCATAAACCAAAGGAATCCTGACCTAATCAAAAGGTAGTTTGCTTCCTTTGTTACCTGGTGCTGGGAACCTGGCCTCTTCAATACAAGATACAACTTATTAAAATATCTCACTTTTACCTTAAGGCATCATCCATAACACCATTATAAACCCTAACTAACGCACAATCAATAATATATATAATAATACAAATATAATTCATTATGGTAACTCCAACTCCCCTGGATATTCCTTATATTGCATAGACTGTGCTTTTCATCCTTCTGACAAAAAAAATGCATGTCATCTTACCGATAAGCAATTTCATTATAAACTTTATCTTCAGAGTCACCCTCGGTTATATCATATCTGCCTTTGTAGTCCATTTCCAACCGCGGTCCCAGTCTATCTTTAACTGGTCGCTTCCTTTTGAGGTGTCCAGTCTCCTCTATTTGTGCAGGATCTCGATCATCCTGCATGTATTCATCCAATTCTTTGTCCAACATTGACTGCTCATCCTTGTTTGCTTTTTCCCTCAATTTCCTAGCCAGAACATAATTATAGGCTTCTACCTGCCTGCTTGTGTCCAACTGGCCTTCCATGTCCATGAAACCAAGTTCAGCTGCAACTGCCTCTTGTGACTGCTCTTGAAGCACAGCTCCCCAAATATTATTTTTTGCACCTCCTGTGACAACTGCCTTTTGTTGATTTTGTAATAAAGGAAGGGGTTTTGAGATTTTAGGAGCTAGGTTGGACAACTTTTGCCTCTTTCGCTTCCATGAAGAACCATCTTCATCATCAGAATCAGATGCACTTTCTTCACTTGAGTCAAGACCTTTTACAGACCGATAAGGTACACTGGGTGGAACAGAAGTATTTGTTCTATAATTTAGTGAAGCACTGGACACATCAGTTTTCTGAAAAAGAAAATTGATCAGTTGAATGGAAAATGTATCTGAAAAACAGCAGCAATAATTTTTAAATTGTGGCTGCATCTTGCACAAATTAACAGGGCGATGCACAACAAGATGCTATTGGCTCCCTGGGGCAATCACAACATCCATTTTTATTCACATAGAAGCTTTCCATGCATTGCCATGCATAGTTAGTTTTATTATATTAAAATTATTCAGGGAAATTTCCGATTGCCACTTGGAGTCAGGAAAGAATTTTTTCCCCCTTCATAAATTTGTTTTTTTTTTTGCCTTCCTCTGGATCAACAGTTAGGCAGGAAATGAGGATATTGCTAGATGGGTTGAACTGGATGGACGTATGTCTTTATTCAACCTCAAATACTATATATACTATACATTTTTTTAGCTGTGTTACAGATCAGGTTCAGCTTGCACAAAGACACACACACACACACCTTACTGAGCAGACCTGAGGTGACTGCTGATTAAAAAGATCATCTATGGATTCTCTTAAAATTGTGAAATTACACAAGACAATGGAGAAATCAAGTTACAGTTCATTTCAAATGATTTAAGACATGAAAGAAAACACCGAAAGTCACATAAAGTGCCTAATTGTATGTTGTGATAGAGCCCATCGCTACGGCTCTAATGAAAGCATAAAAAATTGGGAAGAACGAGCGTGCACACCATCGAAGGAACCGGGAGTCCAAAGTTAGTTAAAATGATCCTTTTATTTCAGCATGATCAAAAACATTCGGGTACAATGCCAGAGCTTAATCACCTGAGGCGTTTCAAACCGTCATGGTACTTATTTATAGGTAGAACAGACTGGACAAGCACACACTAAAGCAGTGCTCTTAAATGCACCTCAGACACCACCCATTTCTTAATTACATGTAACCAGAAACAGATGATCAAGTTAACAGAACAAAGCATGTGGAGCGAATAACGGCAAAACAAAAATAGAAAAGAAAAAAAAAAGGGGAAGAAAGTTTAAACTAAATAAAGTAAGGATAACAAATATTAATATAATTTATATATAATAACCAATGAAATATCAAAGTTTAACAGAAAAAAACAATTCTAAAAATGGGACTTAAATATAAGATCCCTATGTAATAAACTAATGTATATAAACAGTATCAAAATCAAAATATGCAAATATATGAAACGTAACATACAATTATAAATGTAACGAATATATATATTAGAGAGAGCGAGAGAAAAAGAAGAAGACCTGGGTCCTAAAATCAACCCACAAAACCTGTGATATCAAGGCCATCCGGTGTTCTAGTACACAATACAAAAATCCATTTGGCTTCTAACCATTAAAACATTACCAACAGCCAGGGGACAGGTGATGTGTGGGTCTAACGCTCTACTCTAGAGTGCTAACAGAGAAACTTGTATCCTATTTCCTTCCAAATTTATAGGAAGGGGTTAAAAATGCACAAGGGTTTGCTACCTTTTTATTGATTGTTGTTTATATAAAAGGGTGGGTTTTATGGGTAATGGGAAGAGTCTATGAGTAAGGGCTAAGGCCCGAAACGAGTTAGACCCACACATCACTTGTTGGTAATGTTTTACTGGTTATGGAATAAAATGTTTTTAAACTGTTTATTAAGAAAACCAGCTTAACTGTGCAGTGGTATCATTCTTTCCTTGTCCATCTATTAATTAGAAAGGTGCTAAACAACTGTGTGACATATTTAGGAAAAGCCATCACTGGCAAGAGAAGTAGACAGACCTGACAGCAGAGAAACAATAGAAATGAATAGCAGTAAGTCTTTTTTTCAGTTTAGTGTTCCTTTAAGGAAACACCTTTTTGCCATGCTAAACCACTAGTAACTTAATATTTGTGCTGGCCCCGAGCGGGCAGATAAAAAAGCAAAATATACAGGTAATGTGATTTTATTCCACTTGGCCTTTTCACTGGTTTCTGTGGAACACCTTTTGCATATATTTATTCCCCGATCAACTAACATGATAAGTATTTAAAAAATAATAGCAATCAAATGTTAAAGGATATTTCAACTTCCCACCTATCACTGTACCATTTTTTGTTCACCTGTGCCCTATTCTTTAGATCTGAAGCTGTTAATCGCCCCATTATCATAAGCTTCTTTGCTGTATGCAACGAAGCTGAAGTTGGTTTCTTATTCAAAAAAGTTGGTTTCTTTTTCAGTTAAGTTTCTAATTTGGATTTGATTAAGAAACTGGTGTATTGCAATAGGTAAACCAGTTTGGGCCACCGAAAAAACACCACAGACAGACACGTACATACCCCTGGCACATAATTCAGTTGAGTCCAGCCTGGCCCAAATTGGTTTTAGGCATGCAAGTTGGCACCAAAGTCTGCAAAATAGCCATTTTAACAATTTGAATAAGAAACTGGTGTATTGCAATAGATAAACCGCTTTGGGCCAGGCTGGTCTCAACTGAATTATGTGCCAGGGATATATACAAGTCTGTCTGCGGTGTTTTTTCAGTGGCCCAAAGCGGTTTACCTATTGAAATACACCAGCTTCTTATTCAAATGTGCAAAAAAGGCTATTTTGCAGACTTTGGTTCCAACTTGCATGCCCAAAGCCAATTTGGGCCAGGCTGGACTCAACTGAATTTTGTGCCAGGGGTATGTATGTGTGTCTGCAGTGTTTTTTCAGAGGCCCAAAGCAGTTTACCTATTGCAATAGACCAGTTTCTTATTCAAATGCTTGTCCTCACAGATAGTCAAATTAGTATGGGAGAGGGGGATACTGAGCATGAACAAAACAAGTACTGGACTGAAGTCATGCAGCAACACAGCTCAGAATAAGTGCTAAATTTATTTATAATGATGAGGCGGTTATTTTTTTTCCAGTTTACATACTCCACTGAGGAAAAAGCATTTTTTTTTTGGTTTATTTTAAAGTACACCATCCCCCAACCTTTTTTCCCCAGAATTCCCTTTCGTTTGATTGCAGCAGCATGGGAAAATTGTGCAGGTTCCTGGGGGTGCGTCTTCCCCTGTGCTGAGAGTGCTGTCACTCAATGTGCATCATCATGGTAGCAGACACACCCACTTGGCTGCAGTAAGAAGGATCCTTTCCTCCCTGACTCTAAGTTCATTTTTACAGCTAATCATGCAGAGAGAGACAGGGGAGAAAAAGTTAAAACCCTCTTCCCACAATACTGTAACAAAGGCAGGGGACTTGCGTTGTTTTTAATAAAGATTTTTTGTGTCTAACTCTGATCAATGATTGATTTCATAGGGGATGCTGGGAATATGAGGCAATCTGGTATGGGAGGGAGTGGGAGAGAGAAAAAGATAGTACCTGATTACTCCTCCATTAATTAGTGAGGTCAGCAAGCTGCTGTGATGGTCATGTGATTATTCCTCCATTAAGCAGTGAACTCAGTAGCTTGAAAAGAGTGTGAGTGTGAGTGTGTGTAGAATCGACCAACCAGTCACATCACACAGACAGCAGTCCCGACGGATCCTCTCACGTTCTGCGCATGCACTAAAGGAAAACGCGCGTCAGACATTTCCCAGACAGGCAGTCACTGAAAGTGGGCGGACCTACACCATCCACAGCGTTCTGGGGAAAACTCATTGGATTTCTTCTAAACTACTGCTGAAAGACACAGGATACTGCAGGTATCCACCTTACACATATCTATCCCTACAGGTGACATCACTTTTACCCTTTAAAACATCACTGTAAGTGTGCATTTAATACAATGTTAAATAGCTTTCTGAAAAAATGTGCACATCATTTTTCTCTGGAAGGCAATGTGTATTCCTACCTCCCATTCTTCAGTTTATGCAGAATGCACAAGATGTGCTGCTGCATGAGCACAGAAAAGAGAACGAGCAAGGAGACTGGAGAGATAGAAGTCAGAAGCTACCGATCCAAAGTAATTAAGATGTGAGCTCTGCATTAAACAAATCAAGATGTAGAAATGCTTGAACCCCCCCGGGCGAACATAATAGATGTAACAATTTTTTCAGAAAGTTTAACAAAATAGTTAAATAGAATACTATTAAGCAAACATTTCAACACTTTCTTTGTAGTGTTGTTTATTTCTTTGTACTGGAAAATACAAGTTGACAACTTGGCTCAGTTGTTCATCGTGGCCAATGTTTTAGTTGATCAGGCTGAAATATCAGGTATAATTTCCATTATGTGCAATCACAACCGAAATCTGGGCAAAAATCACAAAAGTACTGCAACAGACAGACTACATCCTGCTCGTCAGACATATTTCCCTAGTGTTCTCCCATGTGCCAGCCTTAAAGCTGGGTATACACATCATACAATATTTCGTCCCGATCGACCAATAGCACAGTGTATCGTTCGATTGGGCCAAAAATATTGCATTGGTTTTCGACCAGACAACTGACGTCTGATCGTGTGGTACCTACTAACCAGTAACGAGCTCACAGGCTGTGGCTGCTCTCGGTCCCTCTCATTAGGTTTAATCACTTGTACTGAACAGGGATGCTGATCCTGGACACTCCTGATGTTTAGAAACTACAACTCCCAGCATTTCTTGGTGGCAGAACAAACATGGAGTGGCAAGTTTCACCATGACCGTCTCTCTGTACATTACCATAATAGAACATTATTCAGTCTGTTCTTCGCGATATTATTAGCATGTGGATGGGCCCTAAAACCAAACCCTGGCAACATTGAGACCCAGAATAGTAAATTCTACCCGCACTCCATTGGTTCTCGGGCCCGACATAGTCTCCTCCGTATCAGAGCCACTAAGCTCTCCTTCTTCCAAATCTTCATCCTCCATCATTTCCCGGGCTGCGTCCAGCGCCATGACACCTAGGCGGAAACGGAAATACGTAGAAAGAAAGCAAAAGCGCGCGCAACTACGGGATGGACCAGGGAGACAATCTTCCTCCTGTCACATAAACCGCTTTCCTTTTTAAAACCGAAGCGGAAAACGTCCGCGTTTTGACAGTGACAGTTCTAACATTGTCCATTACCCCCTACTGTAGCGGTGGATTCTGGTAATTGGGCTTCTCTACTCAATAAATCTAGACTACAATGGCAAATCCTTATTCATTAGCAGCCCTTGGGTTTACTTTAATGGGCAATTTCTTTCTGCCAAGAAACGTTTTGTTAACTTGAATGGGTTCTCCACCAATATACCAAGTTGGGATTACTGCCAATACACAATAGGTTACCATGACTGTAATGGGGCCATTCAGTGGAAATTATCAATATTTGTTAAATTGTTAGTTTGTGTAATGCCTTCTTAGTTATTCTACATATTCTCTCCCATTTTGAATAATCATTTCATACCCTTTGCTGTTCCCTGCTGTTGACATTGTGAGCTGACATTTCAGGTTCTAACAGTCCTTCTTCTTCCTAGGATGCACCACATCCATGGAATGTTCCTAACAGTAATTTCTAATGATTGGCTGTTGGGTGGGTCAAAGATGCTCAGATCTCTACTGAGCAACTGAATCAACCCAGGGATTCTAGAATTCTAGAAATCCAGCACAAATAAATTAGAACTGTTCTCCAATAATGGATAACAAAGACTGGGGCCTGTCACACTTGCAAGTACTGGCATGTGATTCTCATGCTTGACCGAAGCATGTCAAAATCACACCAGTGTGGCCTAGACCTAACTAAGTTAATAAAAGGTATAACTTTATTACCATGATGTCCGTACATCAGTAGTCACCTCTGGGTATAGTCACACAACTAGCTGTGATGCAGTAATTCTGGTATAATATAGTGAATAATGCACCCCCAACTGTAAATTATTAGGATATTAGAAGTCAAAGAGGAGTTCCGTGACCATATAAAAACACAAGGCTGCAGGCCTAGTACCTTTTATCTAGGGCAAGGAACTCCAAGGTGACTTCTAATATCCCTTTAATTTACAGTCCGGGGTGCATTATTTATTATAACTTACCCCTTTGTGGCTTCTGGTTTCTCCTCCTGGAACTGTAAGATTATAAGGCTATAATCCTACAGTTTGTCCCACAGAAATCCACTACAAGGATAGGTTATAGTCACATAAATCTTTTTACAAAGGGTTAGCATGACTTTACTGGATACAGTCACCAGAAACACTGGAATTAAAGTTAAGAATTGAGTAATTCAGAGGCCCCACTGCAACGGCCAAGAAACACATTACCTGTGCACGCTGCAGTTGATGGTGATCACATGCATTTGGAAGCTGATATATGTGAATGAGTTGCAGGTTTTAAAACTCAATAATCTTGCTATGGTCATGAAAAAGGACCTTTAAGACTGAGGCCACACTACAACGCACCAAAGTGTGCACGCAATTGCGAGCATTATCGCACGCAACTGCGTGTGTGGTTTCTGTGCATCATTCCATGTTTGCGCATACATTTGTAATTTAACACATGAGTTTGCGTAAACAATGGTGTACGCAAACGGATGCGCAATCATGGGAATTTTTGCGTTTCCAAAATCGCAATTGCTTGCACAAAACGCGTGCGCAAGCGCACAAAAAATGAGTTAGTGTGGCCTAGCCCTTAAAGTCGTAATGTATTCTGATTAAACACATATTTTTATTATTGTGTGTATGGTTGCTATAGAAACAGAAAGGTGGGGTGGGTGTTGGAATGTGTCAGTAGGTGTGTGTGGTATAAGAGGTATATTTTTGTGTTTATGTACTGTTAAACTAATTTTTTTCCCACTATTGATCAAAATTTGTTAATTGACTAATTACCCTTTAAAGGATAACTAAAGCCTCAGAACAACATTGAATTAGAAGGCAGGTTTCCTTGATATAAAAACAGTAATCAGTGTCTCACCTCTCATTTTAATATGGCTGTTGAGAAATTTAAGTTTTTAACATGAGGTTTGTGTCTTACTTCCCAGTGTTCCGGTATCGCACAGTGTGGTCACTGACCATTATGTTCTTTACACATGCTCAGTCCTAAGATACTGCAGGAACTTGTTACAGTTGGTCACACCCACTAGTAGCCTCTAGCCAATCCTTTTACAAGACATAATTGGCAAGGGAGCATGAGACAGATCAGGGGTGTGGCCAGTCAATGTACAT
The DNA here is from genome assembly GCA_019447015.1 of Hymenochirus boettgeri. Classification (NCBI taxonomy): domain Eukaryota; kingdom Metazoa; phylum Chordata; class Amphibia; order Anura; family Pipidae; genus Hymenochirus; species Hymenochirus boettgeri. The sequence goes on from CM033470.1 coordinate 13,693,118, forward strand.
ACACACAGTTATTTCATCCAGTTCTTCAAGTGGTAACATTTACTTTAATGCTATTTACTGTATTGCTATTTTACAGTTTATTGGTGTTTTTAGAGGGTATAGGTTCAGATTCTGCAGCATAAAAATTTGGGTTTAGTTCTCCTTTAAGTATGAGTGCCATGGAAATTGAAGGGTAGGTCACTAAGTATGTTTGCATGACCATAAAACTAACTTTTTTTTTTTGAGGATCGACCAAAATTAGTTTTTTTTATTATATAGTTACCCTTTTTGATCACATGAACCTAAAACCTGAAATGACCACATTTGAGGATTGTACCCATTATAGTCTATGGGAAAAAATGTCCCAAAATTCACAGATAATGCGGTAATGTACTGCGGATTCATTAGCTAGGTAATAGCACACTTCTTCCATGTGCCCCACATCTCTACCGAATAATGTATCTAAAGCTCAAAAACCGCGGTAGGAGATACAGTCAAGAAAAGCAAAAATCTATTTTATACTTACAGTAATTTTCTTTTCCTGGTCTGAGATGGCAGGGGACACCCAGTGGGTTAATCCCCCTTTTCCCTGCCTACGACAGGCTTCTCCCCAAGTAGTAAATAAATCTGTCTCTGAGCCCCTCACCTCAAGTCCTTGATACTGTCTGAGCCCTGAAATACATTAAGAGCACATAGAGGCTCAGACAAAAAGAAAGGGAGGGGTTATGGGTCCACTGCCATCTCGGACCAGGAAAAGAAAATCACCGTAAGTATAAAATAGATTTTTTGCTTTTCCCTGGTTCTAATGGCAGTGGACAAACAATGGGATTTGAAAAGCAATACCCAGAAAAGAAAATTAAGGGAGGGAGATCAGAGATGCTTAAAGGGCATCTATACCGAAAATAGGTTATTTTAAATTGACCATATCTGGAAACTATAATTCTTCCCAACCACCACTGTATAATTTTTTGTTGATTTGCCAATTATTTTTTTTAGATATCCAATCTAAAACTTCTTATATTTCAGCTGTCAATCAAGTTCCTTGCTCTCAAAAACTATTCTTCTGTGAGTAGTTTTACTGTAGCTGGAATGGTGACAGTTGGAGTTTTGACAGTTGGAATGCTGTGTGCAGACTTGAAAGTTGGTTTGTGGGGAAAAAAGTCAGGTCGGATGGAAGTGGGAATGGTTAAAAAAAAGGGAGGGGGGATACTGCTCCTAAACAAAATGTGTTTTGGATTGAAGTCATGCAGCAACACACACAAATCAAAGTAAGTGCTACTTACATGTATTCAATTATAGATTAAGATGAGGCAAAGTCATTTTTTCAGTATAGTGTCACTTTAACTATGATTTATTTGTAACTTCAAGAATCTTGTTGCCAAACATGGTTTGATTTGCTGAAGACACATCCAGTTTGTTTCCACCCTGCAAATTTCTTCTGGAGAAACGTGTGCAGCCAATGCCCAGGAAGTCACAATAGCTCTGGTTGAGTGCACCGTCATTCTATTAGGCTGCTGAACAGAACTGTCCCAATATGCCTGCCTTATAATGGATTTTAACCAGGAAGCTAGGGTAGACTTGGATGGTTGCAGACCTTTATTTTTCCTATCAAAGAACACAAACAGCGCGTCTGATCTCCTAAATTGCATGGTTCTTTCTTAATATGCTTTAAGCCCTCTACCCACATCCAGAACTCCAGCTTTCCACTGAAGTGGAAAAAGGATCAGTCTGCTTAGATTTACACAAGTTTACACATTTTCCCCAAATTTTGTAATACCGAGATGAGGTTGACAACTTTATAGATGCTAGTAAAGTGTCAACTGTGTTGTCTGAGAGTCCTTGGTTTTTGAGAGCTAGTTTCTCACCAACCAAGCCGATAGAGCTAGGTCTTTCAGATTCGGATGAAGGACCAGCCTTTGTTCAGCAAATCCAGTCGTATTGGAAGATGACTTGGGACATCTGAAGTGCCCACTATAACCAGGGTCTCCTGGGCCACCAAGGAAAAATAGCCAGTGTTAGTACTTTCTCCTGGATTTTCCTCAAAACCCTCGGAATGAGCTGGACTGGAGGAAAGATGTAGACATACTTGAAATCCCATTGGATTGCCATTGAATCTAATGCTAGGGCTACCTGATCCCTGTATCTGTGTGTTCTCTCTGGTTGCCATAAAATCTATTCCGGAACACTCCACTGGTTGATAATAGAGCGGAACACTGACCTGTTCAGTAACCATTCCTTCTGATCAATTTCCTTCCTGCTCAGGAAGTCTGCTTGTATGTTTAGTATGCCTGGTAAATGAAGATCCTGAATGTTCGTAAAGTATTTCTCTGCCCAGAGTCAAATGTTCTGTGCTATCTTCCACAAAATAGCTCCGTGTGCCCCCTCTTTTGTTCAAGTATGTAAATGTTGTTAAATTGGCTGAAAGGCCATCAGAGCTTTGAAATCTGCCTGTAGTTCTTTGGCATTCTGATGTTTCGACAACCAGTTCTTGTCCCACGTTCCACGTGGCTTTCGCAGACTGCCCCCCCAACCATGGGGACTGGCGTCGTAATTGCGATCATACGTGACAATTCAAGTGACACTGGCTGGAGATGTGACACATTCGTCCACCAAGTTAGACTCTGTGCTACTTCTTGACTCAGGCATACACTCTGATTTGGATCATCCGATATTTTTAGTTGTCTCACAATAAATATTTGGAACTCAAGATCGCCCATTATACTGAGTCCAAAGTGGCTATAAGTTTCCCCAGTAATTGCTGACAATTGCTGTAGTGGGTCACCAGCTTTGCAATCTCCTCTTTTTTCTCTTCTGGAAGGCATACTTGAAATTTCTCTGTGTTTATGACAGTTCCCAGAAACATGATTTTCTTGGTTGGCTGCAAAGTGCTTTTTGAATAATTTAGTACCCATCCTTGATCCGTCAGACACTGGATAGTCCTGTATAAATGATGTATCAATCTTCACCGATGATTGACTTTTATCAATAGATCGTCCAGGTATGCGAATATCTGCATTCCTTCTAGCCTGAGTTTTGCTATGACCACAACTAAAACTTTTGTAAAAACTCTTGGCAACGTTGCCAACCCAAAGGAGCATGCAGGTCTGTCACATGTTGCACATTCTAATTCTCTTGACCTTGATTTACAATGACTATGGCAACGATGTCTGTCCTGGGAAAATCTAAACAGAAACAATAATCCAAGTTTTAATTTAATTCCCAACATAAGAAAAAAAGCACTCTTAAGGTTGGATACACACCAACCGATTCACGTCATTTTCGGTCGGACACGACCTCGATCAGACGTGTCGGAAAATTACAATCGATCATGCAGACATTTGTCATGGCCGAGCGTTCGGTCGGGACAAATAATCCCTCAGTGTGTACCCAGCCTAAGTTATTTGCTCACCCCCTAGAACCAGACCTGGAAGTCATGGCAGGCACTGGACCCTTACACGCAAGATGTGGGAGAGCTTCTTCTTTTGTTTGGCGAAGAGAGGAGAAAAGACTTGAGGTGAGGAGCACAGAGACAGATTTATTTACTGCTTGGGGAGGAGTCAGTCGTAGGCGAGGAATAGACCCTGTGTGTGTCCACTGCCATTAGGACCAGGGAAAAGCAGAAGAATAAAAGGGAAGAAGACAAAGAAGAAATAGAAAGAACAGTAATTTGTCTCTTAAAGCCAAATTGAAGGGTATTTCCACCCTCTAAATAGTAGGGGTATTTTGTATAATGATAGGCACCCACCTCTAACCGCTATATTAGATTGCTAAAAAAAAGAACCAAAACTCTACTTACAGCCTCTCGCTCCTGCGCCGCTCAGATCCAGCCCTCTGTTTGGAGGAACTTGCAAATGGGGCAGACCGGCAGCCGCAGATGTGATTGTCTGAGAGGCCATTGTTGGCTACATAAAACGTCCCCTCTGTTTGTTAACACCTTACCTGGGGTAAGAGAGACCACTGTTGGCTACTCAAAGCTGGGTACACACGGTGATATTCTTTCTCCTGAGTGACCGTTCAGCACTTCCGACCAGTCAGCCAGCAGGAAGGATTGTGGGTTGTGGCAATAGTGGCCATGGCCAACAGTTTGCCGTGACCGAGTGTGTGGTCCATAAAGGACCGCATGATCAGCCATGGTTTTCCAACACTTGTGTGTTCGCCCGATTCAGACAGTCGGAAACGACCGAGGCAAGAAACCACACAGTAATTCGCCCCAACCAACTGAAACACCAAAATCTTGGTTGGTTGGGCCAAATTATTGTATGGTGTTAACACCTCCCTCCCTAACACAAAATGGATACCAGCTAGTTGTCCTTTGTGTTCACTGTTCCTTAGCTGCGTTCTATTGCAGCACCAATGCCCCCTGTGCAATTTCTCCTTCACTTTTATTTAGACTTATTTATATTTGAGCTTTGATTCTCATTTAATCATTGCTGTGGTATGGACCAGGAAAAGGAAATAACAGAAAATGACAATATTAAAAGACATAGTTAATCCTACTCCTTGCGAACTTCCATGTTGGTTTTGCTCAAAGTTTATTTTTAATGCAAGCCCAGATAGTTCAGCTTTCCATGCATTTTTCGGGCTACCACCTTTAAAAAAAAAAGTTGAAGACATAATATTATAAAGCTGGAAGGCTGGTCAGCAGTTCCATTGGAAGTACATAATATGGGCTGGTTTAGTTGTAATGTAGCCACACAGTATGTATTTAATGAACTGGTACTTGCCCATACACCTCAACAAATTAAATATAGGAAAAATCACGTTGGATCAGATTAGATTTGCCCTATATTGCGAAGAGTGGACATCCATGCAATTATCGTGGTCGTACAATGTGGGTATCGTACGATCGTTGGCATGTGTAAGTATGATCGTCTGCCAATCACACACTTTTTCCCCACAGTAGGCAGGTTGAAAAAAAAATACGATTGTACAATTCCTGCACCATACAACTACATTGTTGAGTCTATGGCCAACATAAGGTGTATAGGACAAAAACAATCCTCCATGAAGCCGACAACCTACATTGTGAAGGGTCAGTCGGACTACACCTGCTAGGGAAGTCAGTCAGATGAGTGTACGTGGCTGTGGTAAGGTTGCATATATAATCTGACAGCAGTGTCATGTGCATGGCCAGCTTTAGCCTTTCAGCAAGTTAGCAAACTACTTATAGCCAAATGCATCCAATGATAACCATGCCCCCTGTAATAACCAAATCACATGTTGACTGGATGGAACTCAGCACAGTGGCTCCTCTCAGCCTTTCCCTGAGCTACTTCCTGTGCCCGGTCCGGTTCCCTGCAGCAGGTGGCACCGCACTTTCCACAGCAGCTTGGACGATCCAAGTAAGCAAAGCTGCAAGTCAAACAATCCTGTGCACGAGCAAGCCCAGACTTGTAGGCGGGGCTCTTCCTTAACCAATCGGATGTTTGCAAAGTAGGAGGTGGGTCTGGATCTTAGAACGTTCATTAGCTGGCTGCAGATCTCTGGCTGCCCTCACCATGCTGCAGTTAAGTTTCCCATTATACAGACATTTTGTGCTGAAGAGGAAAATCTTTTCTTCTTGCTGCAGACAGATATCTGCTATGTCCACTCTGTTAATAAACCAACCGGAATATTCATGGCTGAAAGAGCTGGGCCTGAAAGAGGATAATGAGGGAGTTTACAATGGGACATGGGGAGGAAAAGGAGAGGTATGTGTTAACATGTCACTGCTGCTACTGCTGTTCATATCATGTGCTGTGTGTGAGGCCTCGGCCCATTTTACTTGCTCTGTTGTAAAGAACACAGGTTTCTATTGACATGCCACATTAACAGACTTATTTTACCAGTGCATGCTGGTTATCTATAGCAACCAATCAGGTGTGACCTTTTATATTTGTCTTCAGCAGTTAGAAAACATCTGGTGGGTTAGTACAGATTAATTGTGTGTGCTATTCTTCATTCTTCATTTGAGATACAAAATCGAATGCGATTGCGCATTAAAATGGTGATCGCATGCAATTGCATATCGCAAATGGAAACTCAATCGCATGTGTTGCCGTGATTGCTGTGTTAGAAAAAAATCACATGCACAATTGCCAAAAAAAGTGCGATAGTGTGGCCTAGCCCTAAAGCCTTGTACATCTGTACCATCTATGCACCGACGAATGACCCCTGACCACCCCTGTCGTTTCAGACGATAATTGCACTTGTGTATGTCTTTGGTCGGGCGTTGTTAAGGAATATCGTACGTCTGTACGAAGCTTAACAGCGTAAGGAATGTTGCACCTCTTATTAAATGAGCCCCAAATGTATTATTTATGTTCTCTTTCAGCAAAGATTTCCCATTCCGCTCACCAGCGAGGAATAGAATACACAGTTTAAAGTGAAACATGAAAAAGTCAAGAAATAACTGCCCAGAAAAACATCTGACACTGTTAGCTCCCTGGTGCCTTTGCAGTGGTGATATTTAGACATAGTTGCTCTCTGTGCTTAAAGATATAATGGTTAACCATGGTGGGACTTAATGGCAGCCATTAGCTGTGTTACACAGTCCCACAATTGTTAGGCACGTACAAGGCGATGCACCGAGAGCTGCTATTGGGTCCCTGGTGCAGTGGCACCTACTAGGTAATATTGCGATAGTGTCTGTCAGGTGCATTGCAGTTTGTATGTTGCTTTGTTTCTTACAACTATGTAACTGTTATACAGACATTATGGGTAGGGTATAAAGGTTGGGCTAGATGGATGTATGTCTTTATACAACCTCCAATACTATGTTATTATGTAACTGTTATACAGACATTATGGGTAGGGTATAGAGGTTGGACTAGATGGACGTATGTCTTTATACAACCTCCAATACTATGTTACTGTGTAACTGTTATACAGACATTATGGGTAGGGTATAAAGGTTGGGCTACATGGACGTATGTCTTTATACAACCTCCAATACTATGTTACTATGTAACTATTATACAGACATTATGGGTAGGGTTTAAACGTTGGACTAGATGGACATATATCTTTATACAACCTCCAATACTATGTTACTATGTAACTGTTATACAGACATTATGGGTAGGGTATAAAGGTTGGACTAGATGGATGTATGTCTTTTATACAAACCTATCCATACTATGTTACTATGTAACTGTTATACCAGACATTATGGTAGGGTATAAAGTGGACTAATGGACTTATGTCTTTATACAACCTCCAATACATGTTACTATGTAACTGTTATACAGACATATGGTAGGGTAAAAGGTTGGATTAGATGGACGTATGTCTTATACAACCTCCAATACTATGTTACTATGTAACTGTTATACAGACATTGGGTAGGGTATAAAGTTGGACTAGATGGACGTTGTCTTTTAACAAACTCCAATACTATGTTAATATGTACTGTTTACAGACATTATGGGTAGGGTATAAAGGTAGGACTAGATGGACGTATATCTTTATACAACCTCCAATACTATGTTACTATGTAACTGTTATACAACATTATGGGTAGGGTATAAAGGTTGGACTAGATGGATGTATGTCTTTATACAACCTCCAATACTATGTTACTATGTAACTGTTAGACGGACATTATAGTAGGGTATAAAGATTGGAGTAGATGGACATATGTCTTTATACAACCTCCAATACTATGTTACTATGTAACTGTTATACAGACATTATGGGTAGGGTATAAAGGTGGACTAGATGGACGTATGTCTTTATACAACCTCCAATACTATGTTACTATGTAACTGTTTATACAGACATTATGGGTAGGGTATAAGGTTGGACTAGATGGACGTATGTCTTTATACAACCTCCATACTATGTTACTATGTAACTGTTATACAGAGCATTATGGGTAGGGTATAAAGGTTGGACTAGATTATGTATGTCTTTATACAACCTCCAATACTATGTTACTATGTACTGTTAATAACAATTATGGGTAGAGTCAATACAAGAATTGTGGAAGCACTCCAATAGGCTAATTTACACTACATTAGTCGGAAGTGCTACTGATTCTGTCAAACTTATATAACATAGAAAAGATATCAATGCAACATTCCTGGGCCCCATACAATAATATCAATTATCTGCAAACACTGGCATACTTTATAAACAAAGGGTTTTAGTATACATTACTGTGATCACATGAATGAAAAGCCTTCCAACCACTTCAAGGTAACCCCAGTCTGGAAGGTCCTAACTCTAACCTTTCAATTTCTTTTACTTCAATTACGATAGCAAACTTTTGCATTTCTCATTCTACACACTGGATCCATATACAGCTCTCTCCCTTCCCCCCAGCCCTTTGGCTTTTTAAAATGAGGGAAGAGGCCATCCAGTGCTTTATATTAAAGGGGTCACCTTGACGTGGTTGGAAGGCTTTTCATTCATGTGATCACAGTAATGTATACTAAAACCCCTTTTTTATAAGTATGCCAGTGTGCAGATAATATGATATGTTGGCCTAGGAATGTGCATTGATTACTTTTCTATGTTTATAAAGTATGCCAGTGTGCAGATAATATGATATTGTATGGGGCCTAGGAATGTGCATTGATTATCTTTTCTATGTTTATCAAGTATGGCAGTGTGCTGATTTCATGATATTGTATGGGGCCTAGGAATGTGCATTGATTATCTTTTCTATGTTTATAATGTATGCCAGTGTGCAGATAATAGGATATTGTAGGGGCCTAGGAATGTGCATGATTATTCTTTTCTATGTTTATAAGTAGGGCCGTGGCGGCAGAATATGATATTGTATGGGGCCTAGATGTGCATTGATTATCTTTTCTATGTTTATCAAGTATGGCAGTGTGTGCATTACATGATATTGTATGGGGCCTAGGAATGTGCATTGATTATCTTTCTATGTTTTAAAGTATGCCAGTGTGCAGATAATATGAATTAATATGGGGCCCAGGAATGTGCATTGATTATCTTTTCTATGTTTTATAAAGTTGCCAGTGTGCAGATAATATGATATTGTATGGGGCCTAGGAATGTGCATTGATTATCCTTTCTATGTTTGTAATAAATGTTGACCAGATCAGTAGCACTTCCGCTAAATGTAGTTGTAAATTAGCCTAATTGGAGTGCTTCCCCAATTCTTGTATTGTGATTATTGGGAGGCTTGGTCAAGCCTCCATGTGGTTATGCACCCCCACACGCCCCTTTAATGGGAGGTCCTTGCCTTTAATAAAAGCACTGGATGGCCTCTTCCCTCATTTTAAAAAGCCAAAGGGCTGGGGGAAGGGAGAGAGCCTGTTATGGATCCAGTGTGTAAAATGAGAATGCAAAAGTTTGCTAATCGTAATTGAAGTAAAGAAATTGAAAAGGTTAGAAGTTAGGACCTTCCAGACTGGGGTTACCTTGACGTGTTGGAAGGCTTTTCATTCATGTGATCACAGTAATGTATACTAAAACCCCTTTGTTTATAAAGTATGCTAGTGTGCAGATAATATGATATTGTATGGGCCTAGGAATGTGCATTGATTATCCTTTCGACATTATGGGTAGGGTATAAAGGTTGGACTAGATGGACGTATGTCTTTATACAACCTCCAATACTATGTTACTAGTACTGTTATACACATTATGGGTAGTTATAAAGTTGGACTAGATGGCGTATGCTTTATACAACCTCCAATACTATGTTACTATGTAACTGTTATACAGACATTATGGGTAGGGTACAAAGGTGGGCTAGATGGATGTATGTCTTTATACAACCTCCATACTATGTTATATGTAACTGTTATACAGACATTATGGTAGGGTATAAGTTGGACTAGATGGACGTTGTCTTTATACAACCTCAGTACTATGTTTACTATGTAACTGTTATACAGACATTATGGTAGGGTTTAAAGGTTGGACTAGATGGACTATGTCTTTATACAACCTCCAATACTATGTTACTATGTAACTGTTATACAGACATTATGGTAGGGTATAAAGGTTGGACTAGATGGACGTATGTCTTTATACAACCCCAATACTATGTACTATGTAACTATTATACAGACATATGGGTAGGGTATAAAGGTTGGACTAGATGGACGATGTCTTTATACAACCTCCAATACTATGTTATAGTAACTGTTATACAGACATTATGGGTAGGGTATAAAGGTAGGACTAGATGGACGTATATCTTTATACAACCTCCAATACTATGTTACTATGTAACTGTTATACAGACATTATGGGTAGGGTATAAAGGTTGGACTAGATGGATGTATGTCTTTATACAACCTCCAATACTATGTTACTATGTAACTGTTAGACGACATTATAGTAGGGTATAAAGATTGGAGTAGATGGACATATGTCTTTATACAACCTCCAATACTATGTTACTAGTAACTGTTATACAGACATTATGGGTAGGGTATAAAGGTTGGACTAGAGGACGTATGTCTTTATACAACCTCCAATACTATGTTCTATGTAATGTTACAGACATTATGGGTAGGGTATAAAGGTTGACTAGATGGACGTATGTCTTTATACAACCTCCAATACTATGTACTAGGTAACTGTTATACAGACATTATGGGTAGGGTATAAAGGTTGACTAGATGTATGTATGTCTTTATACAACCTCCAATACTATGTTACTATGTAACTGTTATCAGACATATGGGTAGATACAATACAAGAATTGTGGAAGCACTCCAATTAGGCTAATTTACAACTACATTTAGCGGAAGTGCTACTGATCTGGTCAAACATTTATATAAACATAGAAAAGATATATCAATGCACATTCCTGGCCCATACATATCTATTATCTGCACACTGGCATACTTTATAAACAAAGGGGTTTTAGTATACATTACTGTGATCACATGAATGAAAAGCCTTCCAACCACGTCAAGGTAACCCCAGTCTGGAAGGTCCTAACTTCTAACCTTTTCAATTTCTTTTACTTCAATTACGATTAGCAAACTTTTGCATTTATCATTCTTACACACTGGATCCATATAACAGGCTCTCTCCCTTCCCCCCAGCCCTTTGGCTTTTAAAATGAGGGAAGAGGCCATCCAGTGCTTTATATTAATGGGTCACCTTGACGTGGTTGGAAGGCTTTTCATTCATGTGATCACAGTAATGTATACAAAAACCCCTTTGTTTATAAAGTATGCCAGTGTGCAGATAATATGATATTGTATGGGGCCTAGGAATGTGCATTGATTATCTTTTATGTTTATAAAGTATGCCAGTGTGCAGATAATATGATATTGTATGGGGCCTAGGAATGTGCATTGATTATCTTTTCTATGTTTATCAAGTATGGCAGTGTGCTGATTACATGATATTGTATGGGGCCTAGGAATGTGCATTGATTATCTTTTCTATGTTTATAAAGTATGCCATGTGTCAGATAATATGATATTATAGGGGGCCCAGGAATGTGCATTGATTATCTTTTCTATGTTAAAGTATGTCAGTGTGCAGATAATATGATATTGTATGGGGCCTAGGAATGTGCATTGATTTCCTTTCTATGTTGGTATAAATGTTTGACCAGATCAGTACACTTCGCTAATGTAGTTGTAAATTAGCCTAATGGAGTGCTTCCCCAATTCTTGTATTGTATGTATTTATTGGGAGGCTGTTCAAGCCTCCATGTGGTAATAGCACCCCCAACACGCCCCTTTAATGGGAGGTCCTATGCCTTTATATAAAGCACTGGATGGCCTCTTCCCTCATTTAAAAAGCCAAAGGGCTGGGGGGAAGGGAAGAGCCTGTTATATGGATCCAGTGTGAAAATGAGAAATCAAAGTTTGCTAATCGTAATTGAAGTAAAAGAAATTGAAAAGTTAGAAGTTAGGACCTCCAGACGGGGTTACCTTGACTTGGTTGAAAGGCTTTTCATTCATGTGATCACAGTTGTATACTAAAACCCCTTTGTTTATAAAGTATGCTAGTGTGCAGATAATATGATATTGTATGGGGCCTAGGAATTGCATTGATTATCCTTTCGACATTATGATGGTAGGGGTTAAAGGTTGGACTAGATGGACGTATGTCTTTATACACACCTCCAATACTATGTACTATGTAACTGTTATACAGACATTATGGGTAGGGTATAGGTTGGACTAGATGGACGTATGTCCTTTATACACCTCCATACTATGTCTACTATGTAACTGTTATACAGACATTATGGTAGGGTATAAAGTTGGGCTAGATGGATGTATGTCTTTATACAACCTCCAATACTAATGTTATTATTAACTGTTATACAGACATTATGGTAGGTATGAGGTTGGACTAGATGGACGTATGTTCTTTATCCACCTGCATACTATGTTACTGTGTAAACTGTTATAACAGACTTATGGGTAGGGTATAAAGGTTGGGGCTACTGGACGTATGTCTTTATACAACCTCCAATACTATGTTACTATGTAACTATTATAACAGACATTATGGGTGGGTTTAAACGTTGGACTAGATGGACATATACTTTATACAACTCCATACTATGTTTACTATGTAACTGTTATATCAGACATTATGGGTAGGGTATAAACTAAGGTTGGACTAGAATGATGTAGGTCTTTACAACCTCCATATTATGTTACTACTTGTAACTGTTTATACAGACATTATGGGTAGGGTATAAAGGTTGGACTAGATGGACTCATGTCTTTATACAACATCCAATACTATGTTACTATGTAACTGTTATACAGACATTATGGGTAGGGTATAAAGGTTGGACTAGATGGACTCATGTCTTTATACAACATCCAATACTATGTTACTATGTAACTGTTATACAGACATTATGGGTAGGGTATAAAGATTGGACTAGATGGACGTATGTCTTTATACAACCTCCAATACTATGTTACTATGTTACTGTTATACAGACATTATGGGTAGGGTATAAAGGTTGGACTAGATGGACATATTTCTTTATACAACCTCCAATACTATGTTACTATGTAACTGTTATACAGACATTATGGGTAGAGTTTAAAGTTTGGACTAGATGGACGTATGTCTTTATGCAATCTCCAATACTATGTTACTATGTAACTGTTATACAGACATTATGGGTAGGGTATAAAGGTTGGACTAGATGGACGTATTTCTTTATACAACCTCCAATACTATGTTACCATGTAACTGTTATACAGACATGGTAAGGTATGAAGGTTACACTAGATTATACAACCTCTAGGAGTCTCCATCCACTGGATTTGATCCTATAGTAAGGAGTCTCCTCCCACTGGATTTGATCCTATAGTAAGAAGTCTCCTGCCACTAGACTTGATCCTATATTAAGGAGTCTCCTCCTGCTGGATTTCATTCTATAGTAAGGAATCTCCTCCCACTGTATTTTATTCTATAGTAAGGAGTCTCCTCCTACTGCATTTCATCCTATAGTAAGGAGTCTCCTCCAACTGGATTTCATCCTAAAGTAAGGAATCTCCTACCACTGGATTCCATCCTATAGAAAGGAGTCTCCTCCCACTGGATTCTATCCTATAAAAATGAGTCTCCTCCCACTGGATTTCATCCAATAAAAAGAAGTCTCCTCCCACTGGATTTCATCCTAAAATAAGGAGTCTCCTCCCACTGGATTTCATCCTATAAAAAAGGAGTCTACTCCCACTGGATTTCATCCTATAGTAAGGAGTCTCCTCCCACTGGATTTCCTCCTATAGTAAGGAGTCTCCTCCCACTGGATTTCATCCAATAAAAAGGAGTCTCCTCCTACTGGATTTTATCCTGTAGTAAGGAGTCTCCTCCCACTGGATTTAATCCTATAGTAAGGAGTCTCCTCCCACTGGATTTAATACTATATTAAGGAGTCTCCTCCAACTGGATTTCATCCTATAGTAAGGAGTCTCCTCCCACTGGATTTCAACCTGTAGTAAAATATCTCCCTATATCAAATATGTTAACATATTACCCAGCAGCCACAGCGAACGGAGTGGTGAAACACAGCTTTTTGTATTTTTGTGAATACCGGTCTGTACAGAAACCTTTAGATAATTGTCTTCAGAATGATTGTAGAATCATTCTACTGTCCGTGCATTGCTAGAACTGTTCTGGTTTTAATAGGACAGTGTCCTGAACACAAGGGGTGCACTGGGGGTGTCTGGATGGTTTGGGGCAGAGCTGGATGGGCCAGAATGGGGCCAAGGATAGACCATACTACATCCGTGACCAGGTAAATGTTGTAAGGTATGCTAATGGACATTCCTGTACAGAAGTTGTAGATTCAGGGAGCAACCTTCCAGTAGAGAGATGAGACATGATGAAGAAATGTGAAAGGTGACAGAGAGGACAACTCTCAATAGTCTGACATCATAGAAGAAACCAGCAGGTTATGTCTCGGAAGAGACTGCTACAGTTTATTTTGGAAATTTTACTTTCATTACCTTTGACAGTGAGAGACGTTTGATGTAAAGGTCACAAAGTGAAACATCACAGGGGTGAATTCCGTGGTCTATTTCTTATTGTATTACTACCAACGGGTTACAGAGCTTGTGATTTTAATGGAAACTGTCACTACCCTGGGTGATAAGATCTGATAAGGCCACAAATAACTCAGTCGCCTCCTAATGTAACTTTCCCTTTTATTTGGTTACTATAGTTTATTATAATGTAAAATAAACACAGAGACCAGAGAATCCCTATTCATTGGAATAATGTTATTTTACCAATTCCCTTCTCTGGATCATCCTTCTCAAGGTTAACTAGTGTGAGAGAGGAACCCAAATAATAACCAATGTTCAACGTTTAATGGATGACTGGATCCAATGTCTATTACACCGTGATATTACCTGTCTATGTGCTTGTGACGTTCCTCACTCTGGATCCAATGTCTATTACACACGTGAAATTACCTGTCCATGTTCTTCTGACGTTCCTCACTCTGGATCTATTGTCTATTACACCATGATATTACCTGTTCATGTTCTTCTGACGTTCCTCACTTTGGATCTAATGTCTATTACACCATGATATTACCTGTCCATGTTCTTCTGACATTCCTCACTTTGGATCTAATGTCTATTACACCGTGATATTACCTGTCCATGTTCTTCTGACGTTTCTCACTCTGGATCTAATGCCTATTACACCGTGATATTACCTGTCCGTGTTCTTCTGACATCCCTCACTCTGGATCTAATGCCTATTACACATGTGATATTACCTGTCCGTTTTCTTGTGATGTTCCTCACTCTGGATCTAACGTCTATTACACACGTGATATTACCTGTCTATGTTTTTCTGACGTTCCTCACTCTGGATCTAATGCTTATTACACCGTGGATATGACCGTTCCATGTTCTTCTGACGTTCCTCACTCTGGATCTAATGTCTATTACAACAGTGTATTACCTGTCCGTTTCTTGTGATGTTCCTCACTCTGGATCTAATGTCTATTACACACGTGATATTACCTGTCCATGTTCTTCTGACGTTCCTCACTCGGATCTAATGTCTATTACAACGTGATATTACCTGTCCGTTTCTTGTGATGTTCCTCACTCTGGATCTAATGTCTATCACAGAGTATATTACCTGTCCATGTTTTCTGACGTTCCTCACTCTGGATCTAATGTCTATTACACACAGTGATATTACCTGTCCATGTTCTTCGCGTTTTCACTCTGAATTAATGTCTATTACACTGTGATATTACCTACCTGTTCTTCTGACGTTCTCACTCTGGATCATAGTCTATTACACGTGATATTACCTGTCCATGTTCTTCTGACATTCCTCACTTTGATCTAATGTCTATTACACCATGATATTACCGTCCATGCTCTTCTGACGTTCCTCAATCTGGATCTAAGTCTATTACACGTGATATTACCTGCCCATGTTCTTCTGACGTTCTTCACTCTGGATCTAATGTCTATTACACCGTGATATTACCTGTCCATGTTCTTCTGAATTCCTCACTTGGATCTAATGTCTATTACACCATGATATTACCGTCCGTGTTCTTGTGATGTTTCTCATTGGATCTAATGTCTATTACACCATGATATTACCTGTCCGTGTTCTTGTGATGTTCCTCACTCTGGATCTAATGTCTATTACACCATGATATTACCTGTGGTGTTCTTGTGATGTTCGCACTCTGGATCTAATGTCTATTACACATGATATTACTGCCGTGTTTTTGTGATGTTCCTCACTCTGGATCTAATGTCTATTACACCTGATTATACCTGTCGTGTTCTTCTGTGTTCTTCACTCTGGATCTAATGTCTATTACACCATGATATTACCTGTCCGTTGTTCTTGTGATGTCCTCACTCTGGATCTAATGTCTATTACACCTGTGATATTACCTGTCCATGTTCTTCTGACATTCCTCACTGTGGATCTAATGTCTATTACACACGTGATATTACCTGTCCATGTTCTTCTGACGTATTGTTTGAATCCTAACATTTTCACATTAAGGTATTGTAAGAATTCTAACATTCTACATTACTGTATTGTATGAATCTAACATTCGACATTACTGTATGTGTCAGAATCCTCTTAAAACATTCTACATTACTGTATTGTATGGAATCCGAACATTCATACATTAATGTATTGTAAGAAGTTTCCTAAACATTCTACATACTGTATTGTAAGAATCCTAACATTCTAATAATGTATGTAGATCCTAACATTCTACATTAATGTATCCTATTAGCTCACAGCCTACACAACCCAAAACACATCCCTCAACACCTCCCCTAACCCTCCTCCCAACCCCCGTACAACTTTGCCCCCCGACCCACAAACCACCTCCCCCCCCCCCCCCCGCCACACCACCCTGTCCTATCTTGGATTACCAAAAAAACCCAACACATTCAACACCCATGGATGTAACTCCCCCCCCCCCGAATACTAAATTCTACATTACTGTATATGTAAGAATCCGATACATGTACATTACTTGTATTGTTAAGACCATCCTAAACATTCTACCATTTAATGTAATAGGTATGAATCCTAACATTTTCTCCATTAATGTATTGTAAGAATCCTAACAATTCTACAATAATGTATGGTATGAATTCCCTCCCAAACATCCACCAGTCCTACACCGCAACACTTACCAATGCCCCCCTTCCACTTGTATTGTATGAACCTTAACAGGCTACATAAGGAGGGTAAGGAAGAGAACAGGCGACATAAGGAGTGGAGAAGCCGAAACATGCTACAAGAATGGAGGTATGAATCGAACAGGCGACATGAATGTAGGGTTCCTTCACCCTGAAGCCGAACCTTTACATTAAGTAGTGCCCTCATGCCATCGCTCCCTCTTACCGTGAGGCTTAGGGAACGGCATCCTACCATCTACATTAATGCTCTTGTATGACCCTCTACTCCCCCTCCCCTCCCTCCACCCTCCTCCGCTTGTCCACGCCTCCTCCCCTTCTCCTTCCTGTCTGTCCCCACCGGCCCATTCTGTACTTCACCACCTCCCCGCCCCCCCGTTCCTACCACTTATATCCCTTCCCGCCCTTAATTTTGTCCCGTGACTAGTACCCAGAAGCACTAACCTTCTCCTGATCAATCCTCCTTGTACTGCACCCCTCCAGTCTATCGCCTGAATGACCCATACACCACGTCCCATATTCCTCAACTACATTACCCTGTCCGCACCCACCAGCCCCCACTCAACTCCCCTCTCACTATCGACGGATGATCACGATTGTACTCACGATACCCATGAATCCTAATCATTTACATTAACGCTACTGCCCCTCCCCCACACAACACCCCCCTACCACGACCCAGCTCAAACCCCAAGACACAAGACACACCAAACCCCTCATACACGTCTACCCATAACCCTGAACGGTCCCCCCCCCCCCCCCAACCCAAGAGATCTCCTAACATTCTACAATTATGTACTGGCCCCTCCCCCTTAAGAAGACTACACCTCCTCCTATTCTACCCTCCAGCCCGAGTATTGTCATGGAAGCCCTCACAAACCCCACTAAACAACCAGCGATACCTGACACAGCCCCCCCACACCCCCTACATGACCTACCCCCACCCCACCCTTTACCCCATCCCCCCTCTCACCCTATGTGTATGAATCCCTTCCCTATACCTACGTAAACCAAGTACCCCGACATTACTACTGTATTGGCCTACCCCATAAGAAGCTTTTCTCCCCCCCCCTAACACTCTCTGACACCGTTAATTGGTATGGTATGAATCCAAAATTCTACAATAACTGTTCACCTTTTGGGTTATGAATCCGAACATTTCTACAGGACATGTATTGTATGAATCCAACATTCTACAGTTACTGTATTGGTAACGAATTTCCTAAACATTCTACAATAATCGTATTGGCCATTTGAAGCTAAACATACTCATTAATGTATTGTTCCAACGCAATCCTAACATTCTACATTATGGATTGTAAGAGTCCAACATTCTACTTTAATTGTCAATCCCCAACCCTATTGTTATAAATCCTAACATTCTACAGGAATGGATTGTATGAATCGGAACATTCACATTAATTGTATTGTATGAACCTATACATTCTAACCTCCTTCCCATTAAGGTATTGTAAGATTCCCCCCTTTCCCTTCTTATACTTCCTAACATTCTACAATAATGTATTGTAGGGAATACTAACAGTCTTAATTAATGTATTGTATTGAATCCTAACATTTTACATTAAGTATGGTAAGAATCCTAAAATTCTACATTAATATTATTGGTATGAATCCTAACACTCACATTACTGTATTTTATTGGAAGAATAACACCCCTCTCCTCCTAAACCCCCCACCTCCTTCTACACATCTTTACTATGGTATTCATCCGGTACTTCATGAAATTCTAACGACGTCAGACTCCCAAATCTCTGTTTCTACCCATTTACCCAACTCTCCTAACATTCTAACATTACTGTATTGTAAGAATCCGAACATTCTACATTATGTATTGTATGAATCCTAACATTCACAAATGTATGTATGAATCCTAACATTCTGACATTAATGTATTGTATGAATCCAACATCTACAGTTAAGTATTGTAAGAATCCTAACATTCTACAATAATGTATTGAATGAATTCCGAACATTAATAATGTCTTGTCTCTCGATATCATTCTTGGACTGTCTCAACCCTGAAGGGAATCCTAGACCCATTTCCCTACCATTCAGCTTCGTTAAGCTACGACCATGCAGTCTATTCGTTCTATTCACATTTTTTTCTCCCTTTCAGAGCTCGCTTCTTCTTTATTGTAAGAATTCCCCCCCCCCCCCCCCCTAAACCAATTCCCATTCAAATTGTGACCTGTCCCCTCTCTTCATTTTTCCCGCCTGAATCCTCACATTCTTCACCCTTCCGTTTGTACGAATCCCGTCACGCCATTACCGCCTCCCCCCACCACCAAAACACAACACACACTCTTTCACGCCTACCCCACTAGTCTAACATTAATGTATTGTATGAAATCTATGACCTATTAACATTCTACCATTACTCTATTCGTATGAATCCTGAACATTCTCTTACATTACGTATTGTATGAATCCTCCCCTTCTCCCCTCCACACGTATTGCCCCTTTTTTCTGTCTTAACACTACACCGATGTTCTGCCTTTTTCCCTAACTACCCCTTCTACCTCCAGTGCTACTGCCCCTGTCTTGTCATTCTATAGTGTTTTAGCAGTCCCCACCATGAATCCTACCCCATTCTAATTAGTATTGTAAGAATCCTTCCTAACATTCTAATTAAGTGTATTGTAAAGCATCCTACCTCCCCTTTCCTGCTTCGGTTACGAACCCTGACCGCTCGCCACCTTCTTCACTCCCCAACCTTTCCCTTGCAGTCTGAGCCTCCCCCGACCCCCTTCCCTCTCCTCTATCCCCTCCACACTGTCTCGTGGTATGAATTCCTATAACCTGCTAACTACCCTCCTTCTCACGTTCCGCTTGTTTAGTCCCCCCCAACACACCCCCACTCGAGACATTCGTCCTCACTCATCACACTTGATGTAGCATTAAACCTCACGAGCTCACTCTTTCTTCGCTAGCCCCCCCCCCCCTCGTCCTTTACTACCCGCCCCCCCCGACCCTTCCGTGTCCCTCCGTCGCGCCTCCCCCCCCCACAACCCAGCTCTGTGGATCTCCATCGAGTAGTTTCTCCTATGTTTTCTGCGTCACGCATTTGGGTTGGCTTTCGCGCTTGTCGCTCTCCACTCCCTCCTTTCTAGTACATAGCGATATATAGGAGCTGGGTTCTAACTTTTTTACTCTCTCCCGACGTTTATTCTCCGAATTCCTCCTGACTCCCCCCTTCGCTTCCTACCCGAACATAGCGTTTACCACAACCACTACTTCTACCCCCCCCCCACCCGCGGTTGTCTTTCTATTTCCCCTTCCCCCTGCTACTTGAACCTCGCCACTCCCCCGTTCTCCTCCACCCCATACCCTAAGCGCAAGATCAAGGCCGCGCTCCCCCAGCCTCCCCAGTGCACGAGAGCCACCCATGCCAAACCAGCCCTCCCTCCCCGTCGCATGACTCTTTGATTTGTATCAACACACAACACTATATCTTCCATCGCCGCATCACCCTTTTGCTATATAACCTCCGTATGTTCTCTTTTTGAATCCTAACCATTTACATTAAATGTATGATCTCTTGATATGTATGTGAATCTCTCAAATGATTTATGATCTACATCTCCCGACATTTGTTGTGTAAGTCCTACATCTTATGTATTGTATGAATCCTAAATCTACTTACTTGTATTGTAGAATCCTAAACATTCTACAGTTAATGTATTGTAGAATCCTAAAAACTCTAATGATTACTGTTTGTAGAATCCAACATTATTACATTTAATGTATTGTAATGAATCCTAACATTCTACATTATGTATTGTAAGAATAACTACATTCACATTAATGTATTTTGTAAGAATCCTAACATTTCTACATTATGTTATTGTAAGAATGTCCAACATTCTACATTGAGTATTGTATGAATCCTAGCATTTTCAACGTTATATTAAATCGGTATCATTCAAGGTATGACAACTTATTCTCTGTATGTATAACCTAACATTTACACTTATGTATTGTAGAATCCTAAACATTATACATTACTGTAGTATGTATGAATTCCAAATTCTACATATATGTATTGAGAATCCTAACCATTCTACAATAAGGTATTGTTCTGAATCCTAACATTCTTCACAATTAATGGATGTATGAATCCTAACTTCAGCCCATTACTTTGAGCTCGAACATATTACCTTACGGATTGGATCATGACATTCCTAAGCATGGAATCCTGTGCATTCTACTAGGTATGGTATGAATCCTAACATTTACATAACTGTATTTGATAGGAATCCTAAAACTTTACAATATGTTTGTCATGAAGCCTAACAGTCTGACATGAATGGTTTGCTAAGAATCCCACAATTATATCACTAGCCCACACATTTACCTAACTCCGGTATTGTAATTGAAATCCTAACATCTTGACATTATGTCATGTATGGAATCCCAAACATTTCATCATTACGTGGATCTTAAGAATCTCACACATCGTACAATACTGTATTGTAAGAATCCAACATTGTAAGCTTAATGTATTGTTGAATCCCAACAGGTTAACCTTATGTATTGTAAGAACCTAAATTCTACAAATAATGTACTTGATGATGCCTAAACATTCTAAAATTAAGTATGGGAGAAACGAACATTGCAAGAAGGAGGATGAACACGAGACAGTTTGAAAATTAGAAATTATTACTTATGAATGCCAATCATATGTATTGTATGAATCTAAACATTCTACATATATGTTATTGATAGAATCCCCATCCCAACCATCATACCAATACAGAGTATTGCACCAATCTCTATGCTGAGTATGATCCTACATTCCATGTATGTAAGACATTCAAGTAAGTATTGTAGTCGAATCCTAACATTTCTACATTAATGTATTGAGGGAACCTAACTTCTTCTCGGGGACATTAAGGAGGTATTGTAGAATCCTAAATCACATTATGTAATCTGCTATAACCCACACCATCTCCATTGACATTATATGAAGATCAACATTCTACAAGGTCATGAATCCTACACACTAATATTTAGACATCAAGCGCTCCCCTAACATTCTCGTTGTGATTTTAATGATTGTAGGCATCCTAAACATTCAGAGTTATGACTAAATCACAATAATGGTATGTAATTAATATGTCCATTATGAATCCTAACATTCTACATAATGTAGATGAACATTTATTAATGTTTAGAATCCTAACATTCTAAATAAATGTATGTGTATGAATCTAACTTCACATTAATGTATGTAAGAATCCTAACATTCTCAAAATAATGTATTGTTGGATCTGATTAATTACATGTTGAAAAACATTCTAACATTACTGTATTGTATGAATCACGAACTTATGATGTATGATACATTACATTAACTATTGTATGAATCCTAACATTCTACATTATGTATTGTTGAAGATCCTAACATTGTACAATTACTAAGTATGTAGAGATCCAACTCACATTAATGTATTGTAAGAACTACCATAACATTACATATGTATGGTAAGGAATGCCTAACATTCTACATTAATGTATTGTGATGCCGACATTCTCAGTACTAGGCATGATCTACATTACATTTGTATTGGATGAATCCGAATTCACATTACTTGATTGTATGAATCCTAACGTTCTACATTAACTGAGTGTAGAAATCCTAAGTTACATTCGTTGATCCAACATCACTTAATGTATGGTAAGGAAGCCTAACATTCTACATTACGTATTGTATGAATCTACTAACATTCTACATTACTGTATTGTATGAATCCTACAATTCAACATAATGTATTTTGATTGAATCCCGTAACATTTAATTAATGTATTGTTTGATACCTACACATTCTACATGTTACATGTATTGTATGAATCCAAACATTCTACTTAACTGTATGTAAGAATCCCAACATTCTACATTAAATGTATTGTAAGAATCCATAACATTCTACATTACTGTATTGTATGAATCCTACATTCAACATTAATGTATTGTAAGAATTCTAACATTCTACACTTACTGTATTGAGAATCCTAACCTTCTACAATTAATGTATGTAAGAATCCTAACATTATAAATTAATGTATTGTAAGAACCTAACATTCTACATTACTGTATTGTATGAATTCCTAACATTCAACATTAATGTATTTAAGAATCCTAACATTCTACATTACTGTATTGTAAGAATCCTTAACATTTAAATACTGTATTGTAGATCCTACATTCTACATTATGTGATTGTAAGAATACCTAACATTCACATAATGTATTGTAGAATCCTAACATTCTACAATAATGTATGTATGAAATCCTAACATTCTACATTAATGCATTATTGTATGATACCTAAACATCTTCATTAATGTATTTGTATGGTGAATCCTAACATTTTACATTAACTGTGTATGATCCAACATTCTACAATAATGTTATTGTATGAATCCTAACATTCTACAATAATGTATTGTATGCATCCTAACATTCTACAATAATGCATTTGTTAACTTGAATCTAAATTCCTACATTAATGCATTGTATTGAAATCCTAACATTCTTCACTTAATTATTGTATGAATCCTAACATCTAATCTACAATAAGTTTGTATGAATCACTAACATTCTACATTAATGATTGTATGAATCCTAACATTTTACATAATGTATTGTAAGAATCCAACATTCTACATTAATGTATTGTATGAATCCTACATTATACATTAATGTATTGTAAGAATCCTAACATTCTACATAATGTATTGTATGAATCCTAACACTACATTAATGTATTTTATGAATCCTAACATTAACATTAAGGTATTGTAAGAATCCTAACATTCTCATTAATGTATTGTATGAATCCTAAACTTCTACATTAATGTATGTATGAATCATAACATTCTACATTAATGTATTGTAAGGAATCCTAACATTTTACATAATGTATTGTATGAACCTAACATTCTACATAATGTATTGTATGACTCCTAACATTTTACATTAATGTATTGAAGGAATCCTAACATTCTACATTAATGTATTGTATGAATCCTAACATTCTACATTAATGTATTGTAAGAATCCTAACATTCTACAATAATGTATTGTATGAATCCTAACATTCTACATTACTGTATTGTAAGAATCCTAACATTCTACATTAAGTATTGTATGAATCCTAACATTCTACATTACTTATGTATGAATCCTAACATTCTACATTCGTATTGTTGAATCCTAACATTCTACATTACTGTATTGTATGAATCTCAACATTCTACATTAATGTATTGTAAGAAACCTAACATTCTACATTAATATATTGTATGAATCCTAACATTCAACATTAATGTATTGTATGAATCCTAACATACTACATAATGTATTGTATGAATCCTAACTGGGGTGTGTAGCTACCAGGGGTGCAGGGGATGTGACCACATCTGGGCCCTTGGCCAAGAAGGGGGCCCCATTCTGTACTAAGGTTCCAAAACTACCAGTCTGTGTGCCAACTGTTTTACCAGTGGTCTGGTGTACAAAGCCATTTTACCACTGTCTGTGTGACAAGCATTAACCAGTGCCTGGCGTGTGCAGTGCCAGTCTCCAACCAGTTTATCAGTGTCTGTGTGCCAAGCATTTAACCAGTCTGTGCCAACGGTTTACCAGTGTTATATACAAGCATTTACTAGCGTCAGTTGTTGGTTATTTTAGAAGGTTTGAGGATCTAAGTTAGAAATAATGTGGAATCTGATTGGATAGTTTGCTAGGTTGTATGGGTGTAAAGTATGTTTGTCTGATTTATAATGAGTGCCAAAAAAATGTCAATGATGAATTTGGATCTTTTTATGGAAATGATTATTTGGTTGTGTGGTGCAATTTGTGTTTGCGGGGGTGGTGTGGGGGGCCCATGTCTATATTTCGCATCAGGGCCCATAAGTCTCTAGCTAAACCACTGAATCCTAAATACTACATTACTGTATTGTAAGAATCCTAAGATTTAGTGAACCGTACTGAGCGTACTGAGCCTGGGCATGCTCAGAAGAGGCAGACAGGGGTTAACATTCAGTCATTTGTGCTGTGATGTCAACTATCAAATCCATAACTGACAGTTACTAACTGGAAGAACCAGGAAGCAGAAACAGGGGAAAACAGGACATGTGGCAGGATTTTAGACTATATATTTCACCTTTACTATTACCGTTTAAGGTTTGGGGGGGATTTTAACCATTTATAATTTTTAATTTTAGGGTTGGACTTTCCCTTTTAATGCTATTGCAGTATTTGCCATTGTTATGTAGACCTAAAATAACAATCTACTTCTTACTATAAGAGATGTGTACCCCTTCTTTCATTTAAATAGAACATTTTCTAAACCCATAATGGTTTTTTGTTAAAGAAAGATGGTCTCAGTATGTAGCATAGGTTCAAATCCTCCCTTGGACAATAATCTGCATCATACAGGCATACTTATAGGTTGTATGTGTGAATACAGTGATTTAGATTGTAAGCTCTTGGGGGCAGTGTTGTAAAACACTGCAGAATATGCATCACTATATAAAATTTCTGCATATTTCTTTACTTCTCTTTTATAAGGATCAAATACAAAGAATCCTCATAAAATATATGCTTAAAACAATTATACCCCCTAAATTTCCCCACTTTCGGGCTGTCAAAGTTTGGTTTAGAACCAGCCTTCTCTCACAGACGCTCCGTGAACTGGCCAATGGGAAGATGTTTTCCTTGCAGAGTGTATCTGGACAAACCCTGGATAAATAGCTTTGAAAGCTCAGTATAGGACATCTAGATGAACCAGGGTGAGACCTACACAGTTAAAGGGAAATTCTAGGGCGATATAGTTTTTTAAAAAAAAACACTTAAAATAAAAAATTACCTGAGGCAGAGAGGTAGGATTGGTGTTTTTTTACCTCCCAAAATCTTTCTAGAAGGAAGAGCAGGACGAAAGAAAACTGCCTCTGCCAGTCCTCCTGTATGTTCAGCACTATCTTTAATACAGAATGGCCCAGGGCCATAACCTGGCAGATGAAAACTGTATGTGCTGTAGCTCACAACAAAACAATATTGGAGGTGGAAATAATAAATCCTATCTCCTTGCCCCAGGTCCTTCATTTTTACAAAGTTAATTTTTACAGTATAGTTGTCCTTAAGGTCCTCACCCTGGGTTCTATCAGAGGGGGTGGTGGTTTTGGGGGCTAATTCCACTGTAACCCCCCCCTTTCCCTCCACTATACCCACAACAGCTAATAATGCTGATGGGTTTGAGCACATTTGTAATTGAAAAGCAAAGCTACAACGCTAAAGGAAATGGAATTTGTAATAGTTCATGTCACTAATAGACAAAGGAGGTTTGAACCTAATTCTATTTAAAGATGTATCACCGTTTAATAAACTGTAAGTGATTATGATGCAATAGGAGAAAAAACTTCCAGAATTAAAAGGGAAGCAAATTAATAAAGAGTTAGGGAAATAACAGGAATAATTAACTTTTTTAACCCATTAAAGAAAGCATGTGAAGTTCTTATAAATAGTTGTAACAATGTGATATTTATTTGTGGATATTAACCGTGCCAGGAGCTTGGGAATAAGACATGGACCGTATGAATAATATAGACCAGTATTTGCCTCTTTTATGCATTGGAAACTGCCATAGCGATTTCTTTACCAATGTTACATTACATACATTATTATGCAGAACCTGTGTGGCTTAGTAATTAGTATGGCTAGTTTTGCATTACAGTATAAAGTACACTCTGTGTTGCCCATGAATAGAGTACTAACATTAAAGGCTCGCCCCTGCCGGAAGGGTTACTTCCAGGTGATTCTGCTGTCTGTTGTTCTGGCTGTCAGTCTCTGATGGTGGTAACACTAACCTTATAATACCTTCTATTTCTACCCCAGATATCAGAGGTTGAGCACTAGACATGAAATGCTCCGTGGCTGTTTCCACTTCTCATCTATGTTTCCTATTGTTGGTCCTTTCCAAACTACAGCAAATGAATGACTCTCTCTTTACCTAAAACATGTGGTTTGGTCGCAAGAATAATTTGGTCCTGGCTAATGAGTAGCTAGTGAAATTGTGATGGGATGCAAGTAGAAGGAAAGTTTCTAATAGATTTGTAACATCCAGTTCTGTTAAAATGTATTTTTATTTTGTTTCCCTTTTTGAATTCAATTTAAATGACAATTATTCCCCTAATGAACACATTCATTCATTGACTCGTTAATATATATGGCCATTGGCAAACTGAAAATCAACATTTTTTTCTTTCGACAGTCATTTAATTGATTTATTTTTGTCTCTAGGAAATGAATGTTTCGATTACATATTCACACAAAAAATATATGGCCGTAATTAAAGAGCCACTTGTGTTAGAATGTCCGGTCAGTTCTGTTCTAATGACCCACCCAACGTGTCATGGTGTAAATTACATAAAACATTGTGTGAACCTTTACATGGAGGATCAGGGCTGACAATGGGATGGAAAGTCACAGAGAAGGATTCTGGTATTTATTTATTAAACTTCAATTCAATGACTCTGGATGACGTTGGATATTATCGATGTTCTCTAGACACAAATAAGTTCATTGTGGGCACTATATATCAGTGAATATTCTGGTAAGTCCTGAAAGTGATGGAAAATTACAGTGACCATGTGATTTATTATAAATGATGGCCATCATCATTATTTTAGCACATAGCGTATGTGGCTGCCAAACCCAGGTCAGTGGATTATTGTTACTTGTATCATTGCCCTACTGCCCCTGTTTAGTTGGTACAGTTCTGATTCATGGACCAACATGTGGTTTATTAGAAAATGTTATATTATGTTTTCTGTAAGCAGGTGGTGCCGGATTCAATTTATTATATCAAGATCCTGGGCTGTAAACTTACCACATGATAAAATGTAATTTTAAAAACTTTAAATAGCTTTAAATAAACTAGTCATGAGTAGGGATGGCCGGTTCGCGGATCCGAACCCAGATCCGCGCGGATTTATTCCATTCGCGAACGGTGGATTTTTCCGTTATTTTCCGCCTTCCGAAATTCCGAACCGCGGATTTCTTGTATTTTCGAAAATTTTTGAAATTACGAGATCTCTCGTATTTTAAAAATCCGTATTTTTTGAAAATTATCGAAAATATGAGATTTCTCGTATTTTTTAAAATAAGGATTTTCATTTAATGGGTCCGCTTCGGATTTTTGAATATTTCGAAAAATTCAGGATCCTCGTGCGGACCGGATTTTGCGAAGTTCAGACTCTCTAGATGAGATCAGTATCCACCCCTCCCGGGAGTCACAGGAGTCTCCCAAATTTTGGGGTAGTCTCCTGCACTTCCACGAGACCACCCCAAACTCCCCCGAACCAAACTTACCTGGAGTCTCGCTTACGCAAGCCCCTATTTTGTGATGTAAATACCATCATGCACCCTGCCCTTTCTCCGCCCCTTTGATGATGTTATTGGCGTCACGTCAGTCCGCCACGCCCCTTTTCCCCACCCTCCCCGGAAGCCATCGCACGGGATCGTAGACATGGGCATACTATGTCTTGACGAAAAAAAAGGGGGGGGGTATTGACCACCCAAAACCAATATCCTTTATTTTTATTTTTTCTATTTTACAGACCACATTGAGAACTCAAATACAAATATATCATTCAACAGTAAGTAGGAATAGAAAAGTGTACCCCTCTTAAAAGTCCAACAGTACATTGATCCCACCTCTCTGGGTTTCATATGGCACTCAGCGCTGCAGCTGTCATCCCCATTCATGTTGTAGGGTAATGCCAAATAAAGAAACGTTAAAAGGTCCAGTGGCAGAGGAGTCTGGGAAAAAGGGAGGAGCTTTGCCCTAATTGGATAATTTTTAAGTGAAGTAAATAGTAAAGTAAATTATTAGCAGTCTTCAGCATAGAGAATAAACTGAACTTAATTTATGATCAGAGTTGGTTCTTCTTAAAGGGGAACTGTGGTCTCATACAATACAATTACATGACTCCAGGATCATGTTTTTCCCCTGCTAGTACTGTGAGTAAGGTTTCCAGATTTTTAAATACAAAATAGTATTTAGACCGCCTCACCTGACGCACACCTACTTTTCCGAGGTAACGCCCACTTTGGAGGTAACCACCGGTACATGTTTAGCCTCGTCACACTGGAAAATGAACCAAAAACCCAGAAGGAACGCATGCACTCAAACTGTATCAGAGGGACTCATGCACAGATAATACAACAGACAGGCACTCAAACTCTCTCTATCACAGACAGGCACTCATGCACTCAAACTGTATCAGATGGGCACTCATGCACAGATACATACACAGACAGGCACTCAAACTCTCTCTATCACAGACAGGCACTCATGCACTCAAACTGTATCAGATGGGCACCCATGCACAGATAAATACCACACAGGCATAAAACGTTCTATAACAGAAGGCAGCTCCCAGACTCTATCACAGACAGGCACAATGCACAGGAAATCAAACCTTCTATCACAGACATACATTCCATTCATAAACAAACAAGCACTCAAATGCTCTTTATCACACACACTCCCAGGAGCACACAGACATTTGTAAAATGGTTGGCATTGAAATAAATGGTTGGCAGCTGGCACAAAGCACTGGTTAAAGGCAGCCGGCTCGGTGTGTAAATGGGCAGTGCAGTGGTAAATTGTTGGCAGCTGGCACAAAGACACCGTATCTTGTGTGAAACCAAGGCAGAGCAGGAACCAGTGTGCTTGTGGTAAGTAGCTTAAGTGAAATCTATGTGACTTCATTGTGGCACTGTGAGCCACAAAGTAACATTCACTGTGGGGCCTTGAACACTAACCCTCCCTACTTGCATTACTATCTGTGTAGCTCAGTACTTGCTGATAATGAGGTTGTGCCTGGTCGCCCGTACTTAAGGAATAGGGAGGAATATGAAGAAAATTTGGATGGTTCTGTGCGGGGGCCCCCAGGTACAAGGGGCAGTCTGTAACTAGCTTCAGAAAATATCGATTATTTTGTGGGAGAGGCTTATGACAGCTTACAACACAGCCTGTCACAGAGACACAGAGACAGGCAGTCTAGGAAGTGTAATTTTACAACCTATCTAAAGATACAGAGAAGCTAGAGCACCATCCAGGCTTGTTTGAAAGGTATTAGGGCACTTGTACGGAGACCATGGTTACTCTTTAGATGCTCTTCTCCTTCTTTCACTCTTTTCCTACCTTTCATATTACTATATACATGGAACTAGGATCACAATACTTACCTGTCTCCCTGGTGTTCCTAAGGACAATACTTACAAACCAATTTCTAGTATTCTGACTTATACGGCCGCCACAAGCTGCGCGGCCTTGGGGAAAGGGGGGGGGGTCCTTTTAATTAAATATTTGATAAAATAAGAAGAGGAACCACAGACTGGAAACTAATCTGTTAAAATTGCCATTAGTCTACAAGGTGTTTATTGTATTTGTGTAGTACGTGTTCCAACATGGTGCTATTGACATTACTTCTTCCAGAGAATACAACTACTGGACAGGACAGGACAGGACACATCAGTAAGAGATGGACTGGCTCCTTTATTTAATTGTATCTGTCGGGATTCTATGTATTATAACCCTGTCCTGCTGATTTACTGTCTGAGAAGGAAGAAAGGTACATTAAATGTAAAACCTGTTACGTATAAAACAGCCTTAAACTATCACCCCGCGACCACAAGTCCGGTTCCGCTCTTTTAAACAGCTGATCGCACGTATGTTTCCTTCATAGCTGGATCAGCTGTTAAAAACAGCTGATCGTGGAGCGAGGTGGGTCCATGATTGCGGATGTTTCTAATGACTCCATCTGAATTTCCAACTGTATGTGATTCACTGTATTGTATGTTTTCATGCTAGTGAAACAAGTAACAAGGGGATGTTTTCAGAAGTATTCTACTGTACACACACATGTGGGGTATAACATAAGTAATTGTAATCCAAGATAAATGCAACCTATTGTGAATCACAATAAGGGGGATCCATCAGATTCCTCAGATGATCACATGACTATTATTCCCATACAGACCACATTGTCAATCGGCGCAGGCTACTTCTGACATCCAGTGATTTGTTACGAAAAATTGTGTCATGTGTATTTAGCTTAAATCCCCCCATACACTTGATTTTGAGCGATCCAATTGATCATCAGATCACTCGAAATGTCGACAACTGATTGCTTTTTCCGATCAAAAACGTTGAATGGTTTATCGGAAAAACAACGATTGTGCAAAAAATCTGAGGAATGATTGGAGCTGATGTCAGGCTTCGATTGGTTCTTCCAATCAGATTTCCTATCATTGCATTCGGTCTGAAATCCAATCAGAAGAACATCTGACGTGTATGGACGGCTTAGTCTCTGCAATTTGATGATTGCCTCTTAAATACAAAAAGGTGACTGTAACACAAACTGTAAACTGTTTAAATTGTCCCGTTATAAATACAACGATAGCTACAGCTCGACAGTTCCTGCCCTTAACTGCTAACTGTGTTTATTTATCCGCAGCAAAACGCAGAAAGTCAAAGGCTCTGACTGGTGGAGAGGTAAATATTTCCTTATATTTAATCTAAGGGCTAGACCACACTGCTGCATTTAACTTTCAATCGGTGTTGTTACATTACTATTGGCCATGCCAGGTGCACTGCCAAGTGCTGCAATATTGATATCGGACCATGTGCATTCTTAGTGCAATCACATACATATCGCACAATCAAAGCCCACGACAACACACACTAGCATAAAGCAAATGCTGTAATCTGTGTATCAGCTGGGGGGAACAGTACATTTGAGATTGTTTTATTCTTACTCCGGTGTAATGACAAAGTCTGATAAGTGAGAAATCTGGTATATTATTATTATAGGACTTAAATAGTACAAGCATTTCCATAGAGCTTTACAGTGATTCATTCACATATGGCCCTGCCCTGAAGAGCTTCAATCTAATCACTTTCGACATAAACCTATCAGTTGGGGGGGAGAACCTGCGTACCCAGAGGATATCACCACACACACGAGTTTATAGAAAGGGGAAAAGCTCGTCATATTCTGTCGGTCATTAGGAGAGCGAGCGAAGGTGACTAGATGTGTTTTAAAAGTTTGTAATGGTCAGTTTCATGTTATTTTGAAAATTCCAATACAAATGACACATGCAATATTCAAATTCTGTTCATATGACACATGACGCAATATGAATTTACACTACTTTTCTGTAGGTTCAAAATGGTCTGCCCAAGAAAATCTCCATCCTTTGAAGAGTCGTCTATGCCCTTTAAATAAAGAACCATGTGACATCCCAGCAGAAGTCACGTATGATAATTCTTCCAGGTGTACCAATCCTATGATACCAC
Source organism: Hymenochirus boettgeri (assembly GCA_019447015.1). NCBI lineage: Eukaryota > Metazoa > Chordata > Amphibia > Anura > Pipidae > Hymenochirus > Hymenochirus boettgeri. The sequence goes on from CM033470.1 coordinate 13,725,600, forward strand.
AGAGGGTGATGAAGAGCAGGGCTCCATCATTATGCAGACTTAAACCATGATGCGCCTAGAACGCCAGCAAATAAACAACACAGGGTCGACGATCAAATTGAATATGCTGCAGTGCGCATGTGCCTTAGTGTTTCTGTAGAACATGCCAAATCAGCAAGGATAATCAATGTCAAGGCCGCCTCCCTAATGAGGCAGGGTGAAGCACATTACAGAGCCGCCCCTGTAGCGAGGCAGCAGTTTTGATGGCAGAAAAATATATATATGTGCCTGGGGCTCAGATGCCAGGGCCCCAAAAATGCCATTTGTAAAAACCACACATTTTTAGGAGGTACTGTCACTTTAAATAGCCATGACTTTAATTGCACAACAGAATGCAGCTACAACTCCTCCCCCTCCTTCTGACTGGCAATTCATTTAATCAGAATCAATGTTGTCAGCCCTGCAGATCAAAAACCATGTTGGGCATCATTTACTAGTCACTGTGGTCATCATTAACCAGTCATTGTGGGTATCATTTACCAGTCATGTGTATAAAGCCCCTCCCACTTCTCCCACAATTAGAAAACCACACCCCTTCCGCGGCATTTGGAATTTTTTCAGGTGCCAAAAAGTCTAGAGATGGCCCTGATCAACGATCCCACATTACCGCACTTGGGTTTAAAATGTTCTCTTTTATCTAAATACTTAAATCTCAGCTGGACATCATAGTCCATTCTGTCAGCAAGGGGAAGAGTCACACGGATGGGCCAAGTAATGGGAGGAAATAGAAGATATAACCTGAAGTACCAGCTGTATCCCAAGGAATGTACCCTGAAACTCCTTTAAATAGCATGTAGTGCAAATTTCAATCAGTCAACAAGGCAACAAGACAAAATTGCCATTGTTCTCTATTAACTCTTGTTTAATATAAGAAGGATGAATGTTCAACATATAAAGTATCTTATCCCATAACTCCTTGTGCCCCTTATTTAGTTCCTGAGCATGCCCAGCCAGTGACACAGACAAGAAGGCGTAAAAACTACTGACTTTATAGTCTTAAATATCTGGTTACAAATGCATGTTATAAAATGGTAAAAATAGCAGTGGGGTTGTGGTCACCATTTTTTTGTTAAAGGGGAAATGCCCTTTAATGGGAGAGACCTTGTCTTCCAAGGTGTGTATACACAGCAGGAGAAACAACACAACATTATTCATAGGGCAACACTGCAAGAGGAAACTCACCTTAATATCCCATTTCACCATGATAGAAATACTAAGCTTCTTTGGAATTGGCCTATTTCTAAAAGGATGATCTTCGTTTTCTTTTCCATCGCTATAGTCTGCAGATCTGAATGCTCCTAGTTTGAGTTATTCTAGGAAACCAAACATTGATTTCAATGACAAGTTCAAAGAGGTAGAAATGTCCTAGATCTAAAGGGATAATATAGATGATATATTTAAACCAATGTTTTTCATTTGTCTGGTTTCATTCAATCCTTTAATTTATTAATTTAACCCAAAACACACTAAATGCTATAAAAACCCAGAGACGCTACTGCGGACACAAAAATGCCTTAAAAATCACGATGCAGATTATTTCTGTGGTTTTTTGTGTTGTGTAATGTGAATGTAGCCTTAGTTCTCGAATCTTCCCGCATTTGGATTTGGTTCCTTCTTCTCCCCCAATCTCATCTAAGGTTGAGGTGACGCTAGGGATGATGCACAATAAAGGGGGGGGGGGATTAGGGCCAGGGGCGTAACTACCAGGGGATCAGGCCACATCTTCTTACTCCCCGAGAAAACCGCTTTATATGAAGCAGGACGAGGGGCCCCATCATAGTTTTTGCTAGGGAGCTCAGTGACTCCAGGTTACACCACTGAGTAGGACTGAGGGTATGATCAGGACCGGGAGGAAGTGGATGAAGATTCAGGACACATGGATTGGTGATGAGGGGGTGAACTATATGATTTGTGAATCGAGAACGTGAGTGAGTGTGAGGAGGGTGAGTGCTAAGAGATGACAAATAAGTAGAAGTGCATGAATCTAATCTGATCAAGTAGGACCTATTCTCCCCTTCACAGACTTTAACATAGACTAAGTGGTGATATGACAGCCAATAATGGTTGTACAAGCAACAAGAGCTCACAAACCATAAAGGAGGGGAGTGTAGAGAGCTGTAGGACTTTGATAGAGTGGAAGACTTCAAAAATAAGTATTGTGAAAATGGGGCTTGTGGGTGCTTAGCAAAAGTTTAAATGTTTGCTCTGGTAAGAAACCACTTAAATGCCCACAACTAGTTTTAATAAACAGCTGGGCCAATATTTGGTGATTGACTTTCATTCGCAAAGAATAGGTCAGAGTGAGGATTGTCACAAGCACACGGACAGGTAATATCACGTGTGTAATAGACATTAGATCCAGAGTGAGGAACATCACAAGAACATGGACAGGTAATATCATGGTGTAATAGACATTAGATCCAGAGTGAGGAACATCACAAGAACACGGAAAGGTAATATCATGGTGTAATAGACATTAGATCCAGAGTGAGGAACATCACAAGAACACGGACAGGTAATATCATGGTGTAATAGACATTAGATCCAGGGAGGAACATCACAAGAACACGCACAGGTAATATCATGGTGTAATAGCACATAGATCCAGAGTGAGGAACATCACAAGACACGCACAGGAATATCATGGTGTATAGACATTAGATCCAGAGTGAGGAACATCACAAGAACATGGAGGTAATATCATGTGTAATAGACATTAGATCCAGAGTGAGGAACATCACAAGAACACGGAAAGGTAATATCATGGTGTAATAGACATATAGATCCAGAGTGAGGAACATCACAAGAACACGCACAGGTAATATCATGGTGTAATAGACATTAGATCCAGAGTGAGGAACATCACAAGAACACGCACAGGTAATATCATGGTGTAATAGACATTAGATCCAGAGTGAGGACATCACAAGAACACGGAAAGGTAATATCATGGTGTAATAGACATTAGATCCAGAGTGAGGAACATCACAAGAACACGCACAGGTAATATCATGGTGTAATAGACATTAGATCCAGAGTGAGGAACATCACAAGACACGGACAGGTAATATCATGGTGTAATAGACATTAGATCCAGAGTGAAGAACATCAGAAGAACACGGACAGGTAATATCACGGTGTAATAGACATTAGATCCAGAGTGAGGAACATCACAAGAACACGACAGGTAAATCATGTGTGTAATAGCATTAGATCCGAGTGAGAACACACAAGACAGCACAGGTAATATCATGGTGTAATAGACATTAGATCCAGAGTGAGGAACATCACAAGAACACGGACAGGTAATATCATGGTGTAATAGACATTAGATCCAGAGTGAGGAACATCACAAGAACACGGACAGGTAATATCATGGTGTAATAGCATTAGATCCAAAGTGAGGAATGTCAGAAGAACATGGACAGGTAATATCACGGTGTAATAGACATTAGATCCAGAGTGAAGAACGTCAGAAGAACATGGGCAGGTAATATCACGTGTGTAATAGACATTAGATCCAGAGTGAGGAACGTCAGAAGAGCATGGACAGGTAATATCATGGTGTAATAGACATTAGATCCAAAGTGAGGAATGTCAGAAGAACATGGACAGGTAATATCACGTGTAATAGACATTAGATCCAGAGTGAGGAACGTCAGAAGAACATGGATAGGTAATATCACAGTGTAATAGACATTAGATTCAGAGTGAAGAACGTCAGAAGAACATGGACAGGTAATATCACTGTGTAATAGACATTAGATCCAGAGTGAGGAACGTCAGAAAAACATGGACAGGTAATATCACGTGTGTAATAGACATTAGATCCAGAGTGAGGAACATCACAAGAAAACGGACAGGTAATATCACGTGTGTAATAGACATTAGATCCAGAGTGAGGAACGTCAGAAGAACATGGACAGGTAATATCACGTGTGTAATAGACATTAGATCCAGAGTGAGGAACATCACAAGAAAACGGACAGGTAATATCACGTGTGTAATAGACATTAGATCCAGAGTGAGGAACGTCAGAAGAACATGGACAGGTAATATCACGGTGTAATAAGCATTAGATCCAGAGTGAGGAACGTCAGAAAAAACATAGACAGGTAATATCACGTGTGTAATAGACGTTAGATCCAGAGTGAGGAACATCACAAGAAAACGGACAGGTAATATCACATGTGTAATAGGCATTAGATCCAGAGTGAGGGATGTCAGAAGAACACGGACAGGTAATATCACGGTGTAATAGGCATTAGATCCAGAGTGAGAAACGTCAGAAGAACATGGACAGGTAATATCACGGTGTAATAGACATTAGATCCAGAGTGAGGAACGTCACAAGCACATAGACAGGTTAATATCACGGTGTAATAGACATTGGATCCACAGTGAGGAATGTCAGAAAAACATGGACAGGTAATAGCACATGTGTAATAGACATTAGATCCAGAGTGAGGAATGTCAGAAAGAACATGGACAGGTAATATCACGTGTGTAATAGACATTAGATCCAGAGGGAGGAACATCAGAAGAACATGGACAGGTAATATCACGTGTGTAATAGACATTAGATCCAGAGTCAGGAACATCAGAAGAACATGGACAGGTAATATCATGGTGTAATAGACATTAGATCCAGAGTGAAGAACGTCAGAAGAACATGGACAGGTAATATCACTTGTGAATAGCTTAGATCCAGAGTGAGGAACATCAGAAGAACATGGATAGGTAATATCACGTGTGTAATAGACATTAGATCCAGAGTGAGGAACGTCAGAAAACATGGACAGGTAATATCACGTGTGTAATAGACATTAGATCCAGTGTGAGGAACTTCAGAAGAACATGGACAGGTAATATCAGGTGTGTAATAGACATTAGATCCAGAGTGAGGAACGTCAGAAGGACATGGACAGGTAATTTCAAATGTGTAATAGACATTAGAACCAGAGTGAGGAATATCAGAAGAACATGGACAGGTAATATCACGGTGCAATAGACAGACAGAGTGGGACGGGACTAATGTCTATTACACACGTGATATTACCTGTCCATGTTCTTCTGACGTTCCTCACTCTGGATCTAATGTCTATTACACCGTGATATCCCTACCTATCCAGGTTCGTCTGAGGTTCCTCCTCTGGATCTAATGTCTATTCCACAAGTGTATTACCTGTCCATGTTCTTCTGACTTCCTCACTCGGATCTATGTCTATTACACCATGATTTACCTGTCCATGTTCTTCTGATGTTCCTCACTCTGGACTCAATTCTATACACACGTGATATTACCTGTCCATGTTCTTCTGATGTTCCTCCCTCTGGATCTATGTCTTACACACCGTGATATTACCTGTCCATGTTCTTCTGACATTCCTCACTCTGGATCTAATGTCTATTATACCATGTGCTATTACCTGTCCATGTTTTTCTGACATTCCTCACTGTGGTCCAAGTCTATTCACTACTCATCGTGATATTACTCCTGTCTATGTCTTGTGACGTTCCTCAATACCATACAAAACCCACCTCACCTCCTCAACAGTCCAAACCTACCCCCCCATTCCTCACCTTCCAACTCACACACACACTCCACTCTACTTGATCTATTTCTATTACACCGTGATATTACCTGTCCATTTTCTTCTAGTTTCTCACTCTGGATCTAATGCCTATTACACACGTATATTACCTGTCGTGTTCTCTGACATCCCTCACTCTGGATCTAATGCCTATTACACATGTGATATTACCTGTCCGTTTTCTTGTGATTTCCTCACTCTGGATCTAACGTCTATTACACACGTGATATTACCTGTCATTTTTTCGGACGTTCCTCACTCTGGATCTAATGCTTATACACACGTGATATTACCTGTCCATGTTCTTCTGACGTTCCTCACTCTGGATCTAATGTCTATTACAACACATGTGATATTACTGTCCGTTTTCTTGTGATGTTCCTCACTCTGGATCTAATGTCTATTACACACGTGATATTACCTGTCCATGTTCTTCTGACGTTCCTCACTCTGGATCTAATGTCTATTACACACGTGATATTACCTGTCCGTTTCTTGTGATGTTCCTCACTCTGGATCTAATTTCTATTACACACGTGTATTACCTTTCCTGTTCTTCTGACGTTCCTCACTCTGGATCTAATTCTCATTACACAGTGATATTACCTGTCCATGTTCTTCTGACGTTCTCACTCTGATCTATGTCTATTACACTGTGATTACCTTCCATGTTCTTCTGGACGTCCTCACTCTGGATCTAATGTCTATTACACCGTGATATTACCTGTCCATGTTCTTCTGACATTCCTCACTTTGGATCTAATGTCTATTACACCATGATATTACCTGTCCATGCTCTTCTGACGTTCCTCACTCTGGATCTAATGTCTATTACACCGTGATATTACCTGCCCATGTTCTTCTGACGTTCTCACCTCTGGATCTAATGTCTATTACAACCGTGATATTACCTGTCCATGTTCTTCTGATTCCTCACTTGGATCTAATGTCTATTACCACCTTATATCCTGTCCGTGTTCTTGTGATGTTCCTCACTCTGGATCTAATGTCTATTACACACGATGATATTACCTGTCCGTGTTCTTGTGATGTTCCTCACCTCTGGATCAATGTCTATTACACCATGATATTACCTGTCGTGTTCTTGTATGTTCCTCCCTCTGGATCTAATGTCTATTACACCATGATATTACCTGTCCGTGTTCTTGTGATGTTCCTCACTCTGGATCTAATGTCTATTACACATGTGATATTACCTGTCGTGTTCTTTGATGTCTTCACTCTGGATCTAATGTCTATTACACCATTGATATTACCTGTCCGTGTTCTTGGATGCCTCACTCTGGATCTAATGTCTATTACACCATGATATTACCTGTCGTGTTCTTGTGATGTTCCTCACTCTGGATCTAATGTCTATTACACACATGATATTACCTTCGTTCTTCTGTGATGTTCCTCACTCTGGATCTAAGTCTATTACATCTACACCAGTGATATTACCTGTGCGTGTTTCTTGTGATGTTCCTCACTCTGGATCTAATGTCTATTACACCATGATATTACCTGTGCGTGTTCTTGTGATGTTCCTCACTCGGGATCCTAATTCTATTTCCACATGATATTACCTTTCCGTGTTCTTGTGATGTTCCTCACTCTGGATCTAATGTCTATTACACCGTCTTACCCACACGGATATACCTGTCCATGTTCTTCTGACATTCCTCACTCTGGATCTAATGTTATTACACATGTGCTATTACCTGTCCATGTTTTTGACATTCCTCACTGTGGATCAATGTCTATTACACCGTGATATTACTGTCTATGTGCTTGTGACGTTCCTCATCTGGATCTAATGTCTATTACACCGTGATATTACACTGTCCATGTTTTCTGACGTTTCTCACTCTGGACTAATGCTATTACACGTGTATTACCTGTCCGTGTCTTCTGAAATCCTCACTTGGATCTAATGCTATTACACATGTGATATACCTGTCCGTTTCTTGTGATTGTTCCTCACTCTGGATCTAACGTTATTACACACGTGATATTACCTGTCTATGTTTTTACGGTCCTCACTCTGGATCTAATGCTATTACACCGTGATATTACCTGTCCATGTTCTTCTGAGTTCCTCACTCTGATCTATGTCTATTACACACGTGATATTACCTGTCCGTGTTCTTGTGATGTTCCTCACTCTGGATCTAATGTCTATTACACACGTGATTTACCTGTCATGTTCTTCTGACGTTCCTCACTCTGGATCTAATGTTATTACACACGTGATATTACCTGTCCGTTTTTTTGATGTTCCTCACTCTGGATCTAATGTCTATTACACACGTGATATTACCTGTCCATGTTTTCTGACGTTCCTCACTGGATCTAATGTCTATTACACAGTGATATTACCTGTCCATGTTCTGACGTTCTTCACTCTGATCTAATGTCTATTACACGTGATATTACCTTTCCATGTTCTTCTGACGTTCCTCACTGGATCTAATGTCTATTACACCGTGTATTACCTGTCCATGTTCTTCTGACATTCCTCACTTTGGATCTAATGTCTATTACACCAATGATATACCTGTCCATGTCTTTGACGTTCCTCACTCTGGATCTAATGTCTATTACACCGTGATATTACCTGCCATGTTCTCTGACGTCTTCACTCTGGATCTAATGTCTATTACACCGTGATATTACTGTCCATGTTCTTTGACATTCCTCATCTTGGATCAATGTCTATTACACCATGATATTACCTGTCCGTGTTCTTGTGAGTTCCTCAATCTGGATCTAATGTCTATTACACCATGATATTACTGTCCGTGTTCTTGTGATGTCCTCACTCTGGATTCAATGTCTATTACACATGATATTACCTGTGCGTGTTCTTGTGTGTTCCTCACTCGGATCTATGTCTATTACACATGATATTACCTGTGTGTTCTTTGATGTTTCTCACTCTGGATTAATGTTATTACAACGTGATATTACTGTCCGTGTTCTTCTGATGTTCTTCACTCTGGATCTAATGTCTATTACACCATGATATTACCTGTCCGTGTTCTGTGATGTTCCTCACTCTGGATATTAATGTCATTACACCATGTTTACCTGTGCGTCTTGTGATGTTCCTCACTCTGGATCTAATGTCTATTACACCATGATATTACCTTTCCGTGTTTGTGATGTCCTCACTCGGATCTAATGTCTATTACACCATGATATTACCTGTGCGTGTTCTTGTGATGTTCCTCACTCTGGATCTAATGTCTATTACACCATGATATTACCTGTGGTGTTCTTGTGATGTTCCTCACTCTGGTCTAATGTCTATACACCATGATATTACCTTTCCGTGTTCTGATGTTTCTCACCTCTGGATCTAATGTTATTACACCATGATATACCTGTCATGTTTGTGGATGTTCCTCACTCTGGATCTAATGTCTATTACACCATGATATTACCTGTGCGTGTTTTGTGATGTTCTCACTCTGGATCTAATGTCTATTACACCATGATATTACCTGTGCGTGTTTTTGTGGGGGGGATTTACGGATCATTTTCACTAACCCTAGAATGTATCGTTCGCTAACCCTCAAATGTAGCCTTCGGTTTTCGATAACCCTCGAATGTACGGATCATTTTTACTAACCCTAGAATGTATCGTTCGCTAACCCTCGAATGTAGCCTTCGGTTTTCGATAACCCTCGAATGTACGGATCATTTTCACTAACCCTAGAATGTATACGAACATTATGGGTAGGGTTATAAGGTTGGACTATGAGTGGATGTATGTCTTTATACAACCTCCAATACATGTTACTATGTAACTTTTTACAGGGACATTATGGGTAGGGTATATAAAGGTTGGACTAGAGACGTATGTCTTGATACAACCTCCCATACTATAGTACGATGTAACTGTTATACGGACATTATGGGTAGGTATAAAGGTTGGACTAGATGGACGTATGTCTTATACAACCTCCAATACTATGTACATGTAACTGTTATACAGACATTATGGGTAGGGTATAAAGGTTGGGGGACTAGTTGACGTATGTCTTGATTACAACATCCAATAATATAATTACATGTAAAACTGTTATAAGACATTATGGGTAGGGTATATAGGTTGGACAGGATGGATGTAGGTCTTTATACAACATCCATTACTATGTTACTATGTAAAACTGTTAACAGGACCATTATGTGTAGGGGTATAAAGGTTGGAGTAGATGGAGTATGTCTTGTATACAACCTCCAATACTATGTTACTATGTAAATGTTGTAACGCAGACATTATGGGAGCGGTTCTAAAGTTGACGTAGATGGACGATGCTGGATACACCCTCCAATTACTATGTTACTATGTTAAAACTGTTTATACAGACATTTGGGTAGGGTATAAAGGGGGACTAGAAGGATGTATATGTCTTTATACAACCTCCAATACTATGTTACTAGTAACCGTTTACAAGACATTATGGGTAGGGTAAAAAAAGTTGGACTAGAGGGACGTATGTCTTTATACAACCTCTACTTATGTTACTATGAAAAACTGTTATTACAGACATTATGGGTAGGGTATAAAGGTTGGACTAGAGGAACTATGTCTTTATACAACCTCAATACTATGTAATAGGTAACTGTATACAGACATTATGGGTAGGGTAAAGGTTGACTAGAAGGGACGTATGTTTATACAACCTCCAATACTATGTTACTAGTAACTGTTATACAGACATTATGGTGGGTATAAGGTTTGAGAATAGATGGACGTATGTCTTTATACAAATCCAATATATGGTTATATGTAACGGTATACAGACCATTATGGGGTAGGGTATAAAGGTTGGACTGATGGACTTAGTCTTTATACAACTCCAATACTCTGTACTATGTAACTGTTATACAGACATTATGGGTAGGGTATAAAGGTTGGATAGGGACGTATGTCTTTATACAACCTTCCAATACTATGTTACTATGTAACTGTTTTTTATACAGACATTATGGGTAGGGTATAAAGGTTGGACTAGATGGGACGTATGTCTTTATACAACCTCCAATACATGTTTAATATGTAACTGTTATACAGACATTCTGGGTTAGGGTTATAAAGGTTGACTAGATGGACGAATCTTTATACAACTCCAATACATGTTACTATGTGTAACTGTTATACAGACATATGGTAGGATAAAAGGTTGGACTAGATGGGAGTATGTCTTTAACAACCTCCAAAACTATGTTACTATGTAAACTGTTAGACGACATTATTAGTAGGTATAAGATTGGAGTAGATGGACATATGCTTTATACAAACCTCCAATACTATTTACTATGTAACTGTTATAACAGACATATGGGTAGGGTCTATAAGTGGACTGATGGACGTATGTCTTGAACAACCCAATACTATGGTAATATGTCACTGTTTATACAGACATTATGGGGTAGGGTATAAGGTTGGACTAGAATGGACGTATGTCTTATTACAACCTCCAAATACTATGTTACTATGTAACGGTTATACAGAATAGGGGTAGGTATTAAAGGTTGGACTAGATTATGGATGCTTTATACAACTCCAATACTATGTTACATGTAACTGTTATACAGGACATTATGGGATAGGGTAGATACAATACAAGAATTGTGGAAGCACTCCCAATTAGGCTAATTTACAACTACATTAGCAGGAAGAGTGCTACTTGACTGGTAAAAACATTTATATCAACATAGAAAGAGATAAATCAATGCGCACATCCGGGCCCCAGGAACAATATCATATTATCTGCACACTGGCATACTTTATAAACAAAGGGTTTTAGTATACATTACTGTGATCACATGAAGAAAAGCCTTCCAACCACGTTCAAGGTAACCCCAGTCTGGAAGGTGCCTAACTTCTAACCTTTTCAGTTTATTTTACTTCAATTACCGATTAGCAAACTTTTGCATTTTCTCCTTTCGTACACACTCTGGATCAATAACAGGATCTCTCCCTTCCCCCAGCCATTGATTTTTAAAATGAGGAAGAGCCATCCAGTGGCTTATATTAAGGGGTAACTTGAACGGGTTGGAAGGCTTTTCATTCATGTGATCACAGTAATGTATAATACAACCCCTTGTTATAAAGTATGCCAGTGTGCGATAATATGATATTGTATGGGGCCTAGGAATGTGCATTGCATTATCTTTTCTATGTTTATAACGTATGCCAGTGTGCAAGATAATATGATAGTGTTTATGGGCCTAGAATGGTGCATGATTTATCTTTTCATGTTTCTCAAGTATGGCAGTGTGCTGATTTCATGATATGTTGGGGCCTAGGAATGTGCATGATTCTTAATGTTTATAATGATGCCAGTTGTGCAGAAATGGATAGTGTATGGGCCTAGGAATGTGCATTGATTATCTTTTCTATGTTTATAAAGTGATGCCAGTGTGCAGATAATATGATATTGTATGGGGCCTAGGAATGTGCATTGATTATCTTTTCTAGGTTTAGTAGTAGAGTTATTGTTCTGTTGTGCTGGATTAATGATATTGTAGGGGCTAGGAATTGTGCATTGGTTATCTTTTCTATGTTGATAAGTATGCCAGTGTGCAGAAATTGATATTAGATGGGCCCCGGAATGCATTTTGATTATCTTTTCTATGTGTATAAAGTATATGCAGGGTTGCAGATAAATATGATATTGGTATGGCGGCAGGAAGTGCATTGATTATCCTTCGCTGTTGTAATAAAATGTTGACCAGATCGTAGCACTTCCGCTAAATGTAGTTGTAAATTAGCCTTAATTGGAGTGCTTCCCAATTTTGTATTGTATGTATTCTATGGAGGCTTGGAAAAGCCTCATGTGGTAATAGCACCCACCAACACGCCCCCTTTAATGGGAGGTCCTATGCCTTTAATATAAGCACTGGATGGCCTTTCCCTCATTTTAAAAAGCCCAAAGGGCTGGGGGAAGGGAGAGAGAGAGCCTGTTATATGGATCAGGTGGCAGAATGAGAAATGCCAAAAGTGTGCTAATCGTAATTGAAGTACACAGAAATTGAAAAAGGTTAGAAGTTAGGAACTTCAGACTGGCGGTTACCCCTGGACGTGGTTTTGGAGGAGTCTTGTATTCATGTGATCACAGTAATGTATACTAAAAACCCCTTTGTTAATAAAGTTAGCTAGTGTGCAGATAATATGATATTGATGGAGGCCTAGGAATGTGTCATTGATTATCCTTCGACATTAGGGTAGGGTATAAAGGTTGGATAGATGGACGTTTTATGTCTTTATACAACCTCAATAATGTACTATGTAACGTTATACAGACTTAGGGTTAGGGTATAAAGTTTGGACTCGATGGACGTGATGTCTTTGACAACCTCCAATACTATGTTACTAGTACACTGTTATTACGAACATTTGGGTAGGGTAAAAAGGTTGTAGATGGAGGTATGTCTTTATACAACCTCCAATCCTATGTTATTATGTAACTGTTTATTAAGACCATATGGGTAGGGTATAAGGTGGACTAGATGGACGTATGTCGTATACAACCTCCAGTATATGTTTTACTATGAACTGTATACAGACATATGGGTAGGGTATAAAGGTTGGACTTAGCTGGCGTATGTCTTTAGACAACCGCCAATTACTTATGTTACTAGGTAAACTGGTATACAGACATTATGGTAGGGTATAAAAGTTGGACTAGATGGACGTATGGTTTATACAACCTCCCACTACTAGGACTATGTAACTATATACAGACATTAGGGTAGGGTATAAAGGTGGACTAGATGGACGTATGTCTTTATACAACATCCAATACTATGTTAATAGTAAAAATTTTATACAGACATTATGGGCTAGGGATAAAGGTAGGACGAGATGGACGTATATCTTTAAACAACCTCCAATACTATGTTACTATGTAATGTTTATACAGACCATTATGGGTAGGGTATAAAGGTTGACTAGATGGAGGTTATGTCTTTATACAACCTCAATACTATGTTTACTATGTAACCTGTTAGAGGACATTATAGTAGGTATAAGATGGAGTAGATGGACATATGTTATACAAACCTCCAAACTATGTTATATGTAAACGTTATACAGACATTATGGGTAGGGTATTAAAGGTGGACTAGATGCGACGTATGTCTTTATAAAACCTCCAATACTATGTTATATGTAACGTTATACAGACATTAGGGTAGGTATAAAGGGTTGGACTAGATGGGACGTAGTCTTTATACAAACCTCCAATACTATGTTACTATGTAACTGTGAACAGACATTATGGGTAGGGTATAAGAGGTTGACTAGATGTATGTATGTCTTTATACACCTCCATACTATGTTACTATGTAATGTATACAGGACATTATGGGTAGATACAATACAAGGGAGAATGGGGAAGCACTCCAATTAGGGCTAATTTATACAAACTTACATTTAGCGAAGTGCTACCTGATCTGGTCAAACAGTTATATTAAAACATAGAAAAGATAATCATGCACATTCCTGGGCCCCATACAATATCATATTATATGCAACTGGCATACTTTATGAAACAAAGGGGTTTTAGTATAAATTACGTGAAAAAAAAAATTTTCACCCCCCACATGAATGAAAAGCCTTCCAACCACGCAAGGGTAACCCCAGTCTGGAAGGTCTAACTGCTAACCTTTCAATTCTTTTACTTCCAATTAACATTAGAAACTTGCATTTATCATTTCTTACACACTGGTAATATAACAGGCTCTCTCACCTTTCCCCCCAGCCCTTGGGCTTTTTAAAATGAGGGAAGGAGGCCATCAGTGCTTTATATTAAAGGGGTCACTTGACGTGGTTGGTGAAGGCTTTTCATATGTGCGCACAGTAATGTATACAAAAAACCCCTTTGTTTATAAAGTATGCCAGGTGAGATAATATGATATTGTATGGGGCACTAGGAATGTGCATTGATTATCTTTTCTATGTTTATACAGTATGCAGTGTGCAGATAATATGATATTGTTATGGGCCATAGGAATGTGCATGATTATCTTTCTATGTTCTCAAGTTTATGGCAGTGTGCTGATTAAATGAATGTATGGGGGCCTAAGGAATGGCATTGATTATCTTGTCTATGTTTATCCAAAAGTATGCCAGTGTGCAGATAATATGATATTATATGGGGCCCAGAATGTGCATTGCTTAATCTTTTCTATGTTGATAAGTATGTCAGTGTGGCAGATAAATGATATTGTATGGGGCCTAAGGAATGTGCATTGATTATCCTTTCTATGTGTGTATAATGTTTGACCAGATCAGTAGCACTTCCGCTAAATGTAGTTGTAACATTAGCCTATGGAGTGCTTCCCAATTCTTGTATTGTATGTATTTAGTTGGAGGCTGGTGGCAAGGCCTCCATGTGGAATAGCACCCCAACACGCCCCTTTAATGGGAGGTCCTATGCTTTATATAAAGCACTGGATGGCCTCTTCCCTCATTTTAAAAAGCCAAAGGCTGGTGGGGAAGGGAGAGAGAGACTCCCTGGTATATGGATCCAGTGTGTAAGAATGGAGAAATGCAAAAGTTTGCTAATCGTAATTGAAGTAAAGAAATTGAAAAGGGTTAGAAGTTAGGAACACTTCAGGACTGGGGTTACCTTGACGTGTTGGAAGGCTTTTCATTCATGTGATCACAGATAATGTATCCTAAAACCCCTTTGTTTATAAAAACAAAAAACAAAAAGTATTGCTAGTGTGCAGATAATATGATATGTATGGGGCCTAGGATGTGCATTGATTATCTTTCGACATATGGGTAGGGTAAAAGGTTGGATAGTGGACGTATGTCTTAACAACCCCAATACTATGTTACTATGGAAACGTTATACAGACATTTATGGGGTAGGTATTAAAGGTTGGACAGATGGACGTATGTATTATACAAACCTCCAAATACTATGTATTACTATGTAACTGTTTATTACAGACATTAGGGTAGGTATAAAGTTGGGCTAGATGGATGTCTGTCTTTTATTTACACACCTACAAATACTATGTATTATGTAACGGCTTATTGACAGGACATTATGGGTCGGGTTAGGGTATTAGAGTGGGGACTAGATGGAGTATGTCTTTATACAACCTCCATACTATGTTAACTGGGTAAAATTTATACAGACATTATGGGTAGGGTATAAAGGTTGGGCTACGATGGGACGTATGTCTTTATTACAACCTCCAATGAATATGTACTATGTAAACTATTATACAGACATTAGGGGTAGGGTTAAACGTGGGACTAGATGGACATATATCTTTATACAACCTCCAATACTATGGTACTATTAAAAGTATATTTACAGACATTATGGGTAGGGTAATAAAAGTTGGACTCGAGGATGTAGTCTTTATACAACCTCCAATATATGTTACATGTTGTAACGTTATACAGGACATTATGGTAGGGTATAAAGGTGAGATAAGATGAAGTATGTCTTGTAGACAACCTCCAATACTATGTAACTATGTAACTGTTTATACAGACATATGGGTGGGTATAAAGGTTGGACTAGATGGACGTATGTTTATACAACCCTCCAATGCTATGTGACTATGTAACTGTTTATACAGACATTATGGGTAGGGTATAAAGGTTGGACTAGATGGACGATGGCTTTATACAACCTCCAATACATGGTAATATTTTAACGGTTATACAGACATTATGGGTAGGGTATAAAGGTGACTAGATGACGTTTTGTCTTTATACAACCGCCAATATATGTCTCATTTAACTGTTATACAGGAATTATGGGTAGGGTATAAAGGTTGGACTAGAGGACTAGTTCTTTATACAAACATCCCATACTATGTTACTATGAATGTTAACAGACATTATGGGTAGGGATATAAAAGGTTGGAACTAGATGGCGTCATGTCTTTATACAACCTTCCAAATACTATGTTGTACTAATGTAACTGTATACAGAACATATGGGTGGTTATCAAGGTTGGACTAGATGGACCTCATGTCTTTATACAACAATCCAATATATGTTACTATGTAACTGTTATACAGACATTATGGGAGGTATAAAGATGGACTCGATGGACGTATGTCTTTATACAACCTCCAATACTAGTATATGTTCTGTTACAAGGATATGGGTGGCGTATAAAGGTTGGACTAGATGAGACTCATATTTCTGTAGTACACCTCCAATACTATGTGTTGAACTGTTATACGACATTATGGGTAGAGTTTAAAGTTTTGGCTAGATGGAACGTAGTCTTTATGCAATCTCCAAACGATGTACTCTGTAACTGTTATACAGACATTATGCGGTAGGGTATAAAGGTTGGACTAGATGACGTATTATCTTTATACAACCTCCAATATATGTACCATTTAACTGTTATACAGACCCATGGAAGGTATGAAGGTTACCCTAGGAATTATAAAAACCCTCTAGGAGTCTCCATCCATGGATTGATCCTATAGTAAGAGTCTCCCCACGGATGTGTCTCTATAGTAAGAAGTCTCCTGCCAATAGGACTTGATCCTATAAATTAAGGAGTCTCCTACGGGTTCATTATATAGTAGGAATCTCCTCACCACTGTATTTTATTCGTATAGTAAGGAGTCTCCTCCTACTGCATTCATCTATAGTAAGGAGTCTCTCCAATGGATTTCATGCCTAAAGTAAGAATCTCCTACTTTTACCCTGGATTCCATCCTATAAAGGAGTCTCCTCCCACTGGATTCTATCTTAAAAATGAGTCTTTCCTCCCACTGATTTCATCAATAAAAAGAAGTCGCCTCCCAATGATTTCAGCCTAAAATAAGGAGTCTCCTCCACTGGATTTCATCTATAAAAAAAGGAGTCATAATCCCAATGGATTTCATTCCTATAGTAAGGAGTCTCCTTCCCAGGATGTCCTCCTATAGAAGGAGTCTCCTCCCACTGGATTCAATCCAATAAAAAGAGTCTCCTCCTACTGATTTTATCCTGTAGTAGAGTCTTCCTACCACTGGATTTAATCCTATAGTAAGGAGTCTCCTCCCATGGATTTTAGATACTATATTAAGGGGAGTCTCTCAACTGGATTTCATCCATATTAGTAAGGAGTCTCCTCCACTGGATTTCAAACCTGTAGTAAAATAATCTCCCTATATCAAATATTGTTAACATATTACCCAGCAGCACAGCGAACGGAGTGGTGAAACACCAGCTTTGTATTTTGTGAATAACGGTTGGACAGAAAACCTTTAGATTACTTGTTCTTAAGATGATTGTAGAATCATTCGCCTGTCGTGCATTGTAGAAAACTGTGCTGGTTTAATAGGACAGTGTCCTGAACACAAGGGGAGCACTGGGGTGTCTGTGATGGGTTTGGGGCAAGAGCTGGATGGCCAGGAATGGGGCCAAGGATATAGAACATACGAACATCCGTGACCAGGTAAATGTTTGTAAGGTGGCTTAATGGACATTCTGTACAGAAGTTGTAGATTCAGGGAGCAACCTTCCAGTAGAGAGGATGAGACGTGATGAGAAATGTGAAAGGTGCAGAAGAGGACAACTCTCAATAGTCTGAATCATAGAAGACCAGCAGAGTTATGTCTCGGAAGAGGACTGCACAGTTTATTTGGAATTTTACTTTCATTACCTTTGACAGTGAGAGACGTTTGATGTAAAAGGTCACAAAGTGAAACATCACAGGGGTGAATTCCGTGGTCTATTTCTTATTGGATTACTACCAACGGGTTACCAGAGCTTGTGGGATTTTAATGGAACTGTCACTACCCTGGGTGATAGATATTGATAAGGCCACAAAAATAACGCAGTCGCCTCCTAATGTAACTTTCCCTTTTATTTGGTGACTGATAGTTATTTAATGTAAAATAAACACAGAAGACCAGAGAATCCCTATTCATTGGAATAATGTATGTTACAATTCCTTCTCTGGATCATCCTTCTCAAGGTTAACTAGTTGTGAGAGAGGAACCCAAATAAATAACCAATGTTCAAAGTTTAATGGATGACTGGTCCAATGTCTATTACACGTGATTATTACCTGTCTATGTGCTTGTGACGTTCCTACACTCTGGATCAATGTCTATTAAACACGTGAAATTACCTGTCCATGTTCTTATGACGTTCCTCACTCTGGATCTATTGTCTATTACACCATGATATTACCTTTATGTTCTTCTGAGTTCCTCCTTGGATTAATGACATTCACATGATATTTACCTGTCCATGTTCTTCTGACATTCCTCACGTTGGATCGAATGTCTATTACACCGTGATATTACCTGTCCATGTTTTTCTGACGTTCCTCACTCTGGATCTAAATGTCTATTTACACCGTGATATTACATGTCCATGTTCCTTCTGACGCCCACTCTGGATCTAATGTCTATTAACACGTGATATTACCGTCCATGTTCTTCTGATGTTCCTCACTCTGGATCCAATGTCTATTACACACGTGAAATTACCGTCATGTTTTCTGATGGTTACTCCCTCTGGATCAATGATTACCACAGTAATTACCTGTCCATGTTCTTCTGATTCCTCACTCTGGATCTAATGTCTAGTACACCTGTAGATTACCTGTCCATGTTTTCTGCCATTGCATCCTGTGGATCTAAGTCTATACACACGTGATATTACCTGTCCATGTTCTTCGAAATTCCTCCACTCTGGATCTGGCTATGCACCGGATTTACATGTCCATGTTCTTCTGATATACCTCACTCTGGTTCTAATGTCTATTACACATTTGAAATTACCTGTCCATGTCCTTCTGACGTTCCTCACTCTGGATATAATGTCTATACACACCTGATATTTACCTGTCCATGTTCTTCTGAAAGTTCCTCACACTGCGATCTAATTTCTATTTACACACGTGATATTAACATGTCCATGTTTTCGACGTTCCTCACTCTGGATCTAATGTCTATTACACACGTGATATTACCGATCCTGTTATTCTGATGTTCCTCACTTCTGGATCTAATGGCTATTAGCACAGGATATACCTTTCATGTCTTTGACGTTCTTCACTTGGATCTAATGTCTATTAACCATTGAATTACTTGTCCATGTTCTTCTGTGTTCAGAATCTGGATCTACTGTCTATTACACACGTGGATAATACCTGTCCATGTTCTTTGATGTCCTCCTATGGATCTAAGTCATTACACACGTGATATTACCTGTCCATGTTCTTCTGACATCCTCACTATGGATCTAATGTCTATTACACATGTGCTAGACTGTCCATGTTGTTCTGACATTCCTCACTGTGGACCAATGGTCGTATTACACCGTGATATTACCTGTCTATGTGCTTGTGACGTTCCTTTCACTCTGATATAATGGTCGATTACACCGTGATATTACTGTCCAGGTTTCTTCTGACGTTTATCACTCTGGATTCTAATGCCTATTACACCGTGATATACCTGTCCGTGTTTCTTCTGACATCCCTCACTTGGGATCTAATGCCTTATTAACATGTGAGATACCTGTCCGTTTTCTTGTGATGTTCCTCACACTCTGGATATACTACGTCTATTACAAACGTGATTACATGTCTATGTTTTCGACGTTTCACTATGGATCTAAGTGCTATTACACCGTGATATACTGTCCCATGTCTTTGGACGTTCCTCACTCTTGGATTCTAAGTCTATTACCACACGTGATATTACCTGTCAGTTTTTGTTTGGTGATGTTCCTCACTCGGGATATAATGTCTATTACACACGTGATATACCCCTGTCCATGTCTTGACGTTCCTCACTATGGAATCTAAGTCTATTTACACACGTGATATACCTGGCCGTTTTCTTGTGATGTTCCTCACTCTGGATTCTAAGTAATTACAACGTGATAGTACCTGTCCATGTTCTTCTGCCGTTCCTCCACTCTGGATCTAATGTTATTACAAGTTGATATTTAACCTGTCCATGTTCTTCTGACGTTCTTAACTCTGAAATATAATGTCTATACACTGGTGATATTACCTAATCCATGTTTCTTCTGACGTTCCTCACTCTGGATCTAATGTCTATACCACCGTGATATACTGTCCATTGTTATTTGACATTCCTCACTTGGGATCTAATGTCGAGTACACCATGAGATTACCTGTCCATGCATCTTCATGACGTTACTCACTCTGGGATCTAAGGTCTATTCACAGTGATATTACCTGCCATGTTCTTCTGACGTTCTTCACACTCTGGGATTTAATGTCTATACACCGTGATATACCTGTCCCTGTTCTTCATGAATTCCTCACTCCTGGATCTAAGGTCTATACACCATTGATATTACAGTCCGTGTCTTGGATGTTCCTCACTCTGGATCTAAATGTCTATTACACCATTGATATTACCTGTCGTGTGTCTTGTGATGTTCTCACTATGGATCTAATGTCTATTACACCATGATTATTACCTGTGCGTGTTTCTTGTGATGTTCCTCATCTGGATTAATGTCTATTTACACCATGATATGACCTGGTCCGTGTTCTTGTGATGTTCCACACTCTGGACTAATGTCTATTACCCGTGATATTACGGTCCGTGTTTCTTCTGATGTTCTTCACTCTGGATCTAATGTTAATTACACCAGATAATACCTGTCCGTGTGTTCTTGTGATGTTCCTCAACTCTGGATCTAAATGTCTATTACACCATGATATGACCTGTGATTGTTCTTTTTCTTGTGATGTTCCTCACTCTGGATCTACGGTCGATACACCATGAATTACCTTCCGTTGTTTTGTGAGTTCCTCCACTCTGGATCTAATGTCTATTACCACCATGATATTACCTGTGCGTGTGTTATTGTGATGTTCCTCACTCTGGATCTAATGTCTATTACACCATGATATTACTGTGCGGTTCTTGTGATGTTCCTCACTCTGGATCTAATGCTATTACACCCCATGATATACCTTCCGTGTTTTGTGTGTTCTCAATCTGGATCTAATGTCTAGTTACACCATGATTTACCTGTCCATGTTCTTGTGATGTTCCTCACTCTGGGATCTTAATGTCTTTTACACCATGATATTACCTGTGCGTGTTCTTGTGATGTTCATCACTATGGATCTAATGTTATTACACCATGATATTACCTTGTGCGTGTCTTGGATGTCCTCCACTCTGGATATAATGTTCTATTACACCATGTATTACATGCGTGTTCAGTGATGGTCCTCCACTCTGGAATGCTAAGTCTAGTACACCATGATATTACCTTCCGTGTGTCTTGGATGTTCCTCACTCTGGTCTAAGGTTATTACACCGTGATATTACGTCCATGTCTTGTGATGTTCCTCACTCTGGATAATGTTCATTACACAAGTGATATACCTGTCCGTGGCTTGTGACAATTCCTCACTCTGACCTATTCATTATTGTCGAAGAAAAGTCAATCACCAAATAATGGGCCCAAGCTGTTTATTTAAAACTAGTTGGGGGCATTTAAGTGGTTTTACCAGAGCAAACATTTAAACTTGTGATAAGCACCCCAGCCCCATTTTACAATATTATTTTTGAAGTCTACACTCTATCCAAAGTCATCACAGCTTCTACCGCTCCTTTATGGTTGTGTGAGTCTTGTTGCTTGTAAACAATGATTGGCTGTCATATCACCATCTTAGTCTATGTTGAAAGTCTTGTGATTGAAGGGGAGAAAGGTCCTACTGATCAGATTAGATTCATGGCACTCGACTTATTTGTCATGCTCTTAGCACTACCCTCCTCACATCCCGTTCGCGATCACAAATCATATAGTTCACCCCTCATCACCCATCAGTGGTCCTGAATCTTCATCCACTCCTCCCGGTCCTGATTCATACCTCAGTCCTACTCAGTGGGGTTGTAAACCGGGAGTCACGAGCTCCCTAGCAAACTATGATGGGGCCCCTCGTCCTGCCTCATATAAAGCGGTTTTTCGGGAGGTAGAAGATGTGGCCTGATCCCTGGTAGTTACGCCCCTGGCCCTAATCCCCCCCCCCCCATTTATTGTGCCATCATCACTAAGCGCACCTCAACCTCGATGAGATGGGAGGGAGAAGAAGACCAAATCCCAAATGCGGGAAGATTCGGAGAACTAAGGCTACATTCACATTACAAAACACAAAAACCACAGAAATAATCTTGCATCGTGATTTTTAAGGCATTTTTGTGTCCGGCAAGTAGCGTCGCTGGGTTTTTAGCATTTAGGTGTTTTGGTAAATAATAAAATTAAAGGATGAATGAAACCAGACAAATGAAAAACATTGGTTTAAATATATCATCTATATATTATCTTAGATCTAGGGACATTTCTACCTCTGTGAACGTGTCATTTGAAATCAAGTTTGGTTTCTAGAATACTCAAACTAGGAGGCAGTTCAGATTCTGCAGACTATGAGCGATGGGAAAAGAAAAAACAGAAGATTCATCCTTTTAGAATAGGCCAATTCCAAAGAAGGTAGTATTTCTATCATGGTGAAAGGGAAATTTTTGTTAAAAGGTGAGTTTCCTCTTTGCAGTGTTGCCCTATGAATACAGGGGTGGTGTTGTTTCTCCTGCTTGGTGTTACACACCTTGAAGACAAAGGTCTCTCCCATTAAAGGGCATGTTCCCTTTAAACAAAAAAATGGTGACCCAACCCCAACTGCTATTTTTTACCATTTTATAACATGCATTGAACCAGATATTTAAGAATATAAAAGTCAGTAGTTTTACGCTCTTGGCTGTGTCACTGGCGTCTTGGGCATGCTCAGGAACTAAATAAGGGGCACAAGGAGTTATAGGGATAAGATACTTTATATGTTGAACATTCATCTCTCTTATATTAACAAAGTTAATAGAGCAACAATGGCAATTTTGTCTTTTGCCTTGTGACATGATGAAAACAAAATTTGCACTACATGATATTTAAAGAGTTTTCAGGGTACATTCTTGGGATATTGGATACAGTGGGTTACTTCAGGTTATATCTTCTTTCCTAACCTTACTTGGCCCATCAGTGACTCTTCCCCTTGCTGATACAGAAGGACTATGAGTCCAAGCTGAGATAGTTTAGTAGTTAGGATAAATAGCGAACATTTTTAAACCCAAGTGCTGGAATGTGGGATCGTTGATCAGGGCCATCTCTAGACTTTTTGGCACCTGAAAAAAATTCCAAATGCCGCCGGAAGGGTGTGGTTTCTACTGTGGGAGAAGAAGTGGGAGGGCTTTATACACATGACTGGTAAATGATACCCAAATGACTGGTTAATTATGACCACAGTGATAGTAAATGAGTGCCCAACATGGTTTTTGATCTGCAGGGCATGACAAACATGGATTCTGATAAATGAAATGCAGTCAGAAGGGAGGGGGGAGGAGTTGTAGCTGCATTCTGTTGGCATTAAAGTCCAGGCTATTGAACAGTGACAGTACCTCCTAAAAAGTGTGGTTTACAAATGGCATTTTTGGGGCCCCTGGCATTCTGGAAAGGCCCCAGGGGGGGGCCACATATATATATTTTTCTCCATCAAAACTGCTGCACTAGCTACACGGGGGCTGCTCTGTAATGTGCTTCACCCTGCCCTCCATTAGGAGGCGGCCTGACATTTGATTATCCTTGACTGATGGGCATGTTATACAGAAACAATAAGGCCACATGCGCACTGCAGCATATTCACTTTGATCGTCGACCCTGTGTGTTATTTGCTGGCGTTTAGGCGCATCATGGTTTAGTCTGCCATAAATGTGGAGCCTCTGCTTTCATCACCCTTTGGTGTATCAGAGGATTGGTGTACACTGGAAGAAGTATCATACGTGGACTTCCTGGGGATGTCAACATGTTATTATTAAAAGGGCAATAGACGAACGTTCTCATAAGGATGGAGATTTTCTGGGCAGATCCATTTTGAAACCTACAGAAACGTAGGTAAATTCATATGTTGAGTCATGGTTCATATGAAACAGAATTTGAATAGTGCATGTGTTCATTTGTATTGAATTTTCAAAATAACATGAAAATGACCCGATTACAAAACTTTTAAAACACACTTAGTACATTCGCTCGCTCGTCCTTAAATGACCGACAGAAATATGACGAGCTTTTCCCCATTTCTATTAAAATCGTGGGTGATATCCTCTGGGTAGCAGGTCTCCCCAAGGAAGGTTATATGTGCGAAAGTGATTAGATTGAAGCTTTCAGGGCAGGGCCATATTGAAAGATCACTGTAAAGTCTATGGAAGTATGCTTGTACTATTTTAAGTTCCATATTATAATAATAATAACACAGATTTCGACTTATCAGATTTGTCATTACACCGGCTAGAGATAGCATAAAACATTCTAAAAGGTACGTTCCTCCCCAGCTGATACACAATTACAGCATTTGCTTTATGCTTAGTGAGTGTTGTCGTGGGCTTTGATTGGGCGGGATATGTATGTGATGCACTAAGAATGCACATGGTCGATTAGCATTATTGCAGCACTTGGCAGTGCACCTGGCATGGCCAATAGTAATGTAACACACGATTGAAAGTTAAATGCAGCCGTGTGGTCTAGCCTATAGATTAAATATAAGGAAATATTTACCTCTCCACCAGCAGAGCTTTGCTTTCTGCGTTTTGCTTGCGGATTAAAATAAAACACAGTTAGCAGTTAAGGGCAGGAACTTGTCGAGCTGTAGCTATCGTTGTATTATCAGGACAATTTAAACAGTTTTTAAAACGTTGTGTTACAGTCACCTTTTTGTATTTAAGAGGGCAATCCTCACATTGCAGAGACTTAGCCGTCCATACACGGTCAGGATGTTCTTTCGATTGGATTTCAGACGAATGCAAGATAGGAAATCTTGATTGGAAGTGCACCAATCGAAGCCTGAAATTCAGCTCCACATTCCTCAGATTTTTGGCACAATCGTTGTTGTCCGATTAAACCATGCAACGTTTTGATCGGAAGAAAAAAGACATCAGTGTCGGACAATTTCGAGTGATCTGAAGAATTCCATTGGATCGCTCAAAATCAAGTGTATGGGGGGATTAAGCTACATACACATTGACACAATTCCTTGTAACAAATCACTGGAGTAGAAGTAAGCCTCGCCGATTGAACAATGGTAGGTCTGTATTGGGAATAATAGTCATGTGACATCTGAGGAATATGATGGATCCCCTTATTGTGATTCACATAGGGTGCATTTATCTTGGATCCAATTACTTATGTTTTAGACCCCACATGTGGTGTACAGTAGAAATACTTCTGAAAAAAACATCCCCTTGTTAGCTTGTTTCACTAGCATGAAAACATACAAATACAGTGAAGCACATAAGTTGGAAATTCAGATGGAGTCATTAGAAGAAACATCCGCAATCATGGACCCACCTCGCTCCACGATCAGCTGTTTTCAACAGCCTGATCCAGCTTATGAAGGAAACATTACGTGCGTCAGCTGTTTAAAGAGCGGAAAGGAACCGGATTGTGGTCGCGGGGGTGAAGTTTAAGGCTGTGTTAACGTAAAAAAGGTTTGTATCATTTAATGTACCTTCTTCCTTCTCAGAAGTTAAATCAGCAGGGACAGGGATAAACATAGAATCACGACAGATACAATTAAACTAAAGGAGGACAGGCCATTCTTAGTACTGAGTTGGTGTGTCCGGTCCTGTTCCTGTCAGTAGTTGTATTCTCTGGAAGAAGTTAAGTCTAGCACATGTTGGACAAGTTACTACACAAAATACAATAAACCTGTAGGACATGAGCAAGTTAACAGATTGTTATCAGGTTCTTGTGGTTCATTCTTCTTGATTTTATCAAATATTTAATTAAAAGGACACCCCCCCCTTTCCCCAAGGCCGCGCAGCTTGTGCGGCCGTTATAAGTTCAGAATACTAGAAATTGGTTGTTTGGTAAGTATTGCCATTAGGAACAACAGGGACGAAGGTAAGTATTGTGATCCTATTCCTGTGAATATAGTAATATGAAAGGTAGGAAGAGTTGAAAGAAGGGAGAGAGCATCTAAAGAGTAACCATGGTCTCCGTTACAAGGCCCTAATTACCTTCAAACAGCCGGGATGGTGTCTCTAGCTTATCTGTATCTTGAGATTAGGTGAAAATTACACTTCCTAGACTGCCCTGTCTCTGTGTCTTTGTGACAGGCAGTGTTGTAAATGTATAAGCCTCTCCCACAAATAAATCGATATTTTCTGAAGCTAGTTACAGACTAGGCCCCTTTGTACCTGGGGGGCCCCCTGCAAAGAAACCAAGCCAAAGTTTCTTCATATCTCCTATCTAAGTACGGGCGACCAGGCACAACCTTCATTTCAGCAAGTTACTGAGCTACACACGATAGTAATTGCCAAGTAGGGGAGGGTAGTGTCAAGCCCCCAGTGAATTGTACCTTTTTGGCTCACAGTGCCACAATGGAGTCACATAGATTCACTTAAGCGACTACCAAACAGCACACTGGTCTCCTGCTCTGCCTTGGTTTCACACAAGATACGTTCTTTGTGCCAGCTGCCAACAATTTACCACTGCATGCCCATTTACACCAGCCGGCTGCCTTTTACCAGTTGTCCTTGTGCCAGCTGCCAACATTTAATTTCAATGCCACAATTTTACAAATGTCTGTGGCTCATGTGAGTGGTTGATAAAGAGCATTTGAGTGCTGTTTGGTTAGGAATGATGAAGTATGTTGTGATAGAAGGTTTGATTTCCTGTGCATAGTGCTGTCGGTGATAGAGCTGGGAGCGCGTCTGTTATAGAAACTTTAGTGCAGTCGTGTATGTATCTGGGCATGAGTGCCATCTGTTTACAGTTTGAGGGCATGCGTGACTGTCTGTGATTAGGAGAGAGTTTGAGTGCCTGTCGTGTCTGTAATCGGGCAGAGTGCCCATCTGATACAGTTGAGTCATGAGTGCCTGTCTGTGATTAGAGAAGTTTGTTGAGTGCCTGTTGTGTATGTATCTGTCATGCGTGCCCATCTGATACAGTTTGAGTGCATGCGGTTCCTGTCTGGGTTTTTGTTCATTTCCAGTGTGAACGAGGGCTTAATACTATGTACCAGGTGGTTACCTCAAAAGTGCTGGCGTTACCTCGGGAAAAGTAGGTGTGACTTCAGGTGAGGCCGGTATAAAGACATTGTATTTAAAAAATCTGGAAACCTACTCACAGTTATAGCACTGGGAAAGGGAAAAAACATGATCCTGGAGGTCAGTAATTGAATTGTATGGAGAACCAAAGTTCCCCTTAAGGAAGAAACCCAACTCTGATCATAAATTAAGTTCAGTTTATTCTTATGCTTTGAAGAATGCTAAATAATTACTTTACTATTTACTATCACTTAAAAATTATCCAATTAGGGCAAGCTCCCTCCTCTTTTTCCCAGATACTCTGCAACTGGGACCTTTTAACGTTTCTTTGAGTTGGCATTATAACCCGACAGACATGAATTGGGATTGACCAGCTGCAGCGCTGAGTGCCATATGAACAAGCCAGAGAGGTGGGATCAATGATACTGTTGCGACTTTTTAAGAGGTTTGGACACTTTTTACATTCCACTTACTGTGAATGATATATTGTATTTGAGTCTCAATGTGGTCTGAAATAGAAAAAATAAAAAATAAAGGATATTGGGTTTGGGTGGGTCAATAACCCCACCCTTTAATTTTTCTTTGTGCAGGCCACACCAAATCGCACATCTCACAGACATCCACCGTGCCGATGTGGGATTCCGGGGAGGGTGGGGAGAAAAGGGGCGTGGCGGGGGACTGAGTGACGCAATACACATCATCAAAGGGGCGGAGAAAGGGCAGGGTGCATGATGTGATTTACATCACAAAATAGGGGCATTGCGTAAGCGGAGACTCCAGGTAACGTTTGGTTCGGGGGAGTTGGGTGGTCTCGTGGAAGTGCAGGAGGACGACCCCAAAATTTGGGAGACTCACTGTGACTTCCCGGAGGGGTGGAGATACTTGATCTCAGACTAGAGAGGATGTTGAAACCTTCGCAAAATGGTCCGCACGAGATCCGGTGAATTTTCGAACAAATATTCAAAAATCCGAAGCGGACCATTACAAATGAAATTCCTTATGTAAAAAATACGGAGAAATCTCATAATTCGATAATTTCACAAAAAAATACGGATTTTAAAATACGAGAGATCTCGTAATTTCAAAAATGTCGAAAATACAAGGAAATCCGCGGTTCGAATTCGGAAGGCGGGAAAATACGGAAAAATCCACCGTTCGCGAATGGAATAAAATTCAAGAGGGCGGTCTGGGTTCGGATCCGCGAAAAGGCCATACCCTACTAATGGACTAGTATTTAAAAGCTATTGAAAGTTATTTAAAATTTACATTTTATCATGTAGGTAAAGTTTACAGCCCATGGATCTTGATATATAAAATGAATCCGGCACCACTGCTTAAAGACAACATTAAATATACCAGTTTCTAATAAACCACTGTTGGCGTCCTATGAATCGCACTGTAACAACTAAACAGGAGGCAGGTAGGGCAATGATACAAGTAACAACTATCCACTGACCTGGTGTGGCAGCACATACGCCTAGGTGCTAAAATAATTGAAATGATGGCCTCATTTATAATAAATCACATGTCACGTAATTATTCCATCACTTTCAGGGAACTACCAAGAAATATTCACTGATATAATGGTGCCACAATGAACTATTTGTGTCTAGAGAAAATCGATAATATCCAACGTCATCAAGAGTCATTGAATTGAAGTTTAATAAATAAATATCCGAATCCTTCTCTGGACTTTCCATCCCATTGTCAGCCCTGATCTCCATGTAAAGGTTCACACATGTTTTATGTAATGACACACATGACCACGTTGAGGTGGGGTCATTTAGAACAGAGCTGACCGGACATTCTAACACAAGTGGCTTTTAATTCGGCCAATATTTTTTTGTGTGAAATATGTATATCGAAATTCATTCTAGAGACAAAAATTAAATCAATTAAAATGTACTGTCGAAAGAAAAAAAAAATGGTGTTGTCAGTTTGCCAATGGGCCAATATATATTAGAGTCAATGAATTGAATGTGTTACATTAGGGGAATAATTGTTCATTTAAAATTGAATTCAAAAAGGGAAACAATAAATAAATACATTAACAGACCTGGATGTTACAATGACTATTAGGAACTTTCCTCTACTTGCATCCCATCAACTATTCACTGTACATCATAGCCAGGACCAAAATATTCTGCGACCAACACACTTGTTTTAGGTAAAGAGAGAGTCATTCATTCTGTAGTTTGGAAAGGACCAAACAATAAGGAAAACCATAGAGAGAAGTGGAAAAAGCCACGAGCAGTCATTGTCTAGTGCTCAACAGCTGAGATCCTTGGGTAGAATAGAAGGATAATAATGGTTATTGTGTACCAGCCAATCAGAGATGACAGCAAAGACAAGCAACAGACAGAAATCACCTGGAAAGTAAAACCCTCAGGAGGCAGCATCTTGAATGGTAGTACTCTATTATGGCAAAACAGAGGAATTTATCTGTAGATGCCAAAAACTAGCCATACTAATTACTAAGCCACCAGGTTCAGGACATAATATGTATGTAAGTAACATTGGTAAGAAATAGCTATGGCAGTTTCCAAGCAGAAAAAGAGGCAAATTACTGGTTAATTATCATATGGTCCATGTCTAATTCTCACAAGCTCCTGACCCACTGTTTAATTAATCTCAAATAAATATCAAATTGTTACAACTATTATAAGAACTCACATGCTTTCTTTTAAGGGTTAAAACAAGTTTCATTCTCTGTTATTTCCCTAACTCTTTTATTAATGGTCCATTTAATTCTGGAAGTTTTTTTCTCATATGATTCATAATCACTTACAAGTTTTAATAAACGGTGATACATCTTTAAAAGAGAATTAGGTCAACCCTCCTTTGTCTATTAGTGACATGAAATACAATATTCCATTTCCTTTAGCGTTGTAGCTTTGGCTTTTCAATTACAAATGTGCTCAGAAACCCATCAGCATTATTAAGCTGTTGTGGGTATATAGGGAGGGAAAGGGGGGGGGTTGTAACAGTGGAATTAGCCCACCCAAACCACACCCCCTCTGATTAGAACCAGGGTGAGGGGACCGAAAGGACAACTATACTTAAAAATTAACTTTCTAAACATGAAGAGGACCTGGGGCAAGAGACGGTTGATTATTTCCACCATCCCCAAGTAGTGTTTTGTGTTGTGGTAGCTACAGCACATACAGTTTGCATCTGCCAGTTATGGCCCTGGGCCATTCTGTATTAAAGATAGTGCCTGAAGCATACAGGAGGACTGGCAAGCAGTTTTCTTGTATGCTGTCCTTCTGGAAAAGATTTTTGGGGAGGTAAAAAACACCAATCCAACTCTCTGCCTCAAGGTAATTTTATGTAGTGTTTTGTTTTTTAAAAAACTTTATACGCACTAGAATTTCCCTTTTTAAACTGGTAGGTTTCCTCACCCCTGGGTTCATCTAGATGATCCTATAATGAGCTTTCAAAGCTATTTATCCAGGGTTTGTCCGATACACTCTGCAAGGAGAACATCTTTCCCATGCAGTTCAGGAGCCGTCTGGAGAGGAAGGCTGGTTCTAAACCAAATTTGACAGCCCGAGAGTGGGGAAATTTAGGGGGTCTAATTGTTTCAGCATATATTTTTATGAGGTTTCTTTGTATTATCCTAATAAAAGAGAAGTAAGAAAATATGCAGAAATTTATATTTATAGTGATGCATATTCGGCAGTGTTTTAAACACTGACCCCAAAGAGCTTACCAATCTAATCACTGTATCTACAAATACAAACATAAAGTAGGCCTGTATGATGCCGATTATTGTCCAAGGGAGGATTTTGACCCTAGTGACTGAATACTGAGACACATCTTCGTAACAAAAACCATTTATGGGTTTAGAAAAGTTCTATTTAAATGAAAGAAAGGGGACACAATCTTTTAGTACCAGAAGTAGTAGATAGAAGTAGATTGTTATTTTAGGTTAACATAAACAAGGGCAAATACTGCAATAGCCATTTAAAGGGAAAGTCCAACCCTAAAATTAAAAATTATAAATGGGTAAATCCACCCCCAAAACCCTTAAACGGTAATTATTAGAAAGGGGAATATATAAGTCTACAATCCTGCACAATGTCCGTTTCCCATGTTTCTGCTTCCGGTTCTTCCAGTTAGAGTAACGTCAGTATGGTTTGATAGTAGATAACTCACAAGCCAATGACTGAATGTTAATCCCCCCGGTCTGCTCTGATCGGCAGCACCAGCTCGTACATGCTCAGTACGGGTCACTAAATCTTAGGATTTCTTACAATACAGTATGTAGTATGTTAGGATTCAGTGGTTTAGCAAGACTTATTGGGCCTGATCGAAATATAGACATGGCCCCCCAACACCGCACCACAAAGCCGCAACCAAATTGCACACACAAACCAAATATCATTTCAATAAAAAGAGTCCAAATTCATCATGACATTTTTTTGGCCTCATTATAAATCAGTACAAAACATACTTTAACCCATACACCTAGCAAAACTATCAATCAGATTCCACAGTCATTTCTAAACTAGATCCTCAACCTTTAAAATAACCAACCACTGACGCAGTAAATGAGTCTTTGTATATAAACACTGTAAAAAACATGCACAAGGACTGGTTAATGTTGGCACACGACACTGATAAACTGTGTGGGAGACTGGCACTGCACAACTGACCACGCACCTGGTTAAAATGCTTTGTCACACCAGACAGTTGTTAAAAATGCTTTGTACAACAGACCCATGGTAAACAGTTGGCACCACAGATGGTAGTTTGGAACCTTAGTACAGAATAGAGCCGCCCCCTTCTTGGCAAGGGCCCAGATGTGGTCACACCCCTGCACCCCTGGTAGCTTACAACAAACCCAGTTAGGATTCATACAATACATTAATGTAAGTATGTTAAGGATTACTCCAATACATTAATGTTGAAAGGGTCTGGATTCATACAAATATAATGTAGAATGTAGGTTTCTTACAAATACATGAATGTAGAAATGTTAGGGATTCATACAATAAGTAACTGTAGAATGTAGGATTCATACAAACAGTAATGTAGAATGTTTGAGGATTCATTACCATAGAGTAATGTAGAATGTTTAGATTCTACATACTATGTAATGTTAGGATTCTTTCAATACAGAATTACGAAGATTATTAATGTCATGGAGTTGCGTAAATACATTATTGTAGAATGTTTAGGATTCTTACAATACATAATTAGAATGTTAGGAGTCATACAATACAGTAATCTAGAATGTTAGGAATTCATCAATGATTAGAATGTAAATGTTAGGATCAGTCATACAATACATAATGTAGAATGTTAGGATTCATACAATAAAGTATTGTAGAATGTAGGATTTCTAAATACATTAATGTGACATGTTAGGATTCATACCAATACATTAATGTAGAATGTTAGGATTCATACAATACATTAATGGTAGAATGTTAGGATTCTATCAATAACCGTAATGTAAAGTTAGGATCATAACAATATACATGTAATGTAGAATGTTGAGGATTCATACAATACATATTGTAGAATGTTAGGTTCTTACAATACATGTAATGTAGAATGTTTAGTATTCTACAATACAATGTAGATGTTAGAGCATCAATCGTGTAGATGTAGGTTCTTACAATACAGTAATGTAAATGTTAGGATCATACAATACCTTAAGGTGTAAGAATGTTGTTTAGGATTCCATAAAATACATTATTGTGAATGTTAGGCTTATAACATGATTTAGACATACATCCATTATTAATTTGAAATCCAATACAAGAATGTTAGGATTCATACAATGCATTAATGTAGAATGTTAGGAGTTATACAATACATTATGTAGAATGTTAGGATTCATACAATACATTATGTAGATGTTAGGATTCATACAAATACATTATGGTAGAATGTTAGGATTCATACAATACAGTATGTTAAAAATGTTTTAGGATTCATACAATAGGATTCATAATACATAATAAAGAAGTATAGGATTCATACAATGCATAATGTAGACTGTTAGGATTCATACAATACATTATTGTTAGAATGTAGGATTCATACAATACATTATGTAGAAGTGTTGGATTTTAAATACATTAATGTAGAATGTTAGGATTCATACAATACAGTAAGTAAAATGTTTAGGATTCTTACAATACAGTAATGTAGAATGTTAGGCATTCTTATGATACATTAATGTGGATGTTAGGATTCATACATACAGTATGTAGAATGTTAGGATTCTTACAATACATTAATGTAGAATGTTAGGATTATCTTACAATACATTATGTAGAATGTTGGATTCTACATACAGTAATGTAGAAGTTAGGATTTTACAATACATTAATGTTGAATGTTAGGATTCATACAATATAAGTAATGTAGAATGTTTAGGATTCTTACAATACATAATGAGAATGTTGGGATTCTTACATACAGTAAAGTAGAATGTTAGGATTCATACAATACAGTAATGTAGAATGTTAGGATTCAACACAAAGTTTTTACATTAATGTAGAATGGTAGAGATTCAAACAATACTTAATGTTGAATGTTAGGATTCATACAATACAGTAATGTAGAATGTTAGGATTATACAATACAGAGAGATGTAGGATTACAATACATTATGTGAGATGTTAGGATTCTACAATACAGTAATGTAGGTTATGGAATCAATCCACTTACATTAATGTAGAATGTTAGGATTCATACAACACATAATGTAGAATGTTAGGATTTCATACAATACATAATGTAGAAGGTTAGGATTCATACAATACAGTAATGTAGAATGTTATGGATTCTTACAATAACTTAATGTAGAATGTTAGGATTCTTACAATAACATTAATGTAGAATGTTAGGATTCTTACAATACATTAATGTAGAATGTTAGGATTCATACAATACAGTAATGTAGAAGTTAGGATTCATTACAATACAGTAATGTAGAAATGTTAGGATTCATACAATAGCAGTAATGTAGAAGTTAGATTATAGATCATACAATACATTAATGTAGATGTTAGGATTCTTACAATACAGTAATGGAGAATGTTAGGTTCATACAATACATTATTTTAGAATGTTAGGATTCTACAATACATTAAGTAGAAGTTAGGATTAACAATACATTAATGGTAGAATGTGGATTCCTTCCAATACATTATGTAAAATGTTAGGAGTCATACAATACATTAAGTAGAATGTTAGGATTCATACAAACATTATTGTAGAAGTTAGGATTCTTACAATACATAATGTAGAATGTTAGGATTCAACAATACATTAATGTAAGAATGTTAGGATTCATACAATACATTAATGTAGAATGTTAGGATTCTACAATACAGTAATGTAGAATGTTAGGATTCATAAAATACATTAGTAGAATGTTAGGTCATACAATACATTATTAGAATTAGGATTCTTACAATACATTAATGTAGAATGTTAGGATTCATACAATACATTAATGTAGAATGTTAGGATTCTTACAATACATTAATGTAAATGTTAGGATTCATACATACATTATGTAGAATGTTAGATATACCATAATTATTGTAGAATGTTAGGATTCTACAATACATTATGAAGTTAGGATTATTACAATCATTATGTAGAATGTTAGGATTCATACAATACATTATTGTAGAATGTTAGGATTCATACAATACATTATTGTTAGAATTGTAGGATCATACAAACATATGTAGAATGTTAGGATTATACAATACAGAATGTAAAATGTTAGGATTCATCAATATATTAATGAAGAATGTTAGGATTCATTAATCAATGTAGATGTTAGGATTTTACAATACATTTATGTAGAATGTTAGGATTCATACAATACAATTATTGTAGAATGTTAGGATTCTTACAATACTTAATGTAGAATGTTAGGATTCATACAATACAGTAATGAAAATGTTAGGATTCTTAAATACAGTAATGTAGAATGTTAGGATTCTTATGATACATTAAGTTGAATGTGTAGAGATTCATACGATTACAGTAATTGTAGAATGTTAGGATAGTGCTTACAATACATTAAGTAGAATGTGTAGGATTCTTACAATACATGAATGTAGAATGTAGGATTCAAATACAGTAATGTAGAATGTTTAGGATTCTTACAAACATTAAGTGAATTAGGGATTCATTACAATACAGTAATGGAGAATGTAGGATTCTTACAATACATTAATGTAGAATGTTGGATCTTACAATACAGTAAGTAGATGTTAGGATTCATACAATACAGTAATGTAGAATGTTAGGATTCAAACAATACATTAATGTAGATGTTAGGATTCAACAATACATTAATGTTGAATGTTAGGATCATTACAATACAGTAATGGAAATGTTAGGATTTCACAAATACAGTAATGTAGAATGTTAGGATTCTTAACAATACTTAATGTAAGAATGTTAGGATTCATACAATACAGTAAATGTAGAACGTTAGGATTCATACAATACATTAATGTAGAATGTTAGGATTCATACACACAGTAATGTAGAATGTAGGATTCATACAAACATAATGTAGAATGTTAGGATTCATACAATACAGTAATGTAGAATGTGTAGGATCTACAAACATTAATGTAGAATGTTAGGATTCTTACAATACATTAATGTAGAATGTTAGGAGTCATACAATACATTAATGTAGAATGTTAGGATTATACAACAGTAATGTAGAATTTAGGATCATCAATACAGAATGTAGAATGTGTTAGGATTCATACAATAGAGTAATGTAGAATGTTAGGATTCATACAATACATTAATGTAGAATGTTAGGATTCTTACATACAGTAATGGAATGTTAGGTCATACAATTACATTATTTAGAATGTTAGGATTCTTACAATACATTAATGTAGAATGTTAGGATTCATACAATACATTAATGTAGAATGTTAGGATTCCTTCATAACATTAATGTAAAATGTTAGGAGTCATACAAACATTAATGAAATGTTAGGATTCATTCAATACATTATTGTAAATGTTAGGATTCTTACAATACATTATGTAGAATGTTAGGATTCATACAATACATTAATGTAGAATGTTAGGAATCATACATACATAATGTAGAATGGTTTAGGATTATAACAATACATTAATGTAGAATTAGGAGGCTTACAATACAGTAATGTAGAATGTTAGGATTATACAAACATAATGTAGAATGTTAGGATTCATACAATACATATTGTAGAATGTTTAGGATTCTTACAATACATTAATGTAGAGTGTTAGGATTCATACAATATATTAAGTAGAATGTTGAGGATTTTACAATACATTAAGTAAAATGTAGGATTATACAATACATTAATGAGAATGTAGGATTCTACAATCATTATGTAGAATGTTAGGATTCTTACAATACATTAATGTAGAATGTTAGGTTTCCATTACAATACATTAAGTAGAATGTTAGGATTCATACAATACATTAATGTAGAATGTTAGGATTTATACAATACATTAAAGTAGAATGTTAGGATCTTACAATACAGAATGTAGAAGTTAGGATTTATACAATACATTAATGTAGTATGTTTAGGATTCATACAATACATATTGTAGAATGTTAGGATTCTTTACAATACATATGTAGAAGTTAGGTCATACCAATAATATGTAGAAGTTAGGATTCTACAATACATTATTGTAGAAAGTTAGGATTCTACAATACATAAAGTAGAATGTTAGGATTCTTACAATACATTAAGTAGAATGTTAGGATTCATACATAATATAATGTAGAATGTTAGGATTCATACAATACTTAATGTAGAATGTTAGGTTCATAAGAAGATGATTGTAGGATTCTACAATACATTAATGTAGAATGTAGGATTACACATACTTAATGTGAAGTTAGGATTCATACAATACATTAATGTAGAATGTTAGGATTCATACAATACATTAATGTAGAATGTTAGGATTTTACAATACAGTAATGTAAGATAGTGTTAGGATTCATTACAATACATTAATATAGAATGTTAGGATTCATACAATACATTATTATAGAATGTTAGGATTATACAATACATTAATGTAGAATGTTAGGATTCATGACAATACATTAATGTGGAATGTTAGGATTCTTTACATACATAAGTAAAAGTAGGATCATTACAATACAGTAATGTGAATGTTAGGATTCTTATACCATAAGTAGATGTTAGGATTATACAATACATTAATGTAGAATGTTGTAGGATTTCATACAACATTAATGAGAATGTTAGGATTCATACAATACATTATGTAGAATGTTAGGATTCTTACAATACATTAATGTAGACATGTAGGATTCATACAATCATTATGTAGAATGTTAGGATTCTATACACAATACATAATGTAGAATGTTAGGATTCATACAATACATTATGTAAGAATGTTAGGATTCTTAAATACATTAATGTAGAAATGTTAATAGGATTCTACGATACATTAATGTAGAATGTTAGGAATCTTACAATACAGTAATGTAAAATGTTAGGATCTTATACAATACAGTAATGTAGAATGTTAGGATTCTTACATACATTAATGTTGAATGTGTAGGATTTATACAATACATAGTAATGTGGAATGTTAGGATTCTAACTACATTATGTAGAAGTAGGATTCTTCAATTACAATTAATGGAGAATGTTAGGATCTACAATACATAAGTAGATATGTTAGATTCTACAATACATTATGTTGAATGTTAGGATTCATACAATACAGTAATGTAGAATGTTAGGATCTTACAATACAGTAATGTAGAATGTTGGGATTCATACAATACAGTAAGGTAGTAGAAGTTAGAATTCTTAAATACATTAATGTAGAATGTTAGGATTCAAAACAATACATTAATGTTGAATGTTAGGATTCATACAATACAGAATGTAGAATGTTAGGATTCTACAATACATTAATGTAGATATGGTAGGAGTTATTAAAGTACATTAATGTAGAAGTTAGGATTCATACAATACAGTAATGTAGAATGTTAAGATCATATACAATAAATTAAGTGAATGTTGGATCATTACCATACATTAATGTAGAATGTGTAGGATTCATACAATACATTTTGTAGAATGTTAGGATTCATTACAATTACATTAATGTAGAATGTTAGGATTTATACAATACATTAATGTAGAATGGTTAGGATTATACCATACTAATGTAAATGTTAGATTCTACAATACATTATTGTAGAATGTAGATTCTTACAATACCGTAATGTAGAATGTTAGGATCATACAATACATTAAGTAGAATGTTAGGATTCATTACAATACATTAATGTAGAATGTTAGGATTCATTACAATACATTATGTAGAAGTTAGGATTCATACAATACATTAATGTAGTAGGGAATGTTAGGATTTATACAATGACATTAATGTAGATGGTAGGATTTATACAATACATAATGTAGAATGTTAGGATTCATACAATACATTATGTAGAATGTTAGGATTATACAATACAGTATGTAGAATGGTAGGATTCAACAATAAATTAATGTAGAATGTTAGGATTTATACAATACATTAATGTAGAATGTTAGGATTCTTACAATACAGTAATGTGAATGTTAGGATTTATACAATACATTAATGTAGTATAGGATTCATACAATACAGTAATGAGAAATGTTAGGATTCATACAATAATTAATGTGAATGTTAGGGTTATACAATACAGTATTAGTTAGGATTCATTAACATACAGTATGTAGAATGTTGGAGTATATACCATACATAATGTAGTATGTTAGGATTCATACAATACCGTAATGTAGAATGTTAGGATTATACAATACATTAATGTAGTATGTGTAGGATTCATTACAATACAGTAATGTAGAATGTTAGGATTTATTACAATACATAATGTAGAATGTTAGGATTCTTTACAATACAGTAATGTAGAATGTTAGGATTTATAACAATACATTAATGTAGTATGTTAGGATTCATACAATACAGTAATGTAGAATGTTAGGATTTATACAAACATTAATGTAGTATGTTAGGATTCATTACAATACAGTAATGTAGAATGTTAGATGTATACAATACATTAATGAGAATGTTAGATCATACAATACAGTAATGTAGAATGTTAGGATTTATACAATACATTATTGTAGAATGTTAGGATTCATACAATACAGTAATGTAGAATGTTAGGATTCTTACAATACAGTAATGTAGAATGTTAGGATTTATACAATACATTAATGTAGTATGTTAGGATTCTTACAATACAGTAATGTAGAATGTTAGGATTTATACAATACATTAATGTAGTATGTTAGGATTCATACATACAGAATGTAGAAGTTGGAACATACAT
This sequence comes from Hymenochirus boettgeri, assembly GCA_019447015.1. Classification (NCBI taxonomy): domain Eukaryota; kingdom Metazoa; phylum Chordata; class Amphibia; order Anura; family Pipidae; genus Hymenochirus; species Hymenochirus boettgeri. The sequence continues at coordinate 13,765,741 of CM033470.1, forward strand.
TAATGTAGATGTTAGGATTATACAATACAGTAAGTGAATGTTAGGATGTATACAAACATATGTAGAATGTTAGGATTCTACAACAGAAGTAGAATGTTGGATTATACAATACATTAAGTAGAAGTTAGGATCATACAATACATTAAGTAGAATGAGAGATTCTACAATACATAATGTGAATGTAGGATTCTACAACTGTAATGTAGAATGTTAGGATTTACAATACATTAATGAGAATGTTAGGATTATCACCAATACATTAATGTAGAATGTTAGGATTCTTACATACTGTAATGTAGTATGTTAGGTTACAATCATTAATGTAGAGTTAGGATTTACAAACATTATGTAGAATGTTAGGATTATACAATTACATTAGTAGAATGTAGGATTCTTACAATACAATGTAGTATGTGGATTCATACAAACATTAATGTAGATGGTAGGATTTAAATACATTAATGTAGAATGTTGTAGTCATACAATACAGTAATGTAGATGTAGGATCATACAAACAGAATGAAGAATGTTAGGCTTCATACAATACATTAATGTAGAATGTTAGGATTATTACATACAGTAATGTAGAAGTTAGGATTTATACAAACATTAATGTAGAATGTTGGATTCATACAATACAGTAATGTAGAAGTTAGGATTCATACAATAAATTCTGTAGATGTTAGAAATCTTACAGACTGATGTGAAGTTAAACCTTTGTATATACATATCCGTTACATGTGCATCCTCCATGCAGTACAAATGATTCCAAAAAGAGATTTTGATTGGTATCTTACACACCTGTCACATAGGAACAAAACATCATATTGGTGGAGATGATGAGTAGTGAGAATGTAGAATCTCTCCATTACTGTCAGTCCTGTCTCTATGGTTTGTAGTGGTATATAACATGTGCCCATATAAATTGTCTTGTGATCCACTCGGATGCCTGGGGGTAAACCGGACTCTGGTTGCCCAGAGCAGTAGAAAGCTTCTCACAGTCAAAGCTCCGCGGGGTTACTACAATGAACAGTTGTGAGCAATCACAATAGCTACCGGAACTATAACCAGATGAAGTCTCGTCTGTGGTTTGCAGCTTGAGGTTTTTGTTACCTAAGCTCAGTTCAGCAGAAAGAATTGCACTTCTGCCTTTCAGAGATCTGAAAACCCCTTCAAATCATGTCTGATGTTTCCCACATCACCTACACCCAACACTTTAACCCTACATTGATATCTACAGGGCTTGTTTTAATCCACGTTTCTTTACATTTTCTGGTTTACTGTGACGTGCAAAAGCTGTGACACCTGGGCGTACAATGTGAGTAGAAGATGAACCGTTTGAAACCGCTCATTAACTCTAGAATGTACGTTCGCTAACCCTCGAAATGTATCGTTGCTAACCCTCGAAAGTTATCGTTTGTTTCGATAACCCGAATGACGGATCATTCACTTAACCCTAGAATGTATCATTCGCTAACCCGTCGAAAGTATCTTGTTTTCGATAACCCCGTCGGTACGATCATTTTCACTAACCCTAGAATGTATCGTTCGGATAACCCTCGAATGTAGCCTTCGGTTTTCATAACCCTCGATGTACGGATCATTTTCACTAACCCTAGAATGTATCGTTCACTAACCTCGAAAGTATAGTTTGTTTTCGATAACCCTCGAATGTACGGATCATTTTCAATAACCCTAGAAGTATCGTTCGCTAACCCTCGAATGTAGCCTTCGATTTTCAAACAACCTCGAATGTACGGATCATTTTCACTAACCCAGAATGTATCGTTCGCTAACCCTCGAAAGTATCGGCGTTTTCGAAACCTCGATGTACGGATCATTTCACTAACCCTAGAATGGATCGTTCTCTAACCTCGAATGAAGCCTCGGTTTTCAATAACCCTCGAATGTACGGATCTTTTCACTAACCCTAGAATGTCTAGTTCGCTAACCCTCGAAAGTATCGTTTGTTTTCATAACCCTCGAATGTACGGATCTTTTCACTAACCCTGAGAATGTAGTCGTTCACTATCCCCCTCGAAAAGTATTGTTCGTTTTCGATAACCACTCGAATGTACGGATCAATTTTCACGTAACCCTAAGGATGTATCGTTCGCTAACCCTCGAAGTATTGTCTTTCGATAACCCCGAATGTACGGATCATTTCACTAACCCTAGAATGTACGTTCGTAACCCTCGAAAGTATCGTTCGTTTTCGTAACCCTCGATGTAAGATCATTTTCCCTAACCCGTAATGTATCGTTGCGAACCCTCGAATGTAGAACTTCGGTTTTGTAACCCTCGAATGTACGGATCATTTTCACTAACCCAGAATGTTCGGCGCTAACCCTCGAATGTAGCTCTTCGGTTTCGATAACCTGAAGTAGAGATCATTTTCACTAACCCTAGAATGTATGTTCGCTAACCCTCGAAAGTAGCCGTTCGTTTTCGATAACCCTCGAATGTAAGGATCATTTTCACTAACCCTAGAATGTTCGTTCGCTAACCCTCGAAAGTATCGTTGGTTTCAATAACCCTCGAATGTACGGATCATTTTCACTAACCCTAGAATGGTATCGTTCGCAATCCTCGAAAGTATCGTTTGTTTTTATAACCCTCGAATGTACGGATCATTTTCACTAACCCTAGAATGTATCGTTCGCAACCCTCGAAAGTATCGTCGTTTTCAGATAACCATCGAATGTACGGATCATTTTCACTACCCTAGAATGTATCGTTCGCTAACCCTCAAATTAGCGCCTTCGGTTTTTGATACCCTCGAATGTACGGATCATTTTACGAAACCTTAGAAGTGACGTGCGTAACCCTCGAAGTAGCCTTCGGTTTTCGATAACCCCGGAATGTAGGATCATTTTCCACTACCTGAAGTATCGTTCGCTAATCCTCGAAAGTATCGTTTGTTTTCAATACCCTCGAATGTACGGATCATTTTCACTAACCCTAGAATGTATCGTTCGCTAACCCTCGAAAGTATCATTTGTTTTCAATAACCCTCGAATGTACGGATCATTTTCACTAACCCTAGAATGTATCTCGTTCGCTAATCCTCGAAAGGTATCGTTTGTTTTTGATACTATGTTTTCCTTTTTTCTGCAGTAAGATACTTTAAGTTATTGTGTGATAGTGCGAATGGTGTCTATCCTCACATCATCTATCTGTGTAGAGTAGGTGACAGGGTTAGTCAATTAGAGTGGTAGGTAGGCGGGCTCGGTTTTATTTTGTTTCTTTTTTTCTGATGTAAGAGTTGAATTACTTTATATCTCATTGGAGATCGATTTTAGTTACTTTTTAAGAAAGATCGGAATTAGATTGTTTTTATATTGTTGTCTGCTGAAGACTTTTAATTTCTTGGGATGGACTTTCTTTCGGAAAAGAGACTTTTTATTTTATGCCAAAAAGCCAATATGTATGTTTGGTATTGTTTGTTTCAGTTTATTGTTTGTGCATATTTGTAGCCTGTTAATAAACTTCAATATATATAAAGACATAAGTCCATCCAGTCCAACCTTTATTACCTACCCATAATGTCTGTCTAACAGTTACATAGTAACATAGCATTGGAGGTTGTATAAAGACATACGTCCATCTAGTCCAACCTTTAATCCTACCCATAAGTCTGATAAACCGTTACATAGTAACATAGTCTTGGAGGTTGTATAAAGGACATACATCCATCTAGTCCAACCATTATATCTACCCATAATGTCTGTATAACAGGTACATAGTAACTAGTATTGGAGGTTGTATAAAGACATAATCCATCTAGTCCAACCTTTATACCCTACCCATAATGTCTGTAAACAGTTACATAGTAACATAGTATGGAGGTTGATAAAGGACATACGTCCATCTATCAACCTTTATATCCTACCCATATGTCTGTAAACAGTTACATCGTAACATAGTATTAGGAGGTGTATAAAGACATACGTCCATCTAGTCCAACTTTATATCCTACCATAATGTCTGTCTAACAGTTACATAGTAAATAGTATTGGAGGTTTGTATAAAGACATACGTCCATCTAGTCCAACCTTTATACCCTACCATAATGTTGTATAACAGTTACATAGTAAATAGTATTGGGAGGTTGTATAAAGACATACATCCATCTAGTCCAACCTTTATATCCTACCCTAATGTCTGTATAACAGTTACATAGTAAACATAGTATTGGAGGTTGTGTAAAGACATACGTCCCATCTAGTCCAACCTTTATACCCTACCATAATGTCTGTCTAACAGTACATAGTAACATAGTATTGGAGGTTGTAAAAGACATATGTCCATCTAGTTCCAACCTATATACCCTACCCATAATGTCTGTTATAACAGTTACATAGTAACATAGTATTGGAGGTTGTATAAAGACATACGTCCATCTAGTCCAACCTTTATACCCTAACCATAATGTCTGTATAACAGTTACATAGTAACATAGTATGGAGGTTATATAAAGACATACGTCCATCTAGTCCAACCTTTATACCCTACCATAATGTCTGTTTATAACAGTTACATAGTAACATAGTATTGGAGGTTGTATAAAGACATACGTCCATCTAGTCCAACCTTTATACCCTACCCATAAATGTCTGTATAACAGTTACATAGTAACATAGTATTGGAGGTGTATAAAGACATACGTCCATCTAGTCCAACCTTTATATCCTACCCATAATGTCTGTCTAACAGTTACATAGTAACATAGTATTGGAGGTTGTATAAAGACATACATCCATCTAGTCCAACCTTTATATATCCTACCCAGAATGGCTGTATAACAGTTACATAGTAACATAGTATTGGAAGTTGTATTAAAGACATACGTCCATCTAGTCCAACCTTTATACCCTACCCATAATGTCTGTAAACAGTTACATAGTAACATAGTATTGGAGGTTGTGAAAGACATACGTCATCTAGTCCAACCTTTATACCCTACCCATAATGTCTGTCTAACAGTTACATAGTAACATAGTATTGGGGTTGTATAAAGACATACGTCCATCTAGTCCAACCTATATACCCTACCATAATGTCTGATAACAGTTACATAGTAACATAGTATTGGAGGTTGTATAAAGACATACATCCATCTAGTCCAACCTTTATACCCTACCCATAATGTCTGTAAACAGTTACATAGTAACATAGTATTGGAGGTTATATAAAGACATACGTCCATCTAGTCCAACCTTTATACCTACCCATAATGTCTGTATAACAGTTACATAGTAACATAGTATTGGAGGTGTGTATAAAGACATACGTCATCTAGTCCAACCTTTATACCCTACCATAATGTCTGTATAACAGTTACATAGAACATAGTATTGGAGGTTGTATAAAGACATACGTCCATCTAGTCCAACCTTTATACCCTACCCATAATGTCTGTATAACAGTAACATAGTAACATAGTATTGGAGGTTGTATAAAGACATACGTCCATCTAGTCCAACCTTTATACCCTACCCATAATGTCGTATAACAGTTACATAGTAACATAGTATTGGAGGTTGTATTAAACACATACAGTCCATCTAGTCCAACCTTATACCCTACCCATAATGTCTGTATAACAGTTACATAGTAACATAGTATTGGAGGTTGTATAAAGACATACGTCCATCTAGTCCAACCTTTATACCCTACCCATAATGTCTGTATAACAGTTACATAGTAACATAGTATTGGAGGTTGTATAAAGACATACGTCCGTCTAGTCCAACCTTTTTACCCTACCCATAATGTGTTTAACAGTTACATAGTAACATAGGGGCATATTTATAAAGGTTCGTTAACTTTTCGCGGCCGTTTCGCGGCCATTCAAGCAATGAATCGCGTTACCGCGATTATAAAGCCCCGAAAAAGGCCGCGAAAAGTTAACGAAGCGTAACCTTTCGCGCCGATACTTACCCGGTACCGCCGCTTCTATTTATAAAGCGGCGGCGGTACTGGTTCGCTCGGCTAGTATCGGCGTTTTACTTCGCCACCTGAAGGTGGCGAAGTCAGCCGATACTAACTCCCGCGGCGGGGATGGGCAGGCAACCCGCGGCGGGTGGTCGCACCGCCCCAGGAGACACGCCCACCCCGCCCACACCCCCGCGGCGGCCAGCGGCGACCACCCGCCGCCGCCGCCACTTCCCAGCAGCCCTCACCAACCCGTTCCCCGTTCGCGGCAATCTCGGAACGGGAGGCTAGAAGGGGCTGCCGGGAAGGGGCGCAGCAGGTGGTCGCGACCACCGCCGCGCACCCCTCCCGGCAACCCCTCCAAGCCCCCGCCCGGCCGCTCCCGGGGAGGGGACGGGAGGGAGCGCTGGGGGGGTGGAGGCTCCTCCAGCGGGGCCTGAGAAGGGCCTTTTGGGGCTTAGGGGGTCCACACCCGCAGCCGACCGACCCCCCTCCCCGGCCCTTACAAGGGCCCTTGGCGCACTGACAAGTGCCTTTGGCGGGGGTCCCGCAGCTGAACCGGGCCCCCAGTGCGGCTCTTTAAAAGAGCCCTTGGGCGACTTCTTCTTTTTACAGTCCCGGCCGACACCAGCTCCGCCGAGGCCGCCGACCCCGAGAGGTACCCCTGCGGCCGCAGGGGTACCCCGGCGGGGCGGCGACCAACGAGGCCGATGTTGCCGGCGTCTTGATCCGACGCGACGTCTTCGGGCTGGCGACACCAACCCCACTCAGGTCGCCGATGCCAGGCAGACTCACTGCGGCAGCCAGTGAAGCCCGCTGGCACCGCCGGCCTCAGCGGAGCCGATGTTGCCAGCCGCTTCTTTCTTCTTTCTTCAGCATCTACTGCGATGGCATCTGAGTTCCGCGGCGGAAAGCTCCCTTTATATAGGTTTGCAGAAATCCATAATCCGTTTCTGATTGGTCAATTTTTAATACTTGCTTTACATTAACCAATCAGATTTCTGGAAAGTTCTGAAATCTGATTGGTTAATGTAAAGCAAGTATTAAAAATTGACCAATCAGAAACGGATTATGGATTTCTGCAAACCTATATAAAGAGGAGCTTTCCGCCGCGGAACTCAGATGCCATCGCAGTAGATGGCTGAAGAAAGAAGAAAGAAGCGGTGGCAACATCGGCTCCGCTGAGGCCGGCGGTGCCAGCGGGCTCACTGGCGGCCGCAGTGAGTCTGCCTGGCATCACGGCGACCTGAGTGGGGGTTGGTGTCGCAGCCCGAAGACGTCGCGTCGGATCAAGACGCCGGCAACATCGGCCTCGTTGAGGTCGCCGGCGCCGCCGGGGGGTACCCTGGCGGCCGCAGGGGTACATCGGGGGCGGCGGGCCTCGGCGAGCTTGTGTCGCCGGGACTGGAAGAAAGAAGGACGTCGCCCAAGGGCTCTTTTAAGAGCCGCAGGGGGTCCCGGTTCAGCTGCGGGACCCCCGCCCAAAGGCACTTGTCAGTGCCGCAAGGGCCCTGTAAGGGCCGAGGGAGGGGGGTCCCGGTTCGAGCTGCGGGACCCCCCAAGCCCCAAAAGCCCTTTCAGGGCCCCGCTGGAGGGAGCCTCCAACCCCCCAGCGGCTCCCTCCCGTCCCCTCCCCGGGAGCGGCCGGGGGCGGGGGGTTGGAGGGGTGCCGGGGAGGGGGGGGGTGCGCAGCGGGTGGTCGCGACCACCTGCTGCGGCCCCTTCCCGGCAGCCCTTCTAGCCTCCCGTTCCGAGAGATTGCGCGAACGGGGAACGGGTTGGGAGGGCTGCTGGGAAGTGGCTGGCGGCGGCGGGTGGTCGCCGCTGCCGCCGGGGGGGGGTGTGGGCGGGGCGGCAGCGGCGGGTGGTCGCCGCTGCCGCCGCGGGGGGTGTGGGCGTGTGCCCCGCCCCCTTAGGGAGCGGCGTCGGGAAGGGATTTTAAGTCCCTTCTCGGCGATACTATATAGTATCGCCGCGAAGGGGCCTAAAATTACCGCAGACATCGCGGCCGCGATAGGTATCGCGGGAATAGCGCTCGCCGTTTATAATAGACGACGATAGCGCTATTTCGCGGCCGCGATGTGCCGGCAGTAATTTTTTTGCCGGCTAAACATCGTTCCTTTCTATAATATGCCCGTAGATTACGAGTTGTATTATAAAGACATTACGTTGCCGTCTAGTCAACCTTTATACCCTACCCATAATGTCGTTTATAACATGAACATAGTAACATAGTATTGGAGGTTGGATAAAGACATACGTCCATCTAGGTCAACCTTTAGTACCCTACCCATAATGTCTGTATAACAGTTACATAGTAACATAGTATTGGAGGTTGTGTAAAGACATACGTCCATCTAGTCCAACCTTTATACCCTACCCATAATGTCTGTCTAACAGTTACATAGTAACATAGTATTGGAGGTTGTATACAGACATAC
>CM033470.1:13774305-14085224 GCA_019447015.1 Hymenochirus boettgeri
GTTCCTCACTCTGGATCTAATGTCTATTACACCGTGATATTACCTGTCCATGTTCTTGTGATGTTCCTCACTCTGGATCTAATGTCTATTACACGTCTTACCCACACGGATATACCTGTCCATGTTCTTCTGACATTCCTCACTCTGGATCTAATGTTATTACACATGTGCTATTACCTGTCCATGTTTTCTGACATTCCTCACTGTGGATCCAATGTCTATTACACCGTGATATTACCTGTCTATGTGCTTGTGACGTTCCTCACTCTGGATCTAATGTCTATTACACCGTGATATTACCTGTCCATGTTCTTCTGACGTTTCTCACTCTGGATCTAATGCCTATTACACCGTGATATTACCTGTCCGTGTCTTCTGAAATCCTCACTCTGGATCTAATGCCTATTACACATGTGATATACCTGTCCGTTTCTTGTGATGTTCCTCACTCTGGATCTAACGTTATTACACACGTGATATTACCTGTCTATGTTTTTGACGGTCCTCACTCTGGATCTAATGCTATTACACCGTGATATTACCTGTCCATGTTCTTTGAGTTCCTCACTCTGGATCTAATGTCTATTACACACGTGATATTACCTGTCCGTTTCTTGTGATGTTCCTCACTCTGGATCTAATGTCTATTACACACGTGATTTACCTGTCCATGTTCTTCTGACGTTCCTCACTCTGGATCTAATGTTATTACACACGTGATATTACCTGTCCGTTTTTGTGATGTTCCTCACTTGGATCTAATGTCTATTACACACGTGATATTACCTGTCCATGTTTTCTGACGTTCCTCACTGGATCTAATGTCTATTACACAGTGATATTACCTGTCCATGTTCTGACGTTCTTCACTCTGAATCTAATGTCTATTACACTGTGATATTACCTATTCCATGTTCTTCTGACGTTCCTCACTGGATCTAATGTCTATTACACCGTGTATTACCTGTCCATGTTCTTCTGACATTCCTCACTTTGGATCTAATGTCTATTACACCAATGATATACCTGTCCATGCTCTTTGACGTTCCTCACTCTGGATCTAATGTCTATTACACCGTGATATTACCTGCCCATGTTCTCTGACGTTCTTCACTCTGGATCTAATGTCTATTACACCGTGATATTAACTGTCCATGTTCTTTGACATTCCTCACTTTGGATCAATGTCTATTACACCATGATATTACCTGTCCGTGTTCTTGTGAGTTCCTCATCGGATCTAATGTCTATTACACCATGATATTACTGTCCGTGTTCTTGTGATGTTCCTCACTCTGGATTCAATGTCTATTACACCATGATATTACCTGTGCGTGTTCTTGTGTGTTCCTCACTCGGATCTATGTCTATTACACATGATATTACCTGTGTGTTCTTTGATGTTCTCACTTGGATTAATGTTATTACAACGTGATATTACTGTCGTGTTCTTCTGATGTTCTTCACTCTGGATCTAATGTCTATTACACCATGATATTACCTGTCCGTGTTCTGTGATGTTCCTCACTCTGGATATCTAATGTCATTACACCATGATATTACCTGTGCGGTGTCTTGTGATGTTCCTCACTCTGGATCTAATGTCTATTACACCATGATATTACCTTTCCGTGTTTGTGATGTCCTCACTCGGATCTAATGTCTATTACACCATGATATTACCTGTGCGTGTTCTTGTGATGTTCCTCACTCTGGATCTAATGTCTATTACACCATGATATTACCTTTCCGTGTTCTTGTGATGTTCCTCACTCTGGATCTAATGTCTATTACACCATGATATTACCTGTCCGTGTTCTGTGATGTTCTCCACTCTGGATCTAATGTTATTAACCATGATATACCTGTCATGTTTGTGATGTTCCTCACTCTGGATCTAATGTCTATTACACCATTGATATTACCTGTGCGTGTTTTGTGATGTTCTCACTCTGGATCTAATGTCTATTACACCATGATATTACCTGTGCGTGTTCTTGTGATGTTCCTCACTCTGGATCTAATGTCTATTACACCATGATATTACCTTTCCGTGTTCTTGTGATGTTCCTCACTCTGGATCTAATGTCTATTACACCATGTTACCTTTCCGTGTCTTGTGATGTTCCTCACTCTGGATCTAATGTCTATTACACCGTGATATTACCTGTCCATGTTCTTGTGATGTTCCTCACTCTGGATCTAATGTCTATTACACACGTGATATTACCTGTCCGTGTGCTTGTGACAATCCTCACTCTGACCTATTCATTTTGCGAATGAAAGTCAATCACCAAATAATTGGCCCAGCTGTTTATTAAAACTAGTTGTGGGCATTTAAGTGGTTCTTACCAGAGCAAACATTTAAACTTTTGCTAAGCACCCCAAGCCCCATTTTCACAATACTTATTTTTGAAGTCTTCCACTCTATCAAAGTCCTACAGCTCTCTACCGCCTCCTTTATGGTTGTGTGAGCTCTTGTTGCTTGTACAACCATTATTGGCTGTCATATCACCATCTTAGTCTATGTTTAAAAGTCTGTGAAGGGGAGAATAGGTCCTACTTGATCAGATTAGATTCATGGCACTTCTACTTATTTGTCATCTCTTAGCACTCACCCTCCTCACATCACGTTCTCGATTCACAAATCATATAGTTCACCCCCTCATCACCAATCCATGTGTCCTGAATCTTCATCCACTTCCTCCCGGTCCTGATCATACCCTCAGTCCTACTCAGTGGTGTAACCTGGAGTCACTGAGCTCCCTAGCAAAACTATGATGGGGCCCCTCGTCCTGCTTCATATAAAGCGGTTTTCTCGGGGAGGTAAGAAGATGTGGCCTGATCCCCTGGTAGTTACGCCCCTGGCCCTAATCCCCCCCCCCCCATTTATTGTGCATCATCCCCTAAGCGTCACCTCAACCTTAGATGAGATTGGGAGGGAGAAGAAGGAACCAAATCCAAATGCGGGAAGATTCGGAGAACTAAGGCTACATTCACATTACACAACACAAAAACCACAGAAATAATCTGCATCGTGATTTTTAAGGCATTTTTTGTGTCCGCAGTAGCGTCTCTGGGTTTTTATGCATTTAGTGTGTTTTTGGGTTAAATTAATAAAATTAAAGGATTGAATGAAACCAGACAAATGAAAAACATTGGTTTAAATATATCATCTATATTATCCCTTTAGATCTAGGACATTTCTACCTCTTTGAACTTGTCATTGAAATCAATGTTTGGTTTCCTAGAATAACTCAAACTAGGAGCAGTTCAGATCTGCAGACTATAGCGATGGAAAAGAAAACAGAAGATCATCCTTTTAGAAATAGGCCAATTCCAAAGAAGCTTAGTATTTCTATCATGGTGAAATGGGATATTAAGGTGAGTTTCCTCTTTGCAGTGTTGCCCTATGAATACAGTGTTGTGTTGTTTCTCCTGCTGTGTATACACACCTTGGAAGACAAGGTCTCTCCCATTAAAGGGCATGTTCCCCTTTAAACAAAAAAATGGTGACCACAACCCCAACTGCTATTTTTACCATTTTATAACATGCATTTGTAACCAGATATTTAAGACTATAAAGTCAGTAGTTTTTACGCCTTCTTGTCTGTGTCACTGGCTTGGGCATGCTCAGGAACTAAATAAGGGGCACAAGGAGTTATAGGGATAAGATACTTTATATGTTGAACATTCATCTCTTCTTTATATTAAACAAAGTTAATAGAGAACAATGGCAATTTTGTCTTGTTGCCTTGTTGACTGATTGAAAATTTGCACTACATGCTATTTAAAGGAGTTTTCAGGGTACATTCCTTGGGATACAGCTGGTACTTCAGGTTATATCTTCTATTTCCTCCCATTACTTGGCCCATCCAGTGTGACTCTTCCCCTTGCTGATACAGAATGGACTATGATGTCCAGCTGAGATTTAAGTATTTAGATAAATAGAGAACATTTTAAACCCAAGTGCTGGTAATGTGGGATCGTTGATCAGGGCCATCTCTAGACTTTTTGGCACCTGAAAAAAATTCCAAATGCCGCCGGAAGGGGTGTGGTTTTCTAATTGTGGGAGAAGTGGGAGGGGCTTTATACACATGACTGGTAAATGATACCCACAATGACTGGTTAATGATGACCACAGTGACTAGTAAATGATGCCCAACATTGGTTTTTGATCTGCAGGGCTGACAAACATTGATTCTGATTAAATGAATTGCCAGTCAGAAGGGAGGGGGAGGAGTTGTAGCTGCATTCTGTTGTGCAATTAAAGTCATGGCTATTTAAAGTGACAGTACCTCCTAAAAATGTGTGGTTTTTACAAATGGCATTTTTGGGGGCCCTGGCATCTGAGCCCCAGGCACATATATATATTTTTCTGCCATCAAAACTGCTGCCTCGCTACAGGGGGCTGCTCTGTAATGTGCTTCACCCTGCCTCATTAGGGAGGCGGCCTTGACATTGATTATCCTTGCTGATTTGGCATGTTCTACAGAAACACTAAGGCCACATGCGCACTGCAGCATATTCAATTTGATCGTCGACCCTGTGTTGTTTATTTGCTGGCGTTCTAGGCGCATCATGGTTTAAGTCTGCATAAATGATGGAGCCCTGCTCTTCATCACCCTCTGGTGGTATCATAGGATTGGTACACCTGGAAGAATTATCATACGTGACTTCTGCTGGGATGTCACATGGTTCTTTATTTAAAGGGCAATAGACGACGTCTTCATAAGGATGGAGATTTTCTTGGGCAGATCCATTTTGAACCTACAGAAAAGTAGTGTAAATTCATATGTTGCGTCATGTGTCATATGAACAGAATTTGAATATTGCATGTGTCATTTGTATTGGAATTTTCAAAATAACATGAAACTGACCATTACAAACTTTTAAAACACATCTAGTCACCTTCGCTCGCTCTTCCTAATGACCGACAGAAATATGACGAGCTTTTCCCCATTTCTATAAACTCGTGTGTGTGATATCCTCTGGGTACGCAGGTCTCCCCCCCAACTGATAGGTTATATGTGCGAAAGTGATTAGATTGAAGCTCTTCAGGGCAGGGCCATATGTGAATGTATCACTGTAAAGCTCTATGGAAGATGCTTGTACTATTTAAGTCCATAATAATAATAATAACACAGATTTCTCACTTATCAGACTTTGTCATTACACCGGAGTAAGAATAAAACAATCTCAAATGTACTGTTCCTCCCCAGCTGATACACAGATTACAGCATTTGCTTTATGCTAGTGTGTGTTGTCGTGGGCTTTGATTGTGCGATATGTATGTGATTGCACTAAGAATGCACATGGTCCGATTAGCATATTGCAGCACTTGGCAGTGCACCTGGCATGGCCAATAGTAATGTAACACACCGATTGAAAGTTAAAATGCAGCAGTGTGGTCTAGCCCTTAGATTAAATATAAGGAAATATTTACCTCTCCACCAGTCAGAGCCTTTGACTTTCTGCGTTTTGCTGCGGATAAAATAAACACAGTTAGCAGTTAAGGGCAGGAACTGTCGAGCTGTAGCTATCGTTGTATTTATAACGGGACAATTTAAACAGTTTAAACAGTTTGTGTTACAGTCACCTTTTTGTATTTAAGAGGCAATCATCAAATTGCAGAGACTTAAGCCGTCCATACACGGTCAGATGTTCTTCTGATTGGATTTCAGACCGAATGCAATGATAGGAAATCTGATTGGAAGAACCAATCGAAGCCTGACATCAGCTCCAATCATTCCTCAGATTTTTTGGCACAATCGTTGTTTTTCCGATAAACCATTCAACGTTTTTGATCGGAAAAAGCAAATCAGTTGTCGACATTTCGAGTGATCTGATGAATTCAATTGGATCGCTCAAAATCAAGTGTATGGGGGGGATTTAAGCTAAATACACATGACACAATTTTTCGTAACAAATCACTGGATGTCAGAAGTAGCCTGCGCCGATTGACAATGTGGTCTGTATGGGAATAATAGTCATGTGATCATCTGAGGAATCTGATGGATCCCCCTTATTGTGATTCACAATAGGTTGCATTTATCTTGGATTACAATTACTTATGTTATACCCCACATGTGTGTGTACAGTAGAAATACTTCTGAAAACATCCCCTTGTTAGCTTGTTTCACTAGCATGAAAACATACAATACAGTGAATCACATACAGTTGGAAATTCAGATGGAGTCATTAGAAACATCCGCAATCATGGACCCACCTCGCTCCACGATCAGCTGTTTTTAAACAGCTGATCCAGCTTATGAAGGAAACATACGTGCGATCAGCTGTTTAAAAGAGCGGAACCGGACTTGTGGTCGCGGGGGTGATAGTTTAAGGCTGTGTTATACGTAACAGGTTTTATCATTTAATGTACCTTTCTTCCTTCTCAGACAGTAAATCAGCAGGGACAGGGTTATAATACATAGAATCCCGACAGATACAATTAAATAAAGGAGCCAGTCCATCTTCTTACTGATGTGTCCTGTCCTGTCCTGTCCAGTAGTTGTATTCTCTGGAAGAAGTAATGTCAATAGCACCATGTTGGACACGTACTACACAAAATACAATAAACACCTTGTAGACTAATGGCAATTTTAACAGATTAGTTATCAGTCTTGTGGTTCCATCTTCTTATTTTATCAAATATTTAATTAAAAGGACCCCCCCCCCTTTCCCCAAGGCCGCGCAGCTTGTGCGGCCGTTATAAGTCAGAATACTAGAAATTGGTTGTAAGTATTGTCCATTAGGAACACCAGGGAGACAGGTAAGTATTGTGATCCTAGTTCCATGTTAATATAGTAATATGAAAGGTAGGAAAAGAGTGAAAGAAGGAGAAGAGCATCTAAAGAGTAACCATGGTCTCCGTACAAGTGCCCTAATACCTTTCAAACAAGCCTGGGATGGTGTCTCTAGCTTCTCTGTATCTTTAGATATAGGCTTGTAAAATTACACTTCCTAGACTGCCCTGTCTCTGTGTCTCTGTGACAGGCATGTGTTGTAAGCTGTCATAAGCCTCTCCCACAAAATAAATCGATATTTTCTGAAGCTAGTTACAGACTGGCCCCTTGTACCTGGGGGCCCCCGCAACAGAACCATCCAAATTTTCTTCATATTCCTCCCTATTCCTTAAGTACGGGCGACCAGGCACAACCTCATTATCAGCAAGTACTGAGCTACACAGATAGTAATGCAAGTAGGGGAGGGTTAGTGTTCAAGGCCCCACAGTGAATGTTACTTTGTGGCTCACAGTGCCACAATGAAGTCACATAGATTTCACTTAAGCTACTTACCAAACAGCACACTGGTTCCTGCTCTGCCTTGGTTTCACACAAGATACGGTGTCTTTGTGCCAGCTGCCAACAATTTACCACTGCACTGCCCATTTACACCAGCCGGCTGCCTTTTACCAGTGTCTTTGTGCCAGCTGCCAACCATTTATTTCAATGCCAACCATTTTACAAATGTCTGTGTGCTGCCTGTGAGTGTGTGTGATAAAGAGCATTTGAGTGCTTGTTTGTTTATGAATGATGAATGTATGTCTGTGATAGAAGGTTTGATTTCCTGTGCATTAGTGCCTGTCTGTGATAGAGTCTGGGAGCTGCCTGTCTGTTATAGAACGTTTTAGTGCCTGTCTGTGTATGTATCTGTGCATGAGTGCCCATCTGATACAGTTTTGAGTGCATGAGTGCCTGTCTGTGATAGAGAGAGTTTGAGTGCCTGTCTGTGTATGTATCTGTGCATGGAGTGCCCATCTGATACAGTTTGAGTGCATGCGTTCCTGTCTGGGTTTTTGGTTCATTTTCCAGTGTGAACGAGGGCTAATACTATGTACCAGGTGGTTACCTCAAAGTGGGCGTTACCTCGGAAAAGTAGGTGTGGCTTCAGGTGAGGCCGGTCTAAATACTATTTTGTATTTAAAAATCTGGAAACCTTACTCACAGTACTAGCAGGGGAAAAACATGATCCTGGAGTCATTGTAATTGTAATTGTATGGAGACCACAGTTCCCCTTTAAGAAGAACCCAACTCTGATCATAAATTAAGTTCAGTTTATTCTCTATGCTTTGAAGACTGCTAAATAATTTACTTTACTATTTACTATCACTTAAAAATTATCCAATTTAGGGCAAAGCTCCTCCTCTTTTTCCCAGACTCCTCTGCCACTGGACCTTTTAACGTTTCTTTATTTGGCATTAACCCTACAGACATGAATGGGGATGACCAGCTGCAGCGCTGAGTGCCATATGAAACAGCCAGAGAGGTGGGATCAATGATACTGTTGGACTTTTTAAGAGGTTGGACACTTTTTACTATTCCTACTTACTGTTGAATGATATATTTGTATTTGAGTTCTCAATGTGGTCTGTAAAATAGAAAAAATAAAAATAAAGGATATTGGTTTTGGGTGGGTCAATACCCCCCCCCCTTTAATTTTTCTTTGTGCAGCCACACAAATCGCACATCTCACAGACATCCCACCGTGCCGAATGTGGCTTCCGGGGAGGGTGGGGAGAAAAGGGGCGTGGCGGACTGACGTGACGCCAATAACATCATCAAAGGGGCGGAGAAAGGGCAGGGTGCATGATGTGATTTACATCACAAAATAGGGGCATTGCGTAAGCGGAGACTCCAGGTAAGTTTGGTTCGGGGGAGTTTGGGGTGGTCTCGTGGAAGTGCAGGAGACTACCCCAAAATTTGGGAGACTCCTGTGACTCCCGGGAGGGGTGGGATACTTGATCTCATGACTAGAGATGTCTGAACTTCGCAAAATCCGGTCCGCACGAGGATCCGTGAATTTTCGAAAATATTCAAAAATCCGCAAGCGGACCCATTAAAATGAAAATCCTTATTTTAAAAAATACGAGAAATCTCATAATTTCGATAATTTTCAAAAAATACGGATTTTTTAAAATACGAGAGATCTCGTAATTTCAAAAATTTTCGAAAATACAAGAAATCCGCGGTTCGGAATTTCGGAAGGCGGAAAATACGGAAAAATCCACCGTTCGCGAATGGAATAAATCCGCGGCGGATCTGGGTTCGGATCCGCGAACCGGCCATCCCTACTCATGACTAGTTATTTAAAGCTATTTAAAGTTATTTAAAATTTACATTTTATCATGTGGTAAGTTTACAGCCCAATGGATCTTGATATAATAAATTGAATCCGGCACCACCTGCTTACAGAAAACATAAATATACCAAGTTTCTAATAAACCACATGTTGGGTCCATGAATCAGAACTGTACCAACTAAACAGGGGCAGGTAGGGCAATGATACAAGTAACAATATATCCACTGACCTGGGTTTGGCAGCCACATACGCTATGTGCTAAAATAATGAAATGATGGCCATCATTTATAATAAATCACATTGTCACTGTAATTATTCCATCACTTTCAGGACTTACCAGAAATATTCACTGATATATATGGTGCCACAATGAACTTATTTGTGTCTAGAGAACATCGATAATATCCAACGTCATCCAGAGTCATTGAATTGAAGTTTAATAAATAAATAGCAGAATCCTTCTCTGTGACTTTCCATCCCATTGTCAGCCCTGATCCTCCATGTAAAGGTTCACACAATGTTTTATGTAATTTACACCATGACACGTTGGGTGGGTCATTAGAACAGAAGCTGACCGGACATTCTAACACAAGTGGCTCTTTAATTACGGCCATATATTTTTTTGTGTGAATATGTATATCGGAACATTCATTTCCTAGAGACAAAAATAAATCAATTAAATGACTGTCGAAAGAAAAAAATGTTGATTTTCAGTTTGCCAATGGCCAATATATATTAACGAGTCAATGAATGAATGTGTTACATTAGGGGAATAATTGTCATTTAAATTGAATTCAAAAAGGGAAACAATAAATAAATACATTTTAACAGAACTGGATGTTACAATGACTATTAGGAAACTTTCCTCTACTTGCATCCCATCAACTATTTCACTGCTACATCATTAGCCAGGACCAAATTATTCTTGCGACCAAACACACATGTTTTAGGTAAAGAGAGAGTCATTCATTTGCTGTAGTTTGGAAAGGACCAACAATAAGGAAACATAGATGAGAAGTGGAAACAGCCACGGAGCATTTCATGTCTAGTGCTCAACAGCTGAGATCTTGGGTAGAAATAGAAGGATATATAATGGTTATTGTGTACCAGCCAATCAGAGACTGACAGCCAAGACAAGCAACAGACAGAATCACCTGGAAGTAACCCTTCACGGGGCAGCATCTTTAATGTTAGTACTCTATTCATGGGCAACACAGAGTGTACTTTATACTGTAGATGCCAAACTAGCCATACTAATTACTAAGCCACACAGGTTCAGTGCATAATAATGTATGTAATGTAACATTGGTAAAGAAATCGCTATGGCAGTTTCCAATGCATTAAAAAGAGGCAAATACTGGTCTAATTATTCATACTGGTCCATGTCTTATTCTCCAAGCTCCTGGCACTGTTAATAATCTCAAAATAAATATCACATTGTTACAACTATTTATAAGAACTTCACATTGCTTTCTTTAATGGGTTAAAAAAAGTTTAATTCTCTGTTATTTCCCTAACTCTTTATTAATTGCGTCCCTTTTAATTCTGGAAGTTTTTTTCTCCTATTGCATCATAATCACTTACAGTTTAATTAAACGGTGATACATCTTTAAATAGAATTAGGTCAAACCTCCTTTGTCTATTAGTGACATGAACTATTACAATATTCCATTTCCTTTAGCGTTGTAGCTTTGCTTTTCAATTACAAATGTGCTCAGAACCCATCAGCATTATTAGCTGTTGTGGGTATAGTGGAGGGAAAGGGGGGGGGTGTACAGTGGAATTAGCCCCCCAAACCACCACCCCCTCTGATAGAACCCAGGGTGAGGACCTTAAAGGACAACTATACTGTAAAAATTAACTTTGTAAAAATGAAGAGGACCTGGGGCAAGGAGATAGGATTGATTATTTCCACCTCCCAATATTGTTTTGTTGTGGAGCTACAGCACATACAGTTTTCATCTGCCAGGTTATGGCCCTGGGCCATTCTGTATTAAAGATAGTGCTGAAGCATACAGGAGGACTGGCAGAGGCAGTTTTCTTTGTCCTGCTGCTCCTTCTAGAAAAGATTTTGGGAGGTAAAAAACACCAATCCTACCTCTCTGCCTCAGGTAATTTTTATTTTAAGTGTTTTTTTTAAAAAACTTTATACGCACTAGAATTTCCCTTTAACTGGTAGGTCCTCACCCCTGGGTTCATCTAGATGTCCTATACTGAGCTTTCAAAGCTATTTATCCAGGGTTTGTCCAGATACACTCTGCAAGGAGAACATCTTCCCATTGGCCAGTTCACGGAGCAGTCTGTGAGAGGAAGGCTGGTCTAAACCAAACTTTGACAGCCCGAGAGTGGGGAAATTTAGGGGGTATAATTGTTTTCAGCATATATTTTATGAGGATTTCTTTGTATTTGATCCTTAATAAAAGAGAAGTAAGAAATATGCAGAAATTTTATATAGTGATGCATATTCTGCAGTGTTTTACAACACTGCCCCAAAGAGCTTACAATCTAATCACTGTATCTCACACATACAACCTATAAGTATGCCTGTATGATGCAGATTATTGTCCAAGGGAGGATTTGAACCTAGTGCTACATACTGAGACACATCTTTCTTTAACAAAAACCATTTATGGGTTTAGAAAATGTTCTATTTAAATGAAAGAAGGGGTACACATCTCTTATAGTAAGAAGTAGATTGTTATTTTAGGTCTACATAACAATGGCAAATACTGCAATAGCATTTAAAGGGAAAGTCCAACCCTAAAATTAAAAATTATAAATGGGTAAATCACCCCCCAAAACCTTAAACGGTAATAGTTAGAAAGGTGAAATATATAAGTCTAAAATCCTGCACAATGTCCTGTTTCCCCTGTTTCTGCTTCCTGGTTCTTCCAGTTAGTAACTGTCAGTTATGGATTTGATAGTTGACATCACAGCCAATGACTGAATGTTAATCCCCTGTCTGCCTCTTCTGAGCATGCCCAGGCTCAGTACAGGCTCAGTACGGGTCACTAAATCTTAGGATTCTTACAATACAGTAATGTAGTATGTTAGGATTCAGTGGTTTAGCTAGAGACTTATGGGCCCTGATGCGAAATATAGACATGGGCCCCCCAACACCGCCGCAAACACAAATTGGCACCACAAACCAAATAATCATTTCCATAAAAAAGATCCAAATTCATCATTGACATTTTTTTGGCACTCATTATAAATCAGACAAACATACTTTACCCATACACCTAGCAAAACTATCCAATCAGATTCCACAGTATTTCTAAACTTAGATCCTCAAACCTTCTAAAATAACCAACCAACTGACGCTAGTAAAATGCTTTGTATATAACACTGGTAAAACAGTTGGCACAAAGACTGGTTAAATGCTTGGCACACAGACACTGATAAACTGGTTGGGAGACTGGCACTGCACACAGCCAGGCACTGGTTAAATGCTTGTCACACAGACAGTGGTAAAAATGCTTTGTACACAGACCACTGGTAAAACAGTTGGCACACAGACTGGTAGTTTTGGAACCTTAGTACAGAATGGGGCCCCCTTCTTGGCCAAGGGCCCAGATGTGGTCACATCCCCTGCACCCCTGGTAGCTACACCCCAGTTAGGATTCATACAATACATTAATGTAGTATGTTAGGATTCATACAATACATTAATGTTGAATGTTAGGATTCATACAATATATTAATGTAGAATGTTAGGTTTCTTACAATACATTAATGTAGAATGTTAGGATTCATACAATACAGTAATGTAGAATGTTAGGATTCATACAATACAGTAATGTAGAATGTTAGGATTCATACAATAGAGTAATGTAGAATGTTAGGATTCATACAATACATTAATGTAGAATGTTAGGATTCTTACAATACAGTAATGTAGAATGTTAGGATTCATACAATACATTAATATAGAATGTTAGGATTCATACAATACATTATTATAGAATGTTAGGATTCTTACAATACATTAATGTAGAATGTTAGGATTCATACAATACATTAATGTAGAATGTTAGGATTCTTACAATACATTAATGTAAAATGTTAGGATTCATACAATACATTAATGTAGAATGTTAGGATTCTTACAATACATTAATGTAGAATGTTAGGATTCATACAATACATTAATGTAGAATGTTAGGATTCATACAATACATTAATGTAGAATGTTAGGATTCATACAATACATTATTGTAGAATGTTAGGATTCTTACAATACATTAATGTAGAATGTTAGGATTCATACGATACATTAATGTAGAATGTTAGGATTCTTACAATACAGTAATGTAAAATGTTAGGATTCTTACAATACAGTAATGTAGAATGTTAGGATTCTTACGATACATTAATGTTGAATGTTAGGATTTATACAATACAGTAATGTGGAATGTTAGGATTCTTACAATACATTAATGTAGAATGTTAGGATTCTTACAATACATTAATGTAGAATGTTAGGATTCTTACAATACAGTAATGTAGAATGTTAGGATTCTTACAATACATTAATGTTGAATGTTAGGATTCATACAATACAGTAATGTAGAATGTTAGGATTCTTACAATACAGTAATGTAGAATGTTAGGATTCATACAATACAGTAATGTAGAATGTTAGAATTCTTACAATACATTAATGTAGAATGTTAGGATTCAAACAATACATTAATGTTGAATGTTAGGATTCATACAATACAGTAATGTAGAATGTTAGGATTCTTACAATACATTAATGTAGAATGTTAGGATTCTTACAATACATTAATGTAGAATGTTAGGATTCATACAATACAGTAATGTAGAATGTTAAGATTCATACAATACATTAAAGTAGAATGTTAGGATTCATACAATACATTAATGTAGAATGTTAGGATTCATACAATACATTATTGTAGAATGTTAGGATTCATACAATACATTAAAGTAGAATGTTAGGATTCTTACAATACATTAATGTAGAATGTTAGGATTCATACAATAGAGTAATGTAGAATGTTAGGATTCATACAATACATTAATGTAGAATGTTAGGATTCATACAATACAGTAATGTAGAATGTTAGGATTCTTACAATACATTAATGTAGAATGTTAGGATTCATACAATACATTAATGGTCGAGTTAGGATCTTACATACTTAGAATTTACGAATGTTAGGATCTTACAATACATAATGTAGAATGTTTAGGATTCAATACATCGTATGTGAATGTTCTGATTCATACAATCAGTAATGTTAGAATGTTTATGGATTCCTAACCATCAGTAATGTAGAATGCTAGGATTCCATACAATAGCATTAATTAGAATGTAAGGATTCTTACATACATAATGTAGAATTAGGATTCATACACTACATATTTTTAGAATGTTAAGGATTACTTACACTACATTATGTAGAATGTTAGGAATTCATTGGGACAATACATTTAATTGTAGATGTTAGGATGCCTCATCCAACGGGAGAGAGGATAGGGGAGCGCATTGATGTTAATGTTAGGTGTGAGGCTCATGGGGGGGGACCTGAGAAGTCTCAAGAATGCTCCAATAGAGGAGCGGGTCGGGGTGTAATGATGACGAGAAAATGTTTTAGGATTCATCCAAGACGCTCCCTTCTAATGTCGCCCCTGTGAGTCAGAGGGAAATTACTTCCCCATACATTAATGTAGAACAGATGTTAGGATTCGGGACTACATACACTTACTTATAATGTTAGTACTTCGCATGGGGGTGCAATCTCTGTTTGGTTATGTGGTTGGGTGGGGATTCTACAATAACAGTAATGTAGAATGTTAGTATTCATAAAATAACATTCTGTCGCCCTGGTCTCGTAGTTCCCTCCCCTCCCCTTCTTGTCGCCTGTTCGTCTTCTTCCCTACATTAATGTCAGAATGTTTAGGCATCATCCAATACATTAATGTAGAATTTAGCTTCTTACAATACATAAGGTAACCTGTTAGGAATCAACAATACATTAAGGCTAAATGTTCGGATTCATACAATACATTATTGTAGTGTGTGAGATTCTTACAATCCAGTTAATGAAGAAATGTTTGGGATCATACAATGCATTAATGTCAAGTTTAGGATTTCAATACAATAGAACCGGTGAGTATAGGGTAGAAATGTGTGTTGGTGCTAGGGTGATATAAGTTGGGGGGTGGGATTCATACAAGACCATTCTGGTCAATGTTAGGACTTCAATACAATAACATTATGTAGAAGTTTTAGGATTTCATACAAATAATTATTGTCAAATGTTTGGATTTCATACAACTCATCTGTAAACCCATGTTAGGATTCATCACCGTGAATACTTATGGACAAGTAAGTGGATCATGACATGATAATGTAGATGTAGATTCATACAATCATTATGGTAGAAAATGTAGGATTCATACAATACATTATTGTAAGAATGTTAGGATTCTTACAATACATTAATGTAGAATGTTAGGATTCATACATACTACATAATGTAAAATGTTTAGGATTCTTACAATAACAGTAATGTAGAATGTTAGGAATGCTCTATGATACATAATGTGAATGTTAGGATTCATACAATACAGTAATGTAGAATGTTAGGATTCTTACAATAACATTAATGTAGAATGTTAGGATTCTTACATACATTAATGTAGAATGTAGGCTTCTACAATACAGTAATGTAGAATGTTAGGATTCTTGACAATACATTAATGTTGAATGTTGGATTCTACAAACAGTAATTTAGAATGTTAGGATTCTTACAATACATTAATGTAGAATGTTGGGATTCTTACAATAACAGTAAAGTAGATGTTAGGATTCATACAATTACAGTAATGTAGGGACACACAAAAATGTCGGGAGGGGATAAAGTAGGAGATTCAACCAAATACATTAATGTAGAATGGTTAGGATTCAAAAAGAGAACATACGGAGGTTATATAGCAAAAGGGTGATGCGGCGATGGAAGATATAGTGTTGTGTGTTGATACAAATCAAAGAGTCATGCGACGGGGAGGGAGGGCTGGTTTGGCATGGGTGGCTCTCGTGCACTGGGGAGGCTGGGGGAGCGCGGCCTTGATCTTGCGCTTAGGGTATGGGGTGGAGGAGAACGGGGGAGTGGCGAGGTTCAAGTAGCAGGGGGAAGGGGAAATAGAAAGACAACCGCGGGTGGGGGGGGGGTAGAAGTAGTGGTTGTGGTAAACGCTATGTTCGGGTAGGAAGCGAAGGGGGGAGTCAGGAGGAATTCGGAGAATAAACGTCGGGAGAGAGTAAAAAAGTTAGAACCCAGCTCCTATATATCGCTATGTACTAGAAAGGAGGGAGTGGAGAGCGACAAGCGCGAAAGCCAACCCAAATGCGTGACGCAGAAAACATAGGAGAAACTACTCGATGGAGATCCACAGAGCTGGGTTGTGGGGGGGGGAGGCGCGACGGAGGGACACGGAAGGGTCGGGGGGGGCGGGTAGTAAAGGACGAGGGGGGGGGGGGCTAGCGAAGAAAGAGTGAGCTCGTGAGGTTTAATGCTACATCAAGTGTGATGAGTGAGGACGAATGTCTCGAGTGGGGGTGTGTTGGGGGGGACTAAACAAGCGGAACGTGAGAAGGAGGGTAGTTAGCAGGTTATAGGAATTCATACCACGAGACAGTGTGGAGGGGATAGAGGAGAGGGAAGGGGGTCGGGGGAGGCTCAGACTGCAAGGGAAAGGTTGGGGAGTGAAGAAGGTGGCGAGCGGTCAGGGTTCGTAACCGAAGCAGGAAAGGGGAGGTAGGATGCTTTACAATACACTTAATTAGAATGTTAGGAAGGATTCTTACAATACTAATTAGAATGGGGTAGGATTCATGGTGGGGACTGCTAAAACACTATAGAATGACAAGACAGGGGCAGTAGCACTGGAGGTAGAAGGGGTAGTTAGGGAAAAAGGCAGAACATCGGTGTAGTGTTAAGACAGAAAAAAGGGGCAATACGTGTGGAGGGGAGAAGGGGAGGATTCATACAATACGTAATGTAAGAGAATGTTCAGGATTCATACGAATAGAGTAATGGTAGAATGTTAATAGGTCATAGATTTCATACAATACATTAATGTTAGACTAGTGGGGTAGGCGTGAAAGAGTGTGTGTTGTGTTTTGGTGGTGGGGGGAGGCGGTAATGGCGTGACGGGATTCGTACAAACGGAAGGGTGAAGAATGTGAGGATTCAGGCGGGAAAAATGAAGAGAGGGGACAGGTCACAATTTGAATGGGAATTGGTTTAGGGGGGGGGGGGGGGGGAATTCTTACAATAAAGAAGAAGCGAGCTCTGAAAGGGAGAAAAAAATGTGAATAGAACGAATAGACTGCATGGTCGTAGCTTAACGAAGCTGAATGGTAGGGAAATGGGTCTAGGATTCCCTTCAGGGTTGAGACAGTCCAAGAATGATATAGAGATCTACATACAGTAATGGTAATGTTACGGATTCATTCAATACATTATTGTAGAATGTTAGGATTCTTACAATACATTAATGTAGAATGTTAGGATTCATACAATACATTAATGTCAGAATGTTAGGATTCATACATACATATTGTAGAATGTTAGGATTCATTACAATACATTAATGTAGAATGTTGGATTCTTACAATACAGTAATGTAGAATGTTAGGAATTTAATGTACAAACATAGATTTGGACACTGTAGGAATCATAATACGGATATAATAGTAGATTGTAGAAGATTTTAGGAAAGGTTTATTCTTCCAATAACAATACAGTAATGTGAAGTGTTAGGATTCATACAATAATATTAATGTAGAATGTTTAGGATTCATTACACATACTTAATGTAAAATGTTAGGATTCATACAATACATTAATGTAGAGATGTTAGTATTCTACAATACATTATTTAGATGTTAGGAAGTATAAAGGAAAGGATCTTACAATACTTAATGAATAGAAGTATAGGATTCATACAATACATTAATGTGAATGTTGATTCATACAATCCATTCTGTAGAATGTTAGGATTCTATACAATAATACATTAAGTAGAATGTTAGGACTTCTTACAATCATTAATGTAGAATGTTAGGATTCATACAATACATTAATGTAGAATGTTAGTTCATCCAATACGATTAATTGTAGAATGTTTAGGATTCTTACAATACATAATGTAGAATGTTGGATTCATACAATACATTTGTAGAATGTTAGGATTCATAACCCAAAAGGTGAACAGTTATTGTAGAATTTTGGATTCATACCATACCAATTAACGGTGTCAGAGAGTGTTAGGGGGGGGGAGAAAAGCTTCTTATGGGGTAGGCCAATACAGTAGTAATGTCGGGGTACTTGGTTTACGTAGGTATAGGGAAGGGATTCATACACATAGGGTGAGAGGGGGGATGGGGTAAAGGGTGGGGTGGGGGTAGGTCATGTAGGGGGTGTGGGGGGGCTGTGTCAGGTATCGCTGGTTGTTTAGTGGGGTTTGTGAGGGCTTCCATGACAATACTCGGGCTGGAGGGTAGAATAGGAGGAGGTGTAGTCTTCTTAAGGGGGAGGGGCCAGTACATAATTGTAGAATGTTAGGAGATCTCTTGGGTTGGGGGGGGGGGGGGGACCGTTCAGGGTTATGGGTAGACGTGTATGAGGGGTTTGGTGTGTCTTGTGTCTTGGGGTTTGAGCTGGGTCGTGGTAGGGGGGTGTTGTGTGGGGGAGGGGCAGTAGCGTTAATGTAAATGATTAGGATTCATGGGTATCGTGAGTACAATCGTGATCATCCGTCGATAGTGAGAGGGGAGTTGAGTGGGGGCTGGTGGGTGCGGACAGGGTAATGTAGTTGAGGAATATGGGACGTGGTGTATGGGTCATTCAGGCGATAGACTGGAGGGGTGCAGTACAAGGAGGATTGATCAGGAGAAGGTTAGTGCTTCTGGGTACTAGTCACGGGACAAAATTAAGGGCGGGAAGGGATATAAGTGGTAGGAACGGGGGGGCGGGGAGGTGGTGAAGTACAGAATGGGCCGGTGGGGACAGACAGGAAGGAGAAGGGGAGGAGGCGTGGACAAGCGGAGGAGGGTGGAGGGAGGGGAGGGGGAGTAGAGGGTCATACAAGAGCATTAATGTAGATGGTAGGATGCCGTTCCCTAAGCCTCACGGTAAGAGGGAGCGATGGCATGAGGGCACTACTTAATGTAAAGGTTCGGCTTCAGGGTGAAGGAACCCTACATTCATGTCGCCTGTTCGATTCATACCTCCATTCTTGTAGCATGTTTCGGCTTCTCCACTCCTTATGTCGCCTGTTCTCTTCCTTACCCTCCTTATGTAGCCTGTTAAGGTTCATACAATACAAGTGGAAGGGGGGCATTGGTAAGTGTTGCGGTGTAGGACTGGTGGATGTTTGGGAGGGAATTCATACCATACATTATTGTAGAATTGTTAGGATTCTTACAATACATTAATGGAGAAAATGTTAGGATTCATACCTATTACATTAAATGGTAGAATGTTTAGGATGGTCTTAACAATACAAGTAATGTACATGTATCGGATTCTTACATATACAGTAATGTAGAATTTAGTATTCGGGGGGGGGGGAGTTACATCCATGGGTGTTGAATGTGTTGGGTTTTTTTGGTAATCCAAGATAGGACAGGGTGGTGTGGCGGGGGGGGGGGGGGGAGGTGGTTTGTGGGTCGGGGGGCAAAGTTGTACGGGGGTTGGGAGGAGGGTTAGGGGAGGTGTTGAGGGATGTGTTTTGGGTTGTGTAGGCTGTGAGCTAATAGGATACATTAATGTAGAATGTTAGTGAGTCTACAATACATTAATTCGAATGTTAGGATTCTTACAATACAGTATGTAGAATGTTTAGGAAATTCTTACAATACATTAAGTATGGAATGTTAGGATTCATACAATACAGTAATGTAGAATGTTTTCACATTATGGAGGGTTGATTCTGACACATACAGTAATGTAGAAGTTAGGATTCATACAATACAGTAATGTAGAATGTTAGATTCAATTACAATACTTAATGTAGAATGTTAGGATTCAAACAATACACCCTCGAATGTACGGATCATTTTCACTAACCCTAGAATGTATCGTTTGCTAACCCTCGAATGTAGCCTTCGGTTTTCGATAACCCTCGAATGTACGGATCATTTTCACTAACCCTAGAATGTATCAGTCAAAATCCTGCACAATGTCCTGTTTCCCCTGTTTCTGCTTTCCTGTTTCTTTCCGTTAAGTAACGTCAGTTATGGTTTGATAGTTTACACTCAACAGCCAATGACTGAATGTTAATCCCCCCGGTTGCTCGTCGGCAGCCCAGCCGCATACATGCTCAGTACGGTCACTAAATCTTAGGATTTCTTACAATACAGTATGTAGTATGTGAGGATTCAGTGGTTTAGGCTATAGACTTATTTGGCCTGATCGAAATATAGACATGGCCCCCCCAAAACACCGACAACCCACACAAACCCGCCGCAACCAAATTGCCACACAAACCAATACTCATTTCATAAAAAGAGTCCAAATTCAATCATTGACATGTTTTTGGCACTCATTATAAATCATAACAAACATACTTTACCCATACACCTAGCAAAAACTATCAATCAGATTTCCACAGTATTCTAAACTTAGATCCTCAACCTTCTAAAATAACCAACCAACTGACGCAGTAAATGCAGTTTTGTATATAACACTGTAAAAACATGCGCACCAAGGACTGGTTAAATGTTGGCACCAAGACATGATAAACTGTGTTGGGAGACTGGCACTGCACACACGCCCACCAGGGCACTGTTTAAAATGCTTGTCACACAGACAGTTGTTAAAATGCTTTGCTACAACAGACCCACTGGTAAAACAGTTTGCACACAGATGGTAGTTTGGGGAATCCTTAGACAGAATAGAGGCCCCCCGCCTTCTTGGCACAAGGGCCCAGATGTGGTCACACCCCTGCACCCCTGGTAGCTTACACCCCCAGTTAGGATTCATACAATACATATAATGTTAGAGTTCCCATCTAAGTGATTAGATATGATTAGTAATGTAGATTTAGTCTAAATACATGAATGTTAAAGGTGTCTAGGATTCATACAAAGTTTAATGTAGAATACCAGTAATGGAATTTATTCCTATAAGTAATTATTAGGAATCCTACTAATAATTAATTAGGACTTATCAATAAGGATACGAAGATATATTGTCGATTGAGGTTGGTAAATTTATTTAGAATTTCATACTACATAATTAGGTCATACTAGTAAATGTTAGATCAAATGATTAATGTTAGGATTCATACAATACATTGAAATGTTCTAGGACATCATGGTATTAGAATGTGTCATATACTATTAATTAGTCTAAAGTAATGTAGAATGTGGATTCATACAATACAGTATTGTAGAATGTTAGGATTCTTACAATACATTAATGTAGAATGTTAGATCATACAATACATTAATGTAGAATGTTAGGAATTCATTCAATACATTAAATGTAAATGTTAGGAGTCAGTATCAATATACATTAATGTAGAATGTTAGGATTCATACAATACATATTGTAGAATGTTAGGATGTCTTACAATACATTAATGTAGATTTTATATCATAAAATGATGTAGAGTTAGATGCATACAATACATAATGTAGAATGTTAGGATTCATTACAATACAAGTAAAGTTAGATTCTAAATCGTATAGAGTAGGATTCATAAAATACCTAATGTAGAATGTTAGTTTAGGATTCAACAATACATTATTGGAATTTTAGGCATTCTTACAAACATAATGTAGAATGTTAGGATTCTACAATCATTAATGTAGAATGTTGGAAATTCTTACAATACATAATGTAATGTTAGGATCATACAATCATTAAGTGACGAATGTTGAGGATTCACAATACATTATTGTAGAATGTTAGATCTTACATACATTAATGTAAGAATGTTAGGATTCATACAATGCATTAATGTAGATGTAGATCATAATACATTATGTAGAATAGTTAGGATTCATACAATACATTATGTAGAATGTTAGGATTCATACAATAATTATTTAGATGTTAGGATTCATACAATACAGATTGTAATGTTAGGATTCATACACAATTAACATTAATGGAATAAGTTAGGGATTCATACAATGCATAATGTAGACTGTTAGGATTCATACAATACATTATTGTAGAATGTTAGGATTCATACAATACATTATTGTAGAATGTTAATTCTTACATACATTAATGTAGAATTTTAGGATTCATACAATACAGTAATGTAAAATGTTTAGGATTCTTACAATACAGTAATGTAGAATGTTAGGCATTCTTATGATACATTAATGTGGATGTTAGGATTCATACAATACAGTATGTAGAATGTTAGGATTCTTACAATCATAATGTAGAATTTAGGATCTTACATAACATTATGTAGAATGTTTAGGATTCTGACAATACTGTATGTAGAATGTTAGGATTTTACAATACATTAATGTTGAATGTTAGGATTCATACAATAACAGTAATGTAGAATGTTTAGGATTCTTACAATACATTATGTAGAATGTTGGGATTCTTACAAACAGTAAAGTAGAATGTTAGGATTCATACAATACAGTAATGTAGAATGTTAGATCAACATACATAATGTGATGTTAGGATTCAAACAATACATTAATGTTGAATGGTTAGATTCATACAATCAATGTAATGTTAGGAATCAATACATAGTAAATGTAGAATGTGGTTTTACAATACATTATGTGAATGTTGGATTCATACAATACAGTAATGTAGAACGTTAGGATTCAACATACATTAATGTAGAATGTTAGGATTCATACAACCACGTATGTAATGTAGGATTTCATACAATACAGTAATGTAGAATGTTAGATTCATACAATACAGTAATGTAGAATGTTAGGATTCTTACAATACTTAATGTAGAATTTGTAGGATTCTTACAATAACATTAATGTAAATGTTAGGATCTTACAATAATTAATGTAGAATGTTAGGATTCATACAATACAGTAATGTAGAAGTTGGATTCATTACAATACAGTAATGTAGAATTTGGATTCAATACAACGAGTAATGTAGAATGTTAGGATTCATACAATAACATTAATGTAGATGTTAGGATTCTTACAATACAGTAATGTAGAATGTTAGGATTTCATACAATACATTATTTTAGAATGTTAGGATCTTACAATACATTAATGTAGAATGTTAGGATTCATACAATACATTAATGTAGAATGTTAGGATTCTTACAATACATTAATGTAAAATGTTAGGAGTCATACAATACATTAATGTAGAATGTTAGGATTCATACAATACATTATTGTAGAATGTTAGGATTCTTACAATACATTAATGTAGAATGTTAGGATTCATACAATACATTAATGTAGAATGTTAGGATTCATACAATACATTAATGTAAATGTTAGATTCTACAATACAGTAATGTAGAATGTTAGGATTCATAAATACATTAATTAGAATGTTAGGATTCATACAAACATTATTGTAATGTTTAGGATTCTTACAATACATTAAGAGAATGTTAGGATTCATACAATACATAATGTAGAATGTAGGATTCTTACAATACATTAATGTAAATGTTAGGATTCATTACAATCATTAATGTAAGAATGTTAGGATGTCATACAATACATTATTGTAGAATGTTAGGATTCTTACAATACATTAATGAAGAATGTTAGGATTCATACAAGCATAATGAGAATGTTAGGATTTCATCAATTATTGTAGAATGTTAGGATCATACAATACATTATGTAGAATGTTAGGATTCATACAATACATTATTTAGAATGTTAGGATTCATTACAATACGTAATGTAAAATGTTAGGATTCATACAATATATTAATGAAGAATGTTAGGATTCATTACAATGCATTAATGTAGAATGTTAGGTATTCATACAATACATTATGTAGAATGTTAGGATTCATACAATACATTATTGTAGAATGTTAGGATTCTTACAATACTTAATGTAGAATGTTAGGATTCATAAATACAGTAATGTAAAATGTTAGGATTCTTACAATACAGTAATGTAGAATGTTAGGATTCTTATGATACATTAAGTTGAATGTTAGGATTCATACGATACAGTAATGTAGAATGTTAGGATTCTTACAATACATTAATGTAGAATGTTAGGATTCTTACAATACATTAAATGTAGAATTTAGGATTCTTAAATACAGTAATGTGAATGTTAGGATTCTTACAATACATTAAGTTGAATTTAGGGATTCATTACAATACAGTAATGTAGAATGTTCGGATTCTTACAATACATTAATGTAGAATGTTGGATTCTTACAATACAGTAAAGTAATAGTTAGGATTCATACAATACAGTAATGTAGAATGTTAGGATTTCAAAACATACATATGTAGAATGTTAGGATTCAAACAATACATTAATGTTGAATTGTTAGGATTTCATACACAGTAATGTAGAATGT
Source organism: Hymenochirus boettgeri (assembly GCA_019447015.1). Classification (NCBI taxonomy): domain Eukaryota; kingdom Metazoa; phylum Chordata; class Amphibia; order Anura; family Pipidae; genus Hymenochirus; species Hymenochirus boettgeri. Next base: position 13,798,951 of record CM033470.1, read on the forward strand.
TAGGATTCATACAATACAGTAATGTAGAATGTTAGGATTCTTACAATCATTAATGTAAATTTAGGATTCATACAATACAGTAATGTAGAACGTTAGGATTCATACAATACATTATGTAGAAGTTAGGATTCATACAACACAGTAATGTAGAATGTTAGGATTCATACAAACATGTAATGTAGACTGTTAGGATTCATACAATCAGTAATGTAGAATGTTAGGATTCTACAATACATTAATGTAGAATGTTAGGATTCTTACAATACATTAATGTAGTAATGTTAGGATCATACAATACATTAAATGTAGAATGTTAGGATTCATACAATACAGTAATGTAGACTGTTAGGATTCATACAATACAGTAATGTAGAATGTTAGGATTCATACAATAGAGTAATGTAGAATGTTAGGATTCATACAATACATTAATGTAGAATGTTAGGATTCTTACAATACAGTAATGTAAAATGTAGGATTCAACAATACATTATTTTAGAATGTTAGGATTCTTACAATACATTAATGTAGAATGTTATTCATACAATAATTAATGTAGAATGTTAGGATTCCTTCAATACATTAATGTAAAATGTTAGGAGTCATACAATACATTAATGAGAATGTTAGGATTCTTCAATACATTATTGTAGAATGTTAGGATTCTTACAATACATTAATGTAGAATGTTTAGGATTCATAAATACATTAATGTAGAATGTTAGGAATTCATACATACATAATGTAGAATGTTAGGATTCATCAATACATTAATGTAGAATGTTAGGATCTTACAATACAGTAATGTTAGAATGTTAGGATTCATACAATACATAATGTAGAATGTTAGGATTCATACAATAACTTATTGTAGATGTTAGGATTCTTACAATACATTAATGTAGAGTGTTAGGATTCATACAATATATTAAGTAGAATGTTAGGATTCCTTACAATACATTAATGTAAAATGTAGGCTTATACAATACATAATGAAAATGTGGATTCATACAATACATTATAGGTAGAATGTTAGGATTCTTACAATACTAATGTAGAATGTTAGGTTCAACAATACATTAAGTAGAAATGTTAGGATTATAATACATTAATGTAGAATGTTTAGGATTATACAATACATTAAAGATAATGTTAGATTCTTACAATCAGTAAATGTAGAATGTTATGGATTTATACAATACATTAATGTAGTATGTAGGATTCATACAATACATTATTGTAGAATGTTAGGATTCTTACAATACAGTAATGTAGAATGTTAGGTCTCATACAATACATTAATGTAGAATGTTAGGATTCATACAATACATATTGTAGGAATGTTAGGATTCATACAATACATATAAGTAGAATGTTAGGATTCTTACAATACATTAATGTAGAATGTTAGGATTCATACAATAGAGTAATGTGAATGTTAGATTCATCAAAATTAATGTAGAATGTTAGGATTCATACAAACAGTAATGTAAAATGTTAGGATCTACAAACATAATGTAGAATGATTAGGATCTACAAGAATTAATGTAGAATGTTAGGATTCATACAATACATTAATGTAGAATGTTAGGATTCATACAATACATTAATGAGATGTTTAGGATTCTTACAATACAGTTATGTAGAATGTTAGGATTCATACAATACATTAATATAGAATGTTTAGGATTCATACAATACATTATTATAGAATGTTAGGATTCTCAATACATTAATGTAGAATGTTAGGATTCATACAATACATAATGTAGAATGTTAGGATTCTTACAATACATTAATGTAAAATGTTAGATTCACAATACATAATGTAGAATGTTAGGATTCTTACAATACATTATGTAGAATGTTAGGATTCATACAACTACTTAATGTAGAATGTTAGGATTCATACAATACATTAATGTAGAATGTTAGGATTTACAATACATTATTGTAGAATGTTAGGATTCTTACAATACATTATGTCGAATGTTAGGATTCAATCCAATACATTAATGTAGAAGTTAGGATTCATACAACTACATTGTAGAATGTTAGGATTCATACATACATTATTGTAGAATGTTAGGATTCTTAAATACATTAATGTAGAATGTTATTAGGATTCATACGATACATTAATGTAGAATGTTAGGAGATCTTACACATACAGTAATGTAAAATGTTAGGATTTCTTACAATCACGTAATTAGATGTTAGGATTCTTACGATACATTAATGTTGATGTTAGGAGATTATACAATACATAATGTGGAATGTTAGGATTCTCTACTATATATCTCTTAAATACATTATATAATGTTAGGATTCTTACAATACATTAATGTAGATTGTTAGGATTTCTACAATACTTACATGTTGAATGTTGAGGATTCTACAATACAGTAATGTAGAATGTTAGGATTCTACAATACAGTAATGTAGAATGTAGGATTCATACAATACAGTAATGTAGAATGTTAGAATTCTTACAATACATTAATGTAGAATGTTAGGATTCAAACAATACATTAATGTTGAATGTTAGGATTCATACAATACAGTAATGGTAGAATGTTAGGATTCTACATACATTAATGTAGAATGGTTAGGATTCTTAAATACATTAATGTAGAATGTTAGGATTCATACAATACAGTAATGTAGAATGTTAAGATTCTACAATACATTAAGTAGAATGTTAGGAAATTCATACATACATTAATGTAGAATGTTAGAGATTCATACAATACATTATTGTAGAATGTTAGGATTCATACAATACATTAATGTAGAATGTTAGGATTTAACAATACATTAATGGTAGAATGTTAGGATTTAACAATACATTAAGTGTAGAATGTTAGGATTCATACAATACATTATTGTAGAATGTAGGATTCTTACAATACCGTAATGTAGAATGTTAGGATTCATACAATACTTAATGTAGAATGTTAGGATTCATACAATACATTAATGTAGAATGTTAGGATTCATACAATACATTGATTGTAGAATGTTTGGATTCATATACAATACTTAATGTAGAAATGTTAGGATTTATACAATACATTAATGTAGAATGGTTAGGATTTATACAATACATAATTAGAATGTAGATTCATAAACATATTGTAGAATGTTAGGTATTCTTACAATACAGTAGAAATGTTAGGATTAACATAATAATGTAGAATGTAGGATTTATACAATACATTAATGTAGAATGTTAGGATTCTTACTACAGTATAGACGTTAGATTATCATCATTAAGTAGTATGTTAGGATATACAATACATTAATTAGATTAGGATTCATACAATACAGTAATGTTAGACTTGTTAGGATTTATACAATACATTAAGTGTAAGTATGTTAGGATTCATACAATACAAGTAATGTAGAATGTTAGGATTTATACAATACAGTATTATGTAGTATTTAGGATTCATTACAATACAGTAATGTAGAATGTTAGGATTTATACAATACATTAATGTAGTATGTTAGGATTCATACAATACAGTAATGTAGAATGTTAGGATTTATACAATACATTGAATGTAGATGTTAGGATTCTTACATACAGTAATGTAGAATGTTAGGATTTATACAATACATTAATGTAGTATGTTAGGATTCATACAATACCGTAATGTAAATGTTAGGATTTATACAATACATTAATTAGTATGTTAGATTCATTACAATACAGTAATGTAGAATGTTAGGATTATACAATACATTAATGTAGAATGTTAGGATTCTTACAATACAGTAATGTAGAATGTTAGGATTTCTACAATACTTATTGTAGAAGTTAGGATTCATACATACATAATGTAGAAGTTAGTTCCTACAATACAGTAATGTAGAATGTTAGGATTTATACAATACATTAATGTAGTATGTTTAGGATTCTACAATACAGTAATGTAGAATGTTAGGATTTATACAATACATTAATGTAGTATGTTAGGATTCATACAATACAGTAATGTAGAATGTTAGGATTTATACAATACATTAATGTAGTATGTTAGGATTCATACAATACAGTAATGTAGATGTAGGATTTATACAATACATAATGTAGAATGTTAGTGATTGCTTACAATACCGTATGTAGAATGTTGGATTATACAATACATTAATGTAGAATGTTAGGATTCATACAATACATTAATGTAGAATTGTTAGGATTCATACAATACATTAATGTAAATGTTAGGATTCTTACAATACTGTAATGTAGAATGTTAGGATTCATACAATTACATTAATGTAGAATGTTAGGATTTATACAATACATTAATGTAGAATGTTAGGATTCTTACATACTGTAATGTAGTATGTTAGGATTCATACAATCATTAATGTAGAATGTTAGGATTCATACATACATTAATGTAGAATGTTAGGATTCATACAATACATTAATGTAGAATGTTGGATTCTTACAATACTGTAATGTAGTATGTATGGATTCATACAATACATTAATGTAGAATGTAGGATCATACAATACATTAATGTAGAATGTTTTAGGATTCATACAATACAGTAATGTAGATGTTAGGATCATACAATACAAAGTATGAAGAATGTTAGGCATTCATACAATACATTAATGTAGAATGTTAGGATTCATACAATACAGTAATTGAAGTTAGATTATACAAACATTAATGTAGAATGTTTGATTCATACAATACAGTAATGTAGAAGTTAGGATCATACAATAAATTCATGTAGCATGTTGAGAAATCTACAATACATGTATGTAGAATGTAAACCTTTTGTTATATAACTATCCTGTTACATTCACCATCACCTGCAGTACAAAATGATTCCAAGAAAAGAGATTTTGATTGGTCATCTTACTCACACCTGTCATAGGAACAAAACATCATTGGTGGAGATGATGAGTAGTGAGGAATGTAGAATCTCTCCATTACTGTCAGTTCCTGTCTCTATGGTTATGTAAGTATGTAATATAAAACATGGTTGCCCATATAAATTGTCTTTGTATCCACTCGGATGCCTGGGGGTAACCGGACTCTTGGTTGCCCAGAGCAGTAGAAGCTTCTCACAGTCAAAGCTCCGCTGGGTTACTACAATGAACAGTTGTGGGCAATCACAATAGCTACCGGAACTATAACCAGATGAAGTTCGTTCTGTGGTTTGCAGCTTGAGGTTTTTGTTACCTAAGCTCAGTTCAGCAGAAAGAATTGCACTTCTGCCTTTCAGAGATCTGCAAAACCCCTTCAATCATGTCTGATGTTTCCCACATCACCTACACCCAACACTTTAACCCTACATTGATATCTACAGGGCTTGTTTTAATCCACGTTTCTTTACATTTTCTGGTTTACTGTGACGTGCAAAAGCTGTGACACCTGGGCGTACAATGTGAGTAGAAGATGAACCGTTTGAACCGCTCATTAACTCTAGAATGTATCGTTCGCTAACCCTCGAATGTATCGTTCGCTAACCCTCGAAAGTATCGTTTGTTTTCGATAACCCTCGAATGTACGGATCATTTTCACTAACCCTAGAATGTATCATTCGCTAACCCTCGAAAGTATCTTTGTTTTCGATAACCCTCGAATGTACGGATCATTTTCACTAACCCTAGAATGTATCGTTCGCTAACCCTCGAATGTAGCCTTCGGTTTTCAATAACCCTCGAATGTACGGATCATTTTCACTAACCCTAGAATGTATCGTTCACTAACCCTCGAAAGTATCGTTTGTTTTCGATAACCCTCGAATGTATGGATCGTTTTCACTAATCCCAGAATGTATCGTTCGCTAACCCTCGAATGTAGCCTTCGATTTCATCAAACCACTCGAATGTACGGATCATTTTCACTAACCCTAGAATGTATCGTTCGCTAACCCTCGAAAGTATCGTTCGTTTTCGATACCCTCGAATGTACGGATCATTTTCACTAACCCTAGAATGTATCGTTCTCTAACCCTCGAATGAAGCCTCGGTTTTCAATAACCCTCGAATGTACGGATCATTTTCACTAACCCTAGAATGTATCGTTCGCTAACCCTCGAAAGTATCGTTTGTTTTCAATAACCCTCGAATGTACGGATCATTTTCACTAACCCTAGAATGTATCGTTCACTATCCCTCGAAAGTATTGTTCGTTTTCGATAACCCTCGAATGTACGGATCATTTTCACTAACCCTAGAATGTATCGTTCGCTAACCCTCGAAGTATTGTTCGTTTTCGATACCCCCCTCGAATGTACGGATCATTTTCACTAACCCTAGAATGTATCGTTCGCTAACCCTCGAAAGTATCGTTCGTTTTCGATAACCCTCGAATGTACAGATCATTTTCCCTAACCCTAGTATGTATCGTTCGCTAACCCTCGAATGTAGACTTCGGTTTTCGATAACCCTCGAATGTACGGATCATTTTCACTAACCCTAGAATGTATCGTTCGCTAACCCTCGAATGTAGCCTTCGGTTTTCGATAACCCTTGAATGTACGATCATTTTTCACTAACCCTAGAATGTATCGTTCGCTAACCCTCGAAAGTATCGTTCGTTTTCGATAACCCTCGAATGTACGGATCATTTTCACTAACCCTAGGATGTATCGTTCGCTAACCCTCGAAAGTATCGTTTGTTTTCAATAACCCTCGAATGTACGGATCATTTTCACTAACCCTAGAATGTATCGTTCGCTAATCCTCGAAAGTATCGTTTGTTTTTGATAACCCTCGAATGTACGGATCATTTTCACTAACCCTAGAATGTTATCTCGCTAACCCTCGAAAGTATCGTTCGTTTTCGATAACCATCGAATGTACGGATCATTTTCACTAACCCTAGAATGTATCGTTCGCTAACCCTCAAATGTAGCCTTCGGTTTTCGATAACCCTCGAATGTACGGATCATTTTGTACTAACCCTAGAATGTATCGTTCGCTAACCCTCGAATGTAGCCTTCGGTTTTCGATAACCCCGAATGTACGGATCATTTTCACTAACCCTAGAATGTCTCGTTCGCATAATCCTCGAAAGTATCGTTTGTTTTCAATACCCTCGAATGTACGGATCATTTCACTAACCCTAGAATGTATCGTTCGCTAACCCTCGAAAGTATCATTTGTTTTTCAATAACCAACCCTCGAATGTACGTGATCATTTTCACTAACCCTAGAATGTATCGTTCGCTAATCCTCGAAGTATCTTGTTTTTGATAACCCTCGAATGTACGGATCATTTTCATAACCCTGAGATGTATCGTTGCTAACCCTCGAAGTAAGCCTTCGGTTTTCGATAACCATCGATGTACGGATCATTTTCACTAACCCTAGAATGTATCGTTTGCTAACTCTCGAATGTAGCCTTCGGTTTTCGGTAACCCTCGAATGTATGGATCATTTTTCCCTAATCCTTGAAAGTATTGTTTGTTTTCGGTAATCCTCGAATTTATGGTTCTATTTTCGGTAAACCCTCAAAAGTGTCGTTCGGTAATGTATGTATGTTCAACAGTTAAGTACGGTTAAAGAGTAGGATGTAAAGGTTGGACTAGATGGACTTATGTCTTTATACAACCTCCAATACTATGTTACTATGTAACTGTTATACAGACATTATGGGTAAGGTACAAAGGTTGGACTAGATGGATGTATGTCTATACAACCTCCAATACAAACAATATTAATATAAATAGACTGGATTTGATTAGTCCTTGAAATCTTGACAAAGAAATTAGGAATTCGCTCACTCAGTAGCCTTTATTTATCTGTTGGTCTCTGTGATTCTTTCCCAGCATGGTCAGTTTATTCTGGCAAATATTCGGCCGAAGGCTTAATTCTTTTTAATTCTCTCCAGTGATGTGTTACCCAATCCCATAGGACATGATTCCTGCAGCCTAGTTCTGATTTATAAATAGATGAAAATCTCAAGAATTAGTCACACAGATTTACCAGTAGTGCGATAACCAGCATGACTCATATTCACAAATTGACCAAGTATGGTTTTTAAAATGATTATGGGCACTTCCTATTTCACATTCTCAAATATGATTTACTTGAATGGAGACGTGATTACTAAAGCTATGTACAATGTACCAACTACAGCCAGATCCTCTCTACTGACAGATCTAGCTTTATTAAAGGAGAACTATGGTGTGTATAAAGTTTTTCTAAAAGGAAAAGTCATTGGTACAGGGATATAGGACTGGTAATTCCTACCTCACAATATTGTTTCTGTGAGGAGCACTAGCCCAAAGAAATCTGATTCTGCCAGTCTTCCTCCTGGCTTCAGCACTATCTTTAATACAGGAATAGTCCAGGACTAACCTGGCAAATGAAAACTGTTAGTGCTGTGGCTCCTTAACCAAATGATATTGTGAGGTAGGAATAATCAATCCGACCTCCCTGCCCCAGGTACTTTCCAGTTTTAAAAAGTACATTTTTAGTGTATAGTTATCCTTTAAGGGTAAATGTTAAATTGAATGGAATATTGACTGGTATCTCCTGCTTCCTTTGCAAATAAACTGTATATATTCCTTTGATGTTGGGCAGTGGGGAATATTATTATGATGTTTTGCTTGGTAGGCAGTTATTTTCAGCTCCATATTCCCTGATCTCAGATTAATAGAATAAAGTGATTGTAACTCAGAGATTAAAACTCTTTAAGGGCTAGGCCACACTTGCGCGTTTTTCACGCAGTTGCGCACGCGTTTGCGCCCGCGATTTTCGCTAAAATGGAAATTACGGGAACGCGAAAATTCCTGCAATTTCCTATGCGCATGCGATTGCGCGTCCGTTCGCATTTTGGTTACGCCGGCGTTTACCATTTTTGGCGCGTTAACGCATGCGTTTCCATAACGCAAAATGGTGAAAACGCACAAGAATCGCGCACACAATCGCGTGCGATAGCGCTGTTCGGCTATCACCCTAAATGGTTATTAGTTCTGTTTCCGGAAAAGATCGAGGTTATAAAATGTGTGACACGTTGTAATTTTCCTTGCACATTAATCACACTTCAAACCACAGATCACGTGGGCGTCCATGTTTGATTGCAGCACAGTAACAATACGTAATATGTAGTAACTTTCCATTTTAAATGTTTTCTGTTTTCTGGGCTGACAAACTCCTTTGTACAAATGATTACGAACAGTTTTGTAACTACAACCGTACAGGTTGGCATCCGCTTTAATGAAAGAAAACCACGTGACGTATCATAGGATTTTAAAGGAGAAGCAAAGATAAAATAAACTCGACCTTCAGTAAACACAAGGCAACAAGATGGCGATCGTAATTGTACAACCGTGATCGTAATTTTATGGCACAACCATTATTGTACGATCCCGGTCATAAGAAAACAACAAGCATTAAAGGCACGGTATCGCAAAAAAAGCGTCACAGCAAATAAAATAGAATGTTCTGTTCTAAATGCATGGGAAATGTATTGGGATGATCGCTGTGCTACATAACATTGTAAAGGGCAACTAAACACTAACAAAACTTACCTACTGGGAGCCTGCTTCCTTTATACACCATAAACATTGAATGTGCTAGAACATCTATGGGGCTTTCCATCACAGGTGTTTATACTGCAGAGGGGGTGTAGAAGTGGGAAGTATGATCTATGCTTGAATGATATTTCTTTAAAGGAGAACTAAAGCTGAAAAGGAAAAAAAGACCAAGTATGGTCTTTAAAATGATTATGGGCACTTCCTATTTCACATACTCAAATATGATTTACTTGAATGGAGACGTGATTACTAAAGCTATGTACAATGTACCAACTACAGCCAGATCTTCTCTACTGACAGATCTAGCTTTATTAGAATGGATTAAATAATTCCTTACTAGCTGTGTACTATGTACCATGGTGCAGATTGTAATTAAACTGTATTACTGCTGTCTAAACCTTGTTGTGGGTAAATTTGATTGGTTTCCTATGATCTGGCAACCCTATGTCATAGCAGCTCCCAGACGGCTCTATGTACAACAAACAGCTCAAAAATACACACCAAATAATATAACAAACCTTTATAGCCACACGTGTCACATAAATATTCATCCAATGATCAATAAGGGTGTGTGTCCCCCTACAGGATAAGGGAGAAATTACACAATTATAATATACAGACGAATATAAACTCCCTACCAGTCACAGAGACAAACGTAGAGCGTTAGACAGTTTCCATGACAAATACACAGCGGTCTCTTACTTATTAGCAGTGGTAGAAATGGGGTTAGATAAAGAAGACGGTTTAGTACAGGCCTGTTTTTAGTCAGTCTGTGATGTCTTGAGGTTTTTGTAATTACCACGACTTCTCACCAACTGCGTCTGTACTTTACACCCAACAGTTAGGTTCTGGTATTTCCTAATAACAGGTTCTGGTATTTCCTAATAACAGGTTCTGGTATTTCCTAATAACAGGTTCTGGTATTTCCTAATTACAGTGAAAATTGGATGAAATCTGGACACAAATTGAAAAATAGTTACTAACGTGGGCTTGGCGCTTTATTTCCCAGCATTCCATTATCGCACAGTTTGGTCAATGACCGTTATGTTCTTTGCACATGCCCAGTCCTAAGCTAGTGCAGGAAGTCATTAAAGCAGGTCACACCCACTAGCAGTCTCTACCCAATCCCGTGGCAGTCCAGATTAGTAAAGAGAGCATATGACTGAGGTCAGAAGGTGTGGCCAAAGTCAGACATATTATGGAGTATAAACATCATTTTTTGCCCTTAACTGGAGTAGTATCTTATGGTAAATTGATGTTTTGGGGTTTTTTTTGGGGGGGGGGATGTTTTCATGGAGTATGAAAATTTGGGTTTAGTTCTCCTTTAAACCAAACCCATTTTAAATACCCTCTGCACATGACGTAGATAAAGGGGAGATCAGACATGGCTCTGTCTGCACTTTTTTGATTGGTTTTCACACATAGGGACATGTTTATAAAGCCCACAATCGGCCAAACAACTGATTGTGTTTTGTGCATATTTATAAAGGTTTAACCAAGCTAACCAATGTTATATATATATATATATATATATGTGTGTACCGTATATACTGTATATATATTTTATATATAATAGGGTGACATACACTCCTTTCTTGGGCACCATGTTGGTTAACCACGCAGCCACCGAAATCGATGTTATATGCCGATATCGGCTCTTTCTGTTTCGCCACTTTCTAACGGCAGCACTTTGTGACGCACAGAGAGCCGCTACCGGCATATTACATCGCCGGCATGATTGCACTGGGGAGCTGATAGCAGGTACATTGTCTGCATAGTGATGAATATGTATATAAATCAATAATAATAAGAAGAAGGATAATAAGTTTAAAGAGCCGTGAACGAATTATAATTTTCTTGGTAGGAACACTACCAATGTTAAAGGAAAAGTAACACTGACCTTGACGTGACCTTGTCCTGGTTTAAATAGATAACTTGACAGTTAAAGGACAACTAAAGTTTTAAAATAACATTAGCTTAGTACTGTATTCACAGTTTCGTACTTACCTAAACCAGCATTTATTTCATTCAATACAATCCCCTTCCTCTGCTGATTGATATCTGGGGTCATCGCCTCTAGTCTTTATGACACATAGAATCCCCAGGCTGAAAGGCTGCATCACATTCATCTCATATGGCTACATTGCATCACATTCGGTGTATCCATACAGCATTACATATAATAAACTAGTATGGACATTTCATACGTGTTCAGTTATAATAGCCTTCCCTAACCTATTCTCTATTCACTACTATGGGACAGGACAGGCTACTGAAGATGGTTTCTAGGTGAAGAGGTTTAGCAGATAGAGAAGAGTCCCAGTCTAATGGTGACCATAGATGCTACAATTAAAGATGGGATCCAGGTCCAACTCGGTTCTGAAACTCGAACGATCCATCCCAAACCAGGCGAACCGTTCGGATTTCGGGATGCTTTTTGGGGGGGTTACCGTATGTACAAGGTCATCTTCGGTAACCCTCGAAAATAACCTTGAACGTTCAATAACCCTCGAAAATATGATCGGAAACTCGAAAGTAGTTTCTAACTGTAATTTTGAGGGTTATCGAACATGGGTCAAGGGTTATTTTTCGGTAACCCTTGAAAATAATCTCGTACATTCGGTAACCTCCGAAAATGCAGTCCAAACCCTTGAAAGTATGTTCCATTGTAGCATTTTTGGATCTTCAGGTTTTTCCCAAGATCCTTAAAGGGTATCTTTACTCTAAAAAATTTAATTTTCAAAAATAGCACCTTAGATACTGCAAGATTAAATCTGAGCTGTAGATTCTGAGATATCATCATTTGAAATCACAGCATTTACAGGAAAAGACCTGTCACTCCAGAAGCAGAAATTATAATATGTGACCCATCCCTGACCTCTTTGCCTGCCTGCCTGCACACTTACTGCAACATTTAAGAGAATCAGCAGAGAAAAGACAAAAGGGGGAGATGTGTAAGCAGAGCAGGGTCCATGGTGAGGCTGTGCAGAACTTATAAGTGTCGCAGACACTACAAGAAGGCAGTGAGTAAGGGAGGGTGGGGGGAATTAGGAGCACTCACTAAACATTAATAATGTAATGACAAAGCAAGCACAGATAAATATGTGAGTACCATCATTTTACTTCTCTCAAATTGTAGTTTCAGATAATGTAAAGTTGTTTCAGTGAGTTCCTTAAATCTGAAAATGGAACGAAAATTACAAGTTTCGGCCATCTCTAGTTACAATCAAGGGTTAGCACTAATGCCGTATTTTTGAGGGTTATTCACATGGTCATTGTATGGCTGAGTGGTCGTAAATGTACACTCACGGCCTCACATAATGATGGCCTTGGTATTGTATGGCTGAATTACCACGCAATTATAAATATGGCCCATTATTTACAGTTCTACCCCATAGAGTTTTGACTTACAGTTACTCGTATCACATGTAAATCCAGTGGGTAGCCACAAAGGAAGCGAGATCACCGCTTTTCTAAGCCAACATGGACACATTACTGACCATTAACAATTCTAAGTTCTCTTTTTTAATGATCCTACGAACCAGTTAATTTATTACAGACGCACAGACCATGGATCATGGTACAAATTGTGCATAGACAATGTAATAATCATTCCAATATCTAACGATATAAACCATGTCATATGACATATAACGAAATGTCTAAAATATAAACAAACCTTTCCTATAAGGAGCACTGCTTATAGAATATCCCCCATCCACTTGTATTCTATAACCCGTATACATGTTACACATAGCGCTACTATTGTGCAATGTTTGTTATGGGAAAATAATCTTATCATTAGTGGGGACCAACAAACAATTCGGAGCCTTCTGGTCTAACAAACGCTTGTGTCCACTTGTATCTGCTTTTAGGTACGTTTAGGGCACTGCTGCGTTTTTTTTTTGCGTTTGCGCTTGCGTTTTTTAAAAAATCATTGAAACGCGGCAACGCAGAAAAAACGCACGTTTTTGGGTGCGTTGCAATTGCGATTGCGATTTGCGTTCTGCATTTTTAATCGCAATCGCATGCGTTTTCCTATACCTATTGAAGAAATTGCATGCACAAACGCAACGAAAATCGCACATGAAATCGCATGCGATTGCGATTGCGATTACGTTTGCGTTGCAGTGTGGCCTTGCCCTTATGTTTGCGTTTTGCACTGGATTACGGATCACATAAAAATCGCATGTGATGTTGATTGTGTCCGCTTTTCTTTGCGATTCCATAGACGGTGATCGCATGCATTAAAGAAGCCCATTGGGATCACAAATGGCAAACGGGTTGGCAAAAAAGCGGCAAAAAAGCGCCAGTGGGGCCCTTAATGAGGGGAATAAATGTTAATTTTGCTGTTAATCTGCTGCTACTGATTAGATGTTCTAAAATGTTTTCTAATTTCAGTAGGCCGGTCACAAGGTCTTTTCTGATTGGTTGCTGCAAATTAACAGCACGCGTTTTGCACCTAGCTAATAAGTCTTTATGGGTGTTTTCATAGTAAGGGATAGTCAAGCATTGGGAAGGGTGATAGAGAGAGTATGAGGCTCAGTTGAGTTGTTAACCTGTTAGCCTCAGTTTCCGTTACAACATCACAGACAAAGCCCTCCCTTGGGGTTTATTGTCTCTGTGTGATGTGTCTCACTCACAATGTAATTCTACTTGTGGGGGATAAATAGCTAAACCCTCTCCACAGGAAAAGGTGGGATCACAATTTATACAAAATGTATCCAGACGTCTGTTCTACAAACCCACCAATGTCAGTGTACCCCTAGTACATAGGAAAATATAGGTAGCAGCCAGCTCCTTAGCTAACCCTATCAACACGGCAACGGGGTGAATGCCAGAAAGGAAAAGAATTGGAAAAACACAATAAAGAATAATAATGGAAACAATTTTACTTATATAACTTCTTATCTACGTTGTACTGTTAAAGGGCCATACACATGCATGTGTACAGCATGTGTACCGACAGATCACATTGGTATCTGATCACATTGGTATTTGATCACATTGGTATCTGTCGGCACAGGTGCTGGAAACGACGGGATTTACCCATTATCGTTCGTATGTATGGCCACCTTTAGCTGGGACTTTAATTAAAGGGATACTAATACCTCCCCTTTTAACCAATGTTTCTCAGAGAAAGTTTGCTAGGAGATTCAGGAACTGTAAGGCTATGTACATGTAGTCACACGTGATCGCATGTCTGTACAGGGCTTTAATGAATTTTATTGTGTTTTTTTTTATAGATATTAATTGATTAATCTATTGTATTTAGATAAATGATCTATTTTGATTAATTAAAGAAAAAGATTAATTAAGTAATATATAAAGTTATAAGTAGTGAAAAGGTTCTCGGAGATATTATAGTTCCTTTAAGGGTTCTCCAAGGTTGAAAACACAAGTTTAGGCAGGGTACACACTGCAAAACATTTGTTGGTTGGTTGGGATGAACAATTCTGCCATGTGTACCCAGCCTATCATAGTCCTCTGTTCAAAAAAACACTGCTGCCTCCACTGCACATGCTCAAGCTTATAAAAAGCTCATTGAGCAGAGGGAGGAGGCAGATACCTTTACCAGAATGAAATAGAACTGGTATAAATAGCAGTTGGAGTTTCAGGCAGATAACTGACAAGTCACCAGTTTATTTACAAGTCACAGTGCAATGGAGTTTCTAGCAGTGATGAGCAATCGATAAGCTTTGGGCCATATACAGAATGCCAGATGGGTGTTGTAATCTACTTACTAAATGGATGGCACACAAAGCAGTATGGCAACCAATGTTCCCTTTAATTTAAGATTGGTCGTGTGCCCAGATGTATATTATCTTTGTGCAAAACACCAACACGCTATCCAATACTGATAAAATGCCATTGTAGTCAGTGGAGCATCCAGTATTCCTGTTGGCTGAAATCTATCATGTGGTTAATTATTAATTTACACCAACACCTTATTGCCATGGATTAACATTCAGGTAAATAATACTTGTGCCATTTTCTTACATATGGTAAAGGGAATCCCTGGCTCTCAGCCCATAAATTGCTGATTAACATATCTGGTCTTCCTAAGTGATTCCTAACTAGAGATGTCCGAAACTTACCAGATTGGTTCGGTTTTCGGATTCACGAATCTCGGGAAAATCCCTTAAATCTGAAAACAGAACGTACCTTCGGGACTCTGGAGAGCATTTTCAATGATAATCGAGCGTTCAAGGATATTTTGATAATCCTCGAAAATAGCCTTGAACGTTCAATAATCATCGAAAATACGAAACTACTTTCGAGTAAAGTTTTGTAGTAAAATACAAATAGTGAGCACGTTGCAACTATACAAAATATGTTAAAATGACCATAACGAAACTAATACAAAATCAGGGAGATTCAATAAAAGTTCTTATCAATTAAAATGGTGCTAATTTTGTTCCAACCAATCAGATGTTATTTAACATTTGAAAGCTAACATCTGATTGGTTGGGGCAAAATTAGCACCATTTTTAATGATAAGAACTTTTATTGAATAACCCTGAATATGTATTAATAAGCATGTTTATTGCACATGATTGTTACATGCTATTAGCCTTACTACAGTAACTCAGTGGCATCTTTTAATACTCCACTGTAAAGTGTCTATTCAGGCTCAGCCTTTCATTAATTTATATTAAAACTATCGCTATCCTCAGGGCTCGTTCACACTACATCAGTTTGTATCTGTTTTTGAAACGCAGGTGCGTTTAAAAAAACGGACAGACATTAAAACTCCATAGGATTTCATATCGTTCACACCTGCTGCGTTATATTCTGTTCCTGCTCCAGTGTGTTTTAAAAACGCACTGCAGCACACATTTTAAATGCATGAAAATGCTGTACAACGGATAACAACGCACACATTTGCGCTTGTGTCCATTTTTCGAAAAGGATGCCTGGGAGTTCCTGTGATGTCATTTCCGATCAGCAGGCTATAAGAAACACGCGGCAGAGGCGCCATTGCAGGCAAAAACGTATGTAAACGCAACGGACAGAAACGGATAGTAACGCACACGCAAGCGGTCAGCAACGGTAAACAAAAACGTTTTGAAACGTCACTTAACGCAATGCGTTTTTAAGCTGCGTTTTTGTCCGTTCCTAGTGTGAACGAGCCCTCACTGTATTCTAACAGCTGATTGGAGTGGTTTGTACTGTTTGCACTGAGGTTTAACACCAATAACCCTCTGTCTTATAACTGTACTGGAGATGATTAACTTTTTGTGGTCAAGTGTTTGAATGATTCTTCTCTTCTAAATTTGTTGGATTATTAACACAACAAAATAAAAACCACATTGCTATTTACATCTGGGACCTGACACACCGCAGTGGATTTTCAATGTCTTTAATGGCTTCAATCGCCCTGTGCGGTTTAAACATTTGAAACCATTATGAAGGTTCAAGGAGAAATTACAGATCAAAGAGAAAGTTAACAGGTTTGCAAGTTCTGCAGATTGAATTTATGGCAGATACGGAGTAAAGGACAGCGAGGTTAAATGGATGATCTTTTACAACAACCTTTGGACAACCAAAGTCCAACAATACGCAGTCAACCCCTGGGAAGGATTTTCACCCTCAGTGTGTTGTGTATATCTCAGCCAAGCCTTTCTACCACATTCAACCCAAAGGTAAGAGGGTCTCTGGTTAAATCATTGGGTTTGGGGCTTAAATGTTGATGTTTTTGTGTTGTATTAATTAGATGTGATAGTCATAGTTTAGGTTTCTTGTGGGAGGCAAAATGGACAAATGAAACTTCATGGGCCACTCCTTCTTCTTCTGCAATAGCCGAAGGTTCTCATTGACAATGACCAGATGATTGTGAAGGTTCTCATTGACAATGACCAGATGATTGTGAAGGTTCTCATTCATCCAGGTCATGGTATATCTGGACTGGAAAGTCCAGTTGATCAAACTGAATACAACAGATTATGACCAGATGAGTCTATAGGGATCCCACAATCTGATTGGCCATTGAGAAGACTTTTCTTAAGGTCACAACAAAGTCACATTAAAGGGAAAGGAGATACTGTAGATGAATCACTGATAGTTTCAGGACACAGGACTCCCTTACCCTGGGAAGCTACCCTTATAGCTTCTGGCCTCGTTATTATCCCCCCGCATAATAAAGTCAGTGAGAGGGTTGTATTTATTACAGGGGTGTATAATAACACAGTTGAAGTACATATCCGAGCATCCCAATATAGACATAGACCGATGGTGGGACCTAGGTTGATGTTTACATTGTATTGATTTACCACATGCCGGTCTCCTTCTTTAACTAGCCCCAACCCTGAGTAAATTATTATAATATAATTGATGAGGGATTAGAAATATTCTGTTATTACAGAAAGGCAATTTAATGTCCAATTGGTAACACACTTGAAGCTTGTTCATAAGGTCCAGGCTTCAATGACCCCTCATCATGTCTCACACATGTGTCCATTTTGAAAGCTGGTTATCTGGCCGCCTGTGTTATCTGGGGTGTGTTTATTTTATTATTATTGTTTATACCTAAATAGGTCACTGGCCATGTAAGGGCTGTTAGTTACTGTATGTTCATCTTCTTTACTGTGGATACGAGTTAACAGCTCAGTCAGACGGGGAAGCCTAGCCAATGTCTTTCTCTGGTCCATGTGGTTCAATGTGTTGGTTTCTGTCAACTTTTAACATCTTCCATGTTTGGTGTTTGTTCCTCGTTGTGGACACCTAATAAAGATTTGAAGTTTCAATTCCATATTATTCCCCTATTTATATTCCATGGAGATAGATTGTACATAATGTTCCCCTATTTATATTCCATGGAGATAGACTGTACATAATGTTCCCCTATTTATATTCCATGGAGATAGATTGTACATAATGTTCCCCTATTTATATTCCATGGAGATAGACTGTACATAATGTTCCCCTATATATAAACCCATGGAGAGAGTGTACATAATGTTCCCCTATTTATATTCCAAGGAGATAGATTGTACATAATGTTCCCCTATATATAGTCCCATGGAGATATACTGTACATAATGTTCCCCTATATATAGTCCCATGGAGATAGTACATAATGTTCCCCTATATATAGTCCCATGGAGATAGACTGTACATAATGTTCCCTTATATATAGTCCCATGGAGATAGTACATTATGTTCCCCTATATATAGTCCCATGGAGATAGACTGTACATAATGTTCCCCTATATATAGTCCCTGGAAGATAGACTGTACATAATGTTCCCCTATATATAGTCCCATGGAGATAGTACATAATGTTCCCCTATATATAGTCCCATGGAGATAGACTGTACATAATGTTCCCCTATATATAGTCCCTGGAGATAGTACATTATGTTCCCCTATATATAGTCCCTGAGATAGACTGTACATAAGTTCCCCTATAAATAGTCCCATGGAGATAGACTGTACACATTTTCCCCTATATATATAGTCCCATGGAGATAGACTGTACTAATGTTCCCCTATATATAGTCCCAGGGAGATAGACTACATAATGTTCCCCTATATATAGTCCCATGGAGATAGACTGTACATTGTTCCCTATATATAGTCCCTTGGAGTATTCATAATGTTCCCCTATATATAGTCCCATGGAGATAGACTGTACATAATGTTCCCCTATATATAGTCCCATGGAGATAGACTGTACATGTTCCCCTATATATAGTCCATGGAGATAGACTGTACATAATGTTCCCCTATATATAGTCCCAGGGGATAGTACATAATGTTCCCCTATAATAGTCCCATGGAGATAGACTACATAATGTTCCCCTATATATAGTCCCTTGAGATAGTACATAGTTCCCCTATATATAGTCCCATGGAGATAGACTGTACATAATGTTCCCCTATATATAGTCCCATGGAGATAGACTGTACAAATGTTCCCCTATAATAGTACCCATGGAGATAGACTGTACACAATGTTCCTATAATATAGTCCCATGGAGATAGACTGTACATAATGTTCCCCTATATATAGTCCATGGAGATAGTACATAATGTTCCCCTATATATAGTCCCATGGAGATAGACTGTACATAATGTTCCCTATATATAGTCCCTTGGAGATAGTACATAATGTTCCCCTATATATAGTCCCATGGAGATAGACTGTACATAATGTTCCCCTATATATAGTCCCATGGAGATAGACTGTACAATGTTCCCCTATAAATAGTCCCTGGAGATAGACTGTACACAATGTTCCCCTATATATATAGTCCCATGGAGATAGACTGTACATAATGTTCCCCTATATATAGTCCAATGGAGATAGTACATAATGTTCCCCTATATATAGTCCCATGGAGATAGACTGTACATAATGTTCCCCTATATATAGTCCCTTGGAGATAGTACATAATGTTCCCCTATATATAGTCCCATGGAAGATAGACTGTACATAATGTTCCCCTATATATAGTCCATGGAGATAGTACATAATGTTCCCTATATATAGTCCATGGAGATAGACTGTACATAATGTTCCCCTATATATAGTCCTGGAGATATGTACATAATGTTCCCCTATATATGTCCCATGGAGATAGATGTACATAATGTTCCCCTATTAAATGTCCCATGGAGAAGACTGTACACAATGTTCCCCTATATAATAGTCCCATGGAGATAGACTGTACATAATGTTCCCATATTATAGTCCATGGAGATAGACTGTACATAATGTTCCCCTATATATAGCCCATGGAGATAGAATGTACATAATGTTCCCCTATATATAGTCCCTTGGAGATAGTACATAATGTTCCCCTATATATAGTCCCATGGAGATAGACTGTACATAATGTTCCCCTATATATAGTCCCATGGAGATAGACTGTACATAATGTTCCCCTATATATAGTCCCATGGAGATAGACTGTACATAATGTTCCCCTATATATGTCCCATGGAGATAGTACATAATGTTCCCCTATATATAGTCCCATGGAGATAGACTGTACATAATGTTCCCCTATATATATGTCCTTGGAGATAGTACATAATGTTCCCCTATATATAGTCCCATGGAGATGACTGTACATAGTTCCCCTATATATAGTCCCATGGAGATAGACTGTACATAATGTTTCCCTATAAATAGTCCCATGGAGATAGACTGTACAATGTTCCCCTATATATATAGTCCCATGGAGATAGACTGTACATAATGTTCCCCTATATATAGTCCAATGGAGATAGTACATAATGTTCCCTATATATAGTCCCATGGAGATAGACTGTACATAATGTTCCCCTATATATAGTCCCTTGGAGATAGTACATAATGTTCCCCTATATATAGTCCCATGGAGATAGACTGTACATAATGTTCCCCTATATTAGTCCCATGGAGATAGACTGTACATAATGTTCCCCTATAAATAGTCCCATGGAGATAGACTGTACACAATGTTCCCCTATATATATAGTCCCATGGAGATAGACTGTACATAATGTTCCCTATATATAGTCCCATGGAGATAGACTGTACATAATGTTCCCCTATATATAGTCCCATGGAGATAGACTGTACATAATGTTCCCCTATATATAGTCCCTTGGAGATAGTACATAATGTTCCTATATATAGTCCCATGGAGATAGACTGTACATAATGTTCCCCTATATATAGTCCCATGGAGATAGACTGTACATAATGTTCCCCTATATATAGTCCCATGGAGATAGACTGTACATAATGTTCCCCTATATATTGTCCTATGGAGAAATGGGCCGTATCGCTGTCCAATTTATTTTAAATCGCCCGACTGGTATTTTTTAATTGTATGACCATAATTTGATGGTGTGTGGGCCCCATTAGACCTTCCTTTCCATTGTTCATTCTGTCATTCCAACCTCTGCCTTGTTGCTATGAACAGAGTTGACTGTCACAACCAGGCAGTAGTTTCAAACCAGTGAACCGCAGAGAACAATGTTAAACAACACAAAATAAATGGTAATAATTAACCTTGGGATATTGAGGGTCGTGTCAGGTGACTAGTTTGCTGTAACTCACTGGTCAGTGATATTACTTATACAGTTTTACCCAGTTTAGTTCTACTTGCGTTATAACAAATGGACAATTGCCACGTTCCCATACACACTTGTGGCTTGTTAATAATTCCAGCCAATAATGACGCTTATCGGACATGTGTCCGTTATAAAAGCTGGTTCCACGTCATTACATTTACTAAATCCATTCAAATGGCCGTCAGACGACCTTTAATTTTTGACTATTAAGGAATGTTGTATATGTATAGTATATGTATAAAGGTGCGTTATATATAAAGGGGTGGTATGTATAAAGGCACAGTATATACTGTATAACGGGGCGGTATATATATATATATATATATATATATATATATATATATATATATATAAAGGGGCGGTATGTATAAAGGCACAGTATATACTGTATAACGGGGCAGTCAAAATCCTGCACAATGTCCTGTTTCCCCTGTTTCTGCTTTCCTGTTTCTTTCCGTTAAGTAACGTCAGTTATGGTTTGATAGTTTACACTCAACAGCCAATGACTGAATGTTAATCCCCCCGGTTGCTCGTCGGCAGCCCAGCCGCATACATGCTCAGTACGGTCACTAAATCTTAGGATTTCTTACAATACAGTATGTAGTATGTGAGGATTCAGTGGTTTAGGCTATAGACTTATTTGGCCTGATCGAAATATAGACATGGCCCCCCCAAAACACCGACAACCCACACAAACCCGCCGCAACCAAATTGCCACACAAACCAATACTCATTTCATAAAAAGAGTCCAAATTCAATCATTGACATGTTTTTGGCCTCATTATAATCATAACAAAACAACTTTAAC
The DNA here is from genome assembly GCA_019447015.1 of Hymenochirus boettgeri. NCBI lineage: Eukaryota > Metazoa > Chordata > Amphibia > Anura > Pipidae > Hymenochirus > Hymenochirus boettgeri. The sequence goes on from CM033470.1 coordinate 13,821,347, forward strand.
CCATACACCTAGCAAAACTAATCCAACAGTTCCACAGTCATTCTAAACTGATCCTCAAACCTTTAAAATAACCAACCACTGACGCAGTAAATGCTATCTTTGTATATAACACTGTAAAACATGGGCACAAGACTGGTTAATGTTGGCACACAAGACACTGATAAACTGGTTGGGAGACTGGCACTGCACAACTGCACCACCAGCACCTGTTAAATGCTTTGTCACCCAGACATTGTTGAAAAATGCTTTGCTACAACAGACCCACTGGTAAACAGTTTGCACACAGATGGTAGTTTTGGAATCCTTAGTACAGAATGGGCCCCCCGCCCCCTTCTTGGCCAAGGGCCCAGATGTGGTCAACTCCCTGCACCCCTGGTAGCTAAACAACAAACAAACCCAGTTTAGGATTCAATACAATACATTAATGTAAGTAGTTAAGAGGATTCTCCAATACATTAATGTTGAATGTTAGGATTCATCAATATAGTAATGTAGAATGTTAGGTTTCTACAATACATGAATGTAGAATGTTAGGGATTCATACAATAAGTACTGTAGAATGTAGGATCATACAACAGTAATGTAGAATTTGAGGATTCCATACCATAGAGTAATGTAGAATGTTTAGGAAATTCCTACTACATAATGTAGAATGTTAGGATTCTTATCAATAAGAGATTACGAAGATATATTAATGTCGATGTGAGGTTTTGCGTACAATACATTAATTTAGAATGTTTAGTATTCATACAATACATAATTAGAATGTTAGGATCATACAATACAGTAAATTAGAATGTTAGGATCATCAATGAAGAATGTAAATGTTAGGATTCATACAATACATTAATGTAGAATGTTAGATTCTTACAAATACAGTAATGTAGAATGTGGATTCATACAATAACATTATTGTGAATGTAGGATTCTTACAATACATTAATGTAAATGTTGATTCATACAATACTTAATGGTAAGAATGTTAGGATTCCTTCAATAACATAATGTACAATGTTAGGATCATACAATATACATTAATGTAGAATGTTAGGATTCATACAATACATATTGTAGAATGTTAGGAGTCTTACAATACATTAATGTAGATTTTAGTATTCATACAATACATGATGTAGAAGTTAGGATGCATCAATCAGTAATGTAGAATGTTAGGTTCTTACAATACAGTAATGTAAATGTTAGGATTCATAAAATACCTTAATGTAAGAATGTTTTTAGGATTCCATACAATACATTATTGGAATTTTAGGATTCTTATCAAGACATTAATGTAGAATGTTAAGGATCATACAATCCATTAATGTGAAATGTTGGAAATTCCTTACATACATTATGTAATGTTTAGGATTCATACAATCATTAATGTACAGAATGTTAGGATTCACAATACATTATTGTAAATGTTAGTTCTTACAATACATTAATGTAAGAATGTTAGGATTCATAAATGATTACATGTAGATGTTAGAGTCATACATACATTATGTAGAATGTTACGGATTCATACAATACATTATTGTAGAATGTTAGGATTTCATACAATAATTATTTGAGAATGTTAGGATCTTCATACAATACAGTATGTAAATGTTGATTCATACACAATTAATCATTAATGAAAAATGTTAGGATTCATACAATGCATAATGTAGACTGTTAGGATTCATACAATACATTATGTAGAATGTTAGGATTCATACAATACATTATTGTAGAATGTTAGGATTCTTACAATACATTAATGTAGAATTGTTAGGATTCTACAATACAGATAATGTAAAATGTTAGGATTCTTTACAATAACAGTAATGTAAATGTTAGGCTTGCTTATGATACTTAATGTGGTTTTTGAATGTTAGGATTCATACAATACAGTATGAGAAATGTTAGGATTCTTACAACATATAATAGGATCATTACATTAGAATATGTTAGGATTATTCCCTTACGATTAATGTTACAATAGCCGTACATACGTAATGTTAGATGTTAGGATTTTAATAACATTAATGTGAATGTTAGGATTCTACAATATCAGTAATGTAGAATGTTTAGGATTCTTAACAATCATTAATGTTAGAATGTTGGGTTCTTACAATGACAGTAAAGTAGTAATGTGGATTCAACAATACATTAATGTAGAATGTTAGGATTCAACATACATAATGTAGAATGTTAGGATTCAACAATACATTAATGTTGAAGTTAGGATTCATACAATAGAATTAGAGGATCCAAACTCGTAAATGTAGAATGTGGTTTTACAATACATTAATGTGAATGTTGGATCATACAATACAGTAATGTAGAACGTTAGGATTCAACATACATTAATGTAGAGTTAGGATTCATACAATCCACGTATGTAATGTTAGGATTCATACAATACATAATGTAGAATGTTAGATTCATACAATACAGTAATGTAGAATGTTAGGATTCTTTACAATACTAATGTAGAATTTGTAGGATTCTTACAATACATTAATGTAGAATGTTAGGATTCTTACAATATTAATGTAGAATGTTAGGATTCATACAATACAGTAATGTAGAAGTTAGGATTCATACAATACAGTAATGTAGAATTTGGATTAATACATCGAGTAATGTAGAATGTTAGGATTCATACAATAACATTAATGTAGAATGTTAGGATTCTTACATACAGTAATGTAGAATGTTAGCGATTTCATACAATACATTATTTTAGAATGTTAGGATCTTACAATACATTAATGTAGAAGTTAGGATTCATACAATACATTAATGTAGAATGTTAGGATTCCTTCAATACATTAATGTAAAATGTTAGGAGTCATACAATACATTAATGTAGAATGTTTAGGATTCATACAATACATTATTGTAGAATGTTAGGATTCTTACAATACAGTAATGTAGAATGTTAGGATTCATACAATACATTAATGTAGAATGTTTAGGATCATCAATAATTAATGTAAATGTTAGTTTTACAATACAGTAATGTAGAATGTTAGGATTCATAAATACATTAATGTAGAATGTTTAGGATTCATACAAACATTATTGTAATGTTAGGATTCTTACAATACATTAAGAGAATGTAGGATTCATACAATACTAATGTAGAATGTAGGATTCTTACAATACATTAATGTAAATGTTTAGGATTCATTACAATCATTAATGTAAGAATGTGTCAGGATTCATACAATACATTATTGTAGAATGTTAGGATTCTTACAATACATTAATGAAGAATGTTAGGATTCATACAATGCATTAATGTAGAATGTTAGGATTTCATCAATTATTGTAGAATGTTAGGATTCATACAATACATTATTGTAGAATGTTAGGATTCATACAATACATTATTGTAGAATGTTAGGATTCATACAATACAGTAATGTAAAATGTTAGGATTCATACAATATATTAATGAAGAATGTTAGGATTCATACAATGCATTAATGTAGAATGTTAGGATTCATACAATACATTATTGTAGAATGTTAGGATTCATACAATACATTATTGTAGAATGTTAGGATTCTTACAATACATTAATGTAGAATGTTAGGATTCATACAATACAGTAATGTAAAATGTTAGGATTCTTACAATACAGTAATGTAGAATGTTAGGATTCTTATGATACATTAATGTTGAATGTTAGGATTCATACGATACAGTAATGTAGAATGTTAGGATTCTTACAATACATTAATGTAGAATGTTAGGATTCTTACAATACATTAATGTAGAATGTTAGGATTCTACAATACAGTAATGTGAATGTTAGGATTCTTACAATACATTAATGTTGAATTTAGGGATTCATACAATACAGTAATGTAGAATGTTCGGATTCTTACAATACATTAATGTAGAATGTTGGATTCTTACAATACAGTAAGTAATAATGTTAGGATTCATACAATCAGTAATGTAGAATGTTAGGATTTCAAAACACTTCATATGTAGAATGTTAGGATTCAAACAATACATTAATGTTGAATTGTTAGGATTTCATACACAGTAATGTAGAATGTTAGGATTCATACAATACAGTAATGTAGAATGTTAGGATTCTTACAATACATTAATGTAGAATGTTAGGATTCATACAATACAGTAATGTAGAACGTTAGGATTCATACAATACATTAATGTAGAATGTTAGGATTCATACAACACAGTAATGTAGAATGTTAGGATTCATACAATACATTAATGTAGAATGTTAGGATTCATACAATACAGTAATGTAGAATGTTAGGATTCTACAATACATTAATGTAGAATGTTAGGATTCTTACAATACATAATGATAATGTTAGGATCATACAATACATTAAATGTAGAATGTTAGGATTTCATACAATACAGTAATGTAGACTGTTAGGATTCATACAATACAGTAAATGTAGAATGTTAGGATTCATACAATAGAGTAATGTAGAATGTTAGGATTCATACAATACATTAATGTAGAATGTTAGGATTCTTACAATACAGTAATGTATAGAATGTAGGATTCAACAATACATTATTTTAGAATGTTAGGATTCTTACAATACATTAATGTAGAATGTTATTCATACAATAATTAATGTAGAATGTTAGGATTCCTTCAATACATTAATGTAAAATGTTAGGAGTCATACAATACATAATTGTAGAATGTTAGGATTCTTCAATACATTATTGTAGAATGTTAGGATTCTTACAATACATTAATGTAGAATGTTTAGGATTCATAATACATTAATGTAGAATGTTAGGATTCATACAATACATAATGTAGAATGTTAGGATTCACAATACATTAATGTAGAATGTTAGGATTCTTACAATACAGTAATGTTAGAATGTTAGGATTCATACAATACATTAATGTAGAAGTTAGGATTCATACAATAACTTATTGTGAATGTTAGGATTCTTACAATACATTAATGTAGAGTGTTAGGATTCATACAATATATTAATGTAGAATGTTAGGATTCCTTACATACATTAATGTAAAATGTAGGCTTATACAATACATAATGAAGAATGTGGATTCATAACAATACATTATTGGTAGAATGTTAGGATTCTTACAATACATTAATGTAGAATGTTAGGATTCATACAATACATTAAGTAGAATGTTAGGATTCATACATACATTAATGTAGAATGTTTAGGATTTATACAATACATTAAAGTAAGTGTAGGATTCTTACAATCAGTAATGTAGAATGTTAGGATTTATACAATACATTAATGTAGTATGTAGGATTCATACAATACATTATTGTAGAATGTTAGGATTCTTACAATACAGTAATGTAGAATGTTAGGTCTCATACAATAATTAATGTAGAATGTTAGGATTCATACAATACATATTGTAGGAATGTTAGGATTCATACAAACATTAAGTAGAATGTTAGGATTCTTTACAATACATTAATGTGAATGTTAGGATTCATACAATAGAGTAATGTGAATGTTAGATTCATCAAAATTAATGTAGAATGTTGGATTCATACAAACTAGTAATGTAAAATGTTAGGATTCTTACAAACATAATGTAGAATGTTAGGATTCTACAATAATTAATGTAGAATGTTAGGATCATACAATACATTAATGTAGAATGTTAGGATTCATACAATACATTAATGTAGATGTTTAGGATTCTTACAATACAGTTATGTAGAATGTTAGGATTCATACAATACATTAATATAGAATTTTAGGATTCATACAATACATTATTATAGATGTTAGGATTCTTCAATACATTAATGTAGAATGTTAGGATTCATACAATACATAATGTAGAATGTTAGGATTCTTACAATACATTAATGTAAAATGTTAGATTCAACAATACATTAATGTAGAATGTTAGGATTCTTACAATACATTATGTAGAATGTTAGGATTCATACAACATACTTAATGTAGAATGTTAGAGATTCATACAATACATTAATGTAGAATGTTAGGATCTACAATACATTATTGTAAATGTAGGATTCTTACAATACATTATGTCGAATGTTAGGATTCAATCTCAATACATTAATGTAGAAGTTAGGATTCATACAATACATTTGTAGAATGTTAGGATTCATACATACATTATTGTAGAATGTTAGGATTCTTACAATACATTAATGTAGAATGTTATTAGGATTCATACGATACATTAATGTAGAATGTTAGGATCTTACAATACAGTAATGTAAAATGTTAGGATTTCTTACAACAGTAATTAGAATGTAGGATTCTTACGATACATTAATGTGTGATGTTAGGATTTATACAATACCATAATGTGGAATGTTAGGATTCTCTACTACAATACATTAATGTATAATGTTAGGATTCTTACAATACATTAATGTAGATCTAGTTAGGATTTCTACAATACTTAATGTTGAATGTTGAGGAGTTCTACAATACAGTAATGTAGAATGTTAGGATTCTTACAATACAGTAAGTAGAATGTAGGATTCATACAATACAGTAATGTAGAATGTTAGAATTCTTACAAGACATTAATGTAGAATGTTAGGATTCAAACAATACATTAATGTTGAATGTTAGGATTCATACAATACAGTAATGGTAGAATGTTAGGATTCTACATCATTAATGTAGAATGTTAGGATTCTTAAATACATTAAGTAGAATGTTAGGATTCAATACATACAGTAATGTAGAATGTTAAGATTCATACAATACATTCAAGTAGAATGTTAGGATTCATACATACATTAATGTAGAATGTTATGAGTATTCATACAAGTACATTATTGTAGAATGTTAGGATTCATACAATACATTAATGTAGAATGTTAGGATTTAACAATCATTAATGGTAGAATGTTAGGATTTAACAATACATTAAGTGTAGAATGTTAGGATTCATACAATACATTATTGTAGAATGTAGGATTCTTACAATACCGTAATGTAGAATGTTAGGATTCATACAAATACTTAATGTAGAATGTTAGGATTCATACAATACATTAATGTAGAATGTTAGGATTCATACATACATATGATTGTAGAATGTTTACGGATTCAACTATACAATACTAATGTAGAATTTAGGATTTATACAATACATTAATGTAGAATGTTAGGATTTATACAATACATAATTAGAATGTTAGATTCATACATACATATGTAGAATGTTAGGTATTCTTACAATACAGTAAGAAATGTTAGGATTTAACAATACATTAATGTAGAAGTTAGGATTTATACAATACATTAATGTAGAATGTTAGGATTCTTACATACAGTAATTAGAACGTTTAGATTATACAATCATTAAGTAGTATGTTAGGATTCATACAAATACATTAATTAGAATTAGGATTCATACAATACATAGAATGTAGACTTGTTAGGATTTATACAATACATTAATGTAGTATGTTAGGATTCATACAATACAGTAATGTAGAATGTTAGGATTTATACAATACAGTATTATGAGTATTTAGGATTCATACAATACAGTAATGTAGAATGTTAGTGATTTATACAATACATTAATGTAGTATGTTAGGATTCATACAATACAGTAATGTAGAATGTTAGGATTTATACAATACATTAATGTAGATGTTAGGATTCTTACATACAGTAATGTAGAATGTTAGGATTTATACAATACATTAATGTAGTATGTTAGGATTCAATACAATACCGTAATGTAAATGTTAGATTTAACAATACTTAATTATATGTTAGATTCATTACAATACAGTAATGTAGAATGTTAGGATTTATACAATACATTAATGTAGAATGTTAGGATTCTACAATACAGTAATGTAGAATGTTAGGATTTCTACAATACTTATTGTAGAAGTTAGGATTCATACATACATAATGTAGAATGTTAGTTCCTTACAATACAGTAATGTAGAATGTTAGGATTATACAATACATTAATGTAGTATGTTTTAGGATTCTTACAATACAGTAATGTAGAATGTTAGGATTTATACAATACATTAAGTAGTATGTTAGGATTCATACAATACAGTATGTAGAATGTTAGGATTTATACAATCATTAATGTAGTATGTTAGGATTCATACAATACGTAATGTAGATGTTAGGATTTATACAATACATAATGTAGAATGTTAGTGATTGCTTACAATACCGTATGTAGAATGTTGGATTTATACAATACATTAATGTAGAATGTTAGGATTCATACAATACATTAATGTAGAATGTTAGGATTCATACAATACATTAATGTAGAATGTTAGGATTCTTACAATACTGTAATGTAGAATGTTAGGATTCATACAATACATTAATGTAGAATGTTAGGATTTATACAATACATTAATGTAGAATGTTAGGATTCTTACAATACTGTAATGTAGTATGTTAGGATTCATACAATACATTAATGTAGAATGTTAGGATTCATACAATACATTAATGTAGAATGTTAGGATTCATACAATACATTAATGTAGAATGTTAGGATTCTTACAATACTGTAATGTAGTATGTTAGGATTCATACAAACATTAATGTAGAATGTTAGGATCATACAATACATTAATGTAGAATGTTTAGGATTCATACAATACAGTAATGTAGAATGTTAGGATCATACAAGTACAAAGTATGAAGAATGTTAGGATTCATACAATACATTAATGTAGAATGTTAGGATTCATACAATACAGTAATTAAGTTAGATTATACAATACATTAATGTAGAATGTTAGGATTCATACAATACAGTAATGTAGAATGTTAGGATTCATACAATAAATTCATGTAGCATGTTAGAAATCTTACAATACATGATGTAGAATGTTAAACCTTTTGTTATATAACATATCCTGTTACAATGTCATCCATCACTGCAGTACAAAATGATTCCAAGAAAAGAGATTTTGATTGGTCATCTTACTCACACCTGTCCACTAGGAACAAAACATCATTGGTGGAGATGATGAGTAGTGAGGAATGTAGTAATCTCTCCATTACTGTCAGTTCCTGTCTCTATGGTTATGTAAGTATGTAAATATAAAACATGGTTGCCCATATAAATTGTCTTTGTATCCACTCGGATGCCTGGGGGTAACCGGACTCTTGGTTGCCCAGAGCAGTAGAAGCTTCTCACAGTCAAAGCTCCGCTGGGTTACTACAATGAACAGTTGTGGAGCAATCACAATAGCTACCGGAACTATAACCAGATGAAGTCTTCTGTGGTTTGCAGCTTGAGGTTTTTGTTACCTAAGCTCAGTTCAGCAGAAAGAATTGCACTTCTGCCTTCAGAGATCTGACAAAACCCCTTCAAATCATGTCTGATGTTTCCCACTCACCTACACCCAACACTTTAACTCCACATGATATCTACAGGGCTTGTTTTAATCCACGTTTCTTTTTATCATTTTCTGGTTTCTGTGACGTGCAAAAGCTGTGACACCTGGGCGTACAATTTGAGTAGAAGATGAACCGTTTGAAACCGCTCATTAACTCTAGAATGTATCGTTCGCTAACCCTCGAATGTATCGTTCGCTAACCCTCGAAAGTATCGTTTGTTTCGATAACCCTGAATGTACGGATCATTTCACTAACCCTAGAATGTATCATTCGCTAACCTCGAAAAGTATCTTTGTTTCGATAACCCTCGAATGTACGATCATTTTCACTAACCCTAGAATGTATCGTTCGCTAACCCTCGAATGTAGCCTTCGGTTTTCAATAACCCTCGATGTACGGATCATTTTCACTAACCTAGAATGTATCGTTCACTAACCCTCGAAAGTATGTTTGTTTTCGATAACCCTCGAATGTACGGATCATTTTCACTAACCTAGAATGTATCGTTCGCTAACCCTCGAATGTAGCCTTCGATTTCATCAAACCCACTCGAATGTACGGATCATTTTCACTAACCCTAGAATGTATCGTTCGCTAACCCTCGAAAGTATCGTTCGTTTTCGATAACCCTCGAATGTACGGATCATTTTCACTAACCCTAGAATGTATCGTTCTCTAACCCCATATGAAGCCTCGGTTTTCAATAACCCTCGAATGTACGGATCTTTTCACTAACCCTAGAATGTATCGTTCGCTAACCCTCGAAGTATCGTTTGTTTTCAATAACCCTCGAATGTACGATCATTTTCACTAACCCTAGAATGTATCGTTCACTATCCCTCGAAAGTATTGTTCGTTTTCGATAACCCTCGAATGTACGGATCATTTTCACTAACCCTAGAATGTATCGTTCGCTAACCCTCGAAAGTATTGTTCGTTTTCGATACCCCCCTCGAATGTACGGATCATTTTCACTAACCCTAGAATGTATCGTTCGCTAACCCTCGAAAGTATCGTTCGTTTTCAGATACCTCGAATGTACAGATCATTTTCCCTAACCCTAGTATGTATCGTTCGCTAACCCTCGATGTAGACTTCGGTTTTCGATAACCCTCGAATGTACGGATCATTTCACTAACCCTAGAATGTATCGTTCGCTAACCCTCGAATGTAGCCTTCGGTTTTCGATAACCCTTGAATGTACGGATCATTTTTCACTAACCCTAGAATGTATCGTTCGCTAACCCTCGAAAGTATCGTTCGTTTTCGAAACCCTCGAATGTACGGATCATTTTCACTAACCCTAGGATGTATCGTTCGTAACCCTCGAAAGTATCGTTTGTTTTCAATAACCCTCGAATGTACGGATCATTTTCACAAACCCTAGATGTATCGTTCGCTAATCCTCGAAAGTACGTTTGTTTTTGATAACCCTCGAATGTACGGATCATTTTCACTAACCCTAGAATGTTATTCGCTAACCCTCGAAAGTATCGTTCGTTTTCGATAACCCTCGAATGTACGGATCATTTTCACTAACCCTAGAATGTATCGTTCGCTAACCCTCAAATGTAGCCTTCGGTTTTCGATAACCCTCGAATGTACGGATCATTTTTACTAACCCTAGAATGTATCGTTCGCTAACCCTCGAATGTAGCCTTCGGTTTCGATAACCCCGAATGTACGGATCATTTTCACTAACCCTAGAATATCTCGTTCGCATAATCCTCGAAAGTATCGTTTGTTTTCAATACCCTCGATGACGGATCATTTCACTAACCCTAGAATGTATCGTTCGCTAACCCTCGAAAGTATCATTTGTTTTTCAATAACCCTCGAATGTACGGATCATCTTTTCACTAACCCTAGAATGTATCGTTCGCTAATCCTCGAAAGTATCGTTGTTTTTGATAACCCTCGAATGTAACGGATCATTTTCATTAACCCTGAATGTATCGTTGCTAACCCTCGAATGTAAGCCTTCGGTTTTCGATAACCCCGAATGTACGGATCATTTTCACTAACCCTAGAATGTATCGTTTGCAACTCTCGAATGTAGCCTTCGGTTTTCGGTAACCCTCGAATGTATGGATCATTTTTCCCTAATCCTTGAAAGTATGTTTGTTTTCGTAATCCTCGAATTTATGGTTCTATTTTCGGTAAACCCTCAAAAGTGTCGTTCGGTAATGTATGTATGTTCAACAGTTAAGTACGGTTAAAGAGTAGGAATGTAAGGTTGGACTAGATGGACTTATGTCTTTATACAACCTCCAATACTATGTTACTATGTAACTGTTTACAGACATTATGGGTAGGATATAAAGGTTGGACTAGATGGACGTATGTCTTTATACAACCTCCAATACTATGTTACTATGTAACTGTTATACAGACCATTATGGGTAAGGTACAAAGGTGTGACTAGATGGATGTATGTCTATACAACCTCCAATACAAACAATATTAATATAAAATGACTGGATTTGATTAGTCCTTGAAATCTTGACAAAGAAATAGGAATTCGCTCACTCAGTAGCCTTTATTTATCTGTTGGTCTCTGTGATTCTTTCCCAGCATGGTCAGTTTATTCTGGCAAAATATTCGGCCGAATCTTAATTCTTTTTAATTTCTCTCCAGTGATGTGTTACCCAATCCCATAGGACATGATTCCTGCAGCCTAGTTCTGATTTAAATAGATGAAAATCTCACAGAATTAGTCACACAGATTTACCAGTAGTGCGATAACCAGCATGACTCATATTCACAAATTGACCAAGTATGGTTTTTAAAATGATTATGGGCACTTCCTATTCACATTCTCAAATATGCTTTACTTGAATGGAGACGTGATTACTAAAGCATGTACAATGTACCAACTACGCCAGATCCTCTCTACTGACAGATCTAGCTTTATTAAAGGAGAACTATGGTGTGTATAAAGTTTTTCTAAAAGGAAAAGTCATTGGTACAGGGATATAGACTGGTAATTCCTACCTCACAATATTGTTTCTGTGAGGAGCACTAGCCCAAAGAAATCTGATTCTGCCAGTCTTCCTCCTGGCTTCAGCACTATCTTTAATACAGAATAGTCCAGGACTAACCTGGCAAATGAAAACTGTTAGTGCTGTGGCTCCTTAACCAAATGATATTGTGAGGTAGGAATAATCAATCCGACCTCCCTGCCCCAGGTACTTTCCAGTTTTAAAAAGTACATTTTAGTGTATAGTTATCCTTTAAGGGTAATGTTAAATTGAATGGAATATTGACTGGTATCTCCTGCTTCCTTTGCAAATAAACTGTATATATCCTTGATGTTGGGCAGTGGGGAATATTATATGATGTTTTGCTTGGTAGGCAGTTATTTTCAGCTCCATATTCCCGATCTCAGATTAATAGAATAAAGTGATTGTAACTCAGAGATTAAACTCTTTAAGGGCTAGGCCACACTTGCGCGTTTTTCACGCAGTTGCGCACAGCGTTTGCGCCCGCGATTTTCGCTAAAATGGAAATTACGGGAACGCGAAAATTCCTGCAATTTCCTAGCGCATGCGATTGCGCGTCCGTTCGCATTTTGGTTACGCCGGCGTTTACCATTTTTGGCGCGTTAACGCATGCGTTTCCATAACGCAAAATGGTGAAAAACGCACAAGAATCGCGCACACATCGCGTGCGATAGCGCTGTTCGGCTACCACCCTAAATGGTTATTAGTTTCTGTTTCCGGAAAAGATCGAGGTTATAAAATGTGTGACACGTTGTAATTTTCCTTGCACATTAATCACACTTCAAACCACAGATCACGTGGGCGTCCATTTTGATTGCAGCACAGTAACAATACGTAATAGTAGTAACTTTCCATTTTAAATGTTTTCTGTTTTCTGGGCTGACAAACTCCTTTGTACAAATGATTACGAACAGTTTTGTAACTACAACCGTACAGGTTGGCATCCGCTTTAATGAAGAAACCACTGACGTATCTAGGATTTTAAAGGAAAGCAAAGATAAAATAAACTCGACCTTCAGTAAACACAAGAACAAGATGGCGATCGTAATTGTACAACCGTGATCGTAATTTATGGCACAACCATTATTGTACGATCCCGGTCATAAGAAAACAACAAGCATTAAAGGCACGGTATCGCAAAAAAAGTCACAAGCAAATAAAATAGAATGTTCGTTCTAAATGCATGGGAAATGTATTGGATGATCGCTGTGCTACTAACATTTAAAGGGCAAACTAAACACTAACAAAACTTACCTACTGGGAGCCTGCTTCCTTTATACACCATAAACATTGAGTTGCTAGAACATCTATGGGGCTTTCCATCACAGGTGTTTATACTGCAGAGGGGGTGTAGAAGTGGGAAGTATGATCTATGCTTGAATGATATTTCTTTAAAGGAGAACTAAAGCTGAAAAGGAAAAAAAGACCAAGTAGGTCTTTAAAATGATTATGGGCACTTCCTATTTCACATACTCCAAATATGATTTACTTAATGGAGACGTGATTACTAAAGCTATGTACAATGTACCAACTACAGCCAGATCTTCTCTACTGACAGATCTAGCTTTATTAGAATGGTTAAATAATTCCTTACTAGCTGTGTACTATGTACCATGGTGCAGATTGTAATTAAACTGTATTACTGCTGTCTAAACCTTGTTGTGGGTAAATTTGATTGTTTCCTATGATCTGGCAACCCTATGTCATAGCCTCCCAGACGAGCTCTATGTACAACAAAACAGCTCAAAATACACACCAAATAATATAACAAACCTTTATAGCCACACGTGTCACATAAATATTCATCCAATGATCAATAAGGGTGTGTGTCCCCCTACAGGATAAGGGAGAAATTACACAATTATAATATACAGACGAATATAAACTCCCTACCAGTCACAGAGACAAACGTAGAGCGTTAGACAGTTTCCATGACAAATACACAGCGGTCTCTTACTTATTAGCAGTGGTAGAAATGGGGTTAGATAAAGAAGACGGTTTAGTACAGGCCTGTTTTTAGTCAGTCTGTGATGTCTTGAGGTTTTTGTAATTACCACGACTTCTCACCAACTGCGTTCTGTACTTTACACCAAACAGTTAGGTTCTGGTATTTCCTAATAACAGGTTCTGGTATTTCCTAATAACAGGTTCTGGTATTTCCTAATAACAGGTTCTGGTATTTCCTAATTACAGTGAAAATTGGATGAAATCTGGACACAAATTGAAAAATAGTTCTAACGTGGGCTTGGCGCTTTATTTCCCAGCATTCCATTATCGCACAGTTTGGTCAATGACCGTTTGTGTCTTTGCACATGCCCAGTCCTAAGCTAGTGCAGGAAGTCATTAAAGCAGGTCACACCCACTAGCAGTCTCTACCCAATCCCGTGGCAGTCCAGATTGTAAAGAGAGCATATGACTGAGGTCAGAAGGTGTGGGCCAAAGTCAGACATATTATGGAGTATAAACATCATTTTTTGCCTTACTGATAGTATCTTATGGTAATTGATGTTTTGGGGTTTTTTTTGGGGGGGGGGATGTTTTCATGGAGTATGAAAATTTGGGTTTAGTTCTCCTTTAAACCAAACCCATTTTAAATACCCTCTGCACATGACGTAGATAAAGGGGAGATCAGACATGGCTCTGTCTGCACTTTTTTGATTGGTTTTCACACATAGGGACATGTTATAAAGCCCACAATCGGCCAAACAACTGATTGTGTTTGTGCATATTTATAAAGGTTTAACCAGCTAACCAATGTTATATATATATATATAATATTGTGTGTACCGTATATACTGTATATATATTTTATATTAATAGGGTGACATACACTCCTTTCTTGGGCACCATGTTGGTTAACCACGCAGCCACCGAAATCGATGTTATATGCCGATATCGGCTCTTTCTGTTTCGCCACTTTCTAACGGCAGCACTTTGTGACGCACAGGAGCCGCTACCGCATATTACATCGCCGGCATGATTGCACTGGGAGCTGATAGCAGGTACATTGTCTGCATAGTGATGAATATGTATATAAATCAATAATAATAAGAAGAAGGATAATAAGTTTAAAGAGCCGTGAACAATTATAATTTTCTTGGTAGGAACACTACCAATGTTAAAGGAAAAGTAACACTGACCTTGACGTGACCTTGTCCTGGTTTTAAATAGATAACTGACAGTTAAAGGACAACTAAAGTTTTAAAATAACATTAGCTTAGTACTGTATTCACAGTTTCGTACTTACCTAAACCAGCATTTATTTCATTCAATACAATCCCCTTCCTCTGCTGATTGATATCTGGGGTCATCGCCTCTAGTCTTTATGACACATAGAATCCCAGGCTGAAAGCTGCATCCATTCATCTCATATGGCTACATTGCATCACATTCGGTGTATCCATACAGCATTACATATAATAAACTAGTAACATTTCATACGTGTTCAGTTATAATAGCCTTCCCTAACCTATTCTCTATTCACTACTATGGGACAGGACAGGCTACTGAAGATGGTTTCTAGGTGAAGAGGTTTAGCAGATAGAGAAGAGTCCCAGTCTAATGGTGACCATAGATGCTACAATTAAAGATGGGATCCAGGTCCAACTCGGTTCTGAAACTCGAACGATCCATCCCAAACCAGGCGAAACCGTTCGGATTTCGGGATGCTTTTTGGGGGGGTTACCGTATGTACAAGGTCATCTTCGGTAACCCTCGAAAATAACCTTGAACGTTCAATAACCCTCGAAAATATGATCGGAAACTCGAAAGTAGTTTCTAACTGTAATTTTGAGGGTTATCGAACATGGGTCAAGGGTTTTTTTCGGTAACCCTTGAAATAATCTCGTACATTCGGTACCTCCGAAAATGCAGTCCAAACCCTTGAAAGTATGTTCCATTGTAGCATTTTTGGATCTTCAGGTTTTTCCCAAGATCCTTAAGGGTATCTTTACTCTAAAAATTTAATTTTCAAAAATAGCACCTTAGATACTGCAAGATTAAATCTGAGCTGTAGATTCTGAGATATCATCATTTGAAATCACAGCATTTACAGGAAAAGACCTGTCACTCCAGAAGCAGAAATTATAATATGTGACCCATCCCTGACCTCTTTGCCTGCCTGCCTGCACACTACTGCAACATTTAAGAGAATCAGCAGAGAAAAGACAAAAGGGGGAGATGTGTAAGCAGAGCAGGGTCCATGGTGAGGCTGTGCAGAACTTATAGTGTCGCAGACACTACAAGAAGGCAGTGTAAGGGAGGTGGGGGGAATTAGGAGCACTCACTAAACATTAATAATGTAATGACAAAGCAAGCACAGATAAATATGTGATACCATCATTTTACTTCTCTCAAATTGTAGTTTCAGATAATGTAAAGTTGTTTCAGTGAGTTCCTTAATCTGAAAATGGAACGAAAATTACAAGTTTCGGCCATCTCTAGTTACAATCAAGGGTTAGCACTAATGCCGTATTTTTGAGGGTTATTCACATGGCATTGTATGGCTGAGTGGTCGTAAATGTACACTCACGGCCTCACATAATGATGGCCTTGGTATTGTATGGCTGAATTACCACGCAATTATAAATATGGCCCATTATTTACAGTTCTACCCATAGAGTTTTGACTTACAGTTACTCGTATCACATGTAAATCCAGTGGGTAGCCACAAAGAAGCGAGATCACCGCTTTTCTAAGCCAACATGGACACATTACTGACCATTAACAATTCTAATTCTCTTTTTTAATCCTACGAACCAGTTAATTTATTACAGACGCACAGACCATGGATCATGGTACAAATTGTGCATAGACAATGTAATAATCATCCAATATCTAACGATATAAACCATGTCATATGACATATAACGAAATGTCTAAAATATAACAAACCTTTCCTTAAGGAGCACTGCTTATAGAATATCCCCCATCCACTTGTATTCATAACCCGTATACATGTTACACATAGCGCTACTATTGTGCAATGTTTGTTATGGGAAATAATCTTATCATTAGTGGGGACCAAAAACATTCGGAGCCTTCTGGTCTAACAAACGCTTTGTCCACTTGTATCTGCTTTATGGTACGTTTAGGGCACTGCTGCGTTTTTTTTTTGCGTTTGCGCTTGCGTTTTTTAAAAAATCATTGAAACGCGGCAACGCAGAAAAAACGCACGTTTTTGGGTGCGTTGCAATTGCGATTGCGATTTCGTTCTGCATTTTTAATCGCAATCGCATGCGTTTTCCTATACCTATTGAAGAAATTGCATGCACAAACGCAACGAAAATCCACATGAAATCGCATGCGATTGCGATTGCGATTACGTTTGCGTTGCAGTGTGGCCTTGCCCTTATTTTGCGTTTTGCACTGGATTACGGATCACATAAAAATCGCATGTGATGTTGATTGTGTCCGCTTTTCTTTGCGATTCCATAGACGGTGATCGCATGCATTAAAGAAGCCCATTGGGATCACAATGGCAAACGGGTTGGCAAAAAAGCGGCAAAAAAGCGCCAGTGGGGCCCTTAATGAGGGAATAAATGTTAATTTTGCTGTTAATCTGCTGCTACTGATTAGATGTTCTAAAAGTTTTCTAATTTCAGTAGGCCGGTCACAAGGTCTTTTCTGATTGGTTGCTGCAAATTAACAGCACGCGTTTGCACCTAGCTAATAAGTCTTTATGGGTGTTTTCATAGTAAGGGATAGTCAAGCATTGGGAAGGTGATAGAGAGAGTATGAGGCTCAGTTGAGTTGTTAACCTGTTAGCCTCAGTTTCCGTTACAACATCACAGACAAAGCCCCCCTTGGGGTTTAGTCTCTGTGTGATGTGTCTCACTCACAATGTAATTCTACTTGTGGGGATAAATAGCTAAACCCTCTCCACAGGAAAGGTGGGATCACAAATTTATACAAAATGTATCCAGACGTCTGTTCTACAAACCCCACCAATGTCAGTGTACCCCTAGTACATAGGAAAATATAGGTAGCAGCAGCTCCTTAGCTAACCCATCAACACGGCAACGGGGTGAATGCCAGAAAGGAAAATTGGAAAAACACAATAAAGAATAATAATGGAAACAATTTTACTTATATAACTTCTATCTACGTTGTACGTTAAAGGGCCATACACATGCATGTGTACCATGTGTACCGACGATCACATTGGTATCTGATCACATTGGTATTTGATCACATTGGTATCTGTCGGCACAGGTGCTGGAAACGACGGGATTTACCCATTATCGTTGTATGTATGGCCACCTTTAGCTGGGACTTTAATTAAAGGGATCTAATACCTCCCTTTTAACCAATGTTTCTCAGAGAAAGTTTGCTAGGAGATTCAGGAACTGTAAGGCTATGTACATGTAGTCACACTGATCGCATGTCTGTACAGGGCTTTAATGAATTTATTGTTGTTTTTTTTTTATAGATATTATTGATTAATCTATTGTATTTAGATAAATGATCTATTTTGATTAATTAAAGAAAAGTTATAAGTAATATTAAAGTTATATGTGAAAAGGTTCTCGGAGATATTATAGTTCCTTTAAGGGTTCTCCAAGGTTGAAAACACAAGTTTAGGCAGGGTACACCACTGCAAAACATTTGTTGGTTGGTTGGGATGAACAATTCTGCCATGTGTACCCAGCCTATCATAGTCCTCTGTTCAAAAAAACACCTGCTGCCTCCACTGCACATGCTCAAGCTTATAAAAGCTCATTGAGCAGAGGGAGGAGGCAGATACCTTACCAGAATGAAATAGAACTGGTATAAAATAGCAGTTGGGTTCAGGCAGATAACTGACAAGTCACCAGTTTATTTACAAGTCACAGTGCAATGGAGTTTCTAGCAGTGATGAGCAATCGATAAGCTTTGGGCCATATACAGAATGCCAGATGGGTGTTGTAATCTACTACTAAATGGATGGCACACAAAGCAGTATGGCAACCAATGTTCCCTTTAATTTAAGATTGGTCGTGTGCCAGATGTATTATCTTTGTGCAAAACACCAACACGCTATCCAATACTGATAAAATGCCATTGTAGTCAGTGGAGCATCCAGTATTCCTGTTGGCTGAAATCTATCATGTGGTTAATTATTAATTTACACCAACACCTTATTGCCATGGATTAACATTCAGGTAAATAATACTTGTGCCATTTTCTTACATATGGTAAAGGGAATCCCTGGCTCTCAGCCCATAAATTGCTGTGATAACATATCTGGTCTTCCTAAGTGATTCCTAACTAGAGATGTCCGAAACTTACCAGATTGGTTCGGTTTTCGATTCACGAATCTCGGGAAAATCCCTTAAATCTGAAACAGAACGTACCTTCGGGACTCTGGAGAGCATTTCAATGATAATCGAGCGTTCAAGGATATTTTGATAATCCTCGAAAATAGCCTTGAACGTTCAATAATCATCGAAAATACGAAACTACTTTCGAGTAAAGTTTTGTAGTAAAATACAAATAGTGAGCACGTTGCAACTATACAAAAATGTTAAAATGACCATAACGAAACTAATACAAATCAGGGAGATTCAATAAAAGTTCTTATCAATTAAAATGGTGCTAATTTTGTTCCAACCAATCAGATGTTATTTAACATTTGAAAGCTAACATCTGATTGGTTGGGGCAAAATTAGCACCATTTTAATGATAAGAACTTTTATTGAATAACCCTGAATATGTATTAATAAGCATGTTTATTGCACATGATTGTTTACATGCTATTAGCCTTACTACAGTAACTCAGTGGCATCTTTTAATACTCCACTGTAAAGTGTCTATTCAGGCTCAGCCTTTCATTAATTTATATTAAAACTATCGCTATCCTCAGGGCTCGTTCACACTACATCAGTTTGTATCTGTTTTGAAACGCAGGTGCGTTTAAAAAAACGGACAGACATTAAAACTCCATAGGATTTCATACGTTCACACCTGCTGCGTTATATTCTGTTCCTGCTCCAGTGTGTTTTAAAAACGCACTGCAGCACACATTTTAAATGCATGAAAATGCTGTACAACGGATAACAAACGCACACATTGCGCTTGTGTCCATTTTTCGAAAAGGATGCCTGGGAGTTCCTGTGATGTCATTTCGATCAGCAGGCTATAAGAAACACGCGGCAGAGGCGCCATTGCAGGCAAAAACGTATGTAAACGCAACGGACAGAAACGGATGTAACGCACACGCAAGCGGTCACAACGGTAAAACAAAACGTTTTGAAACGTCACTTAACGCAATGCGTTTTTAAGCTGCGTTTTTGTCCGTTCCTAGTGTGAACGAGCCCCACTGTATTCTAACAGCTGATTGGGGTGGTTTGTACTGTTTGCACTGAGGTTTAACACCAATAACCCCGTCTTATAACTGTACTGGAGATGATTAACTTTTTGTGGTCAAGTGTTTGAATGATTCTTCTTTCTAAATTTGTTGGATTATACACAACAAATAAAAACCACATTGCTATTTACATCTGGGACCTGACACCACCGCAGTGGATTTTCAATGTCTTTAATGGCTTCAATCGCCCTGTGCGGTTTAAACATTTGAAACCATTATGAAGGTTCAAGAGAAAATTACAGATCAAAGAGAAAGTTAACAGGTTTGCAAGTTCTCAGATTGAATTTATGGCATACGGAGTAAAGGACAGCGAGGTTAAATGGATGATCTTTACAACAACCTTTGGACAACCAAGTCCAACAATACGCAGTCAACCCCGGGAAGGATTTTCACCCTCAGTGTGTTGTGTATATCTCAGCCAAGCCTTTCTACCCATTCAACCCAAAGGTAAGAGGGTCTCTGGTTAAATCATTGGGTTGGGGCTTAAATGTTGATGTTTTTGGTGTTGTATTAATTAGATGTGATAGTCATAGTTTAGGTTTCTTGTGGGAGGCAAAATGGACAAATGAAACTTCATGGGCCACTCCTTCTTCTTCTGCAATAGCCGAAGGTTCTCATTGACAATGACCAGATGATTGTGAGGTTCTCATTGACAATGACCAGATGATTGTGAAGGTTCTCATTCATCCAGGTCATGGTATATCTGGACTGGAAAGTCCAGTTGATCAAACTGAATACAACAGATTATGACCAGATGAGTCTATAGGGATCCCACAATCTGATTGGCCATTGAGAAGAACTTTTCTTAAGGTCACAACAAAGTCACATTAAAGGAAAGGAGATACTGTAGATGAATCACTGATAGTTTCAGGACACAGGACTCCTTACCCTGGGAAGCTACCCTTATAGCTTCTGGCCTCGTTATTATCCCCCCGCATAATAAGTCAGTAGAGGGTTGTATTTATTACAGGGGTGTATAATAACACAGTTGAAGTACATATCCGAGCATCCCAATATAGACATAGACCGATGGTGGGACCTAGGTTATGTTTACATTGTATTGATTTACCACATGCCGGTCTCCTTCTTTAACTAGCCCCAACCCTGAGTAAATTATTATATATAATTGATGAGGGATTAAATATTCTGTTATTACAGAAAGGCAATTTAATGTCCAATGGTAACACACTTGAAGCTTGTTCATAAGGTCCAGGCTTCAATGACCCCTCATCATTTCTCACACATGTGTCCATTTTGAAAGCTGGTTATCTGGCCGCCTGGTTTATCTGGGGTGTGTTTATTTTATATTATTGTTTATACCTAAATAGTCACTGGCCATGTAAGGGCTGTTAGTTACTGTATGTTCATCTTCTTTACTGTGGATACGAGTTACAGCTCAGTCAGACGGGGAAGCCTAGCCAATGTCTTTCTTCTGTCCATGTGTTTCAATGTGTTGGTTTCTGTCAACTTTTAACATCTTCCATGTTTGGTGTTTGTTCCTCGTTGTGGACACCTAATAAAGATTTGAAGTTTCAATTCCATATTATTCCCCTATTTATATTCCATGGAGATAGATTGTACATAATGTTCCCCTATTTATATTCCATGGAGATAGACTGTACATAATGTTCCCCTATTTATATTCCATGGAGATAGATTGTACATAATGTTCCCCTATTTATATTCCATGGAGATAGACTGTACATAATGTTCCCTATATATAAACCCATGGAGAATGTACATAATGTTCCCCTATTTATATTCCAAGGAGATAGATTGTACATAATGTTCCCCTATATATAGTCCCATGGATATACTGTACATAATGTTCCCCTATATATAGTCCCATGGAGATAGTACATAATGTTCCCCTATATATAGTCCCATGGAGATAGACTGTACATAATGTTCCCTTATATAGTCCCATGGAGATAGTACATTATGTTCCCCTATATATAGTCCCATGGAGATAGACTGTACATATGTTCCCCATATAATAGTCCTGGATAGATAGACTGTACATAATGTTCCCCTATATATAGTCCCTGGAGTAGTACATAATGTTCCCCTATATATAGTCCCATGGAGATAGACTGTACATAATGTTCCCCTATATATAGTCCCTTGGAGATAGTACATAATGTTCCCCTATATATAGTCCCTGAGATAGACTGTACATAAGTTCCCCTATAAATATCCCATGGAGATAGACTGTACACATGTTCCCCTATATATATAGTCCCATGGAGATAGACTGTACTAATGTTCCCCTATATATAGTCCCAGGGAGATAGACTACATAATGTTCCCCTATATATAGTCCCATGGAGATAGACTGTACATTGTTCCCTATATATAGTCCCTTGGAGTATTCATAATGTTCCCCTATATATAGTCCCATGGAGATAGACTGTACATAATGTTCCCCTATATATAGTCCCATGGAGATAGACTGTACATGTTCCCCTATATATAGTCCATGGAGATAGACTGTACATAATGTTCCCCTATAATGTCCCAGGAGAGATAGTACATAATGTTCCCCTATATATAGTCCCATGGAGATAGACTTACATAATGTTCCCTATATATAGTCCCTTGAGATAGTACATAGTTCCCCTATATATAGTCCCATGGAGATAGACTGTACATAATGTTCCCCTATATATAGTCCCATGGAGATAGACTGTACAATATGTTCCCCTATAATAGTCCCATGGAGATAGACTGTACACATGTTCCCTATAATATAGTCCCATGGAGATAGACTGTACATAATGTTCCCCTATATATAGTCCAATGGAGATAGTACATAATGTTCCCCTATATATAGTCCCATGGAGATAGACTGTACATAATGTTCCCCTATATATAGTCCCTTGGAGATAGTACATAATGTTCCCCTATATATAGTCCCATGGAGATAGACTGTACATAATGTTCCCCTATATATAGTCCCATGGAGATAGACTGTACAATGTTCCCCTATAAATAGTCCCATGGAGATAGACTGTACACAATGTTCCCCTATATATAGTCCCATGGAGATAGACTGTACATAATGTTCCCCTATATATAGTCCCATGGAGATAGACTGTACATAATGTTCCCCTATATATAGTCCCATGGAGATAGACTGTACATAATGTTCCCCTATATATAGTCCCTTGGAGATAGTACATAATGTTCCCTATATATAGTCCCATGGAGATAGACTGTACATAATGTTCCCCTATATATTCCCCATGGAGATAGACTGTACATAATGTTCCCCTATATAGTCCCATGGGATAGACTTACATAATGTTCCCCATATATTGTCCATGGAGAAATGGGCCGTATCGCTGTCCAATTTATTTTAAATCGCCCGACTGGATTTTTAATTGTATGACCATAATTTGATGGTGTGTGGGCCCCATTAGACCTTCCTTTCCATTGTTCATTCTGTCATTCCAACCTCTGCCTTGTTGCTATGAACAGAGTTGACTGTCAACCAGGCAGTAGTTTCAAACCAGTGAACCGCAGAGAACAATGTTAACAACACAAAATAAATGGTAATAATTAACCTTGGGATATTGAGGGTCGTGTCAGGTGACTGTTTGCTGTAACCTCACTGGTCAGTGATATTACTTATACAGTTTTACCCAGTTTAGTTCTACTTGCGTTATAACAAATGGACAATTGCCACGTTCCCATACACACTTGTGGCTTGTTAATAATTCCGCCAATAATGACGCTTATCGGACATGTGTCCGTTATAAAAGCTGGTTCCACGTCATTACATTTACTAAATCCATTCAAATGGCCGTCAGACGACCTTTAATTTTTGACTATTAAGGAAGGTTGTATATGTATAGTATATGTATAAAGGTGCGTTATATATAAAGGGGTGGTATGTATAAAGGCACAGTATATACTGTATAACGGGGCGGTATATATATATAATATAATATATATATATATATATATATATATATAAAGGGGCGGTATGTATAAAGGCACAGTATATACTGTATAACGGGGCGGTATATATATATATATATATATATATATATAAAGGGGCGGTATGTATATAAGGCACAGTATATACTGTATAACGGGGCGGTATATATATATATATATAATCATAATATATATAAAGGGGCGGTATGTATAAAGGCACAGTATATACTGTATAACGGGGCAGTATATATATATATATATATATATATATAAAGGGGTGGTATGTATAAAAGCCCAGTATATACTGTATAACGGGGCGGTATATATATATATATATATATAAATAAAGGGGTGGTATGTATAAAAGCACAGTATATACTGTATAATGGGGCGGTATATATATATAAGGGGGTGTTATGAATAAAAGCACAGTATATACTGTATAACGGGGCATGAATAAAGGAAGGGTGGATACGTCCCCCTGAAACATTGGATTGCTTTATGTCTGAATAAACTATAGGGGTTCTCCCCCTTTTGTCACCTGCTCATCCGTGTAGCGGATAGACCACTAGTCATGTTAGGGCAGTAAGGCTGGGTACACACCATCCCACACCACACCAATAGTTTGGCCCGATTGACCAGCATTTCATCTGTATTTCCTAAGCTACACCCCTCAGTCTTGGATCTATCCAATTGGGAAGTGAGTGTGCTTTCTCATTGGTTAGGCCCTGGGCTAAAAAGGGGCAGGGCAGCAACACTACTGTTGTCCTTTAAGCGGCCCTTTAGATAACTCAGCTAATCTGTACTTGCCAATAGAAACTCGATCATGAAGTCCTGATCCAACTACACCACCCTGCAGCATCAATCTTGGGCAGATTTCCTAATCCGACCATCCAAGCTGAATCAGTGAAATGTGGTCACATTGTTAAACATCTCTAGTATCTGCTCTGTGTATTTTCCTTCATCAGGGTTTATGTTCTCACCATTGACATTTATTATCTTTATGCTTCTTGGTACATCAGCACTTCTTGTCCTTATACTTTTCCTAGTATCTTTAGAGGGGCAGGGGGTGAACTGATAACGTTATGAGTCAGTCTAAGGCCCAATGTCACACGGTGATAATATCCACATTAATAGCATTGAGATCTGGGGAGTGTAACCAGAACTACAGTCATTAGAAATGCTAAACCTTAAAACCGTTTATCACCTACATATTACTAGGTGCTGTATTGTATGTTTTTTTTTTAATACTACAAAATGACTTTGCCTTTTCTTAATCTATAATTAAATACATGACCCAGTAGCATTGTGTTGTGTTGCCTTTAATTCAATACTTGTTTTGCTTAAGCTCATCTAAACTGACTGCTGCTTTAATCAGGCCTGACTATTTGTGAAGTCAAGCATGCTCAGTAATCATGCAGAGCTGGGAAGGGGAATTGACCCATACCAACTGTCACCATTCCAGTTACAGCAAATGAGTTTATGTTAATAAGGCACTTGATTGACAGCTTAAATGTAAGATGGTTCAGATTAGATATAGGGGACGGATCAACAACAAAAAATATATACCATGGTGGTTGAGAAGAATTATAGTTTCCAATAATGGGAAATAAAATCCTTCTAGTATAAATACCCTATAATGGTGGCCATTGACGCTAAGATACTGGTTGTACGAGCCAACAATTGACCAATAGTTGGGCCAGTTGAAAAAAACTTTTTCAAGGACAATGCGACCGTAGGGATATAATATTGCGCCCATTCTTAACATCAGGTGCAAGTGGATTTTTACATTTGTGTCTTGTAATAAATTTTAAAATGGAGGAAGTTTAACTACAAATATTATGACCTTCTTGGACCAATCAAACTGCAGCTTGCTCCCAAATACTAAATGCGTCTTACTGCAATCTGATTGGTCCAACTAAGGTAGAAGTCAAAAAACATTCTTTTTGTTAAAAGAAAATAAGTGGCAAGTCTGTTTCTCTTTTCTGATTGGGCAATCTCTCTTTCTTTACTTCCAAACTCACTTTCATTGCAGAAATGGCCTCCGACGGTCAACCCCGCAAATGTACTGTCACCAAACAAGAAGGAAAAGGGTTTGGTTTTTACCTACGCATTGAGAAAGATGAGGATGGCCATCTCGTCCGTGCTATTGAGGCAGGCAGTGCAGCAGAGAAGGCAGGTCTGAAGGATGGGGACAGATTGCTGAGAGTTAATGGCACCTTTGTGGACAGTACAGAGCATGCTGAGGTGAGTCATAGTAATGAGCAATATGATAAGCTGTGTTAGCATTCCAGGTGAACAGAAAATAGTGATTGTATACAGTAGCATCCTGCTCTTCAATCATAGAGATAGGGCCCGGCTTCCCAGATTGCACCTCCTGAACCAGATCACACACAGTGGTGCAAAGGGGACAATTTTAATTAGATCCGTGTTTTGTTATGATTTAGGGCTAGGCCTCACTAGCGCGTTTTTCGCGTGTTTGCGCGCGTTTCGCGTCCGCGATTTTCGCTAAAATGGAAATCGCGTGAAGGCAAAAATTCCTGCGATTTCCGATGCGCATGCGATTGCGTGTCCGTTCGCGTTTTGGTAATGCATGCGTTCACCCTTTTTGGTGCGTTAACGCAGAGTTTCCATTACGCGAAAAGGCGAAAACGCATGCGCAAAACGCAAACGCGAACGTACAAGAAAAGCGCACATAACCGCGAGCGATAACGCTCACGATTTTGTGCGCGATTCCTGTGCCTTACTGTTTTCTCTTTTATAATACATAATAACGTGTACAATACACAAATAAAAAAAGGATCAAATGACTTTATAGTTGGTTTGTTATCGATGAGAAACGGACATTGGACTTTTACTCCTTGCGTGAAATCTTTAAACATGAAGTTTATTTTCATTTACGGAGATATCGTGTTTCCTTGTACAGAATCTCATTAAACAGATATGCCCACTGGTCTATTAACAGTCAACCTGATATACTGGTACTGTTGATCTGTCCCCTATTTCTTTAGATATCCAATTTGAAACATTTTACATTTTAGCTGTCAATCAAGTGCATTATTATTTTTATAATACATAAGTGTGGTATTTTGGGAGCTGCAGTGGTATATATCCTTATAAAAATCACTCAGCCATGTCACTAAGTGACTCATTTCTTATATTTCTTATATCCCACTGCTCCGCCCATTCCAGTGTTCATGCCTGGACAATGACTCAGCGTTTTTTGCAGTGTTTAACTTCACTAACAGAACCTGCTGGAGCTGCTTCCTGTCACTTCATAACCAATGTCTCCTTCTCCACAAAGATTTAACCCCATAGATGCTGGGCTGGGATGTTCCTTTCTACTGGGCTTAAGTTACAGAAGGTAACTTGGGGGTTTAAACTAAGGTGGGAATAGGGACAAGGCTAGAATTTAAAATGCGAATGGGGTGAAGGAATCAAATACTTACAGTATGTATTATAAGAAATAATGCACCCCTTTACATTATAACATTATTACACTGTAAGGGGCGCATTATCCCTTATATTATTAAACTCTTCTGCTGTGTGCTGTACTATAGCTGGAATGGTGACAGTTGGTATGTGTGAATCATATGGTGGGAAATTCTCTCTCCTAGTGCTGGCTCATAGTGATTACTGAGCATGCTTGACATCACAGAAAGTCATGTCCAATGGAAGGGGGAGTCTGTTAGAGGAGGGGGGATATTGAGCCTGAGCAAAACAAGTACTGGATTGAATGCATCTCAGATTAAGGGCTAATTACATGTATTTATTTAAAGATTAAAGTTATTTTTTCAGTATAGTTGCCCTTTAATTCTACAAGGAGTAAAGGCCTGTCAGTACACACGGGATTTTTACACATCTGACACTTGGTGTCAAAGTTAAGCAGAGTGTTTAGTCCCGATCTGGATTTACCCTGACATTCGGGTAAATCTCTAAGTTTCGATCTGCAAAGCTAAAGTTACCAGGACAAAAATTCAAAAGAAAAGCAATTCACTGAGAAAAAAGAATCAAAGCACATCACTAACATGAAAACACCAAGCGTTTTATAGTGAGGAAGCAGAATAGAAAATAGGACCTGAAAGAGGACCAGAGATGTTGAGACAGCAAGAAAGAGGTAGTGAGGATGAGGGTGGAAGGGAATATTAACATTGGGGGAGCAAGAACAGCGGAAATAAGAAACTAGAGAAGAGTATAGCTCAGAAAAGTGATCAAATAGTAAAGGAAAGAACTACTAGTTCTAGACTGGTCCTATTTAAAATATCAATACCTTGCTTGGTTTATGGAGCCCTGGAAGTAGGGGGCTGAGAGGATTGCACCTACGAACTTGTCTGGCTAATCAGCCAACAGCGGTGTGCCATAGTACATTTGGAACTCTCAGACCGATCTCCATACAGGGATTGGTCGGTTCCATCGCAATGTGCCGACACATACCAACGTGATCTGTTGGCCCATTGTGATGGAGATCACAAGTGTATGGCCACTTTTAGACATTGGTTAATTTGGTTTCCAGGTTTTATTACTCTATTAGCTAAGATATTAACATAGAGCCTTAAACTGATGGTTCTAGGTGATTCAGAAATTATAGAACTTAATTGTTTTCTGTTCTATCAGCTTCTTCTCTGAGCTCTTGCAGATTTCTCAGTAATTGGACAGCCTTGTACGTAAGGATATTATTAATTATCTGACCTCCATCACGGAATTTCACCTCGTTTCAATTTATGCCCTTGTAAAACAAGGAGTTTCCTTCCATGGTTATGAATTCATTTGCTTCTCTTGCAGGCCATGAGGTTGATCATTGTCCATGTTTGGTTTTTAGATATTATTTGTTTCTCTCTACAGGTTGTAAGTCTCATTAAGGAAAGTGGAACTTCTGTAACTCTTGAAGTTTTAGATAAAACTTCCTATGAAAATGCAAAGAAAAAAGGAGATGATCTGTCCCAACTCAACCATGACTCAAAACAGGAAAAAGAGAGCAAGCTACCTGCCAAACAACCAACTGTCCATGGGGACAAGGCCCAGACACCGAGGCCAAGGCTGTGCTATTTGGCAAGAGAAGGGAATGTTAGCTATGGGTTCTCTCTCAAAACTACAAAGGGTAAGAACAGATTCAATTACAAAGAAATGAGGAATCTCTATATATTTCTGGATCACACAACATAATGTATACAGTAAAGGTCATACAATATTTTGTAGAGCAAAATTTAATAGGACTGTTTCCTTAAAGGGTAACTATACTGTCTCCATATAACTGTCCTGACTGTCTGAGTCTGTGACAGTCACATGCTGTGTAAGAAGCCCCACCCCCCAAAAATATATATTTTCTGAAGCCATTTACAGACCTGCAATCATTCTCTGTCAATTGCTCAATCTATGGGCACTTTGGGGAGAGAAACAAAATAGGCTAGCTTAGAAAATATTAAGAAGTTCAGGGGTGGGGCTTATGATACAGCTGATGATGCTCTGTCCTAGCAGTGGGCATGCTCCAACCTTAAACTTGTGATGTCACAGCTCACAGTACTAGCAGGAAAAAACACTGTGACTGTAACTTCGGATAGGCTGCAGCTAGAAGCATGATCCTGAAGTCGTTTTAAAGGTTGGACTGTGCTCTTTATAATGAACACTTATGGAGACCACAGTTCCCCTTTAACACAGCATCAGCACAGTTTTTAATGAATCATTCATGTGACAATGGCATAGCTAAGTGCCGATTATAAGAATATTCTATATCCATCAGTTTAGGCATGTATTATTTACAGGAATGGCTCTTGTGTGTCATATACAGAATCAGACCAGATCACATACACTATACACCTACCTACTGGCTAAGATTTGGGCCAAAAGGACATTTTAGGATGCCAAATCCACAAAAGACTGGAACATTAAATGTGACAATGCCCAGAGAAAGATCATTGCAGAAGGTGTTGGGTGTTTGATTTATTTGATATGGAATTACGTTCCCTCATTATATTTTCATTCATTTTGCTGTGGAATTTTTTGGATCATAGGCACAAGTGGAATTTTCATGTCCAACTTGACGCCTGACAGCATCGCAGTTAAAGCTGGAATTAAAGAGAACGATCGTATCATCGAAGTAAACGGGAAAAATGTGGAACGAGCCACACACGACCAATTGGCTAAAAAGGTACAAAGGAGGAGGAAACCATTTTGTTTTTGGGCCTCAAAGTCGTAATTAGAAATGTCTGTAAATTGGATGTAAAACTGGTTTTCCAAAAGCCCCTTTGATGATTTGCATATACAGTACCTACAATGTATATGGAACAAGTGCCCTTTGACCCATTATTTTGTGTCCTGTGCCTTTAATTCTCCTTTCTACATTCCGTCAGGTAAAGGATTCTGGGAACAATGTGATGTTTCTGCTTGCGGACAAGGAAACAGATGAACACTACAAGAATCAGAAGATGGAGATAACTGCAGACAAGGCAACTCTGCGGCTGCTACCGTCCAAGCCTAGAATCGTGGCGTTAAAAAAGAACGCCAATGGCTACGGATTTTTTTTGCGACAAGAAAAAAACCATAGAGGTGAAGAAGAAAGAGAATAGCGCCAATCTAACTTGTTCTCAAGTCCGATTGGTTCTTCCGATCGGATTTCCCATCCTTGCAGCCAAAGTTCTTCTTGAGCTGCCAATCTTTTTGCAGATTTTCCCTTGAAATCTGTGGAAGATAGGGACTTTAATATGGGGTCGGGGGAAAAAGTTCCACCTTGCCTAGTCTTCGTTTTTCTGATAAACTGCTCAATATTGTCGATTGAAAAAACGCCATACACATTATCGATATTTTGGGCGATTCTATCAAATTTATCAAATCGCCATTCGATAACGTGTGTGCCAGGTTTAAAAATGGATGTTTCAGTTGTTGATTTTGAACAAACTCTTATCATTTGTTGATTGTTCGGTAAGTCATGTGACACCGGTGACACCACAAATCTTTAACTAATGACCTCAACAAACATGGAGATTCAATAAAAGTTCTTATCGTTTAAAATGGTGCTAATTTTGCCCCAACCAATCAGATCTTATTTAACATTTGAAAGCTAACATCTGATTGGTTGGGGCAAAATTAGCACCATTTTAAACGATAAGAACTTTTATTGAATAAGGATATAATTTACAGGCTAGGCACAGCTATATGTTATACCGTATTCCCTTTATTTTAAAATGTCAATGAAATATGAGCATCCAGTAAATCTCCAATTAACATCTGCCTACAGGTCACTACACTATGGACATTGACGCTGGGAGCCCAGCAGAGAAAGCCCAACTTCAGGACTATGACCGTATCGTAGCCGTTAACGGAGAGTGCGTGGAGCAGAATGAACATGAAGAGGTGGTGGAGGCGATTCGGAAGGGAGGAGAGAAGACCACATTGCTGATAGTAGATAAAAATACTGATGAACTGTACACCAAGGTAAGAAGGTAAAACAGACGCTGCCCACAAGATAACCGCCAAACAGCTCTTCAGCGGCGCTGTGGAGAAATGATCAATAACTGCAGGTTTCTGGCTTTTCTTGAGTTTTGTATCTTCCTGGTTCGCAGTGAATCCTACATTGTTTTCTCGCTGCTCATGGCAGTCTAGGAAGAGGTCAGCCAGTAGGTACTTGACAAATTTGATGGTTTCTCTGCAATGCTCTTTATTTTCGTGAGCGCCTAAAGACACGTGGCAGTTTTATAAAACAAATATAGCAGTTTTACACTTGGCTCACCGAGACACCGGGTAAAGGGAAAGTTTGTGGCAACAATATTTCTTCTACTTGTTCTCCTAGGCTGGCATCTCTCCCTATTTATATTTACAAGAAGTCCAAGATGAAACAAAGAAGGATTTAGCTCCCACGGTCGCTGCAACATTGGAAATCTCCCCGGACCAACCAAAAACGACATCTCCTGCCGCAGAACCAGTGAAAACCCAAGTGGTGATTTCAGCTGTTCCTGTCCCTGATCCAAAGCACAAGCCCAGATTGTGTAGACTGCAGAAGGGTACAAATGGTTACGGCTTCCACCTGAACGCCATCAAGGAAATACCGGGTCAATATCTTAAACAGGTACAAAGCGTCAATTACTATTGGTGTCCCACTCATTAAATACAGTGGGAGGAGCATTTATCACCCAATGGTGCATAGAGTGGTCTACAGATCTCTTATTTGTATGAGACATTGGTGTAATTTATGAATGGAGCACCAAATATATTATTTATTTTGTGTGTTGCTTCCCTACTTGCTGGAAAATGTCCAGTGTGCAGTGTCAATGTTCAATGTTGTACATTACCGATAACGTGCGGTATCGCTAAAATGCCCCCAAGTGAGCCAGTCACTCTCCAACTGCTGTAAAAGCCACATCAATGCATTAACTGCCCAGTTTATACCATGACACCTCGTCCTAGATGATCTGGTTATTTGGTAACAGGGATCTCTATAATTAAACCATAGCACAGGAAGTCTCTCATTGTAATAGTGTTGGAGCAGAAGATGCGCCCGTACTGAAATCTAACAGGGCGTTTTACCCGGACCCGCTATGGCTCTGGGTAAATCTTGCAAATGTGAATCAATATCACATATTGAATATGAAGTTAAAGTCGCGCTTTAACTCCAAATCCCTGCGCCGCTGGGTAAATCGCCCCATAAATGTTTTTTACTTAACATCTGATTCTATGGTGCTATGGATATGGGGATGTCCCATAAGATTACTCTGAGTATTATCATAAAAGGATCTCGGGATTCCCAAATCTATTCCACCACTTTCTAAAACCAGATCTGCAAGAAGTAGGTTCTTCCATTCCTAATTTCCCTACTGTGCTTATTACCAGGTGGTGAAGGGTGGTGCAGCGGACGTGGCTGGAGTAAAAGAGGATGATGTTTTGTTGGAAGTGAACGGTGTTAACGTGGAGAAGGAGAGCTATGAAGATGTTGTGATGAGGATCAAAGACGCCAAAGGCAACGTGACACTATTAGTTGCATCACAGGAGGCTTACCATTACTTTAAGGAACAGAATATGCCAATCACAGCTTCCATGGCGGATCCTCTTCCAGTGAGTGAGGCCCTTCCCTGCTCCACCGTATCAACCCCAGCAAGCAAGGCAAGAGCTGCACCTGAGCCAATAGAGCTGGTGAGTCATTTTACCGTCACATTGACAAACATTCCGTAGGTGGCCCAATAACAAAAAGTTTTAAGGACAGTTTGTTAACTGCTGGATGTTGCTTCAAAGCTTAATATAATTGTGTTTTGGCAGCGGTTTGACATACATAGTTATATGCTACCAAGGGGCTGCTGGGGTTACCATTTTAGAATATAGTCCTGTCTCTAATTTATTTTAAGTTATATTTTCAATCCAGGACCCGTTTTGCTCAGGCTCACTATTCCCTCTTCCCTGACTAATCTGACTAGCATGCTCCGTTCTCACCATGAGGCAGCACTGGGAGAGGGAATTTCCCACCATGCAATTCACACATACCAACTGTTTCCATTCTAGGCAAAACTGCAAACAGCAGAAGAGTTTGTGATAATAAGCTACTTGATTGACAGCTAAAATGTATGATTGGATATCTAAAGAAATACGGTCGGATCAAAAAAATGGTACAGTGATAGTAAGGAGGCATTATAATTTCCAGTAGTTGCCAGTTCATTTTTTCCAAGTTTATATACAGTACAATTTGACATATTTCCCTGAGCACTTTGAGAAACCCAGAGTAGGGCATAACTGGTGCCTCTTGGGTAACTGCGAACATAAAGACAACAGCGGCACCGTTGTTGTACTTCTGCAGCTCTATCACGAAGTAGAGATACCCTACAGTAGTACGTGTACAGTAGTGCAACAGCTCCCTCTGGGGGCTGAACTAAAGGGACACAGGAATTAAAATAAATTAATCCACCCCTAAAATTGCTTAATTCATTTGTTGTCTCTCCTCTCCAGCAGTCCAACCAAACAGAAGACCAAACAGAAGACCAAACAGAAGACCAAACAAAAGAGGGAGAAGATGACGATACTTGTTTATAATGTAAAAACAGAGGTCCAAGTGTAAACCTGATCAAAGTTCCAGATTAATTCTCTGCTAGTTTTATCATTAAAAAAATGCTAATTGAGAGCACTGAAAAAGACTCCCACGTTCTGACCTTAAAAAGGAGAGTTCAACATTGATGTTTAAGGACTAAGGACTTCTCACGACACAACGCAAACCCTCATTCTATGGGATAATCTATAATTTATACAGGTGGAGAAAGAAAATGCAAACAAGAAATATGGACACAATTTGATAACTGGCCTAGTCTTCCCTCTCTCAATATCTAGCATGGCGTCTGGTGTATGGATCCTCAGCAAAACTGAAATTGCAAGATTGAAATGGACCAAGAGATTGGAAGAACAATTACTGCATTTATGTTCAGTTATTAATTGGTGTGTAGAAAGCTTAGCCTGGGATTAGAATGGGGATTTACCCAGGGCAACATAACATAGTAAACTAGTATTGCAGGTTAAATAAAGACACACATCCATCTAGTCCAACCTTTATACCCTACCCATAATGTCTGTATAACAGTTACATAGTAACATAGTATTGGAGGTTGTATAAAGACATACGTCCATCTAGTCCAACCTTTATACCCTACCCATAATGTCTGTATAACAGTTACATAGTAACATAGTATTGGGGGTTGTATAAAGACATACGTCCATCTAGTCCAACCTTTATATCCTACAGGAACTTCAGTTTAAACTTTTACCACCGTTGGTTTGATGTGATTTTCTTGGTCAGCGCCCTGTCCAGCATCCTCTTTCTATACCTGGCACACAAGCAAGCCCAGAGAGGCACATGGCATTGTAGCAAGAGGAGAAATCGAGACTGACCATTGAGTGGCAGAGACTTCCGTGCATTCCAGAGACAACTTGTTTGCCATTGGATGCAATGGAGCCAATGTGGATAATCGGAACCAAAAGAGTTAAGAGACACACTCGGGGTTACAAAGATAGATTCTAGGGAGGTTTGCTGAGTAGAGCCTGGAAGTTCCAATGGTCCATGAAGTCAAAATGGAAGACAGCAGCACTCCGATTACCTTTTAGAGCCAATACATTTTAACTTAACATTTTCATAAAGATTACAACCTATCCCGGTCATTCCCCACCACAGCAATCCATCACATACCTGATACAACTATTGGCAGATCTATTGAACAGACAGGCCAGCAATGCAGTTCACATTATTGCAAAGGGCAATATCGGACATTTCCATTGGTTGCCTGAATGAGATGGTCAGTAAAACGTGTTCAAACGTAACAATCAACCAATCAAGTTAACAGCGTGATCGTTCCCCCAAAACATAATTTCAGATTTTACATTGATTGATTTTCTGTATTTATAAAGAATGAAAAGAGGGTTATCTCATGTAGTTCGAAACTGCAAAGACACCAGAGTAGTGTAATCTATACCATGTACGGATCGGTGTATATGCTTCTCCCAAATTAATTATTATTATGCCCCTTTGTGATTTTAATTTTTGGTGGCAAATACAAGAGAAAAGTACATTGTTTTGCTCCATCTTGTATTGGGCGTTAGGTTTTATTCATAAAAATCCTGGGGAAAAATTAACACTTCAAGCTAAACTTTGTGCACCTGACACATGTAAAGATGCACTGGAATGCATTTTATTGTGAATTCTATGCCCCAAAAATGATCAGTTTGGACTCATTTGTGAAAATGAATCTTGGTCTGCAGTCCTCTCATTGGCTGTTTCTGAAGTTCTGAAGTGAGCCAATGAATATAACAAGTGAGGTATAACAAGACTAATTCTGGCCATACACGAATGATAATTGATGTATTGTACCGATATTGTTGATCATTTTCCGGCATGCTGATCAATAAAAAAAAAAATTGGTTTCGGTGGTGTTGTCTGCTATCCCACTTGATCCATTCATATGATTTATTATTGTTGCATGTATGGCCACCTGTAGAAAAGCGTGAACTTTCAGTGCTGAATATTGCCAATAAATGAATATTCGTGTGCGCATTTTACAATAAACAGGTTCCAGGGCTCAGAGTAATGTAAGTTTTATGGAAATGTTTTCTAAAGAAAATACTAACAGGGAGATTCAATAAAAGTTATTGTTTAAAATGGTGCTAATTTTGCCCCAACCAATCAGATATTATTTAACATTTGAAAGCTAACATCTGATTGGTTGGGGCAAAATTAGCACCATTTTTAATGATAAGAACTTTTAGTGAATAACCCTGTAAGTTTGTACAGTGATCATGATTATTAGTTTTGATATGTTAATAGATTAAACTTGAATGTGTCAATCAGTGCTACTACAAAATAAAACAGATAAAAGTGACAAGGAGAAAGACCACCGACCAATAGTGCTGACATCAGTCTGTGTCGGACGAACAGGCGATTGGGACTGTCTGTAAATCGCGGCCATAGTGCGGTTCCCTATGGGACCTATTGCCGCAACCAATATTTTCCTGGCCGAACGTTTGCTAGTAGGAACGTTTGGTTGTGATGAAAACTCGGTTGCTGGGTATCCAGCCTTAAACACATTTTCCAGTCCATAAGTTGCTGTTTAGAAAGATGTATTACATTCTGACAGATTCTCTGGGGAAACATAAAAGAATACAGACAAGTGTGTTCCAATAAGTATGACACTTGATGTAACCGCTTCCCAGAACACTGTACATTGTAAGATATGTCTCAAGTATGATGTTGATTCTGTAATTAAGAAGGATTCCATGTTGTTGCCAGTACAACTCACGGCCCATGTAGTCTTCAACGAGCCTCGTAAGCATGTGCACCTATTGGGAACCCCCCCCCATCCCTCTGACCCCAGTATTCACTGTCTCTATGTACAGAGTATTTTTATACAGATTTCTCCACACCGATATGGAATCCCTGAAAGCTGCTTATTACTCTGCTGCTTGTTTTCCAGACTGAATACCTGGGGGGTAGCTTCCATTCTGTTCCTAGCAAAAGATGTTAAATCTATGTTTCTGTGTCTGAAAGGCAGGATTTGCTGTAACAGCTAATTGGCTGTCAGCTTCCAGAGACCCAGGCTACAGCCTCCTTGTTCATCTGCTGTGCACTAGAGAGTGTGTTAAGTGTACTGCCATCACTTAAGTGGAGTACACACTTTAACGATAAATAGACAATTCTGTTGAATACACTTGTTAAAGTGCGGACCGAAGTTTCGAGTGTACCCAAATCCAACGAATGCTCTCCGTCAATCACGGGATCGTGTGGATCTCTCCAAAATTTCCCTCGGCGAGGAAATGTAGTGGTCCCAAATGTTCTCCCTGTACTTATATATTTTATATAGGGTGAACGCTCGGGACGTGTGTTGGGGATGTTTAAATGACAGCTGTATCTTTGTGAATGAGTTCTGTTTATTGGGAGCAAGTTGTCTGGTGATTTAAATTTCCTTTAAAGGTAAAGTGCAAATCAATACAAATGCTTTAAAGGGGGAAAAAGTATTTTCTCATCCCCTAACCCTAATCTGACAATCCAGCTACTTCTCATTCACACAACCCCTAATAGTGTCCGTTATGATCTCGGGCACTGGGTTGATTCCTTGCTCAGTAAAAAAACATACCCAGGTATGTATGTAATAATTTAGTATGTAAAGATGTTTTT
The DNA here is from genome assembly GCA_019447015.1 of Hymenochirus boettgeri. NCBI lineage: Eukaryota > Metazoa > Chordata > Amphibia > Anura > Pipidae > Hymenochirus > Hymenochirus boettgeri. The sequence continues at coordinate 13,859,655 of CM033470.1, forward strand.
ATAAAACACCAATGGAGGTAAGGGACAGATTGGTTTAATGTCAATGATGACGTCAATCCTGCTGCAGTGAATAACTGGGTTTACTGATTTATTGGCCAATCAGATAAACAGGAGCATTACCCAGTAACATGACTTATTTTGTATGGCTACTACAGAAATATGGTAATGGAGACCAGCTTTCCCCCAATCTGGGCACAGATTACGAACTGGTTTATAAATAGAAACTGTTCATTGCAACAGTCTAGAAAGCTCCTATGGCACTGAACCTTAATTACATTGGGTTGCCCCTTATGGAGACAAAATGTTAACCTCCCTAAGTAAATACCATCATTGCAATTAAATAATTAAAGTGAAAAACGGCCATTCAGAAATGCAGAGGCTATAACCGTAGTTATTTCTGATGAAATCCATTTCTTTTGAGCACCTCGGCCTGTGGTTACCTTTCTACGCTTTATAAAATAACGAATAAATCACACTATCTTAGCACAGTAAATTCATCTTGTAAAAACAAAATCTCACTACACGTAATTATTAACCGCACATTGCAGTTTCTCTACACGTCCACTCTCTGATTTCCCAGAATTCTTTGCTCGCACGGCCCCTTACACATCATGTTTTGCAATCCGTTTGCGTTCCAATTTGGGGAGTGAAATGCAATTGAACCGGCCCCCGGAGTTCGCCATTTTTGGTAATGCATCGTTTTTTATGATTATAAAAATAAGTAAGTGTGTAAAGGGCCCCCTCACAGTTAATTATCAGGGAGATTTAATAAAGGTTCTTATCGCTTAAAAATGGCGCTAATTTTGCCCCAACCAATCAGATCTTATTTAACATTTGAAAGCTACATCTATCATTCCTAACATTACTTTGCCACAGACTGGCCTTACGGCTTATGGATCTGGAAGTCAGTCTTGGTCATGTGGCAGGTATTAACATTTAGCCACAGGGGAGGTGGCTGGTGAGAGATTGGTCATGTAAGGGCATGGCTACACTGCAACGCAATTGCACACGGAATCACATGCGATTTCGTTGCATTTGCGCATGCGTTTTTTTCATTAAGTAACACGCGTTTTCAGTGCATTGACGCGTTTTCAATGATCTGAAAAAAACGCATGCGCCAACACAAAAAACGCAGCAGCGTGGCCTAGCCATAAGTATTATAGAATTTGCAATTGCCAAAATTCTTTGCTGATCTGACAGATGATTATCAATTTATCATAATTATATACTACTATTATTATTATAATACTCGTTTACTGTGATGGGAATAACATACCAAGATTAATTAAATCTTCCATGCATGAAATGCTCCTTAATGAGCTTAATGTTAGTGTGTATTTAAAAGGAAGTGCGACAGTTAACCCACATCCTTCTAAATAATGAAACTTGCTGTGAGCCTTCCCGTGCCCTGCAAGTGGAAAGAACATTATGGATGACTACTGTATACCGTCACGTGTGCTCTGTATCTGGCTGTGACCTGTAACTAGTATGTTGCTGTATAAATATTTTGTCTTCCTCACTGTATAATATCTTGTCTCCACTCAACAAAAACAACAGAAGGCAACAACGCACTTAAGGGAAATGCCCCATTATTATGCAGACAGGGATGAAAGGCTCAGTGTTTCGGGGAATCTTCTCCTGAGGAAGGGAGATCTTTGTTTAGATACAACAGCCTCATTCACCATAAGCCTCTGTCTCTGAGTACAGGTCTCCCTAATTGATATCATTATTGCGCCACTTGGAAAATTACCGTACCCTTTACAAAACTCTTTAAGTCACACAAGCAGTCCATTGAAGAAAATTGATCAGATTTTAACTGCTTGTCAGGTACCGGTATCTGTCAGTCTGCACTGCTGGTCTAGGTTAGGAATGGGGGTTGGCAATAGGAGGCAAAAGGGTAAAAACTGCTGCACATTAATATGTTATTCTTTTGGTAAATTTTTACCATCTACCCCTGCTGGATCACCTAAAGCAATGTATTGTCTTGATAAAGAGAGGAATAGATTCAAGGGAGATTCAAAATATTATTCTCCCTCTTACAAGGCAGTGGTAGGCCTCATTTGGAATATGGAGTGCAGTTTTGGAATCCCATATACAAAAGGGACAACTTGGAAATTGAGAGGGAGGAGAGCAAAACAAAGGAATAAGGGAATGAGGGGCTTGACTATGTAGGAAGATTAGTTAGGGCGTGTTTACACTGTTGAAGCATGATTGTGGGGGATATGATCACTAATAAATATACATAAACTACATTGTTAACCAATAGGTCATTTCAGAGGACAGTGGACATACTTTAAGATTAGAAGAAAAGAAGTTTCATCTTCAGGTTAGGAAAGGTTTCTTTACAGTGAGAACGGTGAAACTGTGGAACTGTCTTCCAGCATATAGTTCTTGGGAGTCTAAAATTAACCGCTGGGCTTTTGTTTCTGTTAGGTAGGGTTCACGGGTAGGGTCTACAGGTGTAGGGTCTACTAGATGGACATATGTCTTTATAAAACTTCCAATACTATGTTACTATGTAACTGTTATACAGACATTATGGGTAGGGTATAAAGGTTGGACTAGATGGACGTATGTCTTTATACAACCTCCAATACTATGTTACTATGTAATGTTATACAGACATTATGGGTAGTATAAAGGTGGACTAGATGGATGTATGTCTTTATACAACCTCCAATACTATGTTACTATGTAACTGTTATACAGACATATAGGTAGGGTATAAAGGTTGGACTAGATGGACGTATTCTTTATACAACCTCCAATACTATGTTACTATGTAACTGTTATACAAACATTTGGGTAGGGTATAAGGTTGGACTAGATGGACATATGTCTTTATAAAACTTCAATACTATGTTAATATGTAACTGTATACAGACATTATGGGTAGGGTATAAAGGTTGGACTAGATGGACATATGCTTTATACAACCTCCATACTATGTTACTATGTAACTGTTATACAGACATTATGCGTAGGGTTAAAAGTTGGACTAGATGGACATAGTCTTTATACAACCTCCAATACTATGTTACTATGTAACTGTTAGACAGGCATTATGGGTAGGGTATAAAGGTTGGACTAGATGGACGTATGTCTTTAAACAACCTCAATACTATGTTACTATGTAACTGTTAGACAGACATGCGTAGGGTTTAAAGGTTGGACTAGATGGATGTATGTCTTTATACAACCTCCAATACTATATTACTATGTAACTGTTAGACAGACATTATGGGTAGGGTATAAAGGTTTGGACTAGATGGGTGTATGTCTTTATACAACCTCCAATACTATGTTACTATGTAACTGTTATACAGACATTATGGGTAGGATATAAAGGTTGGACTAGATGGACGTATGTCTTTATACAACCCCCAATACTATGTTACTATGTAACTGTATACAGACATTATGGGTAGGGTATAAAGGTTGGACGATGGACGTATGTCTTTATACACCTCCAATACTATGTACTAGTAACTGTTAGACAGACATTATGGGTAGGGATAAAGGTTGGACTAGATGGACGTATGTCTTTATACAACCTCCAATACTATGTTATATGTAACTGTAGACGACATTAGGGTAGGGTATAAAGGTTGGACTAGATGGATGTATGTCTTTATACAACCTCCAATACTATGTTACTATGTAACTGTTATACAGACATTATGGGTAGGATATAAAGGTTGGAGAGCGGACGTATGTCTTTATACAACCTCCAATACTATGTTACTATGTAACTGTTGTACAGACATTATGGGTAGGGTCTGTATAACAGTTACATAGTAACATAGTATTGGAGGTTGTATAAAGACATACGTCCATCTAGTCCAACCTTTATACCCTACCCATAATGTCTGTACAACAGTTACATAGTATTGGAGGTTGTATAAAGACATACATCCATCTAGTCCAACCTTTATACCCTACCCATAATGTCTGTACAACAGTTACAAAGTAACATAGTATTGGAGGTTTGTAAAGACATACGTCCATCTAGTCCAACCTTTATACCCTACCCTAATGTCTGTCTAACAGTTACTAGTAACATAGTATTGGAGGTTGTATAAAGACATACGTCCATCTAGTCCAACCTTTATACCCTACCCATAATGTCTGTATAACAGTTACAAGTAACATAGTATTGGGGGTTGTTAAAGACATACGTCCATCTAGTTCCAACTTTATATCCTACCCATAATGTCTGTATACAGTTACATAGTACATAGTATTGGAGAGTTGTATAAAACATACACCCATCTAGTCCAACCTTTATACCCTACCCATAATTGTCGGTCTACAGTTACATAGTAAATAGTATTGGAGGTTGTAATAAGACATACTCCATCTAGTCCAACCTTTAACCCTACCATAAGTCTGTCTAACAGTTACATAGTAACATAGTATTGAGGTTGTATAAGACATACGTCCATCTAGTCCAACCTTTATACCCTACCCATAATGCTGTTAACATTACATAGTAACATAGTATTGAGGTTTTATAAGACTATGTCCATCTAGTCCAACTTTAACCTACCATAATGTCTGTATAACAGTTACATAGTAACATAGTATTGGGGTTGTATAAAGACATATGTCCATCTAGTCCAACCTTATACCCTACCCATACTGTCTGTATAACAGTTACATAGTAACATAGTATTGGGGGTTGTATAAAGACATACGTCCATCTAGTCCAACCTTTATATCCTACCCATAATGTCTGTATAACAGTTACATAGTAACATAGTATTGGAGGTTGTATAAAGACATACACCCATCTAGTCCAACCTTTATACCCTACCCATAATGTCTGTCTAACAGTTACATAGTAATATAGTATTGGAGGTTGTATAAAGACATACATCCATCTAGTCCAACCTTTAAACCCTACGCATGTCTGTCTAACAGTTACATAGTAACATAGTATTGGAGGTTGTATAAAGACATACGTCCATCTAGTCCAACCTTTATACCCTACCCATAATGCCTGTCTAACAGTTACATAGTAACATAGTATTGGAGGTTGTATAAAGACTATGTCCATCTAGTCCAACTTTTAAACCCTACGCATAATGTCTGTATAACAGTTACATAGTAACATAGTATTGGAGGTTGTATAAAGACATATGTCCATCTAGTCCAACCTTTATACCCTACCCATAATGTCTGTATAACAGTTACATAGTAACATAGTATTGGAAGGTTTTATAAAGACATATGTCCATCTAGTCCAACCTTATAACTACCCATAATGTTTGTAAACAGTACATAGTAACATAGTATTGGGGTTGTATAAAGACATACGTCCATCTAGTCCAACCTTTATACCCTACCTAATATGTCTGTATAACAGTTACATAGAACATAGTATTGGAGGTTAAAAGAACATACATCCATACTGTCCAACCTTTATCCCTACCCATAATGTCTGTATAACAGTTACATAGTAAATAGTATTGGAGGTTGTATAAAGACATACGTCCATCTAGTCCAACCTTTATACCCTACCCATAGTCTGTATAACAGTTACATAGTACATAGTATTGGAAGTTTTATAAAGACATATGTCCATCTAGTAGACCCTACACCTGTAGACCCTACCCGTGAACCCTACCTAACAGAAACAAAAGCCCAGCGGTTAATTTTAGACTCCCAAGAACTATATGCTGGAAGACAGTTCCACAGTTTCACCGTTCTCACTGTAAAGAAACCTTTCCTAACCTGAAGATGAAACTTCTTTTCTTCTAATCTTAAAGTATGTCCACGTGTCCTCTGAAATGACCTATTGGTTAACAATGTAGTTTATTGTATATTTATATAGTGATCATATCCCCCACAATCATTGCTTCAACAGTGTAAACAGCCCTAACTAATCTTCCTACATAGTCAAGCCCCTCCATTCCCCTTATTCCTTTGTTTTGCTCTCCTCCCTCTCAATTTCCAAGTTGTCCCTTTTGTATATGGGATTCCAAAACTGCACTCCATATTCCAAATGAGGCCTTACCACTGCCTTGTAAAGAGGGAGAATAATATTTTGAATCTCCCTTGAATCTATTCCTCTCTTTATACAAGACAATACATTGCTTTAGGTGAATCCAGCAGGGGTAGATGGTAAAAATTTACCAAAAGAATAACATATTAATGTGCAGCAGTTTTTACCCGTTTTGCCTCCTATTGCCAACCCACATTCCTAACCTAGGACCAGCAGTGCAGACTGACAGATACCGGTACCTGACAAGCAGTTAAAATCTGATCAATTGTCTTCAATGGACTGCTTGTGTGACTTAAAGAGTTTTGTAAAGGGACGGTAATTTTCCAAGTGGCGCAATAATGATATCAATTAGGGAGACCTGTACTCAGAGACAGAGGCTTATGGTGAATGAGGCTGTGTATCTAAACAAAGATCTCCCTTCCTCAGGAGAAGATTCCCCGAAACACTGAGCCTTTCATCCCTGTCTGCATAATAAATGGGGGCATTTCCCTTAAGTGCGTGTTGCCTTCTGTTGTTTTTGTGTGAGTGGAGACAAGATATTTATACAGTGAGGAAGACAAAATATTTATACAGCAACATACTAGTTACAGGTCACAGCCAGATACAGAGACACACGTGACGGTATACAGTAGTCATCCTATAATGTTCTTTGCACTTGCAGGGCACGTGGAAGGCTCACAGCAAGTTTCATTATTTAGAAGGATGTGGGTTAACTGTCGCACTTCCTTTTAAATACACAGCTAACATTTAAGCTCATTAAGGAGCCATTTCATGCATGGAAGATTTAATTAATCTTGGTATGTTATTCCCATCACAGTAAACGAGTATTATAATAATATAATAGTAGTATATAATTATGATAAATTGATAATCATCTGTCAGATCAGCAAAGAATTTTGGCAATTGCAAATTCTATAAATACTTATGGCTAGGCCACGCTGCTGCGTTTTTTGTGTTGGCGCATGCGTTTTTTTCAGATCATTGAAAACGCGTCAATGCACTGAAAACGCGTGTTACTTAATGAAAAAAACGCATGCGCAAATGCAACGAAATCGCATGTGATTCCGTGTGCAATTGCGTTGCAGTGTAGCCATGCCCTTACACTGACCAATCTCTCACCAGCCACCTCCCCTGTGGCTAAATGTTAAATACCTGCCACATGACCAAGACTGACTTCCAGATCCATAAGCCGTAAGGCCAGAGCTGTGGCAAAGTAATGTTAGGAATGATAGATGTTAGCTTTCAAATGTTAAATAAGATCTGATTGGTTGGGGCAAAATTAGCGCCATTTTTAAGCGATAAGAACCTTTATTAAATCTCCCTGATAATTAACTGTGAGGGGGCCCTTTACACACGTTACTTATTTTATAATCAGTAAAAAACGATGCATTACCAAAAATGGCGAACTCCGGGGGGCCGGTTCAATTGCATTTCACTCCACAAATTGGAAACGCAAACGGATTGCAAAACATGATGTGTAAGGGGCCGTGCGAGCAAAGAATTCTGGGAAATCAGAGAGTGGACGTGTAGAGAAACTGCAATGTGCGGTTAATAATTAACGTGTAGTGAGATTTTGTTTTTACAAGATGAATTTACTGTGCTAAGATAGTGTGATTTATTCGTTATTTTATAAAGCGTAGAAAGGTAACCACAGGCCGAGGTGCTCAAAAGAAATGGATTTCATCAGAAATAACTACGGGTTATAGCCTCTGCATTTCTGAATGGCCGTTTTTCACTTTAATTATTTAATTGCAATGATGGTATTTACTTAGGGAGGTTATACATTTTGTCTCCATAAGGGGCAACCCAATGTAATTAAGGTTCAGTGCCATAGGAGCTTTCTAGACTGTTGCAATGAACAGTTTCTATTTATAAACCAGTTCGTAATCTGTGCCCAGATTGGGGGAAAGCTGGTCTCCATTACCATATTTCTTGTAGTAGCCATACAAAATAAGTCATGGTTACTGGGTAATGCTCCTGTTTATCTGATTGGCCAATAAATCAGTAAACCCAGTTATTCACTGCAGCAGGATTGACAGTCAATCATTGACATTAAACCAATCTGTCCCTTACCTCCATTGGTGTTTTATAAAAACATCTTTACATACTAAATTATTACATACATACCTGGGTATTGTTTTTTTACTGAGCAACGGAATCAACCCAGTGCCCGAGATCATAACGGACACTATTAGGGGTCTGTGGAATGAGAAGTAGCTGGATTGTCAGATTAGGGTTAGGGGAATGAGAAAATACTTTTTCCCCCTTTAAAGCATTTGTATTGATTTGCACTTTACCTTTAAAGGAAATTTAAAGTCACCAGACAACTTGCTCCCAATAAACAGAACTCATTCACAAAGATACAAGCTGTCATTTAAACATCCCCCAACACACAGTCCCGAGCGTTCACCCTATATAAAATATATAAAGTACAGGGAGAACATTTGGGACCACTACATTTCCTCGGCCGAGGGAAATTTTTGGAGAGATCCACACGATCCCGTGATTGACGGAGAGCATTCGTTGGATTTGGGTACACTCGAAACTTCGGTCCGCACTTTAACAATGTGATTCAACAGAATTGTCTATTTATCGTTAAAGTGTGTACTCCACTTAAGTGATGGCAGTACACTTAACACACTCTCTAGTGCACAGCAGATGAACAAGGAGGCTGTAGCCTTGGTCTCTGGAAGCTGACAGCCAATTAGCTGTTACAGCAAATCCTGCCTTTCAGACACAGAACATAGATTTAACATCTTTTGCTAGGAACAGAATGGAAGCTACCCCCCCAGGTATTCAGTCTGGAAAACAAGCAGCAGAGTAATAAGCAGCTTTCAGGGATTCCATATCGGTGTGGAGAAATCTGTATAGAAAATACTCTGTACATAGAGACAGTGAATACTGGGGTCAGAGGGATGGGGGGGGGGTTCCCAATAGGTGCACATGCTTACGAGGCTCGTTGAAGACTACATGGGCCGTGAGTTGTACTGGCAACAACATGGAATCCTTCTTAATTACAGAATCAACATCATACTTGAGACATATCTTACAATGTACAGGTGTTCTGGGAAGCGGTTACATCAAGTGTCATACTTATTGGAACACACTTGTCTGTATTCTTTTATGTTTCCCCAGAGAATCTGTCAGAATGTAATACATCTTTCTAAACAGCAACTTATGGACTGGAAAATGTGTTTAAGGCTGGATACCCAGCAACCGAGTTTTCATCACAACCAAACGTTCGCTACTAGCAAACGTTCGGCCAGGAAAAATATTGGTTGCGGCAATAGGTCCCATAGGGAACCGCACTATTGGCCGCGATTTACAGACAGTCCCAATCGCCTGTTCGTCCGACACAGACTGATGTCAGCACTATTGGTCGGTGGTCTTTCTCCTTGTCACTTTTATCTGTTTTATTTTGTAGTAGCACTGATTGACACATTCAAGTTTAAATCTATTAACATATCAAAACTAATAATCATGATCACTGTACAAACTTACAGGGTTATTCACTAAAAGTTCTTATCATTAAAAATGGTGCTAATTTTGCCCCAACCAATCAGATGTTAGCTTTCAAATGTTAAATAATATCTGATTGGTTGGGGCAAAATTAGCACCATTTTAAACAATAACTTTTATTGAATCTCCCTGTTAGTATTTTCCTTTAGAAAACATTTCCATAAAACTTACATTACTCTGATGCCCTGGAACCTGTTTATTGTAAAATGCGCACACGAATATTCTATTTATTGGCAATATTCAGCACTGAAAGTTCCACGCTTTGTCTACAGGTGGCCATACATGCAACAATAATAATCATATGAAAATGGATCAAAGTGGGATAGCAGACAACACCACCGAAACCAATTTTTTTTTTTATTGATCAGACATGCCGGAAAATGATCATACAATATCGGTACAATACATCAATTATCATTGCGTGTATGGCCAGAATTAGTCTTGTTATACCTCACTTGTTATATTCATTGGCTCACTTCAGAACTTCAGAAACAGCCAATGAGAGGACTGCAAGACCAGAGATTCATTTTCACAAAGTGAGTCCAAACTGATCATTTTTGGGGCATAGAATTCACAATAAAATGCATTCCAGTGCATCTTTACATGTGTCAGGTGCACAAAGTTTAGCTTGAAGTGTTAATTTTTCCCCCAGGATTTTTATGAATAAAACCTAACGCCCAATACAAGATGGAGCAAAACACATGGTACCTTTTCTCTTTGTAATTTGCCACCAGAAAATTAAAATCACAAAGGGGCATAATTAATAATTAATTTGGGAGAAGCATATACACCGATCCGTACATGGTATAGATTACACTACTCATGGTGTCTTTGCAGTTTCGAACTACATGAGATAACCCTCTTTTCATTCTTTATAAATACAGAAAATCAATCAATGTAAAATCTGAAATTATGTTTTGGGGGAACGATCACGCTGTTAACTTGATTGGTTGATTGTTACGTTTTGAACACGTTTTACTGACCATCTCATTCAGGCAACCAATGGAAATGTCCGATATTGCCCTTTGCAATAATGTGAACTGCATTGCTGGCCTGTCTGTTCAATAGATCTGCCAATAGTTGTATCAAGGTATGTGATGGATTGCTTGTGTTGGGGGAATGACCGGGATAGGTGTAATCTTTATGAAAATGTTAAGTTAAAATGTATTGGCTCTAAAAGGTAATCGGAGTGGCTCTGTCTTCCATTTTGACTTCATGGACCATTGGAACTTCCAGGCTCTACTCAGCAAACCTCCCTAGAATCTATCTTTGTAACCCCGAGTGTGTCTCTTTACTCTTTTGGTTCCGATTATCCACATTGGCTCCATTGCATCCAAATGGCAAACAAGTTTGTCTCTGGAATGCACGGAAGTCTCTGCCACTCAATGGTCAGTCTCGATTTCTCCTCTTGCTACAATGCCATGTGCTTCTCTGGGGCTTGCTTGTGTGCCAGGTATAGAAAGAGGATGCTGGACAGGGCGCTGACCAAGAAAATCACATCAAACCAACGGTGGTAAAAGTTAAACTGAAGTTCCCCCAAAACCTCAGTAATAATGGTCCGGTATTCCAGCGGCATACTCATCCGAATCAGGAGGACAGAGGACACAAAGTACATTCCCTGCAAGAAGAGGGAGAGATAAAGATGAAACTTACCAATTAACCTCATTATTACCAATTCAAAGATACCGTATACAAAGGTCTGTAGTGTGATGGTTCCCTAGTAGTAATGTTCTCCGCAGTGTACACAGGGCAACATAAAGGAAGCAGATGTGGGGGGAAGATACAGAGATCCCTGTAAGACTAGGTACATGCAGTGTCTGGAAGCAGGTGTGGGGGGGGAAGATACAGAGATCCCTGTAAGACTAGGTACATGCAGTGTCTGGAAGCAGATGTAGGGGGAGGAAGATACAGAGATCCCTGTTAGACTAGCTACACAGAATCTAAATATGAAATCTGCTTCTTACGGTCTTGGACCCATCACCACTAATGATACAAGTATCACACAATCCTATAATTAGGGGGATAGGCCGACGGTATTTGCTGAATATCAGCAATGTGTAACTTAACTCTGTTATCTGTTCAATAGACCATTGTAAAGTCTTTAACAGACCGTCTGCACTTTGCCCGCAGTACCGCAACCTTAATGCAAAGAAATCAATCACCGAGTTTTCAATGCGTTATTCTCACTCTGTATATTACATTCTTATTAGAAACCAATTACTCACAGTTCTTATGTCATAGCGATCTTATGTCATAGCGATCTTATGTCATAGCGATCTTATGTCATACAATCTAATCTGCTTCTCTAAATAGAATTTAGCAACGTGGATTAAATAAATGCAGGTTACGCAATGCATTTAGGGCTAGGCCACACACCTTTTTGCTCACATGTTTTGCGCACGCGACTTTGGTTAAAACGGAAATCGCGGGAACTTTCCCATGTGAATTGCAGATACTGGGCCCCACTGCGCTCCGATCCGTTGTGTTTTTGTAACGTATGTGATGGCTATTTTTGGTCTGCTTTGTTCAAGATTACACTTAAAGGAGAACTAAACCCAATTTTTTTATACTCCAGAATCTGAAAACAACCCCACTAAATACACCAATAAGCTATAAAATCCCACTTCAGTAAATTGTACTAAAGTAAATGTAAGACTGTTAAGAACTGGATGAAGTATCTGTGTGTATGTGCAGTGTCAGACCACACCTCCTGACCTCAGTCACATGCTTCCTTGCTTTATCTGTCCTGTAAAAGGATTGGCTAGAGATTATTAATGGGTGTGACCAACTGTAACAAGTTTCTGCCATAGCTAAGGACTGAGCATGTGCAGAACATAATGGTCGTTGACCAAACTGTGTGATACTAGAATGCTGGGAAGTAAAGCACAAACCATATGTTATTTAGGTAAATTTCCCAGCGCCCATATCAAAATGAGAGGTAAGACACAGATTACTGGTTTTATATTAAGGTGTTCTGCCTTCTGGTTCAGTGTTGTTCTGTGGCTTTACTTGTCCTTTAACGCTGTGCGTTCTTTTAGGGACATTTTCACCCACAATCCCACAGGACATACAAATTCACATGGCAGAAATAATGTGTTTTTCATGCGTTTTAGTGGGTCCTCAGACTTCACGTGACTTTTTAAAATAAAATGAATCATGAAATTCAGTTCTATAACCACAGGGTAGGTAGGAATGGCTGTTCCTGAATTCTCTATTGTTCTAATAAAGTAATCAGCGTCTGGACTGTGCCAAGGGCCCAGTCACCCAGTTAGCAGCCAATCAGACCCTCTCCTCTCTTTAAACCCATGCATGCTGGCCAATAGGAAAATAACAATAGGCGATAATGATCTGTATAGCTTTACATCACATCTGTACAATGTGGCCATTTCTCTGTTTTTGTATATAAAACCACGGGCCATATTTATAACCACGTGGTATTAGCAATACCGCACGTTATCGGTAAATTACAACAGCAGCCGTTATTGTACCGCCGCGATCATACATTTACACACCGTTAATTTACAAACGTTCGATCAGAGAACACCATGCGGTTGTAAACTACCACTATTGTATTCTATGGGGATTGTAAATCTACAGGGGTGGCTGGGGCGGTAGTTACACCACTGGCCTGCCCGGCTAACAGAACCACTGCCTGTCGCAATCTAATCCAGCTAAAAACTCCAGCTGTAAGAACTCGCAGTCTCGCACTGTCTGTTCTTCCGGTAATTGCAACTGAGAGAAGAGCGAGCGTTCTTACAGCTGCTTTTGCCTCTGCAGTTTCTAGCTGGATAGAAAACAACGCTCAAAATGCCTGTGTGTGTCTGTCTGTATCTCTGTCTCTCTCTGCCTGTCTCGGCAGATAAACAGATAGCAATGTGTTACTAAAAGACACTGTGGAGAACACCGATTAAAGGGAAAGTTCAGTGGAAAATATTTTTATTCTTCGTTTATATTATACATACCCAGTTATTCTACATATTCTCTCCCATTTAAACAGTTGAATTTATACCCTTTGCTATTCCCTGCTGTTGACATTAGTGAGCTGACATTTCAGGTTCTGTAACAGTCCTTCTTCTTCCCAGAATGCACCACATACTTGGAATGTTCCTAACAGTAATTTCTACTGATTGGCTGTTGGATGGGTCACACACGCTCAGATCTCTACTGAGCAACTGAATCAACCCAGGCGCTGGGTCAAGGGCAAGACCATAATGGTCTCTATTAGGGGTCCTGCAAACAGGAAGTCGGTATTTCAGAAGCATTTATTTATACACAGACACAATGTTGAATGGGCAGGTTAAGGTCATTAGGAAGGAAAAATACTTTTTTCTTAACAGCATATGTATTTGCACTGAACTTCCCCTTTAACCAATAAAAATAGTACACATCTTATTTTCCCTATGATATTTTCCCTGTCCCAATCAATATCATAGATTTATGATTGTTTTAAAGATAGTTAAAACTATTGTAAATTAACAATTGTTTTAGCGATCACTGAACACTGTTAAAGGCGCGGTATCGCTAAATATGGCCCCAGGTTCAATTCCACTACGTATAAGAAGAGTAATAGTGTTTGCCAGTAGGGGGCAGCAGATTATTACTCACCATGATTTGAGCCAAAAGTAGAACAATGACGTTTGAGGACTTGCTGCTGGAGATGGCATAAAAGAACTGTAAGAAAAAACGGATCTGATAAGTTCTACATCAACTACAATAGAGAATATACAAGTTACGTTACTGTACAGTTATTTACCTTGGTGAGAGTGATCAGTAACCCCCTGATAGAGGTAACGATGATTACGTTACTGTACAGTTATTTACCTTGGTGAGAGTGATCAGTAACCCCTGATAGAGGTAACGATGATTACATTACTGTACAGTTATTTACCTTGGTAAGAGCGATCAGTAACCCCTGATAGAGGTAACAATGATTACGTTACTGTAGTTATTTACCTTGGTGAGAGTAATCAGTAACCCCCTGATAGAGGGAACATGATTACGTTAACTGTACAGTTATTTACCTTGGTGAGAGTGATCAGTAACCCCCTGATAGAGGTAACGATGATTACGTTACTGTACAGTTATTTACCTTGGTGAGAGTGATCAGTAACCCCCTGATAGAGGTAACGATGATTACATTACTGTACAGTTATTTACCTTGGTAAGAGCGATCAGTAACCCCCTGATAGAGGTAACAATGATTACGTTACTGTAGTTATTTACCTTGGTGAGAGTAATCAGTAACCCCTGATAGAGGTAACGATGATTACGTTACTGTACAGTTATTTACCTTGGTGAGTGATCAATAACCCCTGATAGAGGTAACAATGATTACGTTACTGTACAGTTATTTAGCTTGGTGACAGTAATCAGTAACCCCCTGATAGAGGTAACGATGATTACGTTACTGTACAGTTATTTACCTTGGTGAGAGTGATCAGTAACCCCGATAGAGGTAACAATGATTATGTTACTGTACAGTTATTTACCTTGGTGAGAGTGATCAGTAACCCCGATAGAGGTAACAATGATTACGTTACTGTACAGTTATTTACCTTGGTGAGAGTGATCAGTAACCCCCTGATAGAGGTAACAATGATTACGTTACTGTACAGTTATTTACCTTGGTGAGAGTGATCAGTAACCCCCTGATAGAGGTAACAATGATTACGTTACTGTACAGTTATTTACCTTGGTGAGAGTAATCAGTAACCCCCTGATAGAGGTAACGATGATGATTCCGACAAGGATGAAGGAAATGTGCTGAGACCAGAACTTCACCTGCACAGGGTGGAAACATGTTAGGATTATTACAATGCTGGGCAAATCCATCCTCCTACCCCAAGTCTGTTCTACCAAAGAAACCCTTAGGCAAATCTTAAAGGAAACTGTCTGGACAGGTAATTTTACAGGATTGGCTTCTAGTATAAATATCAGCCATGTATAGATAAGAGATGGGAGAATAACAAATGCATCAGACACGTTCCTTTTCCTGTAAGAGGAATCCGGTACCTCGCACTAATGTGGAAACTAGACACTTGCTCGCTGTTCATTTTCTCTACAGGAACCACATTCCCTAATGTTAGCCAGGTGCTATGATTATAAATAATAAAGACTTATGCATATATGTCAATAATACATAATTGTACAGCATCATTTGCCTATTTCCAAAGGTGCGAGATGATTTTCAATACAGCGGCCACAGGAAAGGACATAAAGGGTCAATATTGGTTTATTTACAGCCTACAATAAACAATTACTATCCAGGAGGAAAAAATGTTAAACTTGAGTAAAAGGATTTCCCATACTGTTTTGGGTATTTTTCATACTGAAAATCTAAAGACCTAGTGCATGGGTGCCCAACATGTGGGAAGTGGGAAGAGCTGGGTGGAGTTACACACATTCCAGCCAATAAGAAAATTGCTGCTGGTGCAGTCAGAATGCTTCAGAAGATTGGGGGCCTCCGTGAAAGGGCTTCAGATAAAATCAAGGCAACATAAGAAAAACTTAAAACTAATCATCATGACATGTAACTACAAAATAACAACCTGTGAATTGGGACACTAGAAGCTACATAGTCAAAAACATTTTAAACATGCAGTTTTCTCGCACTAAAGATATCCTTACATCAAACTGTATCCCCAGGTAGTTCACTGTGATTTCAATTCCTCTTGTTACTGGGTCGGTCTTCCCAACACGATCGAACACAATATTTATTGTAGCCTGGCGAAATTTCAAAAAAGTGCAAATGAGAATTCCATTAGGTCATATTCTTCCAAGAAAATTCCTCACGCATGAACTGTGCCCCATCACACAAACTGTGCCCTTTAAAATTCCAATCTGTGCATTCACAGAATTCCTATTTATAGTCACAGAATATATTCAGTTATTCTCCCTAAACTGAATATTTACACCTACAATGGGGTGTAAGTTACCACATTAATGTACATGTCCCCTAATGGACGGAATTAAACTGTCAGTGTCACCAATGTGGTTGCTTTGCAACACATACAGCATTGTGTGCATACCCACTATTTGGCCATGTTGCTTTGTCCTCAGTCACATGGTAACTTGTAAAGATTTCAACCTTTCATGCCTGTACTGATCCTATATATTGGTCTGTAAGAGGATTGGTTAGAGACATCTAGTGGGCGGTGACTTGCTGTAACAAGCCAATTCAGTAACTTGAATCTGGGCATGTGTGGGAAACTAAACAGTCTATGACTAAACTGTAAGTGAATGGAATGATGGGAAAAATGGACATGAGGCACATATTAAAGGACAAATATACTGTCCTGGAGTACCCACCTTTGAAACTACCCAAGGTTAGGGCCTAAACCGCTATTTCCTCACCGCTGGATTCAGCTTCTAAATTCAGAACTAACCTCTTGTAGTTACGATCGCACTGTTATCCGACTCCCTCACTTAGCCCGGGGCTTACCAATAGGAAGACACGATTCTTCATCAGCATGTCTTCCTATTGGTCAGCTTGTGGCACAGAAGGAGGAAGTGAAGGAACAGTGCGCTGGCGATCAGAACTTTAAGAGGTAAGTAGAGAAGTTAGAAGCTGGCGATCAAAACTTCAAGAGGTAAGTAGAGAAGTTAGAAGCTGGCGATCAGAACTTCAAGAGGTAAGTAGAGAAGTTAGAAGCTGAACCCGGTGGTGAGGACCTAGTGGTTTAAGTCCTAACCCTGGGTAATTTCAAAGGTACAAAGAAGAGGATGGGGCTGAGTTGACTATAGTTTTTCTTTAAAAAAAAAGATACATTTCTCAAAAGCCACAAAAATGAGAGATAAGACACAGATTACTTAAGTTGCCATTCAACACCCAATGTAGCAATGCAGTATACAAGTGTTTAAAAACAGATACATGACATACAAGACGTTCTTGAGCACCAGAGTTTACAATCTAGAAGACAATAGAAAACAGTAGAGTCGGTTTCAGTAAAACTCACCATAAATATTTTCCACACGCAGTAAATGGAGAAAAAATAACCCAGGAAATTGAAATATTTGCCTTGGAAGGTTTTGGAATATTCAATGCGCTCCTGCAATAAAGGAAAGAAGACATTTTATTAAAGGGTATCTTTACTGTAAAAAATATAGAATAAATAATATCTAAATACAGAAAGATCCATCTAATCCAAAACTTTTTTCGGAATTTAAATCTGAGCTGTAGATCCTGAGAAATCATCATTTGAAATCACAGCATTTACAGGGAAAGACCTGTCACTCCAGAAGTAGAAATTATGTGTCCCATCCCTGACCTCTTACTAGGATCTTTGGCTGTCTGCCAGCACACTTTCTGCAACAATTAAAGCTTTGTACACATCTTCTTGCCGACAATTGACCTTTGCCCGCGAGGCAACAAACGAGTGTTCTGGCCGATAATCGCATGTGTTTATGCATTCGATAAGGCGTCGTTCGGTCATCCGCCATGGATTATCGTTGAACTGCCGTCATGTGTGTAAACATGCTTGAGGTTCGTTAGTTGGCAAGAAGATTGTATGTGTGTACCCAGCTTAAGAGAATGAGCAGAGAAAAGAAGGCAAGAGGGAGGGAGGGGGAGATGTGAAAGCAAAGCAGTGTCTATGGTGAGGCTGTGCAGAACTTATAAGTGTCGCAGACACTACAAGAAGGCAGTGAGTAAGGGAGGGTGGGGGGAATTAGGAGCACTCACTAAACATTAATAATTTAATGACAAAGCAAGCACAGATAAACATGTGAGTACCATCATTTTACTTCTCTCAAATTGTAGTTTCAGACAATGTAAAGTTGTTTAAGTGAGTATAGTGACCCTTTAATAACAAAACATGGAATGCACTAAATTACTATAATACAGTGTATAAGAACCGGAAGGAGCATCAACCATCATAAATATGGGTGTAGCATATGGCCTTATTCTATACCAGGTCTATATGGTCATGCTAGGGGTTAAGATATAACACTCTATAGAACAAAGAAGAAAATGCCCCCCTTAACCAGAACTACATGCTATAACCACCCCCACAATGGAAACAATAGCTCAACAGGTTTATCACAAAGTCCTGGCTGCTGAAATGATAAATCTTGTATAGGAGTGTAAAGTGTTACAGATCCCAGGTGAGTATTCTCTATGGCACCAGTACACTGCTAGTAAGAGGATAACGATGACTACAGTCTAGTCAATGAGAAATAAGCTAAGTGGCTAAACACACACCCCATTCAGCGGTAGAATGCACCAATCCAGAGCCTAACCCTCCAATATAAAACTCCTCCGTTCCCACACAGATCAAGTAGCCACCCACATATAGAGGTATAACAGACCTCACCTTCACCTGGTATGGAGGTACAGTTCCTGCGGGGCTAAAGCTTTACCTGAAGTGGTACTTGGTGGCTTGATAAAAATTCGGTCTGCACCAATCTGTCCAGTGATCCTATAACTTATCCCACATGTGGAATGGACGATACTCAGGACTATGTTCTTTACACTCCAAGATTTAGCATTTCAGGAGCCATGATGATAGGAACTATCTCCAGCTGATTTACCTATTGTTGTCCCAAGGTTTGTTTCTAACTGTTTTTTAATCATGTCAGCACCTTATATCGCGGTTTGTAATATCTAGATTGAATTTGCCAATAAAGAGTTTGTGATAAATTGGCCTGATGAGATATTGTTTGCATTGTGGGGGTGGTAACAGTGTGGAGTGCTGGTTAAAGGGGACTTTTTCTTCTTTGTCCTATAGAGTACTATAATACAGTGTATGGGTTAAATATGTGCCAACCCCCCATCACAGTACATTACTGTTACCTTAGTGGCATGTAGGTCAGATATCTCCAGGAAAAGCTGCCGACTCAGCTCTTCTAGTGCGTCCACTTCCTGCTGGATCTGGGAAACGTCTTGGATTTGGGGGGTCGGGTGTAAAGGAACAACACACAATAGGGCCACTAAATATTTAAAGAAACAGTAGCCGACTAATAAAGAAAATGAGTTACAAAAATTTGAGAAAACCACTAATTATAGTTGGTAAAAATATAAAATGATTTAGAAGGAATTTACATTAAATCCCTGGATTGTTTTCTTACAAGCAGTACACAGTATAACATATTTAAAGGATACTTTCACTGACAGGCGCTGAAGAGGTCACACTTTTAATCATCCCCCAGAATCCACTTGGCTTATTGTCTATTTCTCCTCTCTGAAATATATTCCTTCTAACTGTGGCGATCCTGTCAATAGAGAGAAGCTCAGTAACAAGGTAAATAAAATGTCCCCCATATTTTCACTATATTTGCAGGAAAATGTTATAAAAACCCTCTGTAAAAGAAAATGAGAGACTGCGTTTTAGACAATCTAGCATGTACATTGTTGGAGGTAGTTATGGACTAGTTTCCTTAACGCTTCATAAAACAGAACAGGGTGCTACACTATTACGATGCTGCCTGTCTGTAGGGCAATTGTTAGATAAGGATCGTTAAAGTTCTTTATCATATGTGTGTACCATACAGTCACTGACTTTGCACATGCTCAGTACATAATTGAAGAAATACAGGTCACCAAAGCCATGCATTGTGAAAAATGGGGAGAAAATTAATGTAATCAGCGTTCCGTGTGTCAAACAGGGAAGATAATAAAAATAAATTTGAAAACTGAAAAAAAAAAAAAAATGTAAAATCCTTTCAAACAAGTGCAAAGCAGACGGATGAGTTTGGAAATCACTACGGCGAACTAGATGTTCTTTAGCATGGGAGATAAGAGGGTGAGGGGTGTGAACTAGATAAGAGATTTACAGGAAAACACTACGTGAGAGTCAATGTTATCTTCAGGTCTTGGTTTCAAAGTCTTGGGTCCGTCCGTGTTCCAGGTTTTCACATTACAATCAGAATGAATGTTCATATCACCTGTGTGCACCAATACATTAGTCTGCACAGAAGTGAAATGTAAAGCCTAGTACACACGTACGATTTTACCCCCGACGCATCACCCAAATTGCATGCACATGCGTGACGAGCGGCCATGGTATATCCGCCGAACGACGCCTGACTGAACGTATACACTCGTGTGATTATTGGCCACCTGCCGATTGTGTGCCTTGCCCTCGGGGTACGTTCATCGGGTATGAAATCGAATATGTGTACGAGCCTTAACGTAAGCTGGGTTCACACAAAGATCCTTCATCCTAGCTGATTGAAGTGTGTGGTCCATAGAAACGTAAGCTGGGTACACACAAAGATCTTCATCCTAGCTGATTGAAGTGTGTGGTCCATAGAAACGTAAGGTGGGTACACACAAAGATCCTTTTCCTAGCTGAATGAAGTGTGTGGTCATAGAAACGTAAGCTGGGTACACCAAAGATCCTTCATCCTAGCTGATTGAAGTGTGTGGTCCATAGAAACGTAAGCTGGGTCACACAAAGATCCTTCATCCTAGCGATTGAAGTGTGTGGTCCATAGAAACGTAAGCTGGGTACAACCAAAGATCCTTCATCCTAGCTGATTGAATGTGTGGTTCATAGAAACGTAAGCTGGTTCACACAAAGATCCTTCATCCTAGTGATTGAAGTGTGTGGTCCATAGAAACGTAAGCTGGGTTCACACACAAGATCCTTCATCCTAGCTGATTGAAGTGTTGGTCCTAGAAACGTAAGGGGTACACACAAAGATCCTTCATCCTAGCTGATGAAGTGTGTGGTCCATAGAAACGTAAGCTGGGTACACACAAAGATCCTTCATCCTAGCTGATGAAGTGTGTGGTCCATAGAAACGTAAGCTGGGTACACACAAGATCCTTCATCCTAGCTGATTGAAGTGTGTGGTCCATAGAAACGAGCTGGGTACACACAAGATCCTTCATCCTAGCGATTGAATGGTGTGGTCCATAGAAACGTAAGCTGGGTACACACAAAGATCCTTCATCTAGCTGATTGAAGTGTGTGGTCCATAGAAACGTAAGCTGGGTACACAAAGATCCTTCATTCTAGCTGATTGAAGTGTGTGGTCCATAGAAACGTAAGCTGGGTTCACACAAAGATCCTTTATCCTAGCTGATGAAGTGTGTGGTCCATAGAAACGAAGCTGGGTACACACAAAGATCCTTCATCCTAGCTGTAATGTAAGTGGTGGTCCATAGAAAAGCAAGCTGGGTACACACAAAGATCCTATCCTAGCTGATTGAAGTGTGTGTCCATAGAACGCAGCTGGGTACACACAAAGACCTCAAACGACTAGCTTGATTGAAGTGTGTGGTCCATAGAAACGTAAGCTGGGTACACACAAGATCCTTCATCCTAGCTGATTGAAGTGTGTGGTCCATAGAAAGTAAGCGGGTACACACAAGATCCTTCATCCTAGCTGATTGAAGTGTGTGGTCCATAGAAACGTAAGCTGGGTCACACAAAGATCCTTCATCCTAGCTGATTGAAGTGTGTGGTCCATAGAAACGTAAGCTGGGTACACACACAAAGATCCTTCATCCTAGCTGATTGAAGTGTGTGGTCCATAGAAACGTAAGCTGGGTGTACACACAAAGATCCTTCATCCTAGCTGATTGAAGTGTGTGGTCCTAGAAACGTAAGCTGGGTTCACACAAAGATCCTTCATCCTAGCTGATTGAAGTGTGTGGTCCATAGAAACGTAAGCTGGGTACACACAAAGATCCTTCATCCTAGCTGATTGAAGTGTGTGGTCCATAGAAACGTAAGCTGGGTACACACAAGATCCTTCATCTAGTGATGAAGTGTGTGGTCCATAGAAACGTAAGCTGGGTACACACAAGATCCTTCATCCTAGCGATTGAAGTGTGTGGTCCATAGAAACGTAAGCTGGGTACACACAAGATCCTTCATCCTACTGATTGAAGTGTGTGGTCCATAGAAACGTAAGCTGGGTACACACAAAGATCCTTCATCCTAGCTGATTGAAGTGTGTGGTCCATAGAACGAAGCTGGGTACACACAAGATCCTTCATCCTAGCTGATTGAAGTGTGTGGTCCATAGAAACGTAAGCTGGGTTCACACAAAGATCCTTCATCCTAGCTGATTGAAGTGTGTGGTCCATAGAAACGTAAGCTGGGTACACACAAAGATCCTTCATCCTAGCTGATTAGAGTGTGTGGTCCATAGAAACGCAGCTGGGTACACACAAAGATCCTTCATCCTAGCTGATGAAGTGTGTGGTCCATGAACACAAAGCTGGTACACACAAGACCTTCATCCATGCTGATGAAGTGTGTGGTCCATAGAACGTAAGCTGGGTACACCAAAGATCCTTCATCCTAGCTGATTGAAGTGTGTGGTCCATAGAAACGTAAGCTGGGTACACACAAAGATCCTTCATCCTAGCTGATTGAAGTGTGTGGTCCATAGAAACGTAAGCTGGGTACACACAAAGATCCTTCATCCTAGCTGAATGAAGTGTGTGGTCCATAGAAACGCAAGCTGGGTACACACAAAGATCCTTCATCCTAGCTGATTGAAGTGTGTGGTCCATAGAAACGCAAGCTGGGTTCACACAAAGATCCTTCATCCTAGCTGAATGAAGAGTGTGGTCCATAGTATACTACACTATCGGCTGTGGTTTTCGAATCCTCCAATATTTTGGTCTAATCGACCGTTACACTGTTATGTCGGTTGGTCCGAATTATTGGATGGTGTGTACCCAGCTTAAGGGCAAGACTACATCAATCCATTTTAACGCACAATCCAATTGCATGTTAGAAAGCGCACACTAGTGTTGGCCGATTGTCTGTTAAAACCAGGTGCGCTGGAGTCTGTTGAGCTGCGATACGATTTTCCAGAGCGCATGTGCTCTGATAGCACAATAATGCACATTGCGGCGCAAGAGGACGGCAAAATGCGTGCACTTAATGTGCGGTACCGTACGGTCTAGTGTCAACTCGCCATTAGTGCACTACATGCCCCAATGCTTACATTTCACCAGGGGTGTTCCACACACAGCTTGTAACAGAGTTCATGTTCCTGTTAACGGATTCACTTTAAGCTAGGGACACACCTAGCGATTTTTCCTCCTGACCGACCATTCTTTCGGTCCAAAAGCAGCCGCGTCCGACAGTTACCGTCACCGAACGGACGAGGTTTTCCACCACGTCCTTTCGTCCGATTCAGGCATGGCCGCATTCAGATGCAATAATTTTGGTCCGATCGACCGATACACTGAACTATCGGTCGATCGGACCGAAATATCTCATCGTGTGAACCCAGCTTTAGTTACCTTGTTATCATTAACACTAATGAAGATCTGTCCCACAAACACTGCAGATAATCCATTGTACCCATTTAGCAGAGAGAGAGAGAGGCATGCAATGAGTAGTCACTACTTTATAGTTTAAACTAAAGATGTTAAAACATAAGCTTACCCCCCCAAAAATGTATAAGACCTATGCTGGTCCCTTTAACCAGCATTGGTTAAAGGGACTAAGCACAATGTGGTTGAAATACTTTGATTTTGGTAAGTAAAGAGAGGTTTATGGATTATGCTCGAAACGCGTGTGGTATGGCGGGGATCTGAATGTTTTAATAAAGCTATCATTTTATGGGAAATGTCTATGTGCCCTGCTGATTTGAAGCGAGTGGGGATTGTACCTTCCATGTATCTACATTTCGAGAGGTTCAACTCTAGCACAGATTTCAGGACACATGTTAAAAAGCTGCTTGATGAAGCAAGAGGGACATCTACTGGCAAACTGTGGAATTGTTATTGCCTACAAAAAAATGAGAACGTATAGTATCCGATTTATTTTATTTTATATATATATATATATATATATATATATATATTATATATATTTTATTTGAACTAACAATAGTTTTCTTAATAGATTAACTTTTGAGAGCTTCCTCCCTTCCTCAGACCTTTACATTATCTGTAAAAGCTAATTTTTAAAGAAAACGATTGTTAGTGCAAAGCAAATAAAAAGAGTATCATATACTATATGCTTGTGAAGGTTCTCATTCATCCAGGTCATGGTATATCTGTTGTATTCAATTAGATCAACTGGACTTGAAATGTAGTTCTTGAAGACGTTTCGCTAGTCATCCGACTGGCTTTCTCAATTCAGAATGACTTGTACAAGAATCTGTGGCAATTATGTACCCTGGAAAATCCCAATTAGCATATCACAGCCTAGTGTTAAGGGTGTGATTAGATAGTGGCTAAGAGGTGTTATAGGAACGCCCAGGGTAAGGTGTCAAAACAGCATTGTACATGGCAGACAGTTGGATTTTGTATGCCACAAGTGCACAATCAACTGAAATATAATTAGGTGATCATATCATTAAGAAAAGAAATTAAAGCATACAATCCACCCCTTTCCCCAGATTCTATGATTATACAAGGGGGGGGCTGAATTGAACGAGGATTTGGAAATTAAGATCAACACTGGTCACCATGATTTTGGTTAAAGGGTAGGTCCACCTGAAAAATAAAGATCAGAAAATATGTTTCTTTAGATGAACAGAAGGTGAGAGAGAACAGTCCCATTCTGACTTTTACATCCAGTTTTCCCAAACCCTATAGCTAGGGGTGCCAGTCAGCTATGCGATCAGGGGAAACCTTCCCCTCTGCTGCACCGGATGTTAAAATCAGAATGGGAGTAAGACTGTAATCTCTCCCCTCCTGATCACCTAAAGGAAGCATTTTACCAGCTTTATTTTTCAGGTAGACATACCCTTTAACAAAATGCAAGGTACATCGGGCACCAGTGTGGACATGCCTTATAAATAAACATGTGCTCTAAATGTACCTTTTCTTCTTACTGACAATCATGTCGTTAGTTTGTAGCAATCGTCTTTCCAGCGCCATGATGTCATAATCGGTCACGTTCCTAAAAAACAAAACAAATTCACAGCAAAAGGTTCTGTATAAAAGGTGCAGAATAGACATTATTGTAGTAAGCGTGGGATGGAGGTCACCTACCTGAGGAAGTAAGACATGTAGGTGTAAGGGCAATTCACAGCACCAAATCCAGACAACAAGGCCATTAGTGTCACCCCGATCACCCCCACCCTGCTAATTAGCTGTTCGATGGACAGTATTCCTGCAAGAATGGAATGATTAAGCACCACGCAGAATAACAGGTCTAACATTCAATTCTACAAATCTGCACCTACCAGTTTCTTTCAACTGGCTACTACACGTAACCTTACACACCACACAATCGATATACAGACTTACCATGCTTGGGGCTGAGTATAGGAAATGGATCTCCCAGTTTCCAAAAGAAATACATGAATGTCAGCCATACGATGCAGGAAAATAGTAACCGCTGACGATGCACTGGGAAAGAGAAACCATTAGAAGGACTGCCATGTGTTCAATGTCTCAGCATGAAAGGAGATAATATACAATATGGAATATTTATGGTCAGGTAAACTCAGATACAAGTCTTGGAATTTTCCCTAAAATGCCCATAAACCTAATATAATTAGATCAACTTAGAGCTAGGCCACACTAGATCCGTGTTCAGTGCACATGTGATCACCATTTTTCTATTTTGTGAATCCCATGCATTCCGATAACGGAATATTGGAGCGTTACCATGCGTTGTAGTGTGGCCGCAGCCTAAGGGAGTTGGATGCAGGAAAGAAGTTTCTTTCTAATTATAATATTCAAACACCAAACATTTCCCCTGAATTGCAACACAAAGAATGAAACACACAGACTATGAATTGTAACGAAAATAAAATGCAGTTAAGTTCTGTGTCTTCTGTAATAGGTTTATGTAATGTAAACCTCTAACATTCGTTGGGCTCTTTAGGGTTTAGAAAGAAGGGCTAGCCTTTCCTATTGGTTCTAAGGAAGCCAATCGGATGTTTAAAAGAGATTCATTCATGAATGAGAGGGTTAAACTCATAGATTTGCAATCCCAAATGTAAACATAGAGTAACACCTTTCTAGAAGGGATTTGTACTCACACAGTCGAATATTGCTCACCACAAAGTAGCCAATGTAGAAAGGCACCACGAAAACAAGGACCAGGAGAATCACACAGAGATTCAACTTCCAGTGAAAGTAACGGGAGCTGAGAAGAAGAAGACGACAATTAATGTTTGATTTAGGACTTTACGCTATAGTGATGGTAACAAACGGACATCACAAACCTGCTGTTTAAAAGGCCCAAAATCTCAAAGATGATAAGTTCAAACATTGTGCAGGAGAGGGCAAAGGTCACTGAGAAGACAACTTGTACAATGTACTGGCGGACCTACACAGGGAAACATCAATAATCACAATTACCACTCCTGTCACTTCAGTGTTAATCATTAAAGGGCAACTGTGGTCTCCAAATAAGTTGAGTTTAAATGAAAGGCCAGTTTCCTACCTTTAAAACGAGCCATCATTCACCTCTCTTCATTCTCCACAGCCCAAGATATAAAGAAATGACTGACCAAAAAGTTAATGGGTGGGAGGCTGACATGTGACATTCCTAAGGCTTCTCCTGCACAGTGCCGCCGGTGAGCACAGCCTCAGACTCCCTCAGTGTGTGAGGGAGACAGGAAGTCCCTCCTCCTCTCTGCTGTGTGAAGTCCTGACAGAGAAGGTAAGGGGATCTACAGCCCTTCTCTCTCACTATGTGAAAACAGCCTTTTCAGGCAAAGTTCTCACTCTGCCTGAAAAGGCTGTTTCCACAGAGTTTTCATGGGGGGTAGGGGGGCGCCCGCGAGTGGGCGGGGCCACATGGGGCTGTAAGGGAATGGGCCATGGGGGGCCTGCAACTGGAGGGATCATGGGGTCCATGAGTGGGAGGGACCAGGGGGGGCTGCAAAGGGGAGGAGACACAGGACAGATTGACTGACAGGTTTCAGAGCAGGAAGCAGGAAGTGCAGGGGACCTGGTGATGCTGCTGCCATATCACACACAAAAATGTAAATATCTTCAAAACTATGCAAAATAAACAATGGAAATAAATTGCAAAAACTCTCAGGGGAGCAATTCCTATCAATTTACCTAAAGTCATTTTTGGACCACAGTTCCTCTTTAATACTTACACAGTAAATAATACTTCCACAGTAATAAATACTTCCATAGTAATTAATACTTCCACAGTAATTCATTCTTACACAGTAATACATACTTAGGCTGAGACCACACTGCAACGCACAGGAATCGCGCACACAATCACAAGCGTTTGCACATGCGATTTTGCCGTTTTCCGTTAGGGAAACGCATGTGTTAACGCACCAAAAATGGTGAACGCATGTGTTACTAAAACACGAACGGATGCGCATGTGTTCCCGCGATTTCCGTTTTAGCGAAAATTGTGAAAAATGCACTAGTGTGACCTACCACTTATAGTAATACGCACTTACACTGTAATAAATACTTCCACAGTAAATTAATACTTCCACAGTAATTAATACTTCCACAGTAATTAATACTTCCACAGTAATTAATACTTCCAGTAATTAATACTTCCACAATAAATCAGACTCACCTCATAGTCTTTAAAGAGCTGCCGCATGAAAAACAGCCACCCAAAGCCAAAAAACAATAACTGTAAAGGGGAAAAAAAAAACACAGAGCCCCAGATTAAATCCCATTAAAATGAGGGAAATAAAGGTGGGACAATATGGGAAAAAAGGGAAATTATCATTAACAGCAAACACTGGAATGTCCCTACCATTTCTTCCTTTATTATTATGGATAAAGATGATACAAATGTTTTTTAAAGGTTATGTCCACATGTCAGTTACCTGCCCCCCACTGATATATTCAGCACATTATTACCTACATTACTAACCAGATATGTAAGGATAATAATTGTAAGCTGGCCCCTCCCTCCAAGCAGTCAATCAAGGCTGTGACAGCTGACATCGCAACCAATGACCGACTTCGGATTCTGCTGCTGCCTCCTCTGCACATGCTCAAGCTTATGAAAAGCTCATTGAACAGAGGAAGGAAGCAGATACCTTTTACAGAACACAAAATAACCTAAGATTAAATATGTGGATACAAATGCATGTGATAAACTTGTGGGCAGATAACCAACAAGTCCCCAGTGTGTGGGTGTGTTATAAGGGTGTGTTATAAGGGTGTGCTTTAAAGTGGTCCTTGGTGTTAAGCTGGGCATACATCTCGGTGTAATCTCTATGCAATATTTGATCCGACATAATAGATCGTAACCTGCTAACATTGCCGTGTTGTTTCCCAGACTAATCATTGATTGGGATTGATATAACAATTATAAAATCGCAAAACGCATAAATAAAACAATTGGGCCAGGCGGTTGCTGAAACATCAGAAAGGAAAGAAGAAAAGAACAAACTCTAGAAGGTAAGTTTGCAATGTATGGCTTTAGTTAACTAGCAGGCCAACCTTAATAGGAATGGATACCTGGACGAATCATTGAGAAAGGGAACTGTTTTTTCCGGGACCTTATGAATTCTGACCTCGTACTTTTAGATCAAATCAATACCCTAGATCAGAAGGCTTGTACATACGTTAGCTACCAAAGCAGACGAAGACTACAATTACTTTAAAGGGTATATCCAACCCCCCAAAAAACTTTCTATATTTTGTTAAAGGAGAACTAAATCCAATTTTTTATACTCCAGAATCTGAAAATAACCCCCCTAAATACACCAATAATCTATAAAATCCAACTTCAGCAAATTGTATTAAAGTAAATGTAAGCCTGTTAAGAACTGGATGAAGTATCTGTGTGTATGTGCAGTGTCAGACCACACCCCCTGACCTCAGTCACATGCTTCCGTGCTTTATCTGTCCTGTAAAAGGATTGGCTAGGGATTATTAATGGGTGTGACCAACTGTAACAAGTTTCTGCCATAGCTAAGGACTGAGCATGTGCAGAACATAATAGTCGTTGACCAAACTGTGTGATACTGGAATACTGGGAAGTAAAGCACAAACCATATGTTATTAAGGTAAATTTCCCAGCGCCCGTATCAAAATGAGAGGTAAGACACAAATTACTGGTTTTATATCAAGGTGCTTTGCCTTCTGGTTCAGTGTTGTTCTGTGGCTTTAGTTGTCCTTTAACAACCCCCCAAAATCTCGACCTCGCAAGGTTTTTAACTAACAGTACTTACCAACCTTCATTCCCTTAGTATGCTTCTGCTTGCTTCCATGCACTGAAGCAAGTAAAAGGTGCCAGACTGGCAACAGCTTATGTGATTGGCTGAGACACAATGACATACCCTTTCATTTGTTTGACAAATGCCCAATTACCAATTTGACCTACAATGTAACATGTATTGTGGCACCAACACTAAGTAACCATGACAAATGAAACACACTCACCTGTGAGATAACCATAAGGATGGAGTCCATAAGGAAGCTCATTGTGGTCAGTGCAGATAAACTTTATAACTTTTTTCCAGGTGAAAGTCTTAATATTGAAATGGAAATGCTTTTGTTCGGGCTACAGAGAGAACATTAATCTTGACATTGATTGGCATTGTATCTAGGAAGAAACGTAAATTAAACATTGCGTTCACAATTATAACATGAAAAACTAAAAGGAAAAAGTTAAAGGAAAACTAAACCCACAATCTGAATATATCTCCTCTAAAAACACCAATAAACTAAAATTCCACTACAGTAAATATTAAAGTAAATGTACGGTAACCCCCTGAAGAACTGAATGAAATAACTGTGTATGTACAGTGACTGGCCATACCCCTGATCCTTGCCTAATCTGTCCTGTAAAAGGATTGGCTAAAGGATACCAGTGGGTGTGACCAACTTTAACAACTATCTGCAGTATGTTAGGACTGAGCATGAACCAACAGTCACTGACCACACTGTGTGATGGATTATGTGCTAGTCTCCCCACCACCAAAGGCTGTCCGTTACTACCGGATGACCATCCGAAAACCAAGAGGGCTGCAAAAATCTGAAAACAACAAAAACCTGCAAAATTACAGGTCACAATCCTTCTCATTAAAAAGTGAGAGTTACAACTACAGTATCTATTAGATCAGGGATAGGAAACCATTAGCACTCCATGAACGATTATTCACCCGCAGAACGACCCCGGAGAGCGCGCACATGAACGGCCGATAATTGCATGTTTGTATGCGTTTGGTTGGAAATCATACGTTGATCCACCATGGCGGATTGACCCAACTGAACGCATACACACGTGCAACTATCGCCCGAAATGGCCTTTCGCCGAGTGAGTACCCTGAGCTCGGAGGGTCCTTCGTCCGCTGAAGAATCGTACGAGTGTATGGAGCTTTATTCGCAGGCTGAAGTTAATCATATTATTGTGGATTTATATAGCGCCAACACCTTCCGTAGCGCTTTACAATTACATGTATACATTCACATCAGGCCCTGCCCCGAAGAGCTTACAATCTAAGCACATTTATTTGACACATACAACCTATCAGTATGTCTTTATGATTGTGGAGGAAACCCACGCAAGCACGGGGAGAACATACAAACTCCTTGCAGATGTGTCCAATGGTGGATTTGAACTCAGGACTACAGCGCTGCAAAGTGTTTTTTGCAATAGAACTTCAACTCCCAGCATCCCTGACTGCCTCCTGCTGTTGCAAGCTGGGAGTTGTAGTTATTAGAATATCTGGAGGGCTCCTGGTTGCCTATTCCTGGTATAGAGGATGCAGGATTGATTTTTAAATACACCCCAAACAAACCACTGAGCTGCCTTATACACAGACTTTCACTCACTCTCTATAACCCCCATTCATTCCCACACAGCCCCCTGCCCCAGGCAAAGCCTTTCATTTCCTTCTCAACTTACCAGTCCCTGATTGCTATCTGAGCCTCATGGCCACCCTTACCCACGCAAAGGATCCTGGTAGAGAATCCTACCAACCAAAAAATAGTTCTTTAGCAAATCCTCCGCGACGATTGGTCAAATTCCCCTCCTGGTGTTCAGAGGGAGGCTTGGAACGCAGGAAGTGTCATTTGCTTCCTGTTGGAGAGCTGAGCATGCTGATTGCATTGGTACAGTGTTGGGGGAATGTGGCTATAGGTCCAATTGGACACTGTGAGGTTTAGAAGTGTCTGTAACAATAAGAGGCTTTTACTAAACTTAGTGGCATAATGACAGATTTGCAGAGGATGCTGGGAGCTGTAGTACCAATAAATAATCAGTGTACAGTCTATTGATAGGATATATTTAATCCCTCACTGCAGCTAGTTATCTACTATATAGTTTACTCTGCGTTTGTCTATAGACCAGACATAGGCAAAGTAAGGCCCGGGGGCAAAATGTGGCCCTGACTGGCCCCTCAAAACTAGACCTGTAACACCCTCCCCCCCTTATTTTTATTAAGTTTGTTTAAAAAAAAAAAAAAATTATGACTTGGTCAACTGATTAATTGGATTATTATTATTATTGATTTATATAGCGCCAACATCTTCCGTGGCGCTTTACAATTGGATATGATGGAATGGATTTAAATGATTAGTATATAGTATTATTATAATATTGTTTATTAAAATTACAGCTATTAAAAAAAAAAACATCCGGTGAACCGGGTGTATTAATTTAATCTTTCCATGGAATCTAATTTTACAATCTCTATAATGAGAAATGAGTTGAACCTATTGATTTTGGCCCATGACAATTCAAGTTTCTCATGCGGCCCCCTGTGGAATTAAATTGCCCAACCCTGCTATAGACCATAGTTCTTAAAGGGGAAGTTCAATACAAATACATATGCTTTTTATGGAAAAGGTATTTTCCCATTCCAATAACCTTCATCTGCTCATCCAGATAAATAAATCTCTCCAAAGTTCTATTCGCAGGACCTCTAATAGCGTCCATTACGGTCTCTAAACATCTGAGCATATTTGACCTGTCCAGCGTTGGCAGGTCTCCCCATTTGGTTGAAATCCTGTTTAAAGTATGAACCAGGCAACCCCACCTCCAGGACACCCACTCCCTGCCCAAAACAGTTCATTACAGACCACAGCAAAGTATAGCAAAGGGTATGAAATCAAAATGGAAGAAAATATGTAGAATAATGAAGTATGTGTAATATAATATATATATATATATATATATATATATAATGTGAACTTTTCCTTTAAAAAGAAAAAAAACCCTCTCAGAACAGGCAAGGGGGCTGCAGTTGTCCTTTAATTGGCATGGTATCTTAACAGTCCCCTTTCTAAAGGGGGATACAAATTCATATAAAACAAATTAATATAAACATACACATGTTAGAGGGGTATACAAATTCAGATTTAGCAGACCTAGTGGAAAACTACTCTAATATTAAATTAACTGGGTAACTTGAGGTTTTTGCTGGTTTGGATGAGAGGGGACAAATATTACACCTGCCTTCTTATGTTTAATAATTTGTAAGTTATTAGTGACCCTGTGTAATTACATTTTAGGGTATGTCCAACATTAAAAAAAACCTTTTTATAGTCCGGTATTGACTCCCCCTCCTGACCGGTCCTTCGCAGCCCCCTGCTCCTGTTTCACGCTCATTTTGAGTAAAACAGGAGAAGTGAGGCTTTGCGCTGACAGCCACTCTACTTCCTGGTCGCGGCTTTCAGGCAATTGAGTATGACATCACTTTGTGCCTTGAATGACAACTGCGATCAGAAAGAGCCGGCAGAGCTTCGCAGAACGGCGAGGGACCGGGGTCAGAGGCATCTTTGACAAATCTAAATAATGTGGGATCTGCCAGACTATAAAAACGTTAAAGGTCATGTCCACCCTTAAAACAAAAAAATGGTGACTGGACATATATCTGCCTACAATCCCAACTGCTAGGTGAAACAGCAGTCAATCATTTGTTATAATGCCAGTTGTCTTGATTGACTGCGTGGAGGGGAGGGTAAGTAATGTAGGTTTTTTTTTTAAGGGTGAATATGATGCCAGTTTCTACAGAGATGAATACACAGCACTGTGACATAATGTGAAGATCCATTGCTGTGTGTACAGACTGGTGTTGGACTTTTACAGTGCTGGAGTTCTAGAGAAGGAACAGATTGCACCACACTATATAGAGGCAGGCAAGGTGTATTGAGTAACTGATACTGACCCTCTGAGACATAAATACATTACAGAACACAGGTTAATAATGAGTTTATTGTGTAATCCACAAACTTTATTTAATCTGATGAACAATAACTAAACACTAATAAAATTCCAGGCTCTTGTTGAATGAACAATCAGTCTTTAGCGCTTTGTTTCAGTGCCTTGTGCTTCCCTGGCTCGATAAAAACATATTATGGTTAACAGAGAACTGGCCAAGAAAATGAAATCGAACCAACGATGATAAAATTTGAACTCTGGTTCTCCCAAAGCTTCTGTAATGGTCGTTTGGAATTGAAGAGGGATGCTTGTTCGGATAAGGAATATGGAAGACACAAAGCACATACCCTGCAAACAAAATTCAGAATGAAATAAGATGAGAGTTCTTTATTTATCCATCCATCATTTAGAGCAACAGTGAAAGCATCACATTGATTGTTACTAAATATTATACTATCAAGCGCCGGGTTACAGTTGGACTAGTTACAAATTGAAAACCCAACTACTGCTAAGCCACTAGTGGGCAGCACGGGGACACTTACCATGCTTTCAGTGAGCAGTAGAACAATGACATTGGACGTGTTGCTGTTGGAAAGGCCATAGAAAAACTGAAAAGAATAAACAGGTTTTATTTACAGTAAAAATGCTCTGTCAAGTGCTGTAACTTCTCCTGCAACCACAGCTAAAAATAGATAATAAAACATACCTTGAAGGGGAACTAAAGTGCTAAATATAATTATTTATCAAGCATTATGAATCATTTTCTTATTATACTGTAGTTGCTGTTTTTACAAGAAATCTGTTAGTATAGTTTATATGGAGCTGGGGAGTTGACTTGAACATTGCGGCAGTGTAGCTAACCCTTGTGATTAGTATGGCAGCTTCCCTGGCCGCCATGCTGGTAACATCAACAGTGCTAGAGAACCATGAGGTGCAGTAGTTGCTTTTGCATGTTTATATTACCTCCTTTAAATTTCAATACGAAGGGGTATCCCACAAACAAGATGTATCATATATAGCTTTAGTTCCCCTTTAACTAGGAACACTTTGTGTGCTGGATCATTCAGGCACACTAATCCTTCATATGTCAATATTCTCCTAAGGAAATCATATGTATCCTCTGTATATCCCCTGTATCATCCAGATCAGTATTGTCAACCTCCACCATGACATGGAATGTAAGTATGTACAGTCCCCAGACACATTATTGTGCAGTTATTTACCTTGGTGAGAGTGATCAGTAACCTACTTATAGAGGTAACAATGATTACGTTACTGTACAGTTATTTACCTTGGTGAGAGTAATCAGTAACCCCCTGATAGAGGTAATAATAATTACGTTACTGTACAGTTATTTACTTTGGTGAGCGTAATCAGTAACCCCCTGATAGAGGTAACGATGATTACGTTACTGTACAGTTATTTACCTTGGTAAGAGTGATCAGTATAAGAACTTTTATTGAATCTCTCTGTATCTTTTTTGATGATTGGTCAAAATTAGTTTTTTTTACTTTAGTTACCCTTTAAGTATGGCTGCCACAGTAATGGATAAGTAGATTAGTAGGTGTGTGTACCTGGGTCTGGTTGAGGGGGTATGTCTTTTTGTGTTTATAACCATAAAACTATCTTTTATTGAGGATAAATCTAAATTAGTTTTTTTGACTTTAGTTACCCTTTAAATATGGCTTCCATGGGAATGGAAAGGTAGGTCAGTAGGTGGGTGTACCTGGGTCTGTGTGGGGGGTTGGGGGTATCACCATTTGTATTTATGACCATGAAAAAAACAGTTTTGAAATATCCACATTTGAGGATTGTTACCATTATAGTCTATGGGAAAAAATGTCCGGAAATTCGCCGATAACACTGTAACGCTTCCTCCCCCTAAAAATCCAACCTTGCTCTCTAATTATTCATGTTAATAGTTTACTCATAAGCTATATTTTTCCCAATGTGTTTTATTTATCTTGCCATGCCAATAAAAATGTGGTTATGGCAGTTGTTGGTGGCAAACAGTGAAATACTATTGTCTTTGCATATTATATACAGGTGTGTATATGTTTATAGCAATAAAAAAGCAGAATCATTATTTCTTATGTGATTATGTTACTGGGGAATCTTCTTTGTTTTGGATAAATTGAAAGAACGTGCTTTCATCTCTTTTTATTTCGTTTGTGATGGTTATGTATGTAAACTACTGAGGCATTTGTACCAAATTCATGTGATTGTTGTTGGCCTCCCAGCAGGAGAACTAACTAGCTACAAACATGGAGTACTTAGTGCTCAGTCAGGTGCACTCTGTAAAAGGAAGTCCAATTACAAACATTTATATAGATCATTTTTATACCCAGGTGGCTGACAAAAACAAGTCAGTCCTATTTGTCATAATCACTGTCACCTGAAACAGATAACTCATCACAGATAGCATTCAGTTTGAAATGCGCAATTTCCTTGACTCATCAAACAGCCTCTAATTATATTTTGCAGATGGTGGCTGATTATTTTGATTAAGCGAAGTTCGTGTTAAGTTGGCAAATATGTTCCTTTCTAGGTTCCTTAGTGCACTTAAAGGGATGAAGACGAAATTAATAAAACGTTGCCATCCTTAGCACTTTCAGCCTTTATTTTTTGTAACAGCATCAATCCAAGAACTTCCTGAGGTTGATGTATAGCTAAGTATACAATGTAAAAAAGGAGTTTCCATTCAGAGATAAGGATTTTACTTTTATTAAAGTAGCTACCTAAATTATCAGTGTTGTGGACTGTACTATAGGCTAATGGAAAACAGCTCATTAGGATTGCTGTTCCTTTCCAGGAGAATTGAAGCAATCAAAATGTCCTAAGAGCTATAATTGCTTCCCATTCAGTGGAATGAGAATTTCTCTGCTTATAATAATATTATATTAACCATTGTATGGCTATGCAAGAAAGGCCTACACGAGATTGTAAAGCTGGACACAGTTTTACTGATTCAGATGGTTCATTATATTTTTAATGAGCATGAATCCCTTTCATTTTCCCATTAATGCCAGTAGCATTACTGTATATACCCGAGTATAAGCCAAGGTTTTCAGGTTTTAAAATTAGCCTGAAAACCTAACTTATACTCTGGCCTATCCTACCTCTGTTTCAAATGCGGTCGCAAGTCAGGAGATCCAGTAGGGAGTAACATAGGCATGCACGCACATTGACGTGAACACACGCACACCGTTACGCACCACCGCTCAAGCAAGGTAGGAGCAAGGAAGGAGTTCTACTGTCAGATGTGAAGGTAAGGTTAGAGCTAGTTTGGGGTCTATGGGCTTAGAGGTGGGTAGGAGAATTGTTAATTATGGTAAGCTTAATTAAAAGTTTGTTGAACTTTGCCACACCACATGTTTAGAAACTATAACTATAACCAGGTACCAAAGCATGCTGGGAGTTGTTGTTTTCCAAGCATCTGAAGTGCCAAAGAATTGGGGGTTATGGGATTACTGTCCATTTAAAGGGCATCTAATGTCTCAAAACAATACAGAACCAGAAGGGGGGTGGTATCTTTTGTTGAAAAGACTGCCTTCTGATTCTGTATTGTTTTGAGGCTTTAGTTGCCCTTTAAATGGACATCAGAATCCCATACATTTATCCCATACAGTAATAGCCAAATCCAGTACCGGTAACCAATGTACAAATTAAAATGATCTTGTGCCTCCTGTACAGAGTACCAATGTATTAATATAAATTATCCATTGTTCTGCACAGTTGCATTGCTATGTTAAAACATTCGGGGCACGTGTCCCAGATCTTTTGAATAGGCTATTACCTACCCATGTGCAGTGCAATCCACTGACTATTACAGGGCAGTCAGTGGCAGCTTTTGGTAATGTGAACTCACTAGCCAGATAGGCACTACTACAGTCTGTAAATTACACATTCGGGGAGATCCAATTCTGTACTCCGCATTACTTACCTTAGCCCGATCCCGCGATACAATAACGAACGTAAAAGAGATTACGTCAGTTATTGCATAGCGGGATTGGGCTAAGGTAAGAGCGTGGGTTTAACGCCTCCCACACAGTACCGTTAAGTGTCGCGCTACTATGTAGCGCAAAACTTAACGGTAGGGGTT
This sequence comes from Hymenochirus boettgeri, assembly GCA_019447015.1. NCBI lineage: Eukaryota > Metazoa > Chordata > Amphibia > Anura > Pipidae > Hymenochirus > Hymenochirus boettgeri. The sequence continues at coordinate 13,897,264 of CM033470.1, forward strand.
TTGCATGTATAGCACAGCGCTATTTCCAAAAACATTTGGAAATGGCACTGTGCTCTAAAATCCATCTAAAACCCACGTTAACCCGAAATTTCTTTTAGACGGAAAAGGCCCATAATTCCAAATATCAAGAAGTGCCTGTCTGGCCTAATGTGTTACCAAATGCTGCCAATGACTTTGCTATATGTGCTAAAATTGACAGTTTGCTACCAGTATGTGCTGAAAATGCCAGTTTGCTACCAGTATGTAGGGAGATTGCCATTTTGCCTCCAGTATATGATGAAATTCCAAGTTTGCTACCTGTATATAATGAAATTTCCATTTGCTACCAGTATATGATGAAATTGCCAGTTTGCTACCAGTATATCATAAAATTTCCAGTTTGCTACCAGTTTAATAGAATGTGCTGAAAGTGCCAGTTTACTACCAGTGCGTGATGAAATTGCCATTTTGCTGCCTTTATGTGCTGAGATATCAAGTTTGCTACTGGTATGTAATGAAATTGCCACTTTGCCACCAGTATATGATGGAATTCCCAGATTGCTACCAGTATATATTGAAATTCCAAGTTTGCTACCAGTTTAATGGAATACTGTGCTTCTGTGATTGTTTTGTGTATTTCTGTCTACCTCTTGTCTCTATCTCTGTCTTTTCCCTGGTCCTTACATGGCAGTGGTTAAAGAATGGTGCCTGTCTGGCCTAATGTGTTACCAAATGCTGCCAATGACTTTGCTATATGTGCTAAAATTGACAGTTTGCTAACAGTATGTGCTGAAAATGCCAGTTTGCTACCAGTATCTAGGGAGATTGCCATTTTGCCTCCAGTATATGATGAAATCCCTAATTTGCTACTAAGTATGTAATGAAATTGCCACTTTGCCACCAGTGTATGGTGACATTCCAAGTTTGCTACCAGTATGTGATGAAATTCCCTTTTGCTACCTTTATGTGATGAAATTCCCAGTTTGCTACCAGTATATCATAAAATTTCCAGTTTGCTACCAGTTTAATGGAATGTGCTGAAAGTGTCAGTTTGCTACCAGTACGTGATGAAATTGCCATTTTGCTGCCTTTATGTGCTGAGATATCAAGTTTGCTACTGGTATGTAATGAAACTGCCACTTTGCCACCAGTATATGGTGGAATTCCCAGATTGCTACCAGTATATATTGAAATTCCAAGTTTGCCACCTACAATGTGGGTAGGTTTCCACATTATAGTACATGTCCCCTAATGGACGGAATTACAACTGATCAGTGTCACCAATGTGGTTGCTTTGCAACACTCACAGCAATTGGTTGCATACCCACATTTTGGCCATGTTGCTTTGTCCTCAGTCACATGGTAACTTTGTAATATTCACCCTTTCTGCCTGTGACTGATCCTAGTATTTGGGTCTGTAAGGGATTGGTTACGACAACTCTAGGTGGGCCGGTGACTTCCTTGTAACAAGCCAATTCAGTAACTGAATCTGGGCATGTGTTGGGCAACTAAACAGTCTATGACTAAAAAACTGTACGTTGAATGAATAGATGTGAAAAATGGACATGAGTGCACATATTAAAGACAAATATACTGTCCTGGAGTACCCACCTTTGAAACTATACCCAAGGTTAGGTGGCCTAAACCGCTATTTCCTCCCTCCACCGCTGATTCAGCTCTAATTCGAACAGGACACTCTTGTAGGGCTTGGGTACGATCCGACTGTTATCCGACTTCACTCACCCCTCACTGTAGCCCGGGGCTTACCATAGGAAGACACAGTCTTCAGCAGCATGTTCTTCCTATTGGTCAGCTTGTGGCACAGAAGGAGGAAGTGACGGAACAGTGCGCTGGGATCAGAACTGTTAAGAGGTAATTAGAGAATGTAGAAGCTGGCATCAAACTTCAAGAGGTATAGAGAATTGAAGCTGCGCGATCAGAACTTCAAGAGGTAAGTATAGAAGTTAGAGCTGAACCCGTGTGGTGAGGACCTAGTGTTTAAGTCCTCACCTTGGTAAGTTCAAAAGGTACAAAGAAGTAGGATGGGGTCTAGTGGTTGACTATAGTTTTTCTTTAAAAAAAAAGATACATTTCTCAAAACCACAAAAATGAGGAGTAAAGACACGATTATCTTAGTTGGCCATTCAACCCCAATGTAGCAATTCAGTATACAAGTGTTATAAAACAGTACCATGACTACACAGACGTTCTTGCGCACCAGAGTTACAATCAGAAGACCAATAGAAACAGTAAGTCGGTTTTCCTCATAAACTCAACCATAAATATTTGCCACACGCGTAACTGGGAGAACAAAAGACCCAGGAAATTTGAAATATTTGCCTTGAGGTTTTTGGAATATTCCTGCGCTTCCTGCAATAAGTAAAGAAACATTTTATAAAGGGTACTTTTACTGTAAAAAATATAGAATAAATAATATCTAAATACAGAAAGATCCATCTAATCCAAAACTTTTTTCGGATTTAAAATCTGAGCTGTAATCCTGAGAAATCTATCATTTGAAATCAACAGAGCATTTCCAGGGAAAGACCCTGTCACTACCAGAAAGTAAAATAAGTGTCCATTCCCCATCCCTGACCTCTTGCCTAGTGATTGTGGCCTGTCTGCCAGCACCTTTCTTTGCAACACATTAAAGGCTTTGTACACATCTTTCTTGCCGCAATGACCTTTGCCCGCGAGGCCACAAACGAGTGTTCTGGCCGATACATCCATGTGTTTCTGCATTCGCTAAGGCGATCGTTCGATCTCCCGCCATGGAATTATCGTTGAACTGCCGTCATGTTGTAAACATGCTTGCAGTTCGTTAGTTGCAAGAAGATTGTATGTGTTAACCCAGCTTAAGAGAATAGCAGCGCAGAAAAAGACGGCAAGAGGGAGGGTAGGGGGAGATGTGACAAGCAAGCGTGTCTATGGTGAGGCTGTGCCAGATACTATAAAGTTCTGCAGACACTACAAGCAATGGCAGTGAGTAAGGGAGGGTGGGGGGAATTAGGAGCACTCCATAAACTTATAATTTAATGGTACAAAGCAAGGCACAGATAAACAGTGAGTTACGCATCATGTTTCACTTCTCTCAAATTGTAGTTTCAGACAATGTAACGTGTTTAATGTATAGTGACCCTTTAATACCAAAAACATGGATGCACTAAATTAACTATCATACAGTGTATAAGAACCGGAAGGAGCATCACCATCATACATATGGGTGTAGCATATTGCCTTATCTATACAGGTCTATATGGTCATGCTAGGGGTTAAGATATAACACTCTATAGAACAAAGAAGAAAATAATATGCCCCCCTTAACCATAACTACATGCTATAAACACCCACCCCCACACACTGACACAAAAGCCAACAGGTTTATCACAAAAATCCTGTCTGCTGAAATGATAATCTTGTAAGAGTGTAAAGTGTTACATGATCCCAGGTGAGTATTCTCTATGGCACGCAGTACACTGCTAGTGATAGAGGATAACGATGACTACAGTCTAGTCATGGATAAATAAGCTAGTGGCTAACACACACACCCCATTCAGCTCGGTGACATCACCAATCCAGAGCCTAACCCTGGCCAATATAAAACTCTTCTCCTGCTCTCCTTCCCACAACAAGTAGCCCCCACAGATTAGAGGTATAAACAGACCTCACCTCACCTGTATGGAGGTACAGTTCCTGCGCTGGGCTAAAGCTTTTACCTGCGTGGTACTTTGGTGGCTTGATAAAAATTCGGATCTGCACCACATCTGTCCAGTGATCCTATAACTTATCCCACATGTGAATGGGACGATACTCAGACTATTTTCTTTACAACTCCAAGATTTAGCATTTCAGGACGGCCATGATGATAGGAACTATCTCCACGAATTACCTTTGTTGTCCCAATGTTTGTTTCTAACTGTTTTTTATTATCATGTCCCAGCACCTTATATCGCGGTTTGTAATATCTAGATTGATTTGCCAATAAAGAGTGTTGTGATAAATTGGCCTGATGAGATATTGTTTGCCATTGGGGGGTGGTAACAGTGTGGAGTGTCTGGTTAAAGGGGACTTTTCTTCGTTGTCTATAGAGTACTATAATACAGTGTAGTTAAATATGTGCCAACCCCCCATCACCGACATTACTGTTACCCTAGTTGCATGAGGTCAGATACTCCCAGGAAAAGCTGCCGACTCAGCTCTTTCTACGGCGTCTTCACTCCTGCTGGAATCTTGGAACGCGTCTTGGATTTGGGGGTCGGGTGTACAAGGGAACAACACACAATAGGTCCCTAATATTAAAGAACATAGCCGACTAATAAAGAAAATGAGTTTACAAAATTTGAGAAAACCACTAATTATAGTTGGTAAAAATATAAAATGATTTATAAGGAATTTACATTAAATCCTCTGAGTTGTTTTTTTCTTCACAAGCAGTACCAGTAATAACTATTTAAAGGAACTTTCACTGACCAAGGCGCTGAAGAGTCCACACCTTTTATCATCCCCAGAATCCCTGGCTTATTGTCTATTTTCCCTCTCTGAAATATATTCCTTCTAACTGTGGCCGATCCTGTCAATAGAAGAAGCTCAGTAACAAGGTAAATAAAATGTCCCCCATATTTTCACTATATTTTGCAGGAAAATGTTATAAAACCCTCTGTAAAAGAAATGAGAGACTGCGTTTTTTAGACAATCTAGCATGTACATTGTTGGAGGTAGGTATGGACTAGTTTCCTTAACGCTTCAAAACACAGAACAGGGTGCTACCTATTACGATGCGCCTGTCTGTAGGGCAATTGTTAGATAAGGATCGTTAAAGTTCTTTATCATATGTGGTGTACCATACATTCACTGACTTTGCACATGGCTCAGTACATAATGAAGAATACAGTCACCAAAAGCCATGCATTGTGAAAAATGGGGGAGAATTAATGTAATCAGCGTTCCTGTGTCAAACAGGGAAAGATAATAAAAACAAATGGAAAACTGAAAAAAAAAAAAAAAATGTAAAATCCTTTCAAACAAGTGCAAACAGACGGATGAGTTTGGAATCACTACGGCGAACTAGATGTTCTTTAGCATGGGAGATAAGAGGGAGGGGTGTGAACTAGATAAGAGATTTACAGGAAACACTACGTGAGAGTCAATGTTATCTTCAGGTCGTGTTTCAAAGTCTTGGGTCCGTCGTGTTCCAGGTTTTCACATTACAATCAGAAGAATGTTCATATCACCTGTTGCCCACAATACTAGTCTGCACAAAGTGAAATGTAAAGCCTAGTACACACGTACGATTTTGACCCCACGACGCATCACCCAATTGCATGCACATGCGGGACGAGCGGCCATGGTATATCACCCCGAACGACGCCTGGACTTACGTATACACTCGTGTGATTATTGGCCCCTGCCGATGTGTTGCCTTGCCCTCGGGTACGTTCATCGGGTATGAAATCGAATTGTACGAGCCTTAACGTAGCTGGGTTCACACAAAGATCCTTCATCCTAGCTGATTGAAGTGTGTGGTCCATAGAAACGTAAGCTGGTACACACAAAGATCCTTCATCCTAGCTATTGAAGTGTGTGTCCATAGAAACGTAAGCTGGTACACACCAAAGATCCTTCATCTTAGCTGAATGAAGTGTGTGGTCCTAGAAACTTAAGCTGGGTACACACAAAGATCCTTCATCTAGCTGATTGAAGTGTGTGGTCCTAAGAACTTAAGCTGGGTTCACACAAAGATCCTTCATCCTAGCTGATTGAAGTGTGTGGTCCATAGAACGTAAGCTGGGTACACACAAAGATCCTTCATCCTAGCTGATTGAAGTGTGTGGTCCATAGAAACGTAAGCTGGGTGTCACACAAAGATCCTTCATCCTAGCTGATTGAAGTGTGTGGTCCATAGAAACGTAAGCTGGGTTCACACAAAGATCCTTCATCCTAGCTGATTGAAGTGTTGGTCCATAGAAACGAAGCTGGGTACCACAAAGATCCTTCATCCATAGCTGATTGAAGTGGTGTGGTCCATAGAAACGTAAGCTGGTACACACAAAGATCCTTCATCTAGCTGAAATGAAGTGTGTGGCCATAGAAACGTAAGCTGGGTACCACAAAGATCCTTCATCCGAGCTGATTGGAATGTGTGGGTCATAGAAAAGTAAGCTGGGTAACACAAGATCCTTCATTCCTAGCTGATAAGTGTGTGGTTCCATAGAACTCTAGCTGGGTACACACAAAGATCCTTCATCCTAGCTGATGAAGTGTGTGGTCCATAGAAACGTAAGCTGGGTACACACAAGATCCTTCATCCTGCTGTTGAAGTGTGTGGTCCATAAACGTAGCTGGGTTCACACAAGATCCTTCATCTAGCTGATTGAAGTGTGTGGTCCATAGAAACGTAAGCTGGGTACACACAAAGATCCTTATCCTAGCTGACTGAAGTGTGTGGTCCATAGAACGCAAGCTGGGTACACACAAAGATCCTTCATCCTAGCTGATTGAAGTGTGTGTTCCATAGAAACGCAAGCTGGGTACACACAAAGATCCTTCATCCTAGCTGATTGAAGTGTGTGGTCCATAGAAAACGTAAGCTGGGTACACACAAAGATCCTTCACCTAGCTGAATGAAGTTGTGTTGTCCATAGGAAACGCAAGCTGGGACACACAAAGATTCCTTCATCCTAGCTTATTGAAGTGTGTGGTCCATAGAAACGCAAGCTGGTACACACAAAGATCCTTCATCCTAGCGATTGAAGTATGTGGTCCATAGAAACGTAAGCTTGTTCACACAAGATCCTTCATCCTAGCTAAATGAAGTGTGTGTCCTAGAAACGTAAGCTGGGTTCCACAAAAGATCCTTCATCCTAGTGATTGAAGTGTGTGGTCCATAGAAACGCAAGCTGGGTTCACACAAAATCCTTCATCCTAGCTGAATGAAGATGTGGTCCAATTAAATACTACCTATCGGCGGTGGTTTCGAATCCTCCAATTTTTGGTCCCTTTTAAATCGACCGTTAGACACTGTTATGTCGGTTGGTCCGAATTATGGATGGTGTGTACCCAGCTTAAGGGCAAGACTACATCAATCCATTTTAACGCACCAATCCCCAATTGCATGTTAGAAAGCGCACACTAGTGTTGGCCGATTGTCTGTTAAAACCAGTGCGCTGGAGTCTGTTGAGCTCGATACGATTTTCCAGAGCGCATGTGCTCTGATAGCACAATAATGCACATTGCGGCCAGGAGGACGGCAAAATGCGTGCACTTAGTGCGGGTACCGTACGGTCTAGTGTCAACTCGCCTTAGTGCACTACATGCCCCAATGCTTACATTTCACCAGGGGTGTTTCCACACAAAGCTGGTAACAGAGTTCATGTTCCTGTTACGGATTCACTTTAAGACAGGGACACACTAGCGATTTTTCCTCCTGACCGACCATTCTTTCGGTCAAAAGCAGCCGCGTCCGACAGTTACCGTCACCGAACGGACGAGGTTTTCCACCACGTCCTTTCGTCGATTCAGGCATGGGCCGTCATTCAGATGCATAATTTTGGTCCGATCGACCGATACACTGAACTACGGTCGATCGGACCGAAATATCTCATCGTGTGAACCCAGCTTTAGTTACCTTGTTATCATTAACACTAATGAAGATCTGTCCCACAAACACTGCAGATAATCCATTGTACCCATTTAGCAGAGAGGAGAGAGGCATGCAATGAGTAGTCACTTACTTTATAGTTTAAACTAAAGATGTTAAAACATAAGCTTACCCCCCCAAAAATGTATAAGACCTATGCTGGTCCCTTTAACCAGCATTGGTTAAAGGGACTAAGCACAATGTGGTTGAAATACTTTGATTTTGGTAAGTAAAGAGAGGTTTTATGGTTATGTCGAAACGCGTGTGTGTATGGCGGGGATCTGAATGTTTTAATAAAGCTATCATTTTATGGGAAATTCTATGTGCCGCTCTGATTTGAAGCGAGTGGGGATTGTACCTTCCATGTACTCACATTTCGAGAGGTCACTCTAGCAATAGTTCAGGACACATCGTGTTAAAAAGGCTTGATGAAGCAAGAGGGACATCTACTGGCAAACTGTGGAATTGTTATTGCCTACAAAAAAATGGAGAACGTATAGTATCCGATTTATTTTATTTTATATATTATTATATATATTATATATATATTATATATATTTATTTGAACTAACAATAGTTTTCTTAATAGATTAACTTTGAGGAGCTTCCTCCCTTCCTCAGACCTTTACATTATCTGTAAAAGCTAATTTTTAAAGAAAACGATTGTTAGTGCAAAGCAAATAAAAAGAGTATCATATACTATATGCTTGTGAAGGTTCTCATTCATCCAGGTCATGGTATATCTGTGTATTCAATTAGATCAACTGGACTGAAATGTAGTTCTTGAGACGTTTCGCTAGTCATCCGACTGGCTTTCTCAATTCAGAATGACTTGTACAAGAATCTGTGGCAATTAATGTACCCTGGAAAATCCCAATTAGCATATCACAGCCTAGTGTTAAGGGTGTGATTAGATAGTGGCTAAGAGGTGTTATAGGAACGCCCAGGGTAAGGTGTCAAAACAGCATTGTACATGGCAGACAGTTGTTTTTGTATGAGCCACAAGTGCACAATCAACTGAAATATTAGGTGATCATATCATTAAGAAAAATTAAAGCATACAATCCACCCCTTTCCCCAGATTCTATGATTATACAAGGGGGGGCTGAATTGAACGAGGATTTGGAAATTAAGATCAACACTGGTCACCATGATTTTGGTTAAGGGTAGGTCCACCTGAAAAATAAAGACCAGAAAATATGTTTCTTTAGATGAACAGAAGGTGAGAGAGAATCCCATTCTGACTTTTACATCCAGTTTTCCCAAACCCATAGCTAGGGGTGCCATCGCTATGCGATCAGGGGAAACCTTCCCCTCTGCTGCACCGATGTTAAAATCAGAATGGGAGTAAGACTGTAATCTCTCCCCTCCTGATCACCTAAAGAAGCATTTTACCACTTATTTTTCAGGTAGACATACCCTTTAAACAAAATGCAAGGTACATCGGGCACCAGTGTGGACATGCCTTAATAATAAACATGTGCTCTAAATGTACCTTTTTTCTTACTGACATCATGTCGTTAGTTTGTAGCAATCGTCTTTCCTCCAGCGCCATGATGTCATAATCGGTCACGTTCCTAAAAACAAAACAAATTCACAGCAAAAGGTTCTGTAAAAGGTGCAGAATAGACTTATTGTAGTAAGCGTGGGATGGAGGTCACCTACCTGAGGAAGTAAGACATGTAGGTGTTAAGGCAATTCACAGCACCAAATCCAGACAACAAGGCCATTAGTGTCACCCCGATCACCCCCACCTGCTAATTAGCTGTTCGATGGACAGTATTCCTGCAAGAATGGAATGATTAAGCACCAGCAGAATAACAGGTCTAACATTCAATTCTACAAATCTGCACCTACCAGTTTCTTTCAACTGGCTACTACACGTAACCTTACACACCACACATCGATATACAGACTTACCATGCTTGGGCTGAGTATAGGAAATGGATCTCCCAGTTTCCAAAAGAAATACATGAATGTCAGCCATACGAGCGGAAAATAGTAACCGCTGACGATGCACTGGGAAGAGAAACCATTAGAAGGACGCCATGTGTTTCAATGTCTCAGCATGAAAGGAGATAATATACAATATGAAATATTTATGGTCAGGTAAACTCAGATACAAGTCTTGGAATTTTCCCTAAAATGCCCATAAACCTAATATAATTAGATCAACTTAGAGCTAGGCCCCACTAGATCCGGTTCAGTGCACATGTGATCACCATTTTCTATTTTGTGAATCCCTGCATTCCGATAACGGAATATTGTGAGCGTTACCATGCGTTGTAGTGTGGCCGCAGCCTAGGGAGTTGGATGCAGGAACAGATTTTCTTTCTAATTATATATTCAAACACCAAACATTTCCCTGAATTGCAACACAAAGAAAAACACACAGACTATGAATTGTAACGAAAATAAAATGCAGTTAAGTTCTGTGTCTTCTGTATAGGTTTATGTAATGTAAACCTCTAACATTCGTTGGGCTCTTTAGGGTTTAGAAAGAAGGGCTAGCCTTTCCTATTGGTTCTAAGGAAGCCAATCGGATGTTTAAAAGAGATTCATTCATGAATGAAGGGTTAAACTCATAGATTTGCAATCCCAATGTAAACATAGAGTACACCTTCTAGAAGGGATTTGTACTCACACAGTCGAATATTGCTCACCACAAAGTAGCCAATGAATAAGCACCACGAAAACAAGGACCAGAGAATCACACAGAGATTCAACTTCTGTGAAAGTAACGGAGCTGAGAAGAAAGACGACAATTAATGTTTGATTTAGGACTTTACCTATGTGATGGTAACACGGACATCACAAACCTGCTGTTAAAGGCCCAAAATCTCAAAATGATAAGTTCAAACATTGTGCAGGAGAGGGCAAAGGTCACTGTAAGACAACTTGTACAGTACTGGCGGACCTACACAGGGAAACATCAATAATCACCAATTACCACTCCTGTCACTTCAGTGTTAATCATTAAAGGGCAACTGTGGTCTCCAAATAAGTTAGTTTAAATGAAAGGCCAGTTTTCCTACCTTTAAAACGAGCCATCATTCACCTCTCTCATTCTCCACAGCCCAAGATATAAAGAAATGACTGACCAAAAAGTTAATGGGTGGGAGGCTGACATGTGACATTCCTAAGGCTTCTCCTGCACAGTGCCGCCGGTGAGCACAGCCTCAGCCCCTCATGTGTGTGAGGGAGACAGGAAGTCCCTCCTCCTCTCTCTGTGGTGAAGTCCTGACAGAGAAGGTAAGGGGATCTACAGCCCTTCTCTCTCACTATGTGAAAACACCTTTTCAGGCAAAGTTCTCACTCTGCCTGAAAAGGGTTTCCACAGAGTTTTCATGGGGGTAGGGGGGCGCCCGCGAGTGGGCGGGGCCACATGGGGCTGTAAGGGAATGGGCCATGGGGGCCTGCAACTGGAGGGATCATGGGGTCCATGAGTGGGAGGGACCAGGGGGGGCTGCAAGGGGAGAGACACAGACAGATTGACTGACAGGTTTCAAGCAGGAAGCAGGAAGTGCAAGGGGACCGGGTGATGCTGCTGCCATATCAACACACAAAATGTAAATATCTTCAAAACTATGCAAAATAACATGGAAATAAATTGCAAAAACTCTCAGGGGAGCAATTCCTATCAATTTACCTAAAGTCATTTTTGACCACAGTTCCTCTTTAATACTTACACAGTAAATAATACTTCCACAGTAATAAATACTTCCATAGTAATTAATACTTCCACAGTAATTCATTCTTACACAGTAATCCATACTTAGGCTGAGACCACACTGCAACGCACAGGAATCGCGCACACAATCACAAGCGTTTGCACATGCGATTTTGCCGTTTTCCGTTAGGGAAACGCATGTGTTAACGCACCAAAAATGGTGAACGCATGTGTTACTAAAACAAACACGAACGGATGCGCATTGTTCCCGCGATTTCCGTTTTAGCGAAAATTGTGAAAAATGCACTAGTGTGACCTACCACTTATAGTAATCCGCACTTACACTGTAATAAATACTTCCAACATAAATTAATACTTCCACAGTTTAATCTTCCCAGTAATTAATACTTCCACAGTAATTAATACTTCCAGTAATTAATACTTCCACAATAAATCAGACTCACCTCATAGTTCTTTAAGAGCTGCCGCATGAAAAACAGCCACCCAAAGCCAAAAAACAAACAATAACTGTAAAGGGAAAAAAAAAACACAGAGCCCCAGATTAAATCCCATTAAAATGAGGAAAAAAGTGGGACAATGGGAAAAAAGGGATTTATCATTAACAGCAAACACTGGAATGTCCCTACCATTTCTTCTTTATTATTATGGATAAAGATGATACAAATGTTTTTTAAAGGTTATGTCCACATGTCAGTTACCTGCCCCCCACTGATATATTCAGCACATATTAACCTACATTACTAACCAGATATGTAAGGATAATAATTGTAAGCTGGCCCCTCCCTCCAAGCAGTCATCAAGGCTGTGACAGCTGACATCGCAAACCAATGACCGACTTCGGATTCTGCTGCTGCCTCCTCTGCACATGCTCAAGCTTATGAAAAGCTCATTGAACAGAGGAAGGAAGCAGATACCTTTTACAGAACACAAAATACCTAAGATTAAATATGTGGATACAAATGCATGTGATAAACTTGTGGGCAGATAACCAACAAGTCCCCAGTGTGTGGGTGTGTTATAAGGGTGTGTTATAAGGTTGTGCTTTAAAGTGGTCCTTGGTGTTAAGCTGGGCATACATCTCGGTGTAATCTCTATGCAATATTTGATCCGACATAATAGATCGTAACCTGCTAACATTGCCGTGTTGTTTCCCAGACTAATCATTGATTGGGATTGATATAACAATTATAAAATCGCAAAACGCATAAATAAAACACATTGGGCCAGGCGGTTGCTGAAACATCAGAAAGGAAAGAAGAAAAGAACAAACTCTAGAAGGTAAGTTTGCAATGTATGGCTTTAGTTAACTAGCAGGCCAACCTTAATAGGAATGGATACCTGGACGAAATCATTGAGAAAGGGAACTGTTTTTTCCGGGACCTTATGAATTCTGACCTCGTACTTTTAGATCAAATCAATACCCTAGATCAGAAGGCTTGTACATACGTTAGCTACCAAAGCAGACGAAGACTACAATTACTTTAAGGTATATCCCCCCCCAAAAAACTTTCTATATTTTGTTAAAGGAGAACTAAATCCAATTTTTTATACTCCAGAATCTGAAAATAACCCCCCTAAATACCCAATAATCTATAAAATCCAACTTCAGCAAATTGTATTAAAGTAAATGTAAGCCTGTTAAAACGGATGAAGTATCTGTGTGTATGTGCAGTGTTCAGACCACACCCCCTGACCTCAGTCACATGCTTCCGTGCTTTATCTGTCCTGTAAAAGGATTGGCTAGGGATTATTAATGGGTGTGACCAACTGTAACAAGTTTCTGCCATAGCTAAGGACTGAGCATGTGCAGAACATAATAGTCGTTGACCAAACTGTGTGATACTGAATACTGGGAAGTAAGCACAAACCATAGTTATTAAGGTAAATTTCCCAGCGCCCGTATCAAAATGAGAGGTAAGACACAATTTACTGGTTTTATATCAAGGTGCTTTGCCTTCTGGTTCAGTGTTGTTCTGTGGCTTTAGTTTTCCTTTACAACCCCCCAAAATCTCGACCTCGCAAGGTTTTTAACTAACAGTACTTACCAACCTTCATTCCCTTAGTATGCTTCTGCTTGCTTCCATGCACTGAAGCAAGTAAAAGGTGCCAGACTGGCAACAGCTTATGTGATTGGCTGAGACACAATGACATACCCTTTCATTTGTTTGACAAATGCCATTACCAATTTGACCTACAATGTAACATGTATTGTGGCACCAACACTAAGTAACCATGACAAATACACACTCACCTGTGAGATAACCATAAGGATGGAGTCCATAAGGAGCTCATTGTGGTCAGTGCAGATAAACTTTATAACTTTTTTCCAGGTGAAAGTCTTAATATTGAAATGGAAATGCTTTTTGTTCGGGCTACAGAGAGAACATTAATCTTGACATTGATTGGCATTGTATCTAGGAGAAACGTAAATTAAACATTGCGTTCACAATTATAACATGAAAAACTAAAAGGAAAAAGTTAAAGGAAAACTAAACCCACAATCTGAATATATCTCCTCTAAAAACACCAATAAACTAAAATTCCACTACAGTAAATATTAAAGTAAATGTACGGTAACCCCCTGAAGAACTGAATGAAATAACTGTGTAGTACAGTGACTGGCATACCCCTGTCCTTGCCTAATCTGTCTGCTGTAAAAGGATTGGCTAAAGGATACCAGTGGGTGTGACCAACTTTAACAACTATCTGCAGTATGTTAGGACTGAGCATGAACCAACAGTCACTGACCACACTGTGTGATGATTATGTGCTAGTCTCCCCACCACCAAAGGCTGTCCGTTACTACCGGATGACCATCCGAAAACCAAGAGGGCTGCAAAAATCTGAAAACACACAAAAACCTGCAAAATTACGGTCACAATCCTTCTCATTAAAAGTGAGAGTTACAACTACAGTATCTATTAGATCAGGGATAGGAAACCATTAGCACTCCATGAACGATTATTCACCCGCAGAACGACCCCGGAGAGCGCGCACATGAACGGCCGATAATTGCATGTTTGTATGCGTTTGGTTGGAAATCATACGTTGATCCACCATGGCGGATTGACCCAACTGAACGCATACACACGTGCAACTATCGCCCGAAATGCCTTTCGCCGAGTGAGTACCCTGAGCTCGGAGGGTCCTTCGTCCGCTGAAGAATCGTACGAGTGTATGGAGCTTTATTCGCAGGCTGAAGTTAATCATATTATTGGGGATTTATATAGCGCCAACACCTTCCGTACGCTTTACAATTACATGTATACATTCACATCAGGCCCTGCCCCGAAGAGCTTACAATCTAAGCACATTTATTTGACACATACAACCTATCAGTATTGTCTTTGATTGTGGAGGAAACCCACGCAAGCACGGGGAGAACATACAAACTCCTTGCAGATGTGTCCAATGGTGGATTTGAACTCAGGACTACAGCGCTGCAAAGTGTTTTTTGCATAGAACTTCAACTCCCAGCATCCCTGACTGCCTCCTGCTGTTGCAAGCTGGGAGTTGTAGTTATTAGAATATCTGGAGGGCTCCTGGTTGCCTATTCCTGGTATAGAGGATGCAGGATTGATTTTAAATACACCCCAAACAAACCACTGAGCTGCCTTATACACAGACTTTCACTCACTCTCTATACCCCATTCATTCCCCCACAGCCCCCTGCCCAGCAAAGCCTTTCATTTCCTTCTCAACTTACCACGTCCCTGATTGCTATCTGAGCCTCATGCCACCCTTACCCCACGCAAAGGATCCTGGTAGAGAATCCTACCAACCAAAAAATAGTTCTTTAGCAAATCCTCGCGACGATTGGTCAAATTCCCCTCCTGGTGTTCAGAGGGAGGCTTGGAACGCAGGAAGTGTCTGCTTCCTGTTGAGAGCTGAGCAGCTGATTGCATTGGTACAGTGTTGGGGGAATGTGGCTATAGGTCCAATTGGACACTGTGAGGTTAGAAGTGTCTGTAACAATAAGAGGCTTTTACTAAACTTAGTGCATAATGACAGATTTGCAGAGGATGCTGGGCGTTTAGTACCAATAAATAATCAGTGTACTTCTATTGATAGGATATTTTAATCCCTCACTGCAGCTAGTTATCTACTATATAGTTTACTCTGCGTTTGTCTATAGACCAGACATAGGCAATAAGGCCGGGGGCAAAATGTGGCCCTGACTGGCCCCTCAAACTAGACTACCGAACACCCCTCCCCCCCTTATTTTTATTAAGTTTGTTTAAAAAAAAAAAAAATTATGACTTGGTCAACTGATTAATTGGATTATTATTATTATTGATTTATTAGCCAACATCTTCCGTGGCGCTTTACAATTGGATATGATGGAATGGATTTAAATGATTAGTATATAGTATTATTATAATATTGTTTATTAAAATTACAGCTATTAAAAAAAAAACATCCGGTGAACCGGGTGTATTAATTTAATCTTTCCATGGAATCTAATTTTACAATCTCTATAATGAGAAATGAGTTGAACCTATGATTTTGGCCCATGACAATTCAAGTTTCTCATGCGGCCCCCTGTGGAATTAAATTGCCCAACCCTGCTATAGACCATAGTTTCTTAAAGGGGAAGTTCAATACAAATACATATGCTTTTTATGGAAAAGGTATTTTCCCATTCCAATAACCTTCATCTGCTCATCCAGATAAATAAATCTCTCCAAAGTTCTATTCGCAGGACCTCTAATAGCGTCCATTACGGTCTCTAAACATCTGAGCATATTTGACCTGTCCAGCGTTGGCAGGTCTCCCCATTTGGTTGAAATCCTGTTTAAAGTATGAACCAGGCAACCCACCTCCAGGACACCCACTCCCTGCCCAAAACAGTTCATTACAGACCACAGCAAAGTATAGCAAAGGGTATGAAATCAAAATGAAGAAAATATGTAGAATAATGAGTATGTGTAATATAATAATATATATATATATATATATATAATGTGAACTTTTCCTTAAAAAGAAAAAAAACCCTCTCAGAACAGGCAAGGGGGCTGCAGTTGTCCTTTAATTGGCATGGTATCTAACAGTCCCCTTCTAAGGGGGATACAAATTCATAAAAACAAATTAATATAACATACACATGTTAGAGGGGTATACAAATTCAGATTTAGCAGACCTAGTGGAAAACTACTCTAATATTAAATTAACTGGGTAACTTGAGGTTTTTGCTGGTTTGGATGAGAGGGGACAAATATACACCTGCCTTCTTATGTTTAATAATTTGTAAGTTATTAGTGACCCTGTGTAATTACATTTTAGGGTATGTCCAACATTAAAAAAAACCTTTTTATAGTCCGGTATTGACTCCCCCTCCTGACCGGTCCTTCGCAGCCCCCTGCTCCTGTTTCACGCTCATTTTGAGTAAAACGGAGAAGTGAGGCTTTGCGCTGACAGCCACTCTAACTTCCTGGTCGCGGCTTTCAGGCAATTGAGTATGACATCACTTTGTGCCTTGAATGACAACTGCGATCAGAAAGAGCCGGCAGAGCTTCGCAGAACGGCGAGGGACCGGGGTCAGAGGCATCTTTGACAAATCTAAATAATGTGGGATCTGCCAGACTATAAAAACGTTAAAGGTCATGTCCACCCTTAAAACAAAAAAATGGTGACTGGACATATATCTGCCTACAATCCCAACTGCTAGGTGAAACAGCAGTCAATCATTTGTTATAATGCCAGTTGTCTTGATTGACTGCGTGGAGGGGAGGGTAAGTAATGTAGTTTTTTTTTTAAGGGTGAATATGATGCCAGTTTCTACAGAGATGAATACACAGCACTGTGACACTAATGTGAAGATCCATTGCTGTGTGTACAGACTGGTGTGGACTTTTACAGTGCTGGAGTTCTAGAGAAGGAACAGATTGCACCACACTAATATAGGCAGGCAAGGTGTATTGAGTAACTGATACTGACCCTCTGAGACATAAATACATTACAGAACACAGGTTAATAATGAGTTTATTGTGTAATCCACAAACTTTATTTAATCTGATAACAATAACAAAAACACTAATAAAATTCCAGGCTCTTGTTGAATGAACAATCAGTCTTTAGCGCTTTGTTTCAGTGCCTTGTGCTTCCCTGGCTCGATAAAAACATATTATGGTTAACAGAACTCCAAGAAAATGAAATCGAACCAACGATGATAAAATTTGAACTCTGGTTCTCCCAAGCTTCTGTAATGGTCGTTTGGAATTGAAGAGGATGCTTGTTCGGATAAGGAATATGGAAGACACAAAGCACATACCCTGCAAACAAATTCAGAATGAAATAAGATGAGAGTTCTTTATTTATCCATCCATCATTTGAGCAACAGTGAAAGCATCACATTGATTGTTACTAATATTATACTATCAAGCGCCGGGTTACAGTTGGACTAGTTACAAATTGAAAACCCAACTACTGCTAAGCCACTATGGGCAGCACGGGGACACTTACCATGCTTTCAGTGAGCAGTAGAACAATGACATTGGACGTGTTGCTGTTGGAAAGGCCATAGAAAAACTGAAAAGAATAAACAGGTTTTATTTACAGTAAAAATGCTCTGTCAAGTGCTGTAACTTCTCCTGCAACCACAGCTAAAAATAGATAATAAAACATACCTTGAAGGGGAACTAAAGTGCTAAATATAATTATTTATCAAGCATTATGAATCATTTTCTTATTATACTGTAGTTGCTGTTTTTACAAGAAATCTGTTAGTATAGTTTATATGGAGCTGGGGAGTTGACTTGAACATTGCGGCAGTTAGCTAACCCTTGTGATTAGTATGGCAGCTTCCCTGGCCGCCATGCTGGTAACATCAACAGTGCTAGAGACCATGAGGTGCAGTAGTTGCTTTTGCATGTTTATATTACCTCCTTTAAATTTCAATACGAAGGGGTATCCCACACAAGATGTATCATTATAGCTTTAGTTCCCCTTTAAACTAGGAACACTTTGTGTGCTGGATCATTCAGGCACACTAATCCTTCATATGTCATATTCTCCTAAGGAAATCATATGTATCCTCTGTATATCCCCTGTATCATCCAGATCAGTATTGTCAACCTCCACCATGACATGGAATGTAGTATGTACAGTCCCCAGACACATTATGTGCAGTTATTTACCTTGGTGAGAGTGATCAGTAACCTACTTATAGAGGTAACAATGATTACGTTACTGTACAGTTATTTACCTTGGTGAGAGTAATCAGTAACCCCCTGATAGAGGTAACAATGATTACGTTACTGTACAGTTATTTACCTTGGTGAGAGTGATCAGTAACCCCGATAGAGGTAACAATGATTACATTACTGTACAGTCATTTACCTTGGTAAGAGTGATCAGTAACCCCGATAGAGGTAACGATGATTATGTTACTGTACAGTTATTTACCTTGGTGAGAGTGATCAGTAACCCCGATAGAGGTAACAATGATTACATTACTGTACACTTATTTACCTTGGTGAGAGTGATCAGTAAACCCCTGATAGAGGTAACAATGATTACGTGACTGTACAGTTATTTACCTTGGTGAGAGTGATCAGTAACCCTGATAGAGTATATCTGTTGTATTCAATTAGATCAACTGGACTTGAAATGTAGTTCTTGAAGACGTTTCGCTAGTCATCCGACTGGCTTTCTCAATTCTGAATTGAGAAAGCCAGTCGGATGACTAGCGAAACGTCTTCAAGAACTACATTTCAAGTCCAGTTGATTTAATTGAATACAACGATATACCATGACCTGGATGAATGAGAACCTTCACAAACCCTGATAGAGGTAACAATGATTACGTTACTGTACACTTATTTACCTTGGTGAGAGTAATCAGTAACCCCCTGATAGAGGTAACAATGATTATGTTACTGTACAGTTATTTACCTTGGTGAGAGTGATCAGTAACCCCCTAATAGAGTACGATGATTACGTTACTGTAAGTTATTTACCTTGGTGAGAGTGATCAGTAAACCCCTGATAGAGGTAACGATGATTACGTTACTGTACAGTTATTTACCTTGGTGAGAGTGATCAGTAACCCCCTGATAGAGGTAACGATGATTACGATACTGTACAGTTATTTACCTTGGTAAGAGTGATCAGTAACCCTGATAGAGGTAACAATGATTACGTTACTGTACAGTTATTGCCTTGGTGAGAGTGATCAGTAACCCCTTGATAGAGGTAACAATGATTACGTTACTGTACAGTTATTTACCTTGGTGAGAGTGATCAGTAAACCCCTGATAGAGGTAACGATGATTACGTTACTGTACAGTTATTTACCTTGGTGAGAGTGATCAGTAACCCCCTGATAGAGGTAACAATGATTACGTTACTGTACAGTTATTTACCTTGGTGAGAGTGATCAGTAACCCCCTGATAGAGGTAACAATGATTACGTTACTGTACAGTTATTTACCTTGGTAAGAGTGATCAGTAACCCTGATAGAGGTAACAATGATTACGTTACTGTACAGTTATTTACCTTGGTGAGAGTGATCAGTAACCCCCTGATAGAGGTAACGATGATTACGTTACTATACAGTTATTTACCTTGGTAAGAGTGATCAGTAACCCTGATAGAGGTAACAATGATTACGTTACTCTACAGTTATTTACCTTGGTGAGAGTAATCAGTAACCCCCTGATAGAGGTAACAATGATTACGTTACTGTACAGTTATTTACCTTGGTGAGAGTGATCAGTAACCCCCTGATAGAGGTAACAATGATTACGTTACTGTACAGTTATTTACCTTGGTGAGAGCAATCAGTAACCCCCTGATAGAGGTAATAATAATTACGTTACTGTACAGTTATTTACTTTGGTGAGCGTAATCAGTAACCCCCTGATAGAGGTAACGATGATTACGTTACTGTACAGTTATTTACCTTGGTAAGAGTGATCAGTAACCCTGATAGAGGTAACAATGATTACGTTACTGTACAGTTATTTACCTGGTGAGAGTGATCAGTAAACCCTGATAGAGGTAACGATGATTACGTTACTGTACAGTTATTTACCTTGGTGAGAGTGATCAGTAACCCCCTGATAGAGGTAACAATGATTACGTTACTGTACAGTTATTTACCTTGGTAAGAGTGATCAGTAACCCTGATAGAGGTAACAATGATTACGTTACTGTACAGTTATTTACCTTGGTGAGAGTGATCAGTAACCCCCTGATAGAGGTAACGATGATTACGTTACTGTACAGTTATTTACCTTGGTAGAGTGATCAGATAACCCGATAGAGGTAACAATGATTACGTTACTGTACAGTTATTTACCTTGGTGAGAGTGATCAGTAACCCCCTGATAGAGGTAACAATGATTACGTTACTGTACAGTTATTTACCTTGGTGAGAGTGATCAGTAACCCCCTGATAGAGGTAACAATGATACGTTACTGTACAGTTATTTACCTTGGTGAGAGTGATAGTAACCCCCTGATAGAGGTACAATTATACGTTACTGTACAGTTTATTCCTTGGTGAGAGTGATCAGTAACCCCCTGATAGAGTAATAATGATTACGTTACTGTACAGTTATTTACCTTGGTGAGAGTAATCAGTAACCCCCTGATAGAGGTAACGATGATGATTCCGACAAGGATGAAGGAAATGTGCTGAGACCAGAACGTCGTCTACACAGGGTGGAAACAGTTGGGATTATTACAATGCTGGGCAAATCCATCCTCCTACCCCTAAAAAGAAATACCCTGACAAGGACCGTCTGGCTCCATTCACACATTTTACAATATTATACAAATACCCATTACTTGGGTACCCATAACTCAGTTTCCATAATAAGGTGACATCTATCTAGAATAGAAACCGGAGCCACCCAATCAGCTATTACCAAGACAATCATTTAAGAGTTTTGCAAAGTGAACGGCAATACAGAACTGAGTCTTTTTTCCTCAATATGATCACATGAGCAATGTCTTCAGACCCTGGCAGGTAGTTAGATCCTGGAACACACTGGCCAATATTTCATCCCAGGGAGAAATTGCACCTGCAACTACCAAGATGACTGACAGCAAAAAAATGGCCATTCATAGCAAATGAGTAGTCTTGCTACAAACATTTCTTCCAACATTATGTGTGTTTCAGCTATGAAAGCAGCAGATGAACACTTAAAGGGCAGGTCCACTCCTAAAATAAAAAATAATTATATAGGTAAATCACCCCCCCCCCCCAAACCCCAAAGCTGCAAAAGTTGGAAGTTGGATAGATGTAAGACTAACATCCTGTTTTTTCCAGTAAGCAGCTGTCAGCCAGTGACATCACAGCTTCCTCCTCTGAGCATGTGCAAGCTTGTTAAAGAGCTTGGAGAGGAGAAAGAAACCATTTGAGAGGCAGAGGGAAGGTGGAGCAGAACATTTCACTCATGACAGGTCCTACAACTTTCTAACTATTGGGTTTCGGAGGTGTAAAATAGTGGGTGTCATGTTGTGTACTGTGTTGGTGTACATATTATCGGGGGCACAATGTTGGATGTACATAATATTGGGCACACAGCATCGGGAGTACATAGTATCGGTATACATAGTATCAGGGCACATAGCGTCAGGTGTACATAGTATCGCAGACACATAGCATGCGTGTACCTAGTATTGCAGGCACATAGTGTCGGGTGTACATAGAATTGCGGGCACATAGTGTCGGGTGTACATAGTATCGTGGACACAGCATCGGGTGTACATAGTATTATGGGCACATAGTGCCGGGTGTACATAGAATTGCGGGCACATAGTGTTGGGTGTACATAGTATCGTGGACACAGCATCGGGTGTACATAGTATTATGGGCACATAGTGCCGGGTGTACATAGAATTGTGGGCACATAGTGTCGGGTGTACATAGTATCGTGGACACAGCATCGGGTGTACATAGTATTATGGGCACATAGTGCCGGGTGTACATAGAATTGCGGGCACATAGTGTCGGGTGTACATAGTATCGTGGACACCACATCGGGTGTACATAGTATTATGGGGCACATAGTGCCGGGTGTACTGAATTGCGGGCACATAGTGTCGGGTGTACATAGTATCGTGGACACAGCATCGGGTGTACATAGTATTATGGGCACATAGTGCCGGGTGTATATAGAATTGCGGGCACATAGTGTCGGGTGTACATAGTATCGTGGACACAGCATCGGGTGTACATAGTATTATGGGCACATAGTGCCGGGTGTACACTGTGATGCACTATATAAACTCCTAATCTTACATCAAACTGTATTTCCAGATAGTCCACTATGATCTCAATCCCTCTTGTTACTGGGTCTCTCTTCTCAGCGCGATCAAACACGATATTAATGGTCGCCTGATTGAAGTAAAAATGTAAAACTGTGTTGGTTTTAATTTGCATCTACACCCAAAACAAAAAACTGCTCAGTTGTTATTTACACACCCCATACTGATCTATCCAGCACAATATTAGATCCATTACTAACCAGATATTTAAGGATAACTAGAAAGGGAAAGTTTAAGTATAAACTTTAAATTTGGCTTGAAGGGAATTGAGTGTTTGTGCTGCAGATTTTAAAACTCAATAATGTCAATGAAGAGGACATTGTTGTTTACTTACCCTTTAAATATGTCACATGCATTAAAGGTAGGTCAGTTGGTGTGTGTGTATCATATCAGGTTGGGGGAAAATACTCACTTTTTGATATTATGGTCAAAATTAGTTTTTTTACTTTAGTTACCCTTAAGTATGGCTGCCACAGTAATGGATAAGTAGATCAGTATGTGTGTGTACCCATGTCAGGTTGAGAGTTTAAAAAACAGCGTTTTTTGATTATTGATTAAAATTTGCTTTTTTGACTTAAGTTACCCTTTAATGTATGGCTTCCACAGTAATGGATAAGTAGATCAGTAGGTGTGTGTACCTGGGTCTGGTTGAAGGGGTATGTCTTTTTGTGTTTACAACCATAAATCTATTTTTTATTGAGGATAAATCAAATTAGTTTTTTTACTTTAGTTACCCTTTAAGTATGGCTGCCAGCCTGCCACTGTAATGGATAAGTAGATCAGTAGGTGTATGTACCTGGGTCTGGTTGAGGGTATGTCTTTTTTGTGTTTACAACCATAAATCTATTTTTTTGAGGATAAATCTAAATTAGTTTTTTTACTTTAGTTACCCTTTAAGTATGGCTTCCACAGTAATGGATAAGTAGATCAGTAGGTGTGTGTACCTGGGTCTGGTTGAGGGGTATGTCTTTTTTGTGTTTACAACCATAAATCTATTTTTTATTGAGGATAAATCTAAATTAGTTTTTTTACTTTAGTTACCCTTTAAGTATGGCTGCCAGCCTGCCACTGTATGGATAAGTAAATCAGTAGGTGTGTGTACCTGGGTCTGGTTGAGGGGGTATGTCTTTTTTTGTGTTTACAACCATAAATCTATTTTTATTGAGGATAAATCTAAATTCGTTTTTTTACTTTAGTTACCCTTTAAGTATGGCTGCCACTGTAATGGATAAGTAGATCAGTAGGTGTGTGTACCTGGGTCTGGTTGAGGGGTATGTCTTTTTTGTGTTTACAACCATAAAACTATCTTTTATTGAGGATAAATCTAAATTAGTTTCTTTTTACTTTAGTTACCCTTTAGTATGGCTGCCACTGTAATGAATAAGTAGATCAGTAGGTGTGTGTACCTGGGTCTGGTTGAGGGGGTATGTCTTTTTTGTGTTATAAACCATAAAACTATTTTTTATTGAGGATAATCTAAATTCGTTTTTTGACTTTAGTTACCCTTTAAATATGGCTTCCATGGGAATGGAAAGGCAGGTCAGTAGGTGGGTGTACCTGTGTCTGTGTGGGGGGTTGGGGGTATCACCATTTGTATTTATGACCATGAAAAAACTTTTTGAAATAGTTATTGTTACCATTATAGTCTATGGGAAAAAATGGCCGGAAATTCGCAGATAACGCCGTAACGCTTCCGCGGATTCCTAGCTAGAAGATAGCACACTTCTCCTATATGCCCTGCATGACTGTACCAATTTCATGTCTCTACTCAAAAATTGCGGGAGGAGATACGGTCCAAAAAAGCGGCGGAAGAAGAAAAAGAAGAAGAAATAGAAAGAACAGGAATTTGTCTTTTTCAAGCCAAATTAATTATTGTTCGTTGTTATTATTCTGGCTGAGTAAGCTGGCTCCTCCCTCCATGCTGTCAATCAAGGCTGTGACAACTGACATCACAACCAATGATTGACTGCTGTTTCTCTCTGCACATGCTCAAGCTATTTAACACTCATTGAGCAGAGGAGGAGGCAGATACCTTTGCCAGAAAGCAATAGAACGTATCATTAAATATCTGGTTACTAATACATATAATAACCGGTAAAAATATAAAATTTGGGGTTGCGGGCAGATAACTGACAGTCACCAGTTTTTTGTTTTTAGGATGGACTTGCCCTTTAAAGCTAATTCAGTAAACATCTCTGCCCAGGAGAATGGGACCTGGAGCTTCATTACTATCCAACTTTATACAACAGCAACATACTGTACAAGGTTTTATGGGTGAGAGACAGAGCAGCAATAGATACAAACCCCAGCTAGGGAAAGATCGTGGTTTAGAATATGAAAGGAAAATGGATTTTTCTCACCATAATATTTTCCACACGCAGTAAATGGAGAAGAAATAACCTAGAAAATTGAAGCATTTTCCTTGGAAGGTCTTGGAATATTCAATGGCTCCTGCAGTAAAGGGAACAAGTGACATAGTTTAGAATTAGGGTCAAATCTGTGGAGTCACAATGACTTCATTCTGCCTATTGGTAAGGCCGATCTTTAAAGGGCATGTCCACCCCCAAAACTATAATCCCCCCACTACTGGCCCCATTGTGTAGTGTAGTTTAATCCTTACCTCACATCCCAGCTCCCTGGTTCTTCTGCTATTCCCCCCCCCCCCCCCCCAAGTCCAAAAAAAACGCCCACCAGGAGTACTGCAGAGTCCATATAGGACTCTGCCGGCAGTGCAGGCGCACTGCAGCCCTTCTCCCCCTCCCTCCCCCTCCCGATTAAGATTCCCTCCCCCTAGCATAAAAACCTTTTCATAGAATAGTCTCCCTGTCCCCCCAGCCCCAACCGCTATAGTTTTAATATCAGAAAGTGCCCCAAACATTACTTACCTTCCCTCTTTCCTCCGCAGCACTAAACTCCCGGCAGCTGCGTCCGTGATTGGCTGCCGCTCAGCCAATCACAAACACGACTGTCGGTCCTGCCCCTCTGCTTGCATTTTCTCCGCAAGCAGAGGGCCTGGCAGTGCGGTGGAGGAAAGAGGGAAGGTAAGTAATGTTTGGGGCACTTTCTGATATTAAAACTATAGCGGTTGGGGATGGGGGGGCGGAGAATATTATATAAAAATTTATAAGAAGGGTTGACATGCCCTTTAAGGGGTTCATGCAAAAATTCTGATTGTACGACAATGGAATCTACAAATCTGCTTAACATTAGCCTGTTTTATTTTATAGTGAGGGGGGGTGTGATCAGAAGACCCCAATCTGGCAGGACAGTGTTGCTGAAAGGAGCCGTCACACCAAGATCTTCGGCTGTAGCTGCCGCTAGTCTGTGACTTCAGCTGACATTCTCGCGTGTACACAGCCTAAAGGTGCCCATACACTACTAACTTACCTGTCACAACTTTCCCAGAATGGGCCAGGGAACGTCACAGGTAGACCCGCTGGACAGTTAGATGGTAAACCATAACAAACATCTAATCTTACGTGTATGGCCAGCTTTACAGGAAGACAACAAGCTAAATAAATGTGTTGTACAACTGGTGCAATATAAATGGTCCTGGCAGCTCCTATGTAGAACACCTGATATGATCCCCAAATTCTACAGGACTGGGAGCTGATATCACTGTCACAGATATCGGAGGATAATCCTTAGAAGGGATAAGGATAATTCTTACCTTCTCTTCTCCTTTAGTGTAAGTCCAGCCATAACCTTACATTTAACCCCCCCCCCCCCCCCCCCCCCCCCCCCAACCTAGACCTGCCAAAGTTTAGATTTATCTGCAGGCTTCTAAGTATACCCATCCATGAGTATGCTGCTCTGTGCCATTTCTGTGCATGGCACCAGCAGAGGCACGGGACTATCAGTGTGGTCAGTAATTGTTAGAGACACTGCGTTTATTTATATATATGGCTAAGTAGTATTGTTCAGCACCAAGTGTCAATTGCAAAAAGTACTTAAAAGGGATATTCCTATGTTCTTATCTTAAAACATAAAAAGGTTATTAAATAAAGGATCAACAGGGAGTGTAATAAATTCTTATCATTAAATGGTGCTAAGTTTGTCCCAACCAATCAGATGTTAGCTTTCAAATGGTAAATTGCCCCTGATTGGTTGGGGCAAAATTAGCACCATTTTTTAAGATAAGCAGGGAGATTCAATAAAAGGTCTTATTGTTAAAAATGGTGCTAATTTGGCCCAAACAATCAGAAATCATTTAACATCTGAAAGCTAACATCTGATTGGTTGGGGCAAAATTAGCACCATTTTTAATGATAAGAACTTTTATGATAACCCTGAAAGATTGTAATGATGCTCTGGGTCCTATTAATTGTATGAAGGAAAATAGTGATCATTTTACATGAATGTTGCAGGACATTTTTTTATGTTTGTGGATTCTGACACATTGATGTCCCTTAATATAACGTAGTGCTGTACCTTTGTGGCATGTAGGTCAGTTAGTGCCAGGAAAAGCTGCTGATTCAGCTCTTCTAGTGCGTCTACTTCCGCTGGATCTGGGAGACGTCTGGGATTTGGGGGTCAGAGCCATAACATTATTACGTAGGTAATGGCACATTCACCCCTCAAATAAAAAATTACATGTAGATAAATCACAAACAAGAAAAGAGATGATCAATGCACAATCCTGGGCCCCATATATCATAATATCTGTGCTAGTGCAAACAGTAAAAACATGGGGGGTTTTAGTTACAATTTTATGCATAAAAGTGAAAAGCCTTCCAACCACGTCAAGGTAACCCCAGTATGGAAGGTCCTAACAGTTTACCTTGGGTCATTCATCTGGGCTGACACTCCCTGCTTGGTTGCATTTTCTTGGGAAGGTTGTCTCCCTGACCTTGCATTGGATTAGTATTACAGGCTATCACTTCCCCC
Organism: Hymenochirus boettgeri; assembly: GCA_019447015.1. NCBI lineage: Eukaryota > Metazoa > Chordata > Amphibia > Anura > Pipidae > Hymenochirus > Hymenochirus boettgeri. Next base: position 13,924,735 of record CM033470.1, read on the forward strand.
CGCCTACTGGCTTTTAACAAGGAGGGAAGGGGCCTCTCACCCAATGCTTAGTATTCAAGGCATAAACCTCCAATTAAAGGGACGTGTTGGGGGTGCTACTACACACATGGAAGCTTGTTAATCTTCCTGCAGAGAAGCTCTGCTACAATATATACACAAAAGGGGCAGTGGGAGCTCCTGTGGCAAAATTACTTTATAACAAATAGTGGAAGTGCTACTGAAGGCGGGGGGAAGTGATAGCCTGTAATACTAATCCAATGCACGGTCAGGAAGACAACCTTCCCAAGAAAATGCAACCAAGCAGGGAGTGTCAGCCCAGATAAATGACCCAAGGTAAACTGTTAGGACCTTCCATACTGGGGTTACCTTGACGTGGTTGGAAGGCTTCTCACTTTTATGCATAAAATTGTAACTAAAACCCCCATGTTTTTACTATTTGCACTAACATAGATATTATGATATATGGGGCCCAGGAATGTGAATTGATCATCTCTTTCTTGTTTGTCCTTACACTGGGTCAATATATACACAAGAGGGGGCTGTGGGAGCACTCCCCATGTTTTTACTGTTTGCACTAACATAGATATATAATATATGGGGCCCAGGAATGTGCATTGATCATCTCTTTTCTTGTTTGTTCCAATTGTTTAATCCATTCACAATCAAGCCCTGGCCAATCTAATCACTTTATTTACACATACAACCCATCAGTTGTGGGGAGAATATACAAACTCTGCAAGGCATCAGTGCTAGCCACTGAGCCACCGTGCTGCCCAGACTGGCCTTCATTAGACAGGTAAACACATTACACTTGTTAAAATATGTTTACAGGTATTTTAGTACATGAAGGTACTTTCAATGGCTGGTACTGAGGTTGTCACCCTCTTAATCCTTCCCAGAATCCACCTGGTCTGTCTGCATCTCCTCTCTGAAATGTATTCTTTCGAATGGTGGCTATCTGAAGAGAGGACCATGGAACATACAATTGCATGTAATAACTGGTAAAATACTAGATAACTGACAAGTCACCAGCTTTTTGTTTTAAAACTATATGTACACTGGGAAATGTTGGTTTTTAAATTGCCTGTTACAGGAAGAAGTGAGTAAGATGTTAGATTCAGGCACAGCAGTGGATGTGGTATACTTGGATTTTGCGAAAGCTTTTGATACTGTGCCACATAGGCGACTAATGTATAAACTGAGGACGTTGGCCTTGAAGAAAACATTTTTCATGGATAGAGAATTGGTTATTGGATCGCAAACAGAGAGTGGTGGTTAATGGAGCTACATATATGTGGCTAAAGTTCTAAGCGGAGTTCCTCAGGGTTCTGTACTGGGGCCGCTTCTGTTTAATCTGTTTTAAAATGACTTAGAAGGGGGCATTGAGAGCAAGGTCTCTGTGTTTGCTGATGACACTAAATATGCAGAGCTTTGGAAACTTCCAATGATGTGCAAGTGCTGCAAGCAGACCTAGATAGATTATCAAAATGGCAGCAGAATGGCAGATGGGATTCAATGTTGATAAATGTAAGGTGATGCATTTGGATTTAATAATCCCTGTGCCACCTACACCATAAATAACTCTGTGTAAGTCATCTGTAATGGGAAAAGATTTGGGGTTCGGGTAGATACAGACTTAGCTGTAGCAAACAATGCCAGGTAGCAACAGCTAGAGCTAGCAAGATATTGTCTTGTATAAAAAGGGGAATAGATTCAAGAGAGAAAAATATTATTCTCCCTCTTACAAGGCACTGGTAAGGCCTCATTAGGAATATGCGGTGCAGTTTTGGAATCCCATATACAAAAGGGACATCTTGAAAATGGAAGCAGTTCAGAGAAGGGCAACTAAATTAATAAGGGAATGGAGGGTCTGTTTACATTAGAGAAGCGACGTTTGCGTGGGGATATGATCACCTTATACAAATATATTAATGGCCCATACAGTGAACTCTCTGGTGCATTGTTCACTAATCGGTCATATCAAGAGGACACGTGGACATCCTTTAAGGTTGGAGAAAAGAAGTTTCATCTTCAGGTTAGGAAAGGTTTTCTTACAGTGAGAACGGTGAAACTGTGGAACTGTCTTCCAGCAGATGTGGTAATGGCAAGTTCATTGAATAGCTTTTAAAAGGCCTGGAAAGTTTCTAAAATGAAAAAATATTGAGAATTACTGGTATTAATACATATAGATCTGGTTGATCCAGGGATACTTTCCGATTGCCGTTTGGAGTCAGGAAGGAATTCCCCCCCCCCCCTTTTCTAGGGTTTTTTGCCTTCCTCTGGATCAACTGTTAGGTAGTGTTAAAAATAAAAAGAGGGTGAATAGGTTGGTCTTGATGTCTTTATTCAACCTTAATTACTATGTTACTATGTAATTCTTCCTATCAATGTACCATTCTTTTGTTGATCTCTCCCGTTTCTTCAGAGTCCATATGAAACATCTTACATTTCAGCTGTCAAACAAGTGCCTTAGTATCCATTATGTACAGTTTCTGCTGAAGCTGGAATGGTGACAGTTGGTACATGAACTGCATTGTGGGAAATTCCCTCTCCCAATGCGGCCTCATAGGGATTACTGAGCATGCTTGCCCTCACAGAGAGTCAGATAGTCTGGAAGGGGCTGGAGGACTGAGCAAAACAAGTTCTGGATTTAAGTTATGCAGCAACACAAACACACCAAACTAAAGGTGGCCATAGACATGCGATCCCACAGCATGTGTGTCGACAGATCACATTGGTATCTTTTGGCACACTGCTGTGAGAATAGCACATATGCGGTATTGGGATCGGTCGGCCATACACCCCACGATCGTATCAGCTCCCTCTACTTCAAGTAAAGGGAGCCAATACTGACCAACGGAAATTTCCGTCATTCCCGATCGATCAGTGTCGACTACGGCCAACGAGATTTACCCATTATTGTTCATATGTATGGCCACCTAAGCGCTTCTTACATTAATTAATTTTTTAGTTGAAATGAGGCAAAATCATATTTTCAGTGTACAATTCCTTTAATGGTGGACTTGCCCTTTAACTTAGGATAATGCTCATTAACATTTCAAAAACTGGGGATGAATATAAGCACCCACTACAGAATATCAGCCTCTGTTAAGCAAAGGGTTTTTTATATATTGCAAAATCTCTTAAAATCTCTTCCTTATGCTGTCCATACTGTCCTGATACTTCCTTATGCTGTCCATACTGTCCTGATACTTCCTTATGCTGTCCATACTGTCCTGATACTTCCTTATGCTGTCCATACTGTCCTGATACTTCCTTATGCTGTCCATACTGTCCTAATACTTACTTATAGTATAGTATTTGAGGTTGAATAAAGACATACGTCCATCCAGTCCAACCCATCTAGCAATATCCTCATTTCCTGCCTAACTGTTGATCCAGAGGAAGGCAAAAAAAAAACACCAAATTTATGAAGGGGGAAAAAATTCCTTCCTGACTCCAAGTGGCAATCGGAAATTTCCCTGGATCCAATGCTGTCCATACTGTCCTGATACTTACTTATGCTGTCCATACTGTCCTGATACTTCCTTATGGTGTCCATACTGTCCTGATACTTCCTTACGCTGTCCATACTGTCCTGATACTTCCTTATGCTGTCCATACTGTCCTGATACTTCCTTATGCTGTCCATACTGTCCTGATACTTCCTTATGCTGTCCATACTGTCCTGATACTATGTTGATTCAATATTTGATTGTCCAATAATTCTAGCGTAGGACTGTCTAGTCAACATTCCTGCAATGTTACCTTGCCAGGGTGCAGGAACAGTGGTTATGGACTAGAGTATGGCCTGCATAACCCAACTGGAGCCCTGATGTAACTTGTAGGCCAAAAATCTGTTTCTACAGGAATGGATACTTAGGAGCATATTTATAAGCGACTTGCAATGACAATTTGTCAATTTTAGAAAAATCAAAAATCTTTATTTTCGCACATTTTGTTGCAGCCACGTACGACAACGTTTGGCGATATTTGAAGTGGCGATGTACATCAATGTTCCCTGCGTTAAAGTTCATTTTGCTTAAATGATGGCGATAATCGAAGGCAAAAACTGAATGCACACTTTATAAATACGACCCTCGGTCTGAATTTTGATTTTCACTTTTGTAAAACCTTAGCTTCTCCTTGACAGGAAGCATTTATTTGCTGGAAAACTTACCGTTTCTTCTTCGTAACATCATGTCCGTAACTCGCAGCAATCGCCTCTCCAGTGCCTTGATGTTGCCATCGCTCACAACCCTGCAATGTAAACCGCAAAAAGGGAGATTTACCTAGAGCCGCGATGGCTCCAGGTAAATTCACTGCCGCAAGTGTAATAAGGGGTTTATGATGGGGTGGGTGGGGGTTGAGGGGTATGTCTTTTTTGTGTTTATAACCATAAAACTATCTTATTGAGGATAAATCTAAATTCGTTTTTTTGACTTTAGTTACCCTTTAAGTATGTCTGCCACAGTAATGGAGAAGTAGATCAGTAGGTGTGTGTACCTGGGTCTGGTTGAGGGGTATGTCTTTTTTGTGTTTATAACCATGAAACTCTCTTATTGAGGATAAATCTAAATTCGTTTTTTTGACTTTAGTTACCCTTTAAGTATGGCTGTCACAGTAATGGATAAGTAGATCAGTAGGTGTATGTACCTGGGTCTGGTTGAGGGGTATGTCTTTTTTGTGTTTATAACCATGAAACTCTCTTATTGAGGATAAATCTAAATTCGTTTTTTTGACTTTAGTTACCCTTTAAGTATGTCTGCCACAGTAATGGATAAGTAGATCAGTAGGGGTGTGTACCTGGGTCTGGTTAAGGGGGTATGTCTTTTTTGTGTTTACAACCATAAAACTCTTTTTTTGAGGATAAATCTAAACTAGAAAGGGAAAGTTTAAGTATAAACTTTGAATTTGGCTTGAAAGACGGCATTTTGGAAGGGAATTTGTGTGTTTTGTGCTGCAGATTTTAAAACTCAATAATGTCAATGAAGAGGACATTGTTTTTTACTTACCCTTTAAATATGTCACATGCATTAAAGGTAGGTCAGTTGGTGTGTGTGTATTCATATCAGGTTGGGGGATAAAATACTAACTTTTTTGATGATTGGTCAAATGTAGTTATTTTTTACTTTAGTTACCCTTAAGTATGGCTGCCACAGTAATGGGATAGTAATCAGTATGTGTGTGACCCATGTCAGGTTGGAGGTTAAAAAAACAGCGTTTTTTTGATTATTGATTAAAATTTGCTTTTTTGACTTAAGTTACCCTTTAATGTATGGCTTCCCCAGTAATGGATAAGTAGATCAGTAGGTGTGTGTACCTGGGTCTGGTTGAGGGGTATGTCTTTTTGTGTTACAACCATAAATCTATTTTTTATTGAGGATAAATCTAAATTATTTTTTTTACTTTAGTTACCTTTAAGTATGGCTGCCAGCCTGCCACTTAATGGATAAGTAGACAGTAGGTGTATGTACCTGGTCTGGTTGAGGGGTATGTCTTTTTTGTGTTTACACCATAATCTATTTTTTTTTATTGAGGATAAATCTAAATTAGTTTCTTTTTACTTTAGTTACCCTTTAAGTATGGCTGCCACTGTAATGAATAAGTAGATCAGTAGGTGTGTGTACCTGGGTCTGGTTGAGGGGGTATGTCTTTTTTGTGTTTATAACCATAAAACTATTTTTTATTGAGGATAAATCTAAATTCGTTTTTTTGACTTTAGTTACCCTTTAAATATGGCTTCCATGGGAATGGAAAGGCAGGTCAGTAGGTGGGTGTACCTGTGTCTGTGTGGGGGGTTGGGGGTATCACCATTTGTATTTATGACCATGAAAAAAACTTTTTGAAATAGTTATTGTTACCATTATAGTCTATGGGAAAAAATGGCCGGAAATTCGCAGATAACGCCGTAACGCTTCCGCGGATTCCTTAGCTAGAAGATAGCACACTTCTCCTATATGCCCTGCATGACTGTACCAAATTTCATGTCTCTAGCTCAAAAATTGCGGGAGGAGATACGGTCCAAAAAAGCGGCGGAAGAAGAAAAAGAAGAAGAAATAGAAAGAACAGGAATTTGTCTTTTTCAAGCCAAATTAATTATTGTTCGTTGTTATTATTCTGGCTGAGTAAGCTGGCTCCTCCCTCCATGCTGTCAATCAAGGCTGTGACAACTGACATCACAACCAATGATTGACTGCTGTTTCTCTCTGCACATGCTCAAGCTATTTAAACACTCATTGAGCAGAGGGAGGAGGCAGATACCTTTGCCAGAAAGCAATAGAACGTATCATTAAATATCTGGTTACTAATACATATAATAAACCGGTAAAATATATAAAATTTGGGGTTGCGGGCAGATAACTGACAAGTCACCAGTTTTTTGTTTTATGGATGGACTTGCCCTTTAAAGCTAATTCAGTAAACATCTCTGCCCAGGGAGAATGGGACCTGGAGCTTCATTACTATCCAACATTTATACAACAGCAACATACTGTACAAGGTTTTATGGGTGGAGAGACAGAGCAGCAATAGATACAAACCCCAGCTAGGGAAAGATCGTGGTTTAGAATATGAAAGGAAAATGGATTTTTCTCACCATAAATATTTTCCACACGCAGTAAATGGAGAAGAAATAACCTAGAAAATTGAAGCATTTTCCTTGGAAGGTCTTGGAATATTCAATGCGCTCCTGCAGTAAAGGGGAACAAGTGACATAGTTTAGAATTAGGGTACAAATCTGTGGAGTCACAATGACTTCATTCTTGCCTGATTGGTAAGGCCGATCTTTAAAGGGCATGTCCACCCCCAAAACTATAATCCCCCCACTCCTCGCCCCATTGGGGGGCGTTTTTTACTCCCCCCCCCCCCCCCCCCCCCCCTGTTTTTTCCCCTCCCCCCCCCCCCCCCCCAAAGTCCAAAAAACGCCCACCAGGAGTACTGCAGAGTCCATATAGGACTCTGCCTGCAGTGCATGCGCACTGCAGCCCTTCTCCCCCTCCCTCCCCCTCCCGACTAAAATTCCCTCCCCCCCCCACAAAAACCCCTTCCTCAAATTTCTTACCAATTCATAGAATAGTCTCCCTGTCCCCCCAGCCCCAACCGCTATAGTTTTAATATCAGAAAGTGCCCCAAACATTACTTACCTTCCCTCTTTCCTCCGCAGCACTAAACTCCCGGCAGCTGCGTCCGTGATTGGCTGCCGCTCAGCCAATCACAAACACGACTGTCGGTCCTGCCCCTCTGCTTGCATTTTCTCGCAAGCAGAGGGCCTGGCAGTGCGGTGGAGGAAAGAGGGAAGGTAAGTAATGTTTGGGGCACTTTCTGATATTAAAACTATAGCGGTTGGGGATGGGGGGGCGGAGAATATTATATAAAAATTTATAAGAAGGGTTGACATGCCCTTTAAGGGGTTCATGCAACAATTCTGATTGTACGACAATGGAATCTACAAATCTGCTTAACATTAGCCTGTTTTATTTTATAGTGAGGGGAGGGGTGTGATCAGAAGACCCCAATCTGGCAGGACAGTGTTGCTGAAAGGAGCCGTCACACACAAGATCTTCGGCTGTAGCTGCCGCTAGTCTGTGACTTCAGCTGACATTCTCGCGTGTACACAGCCTAAAGGTGCCCATACACTACTAACTTACCTGTCACAACTTTCCCAGAATGGGCCAGGGAACGTCACAGGTAAGACCCGCTGGACAGTTAGATGGTAAACCATAACAAACATCTAATCTTACGTGTATGGCCAGCTTTACAGGAAGACAACAAGCTAAATAAATGTGTTGTACAACTGGTGCAATATAAATGGTCCTGGCAGCTCCTATGTAGAACACCTGATATGATCCCCAAATTCTACAGGACTGGGAGCTGATATCACTGTCACAGATATCGGAGGATAATCCTTAGAAGGGATAAGGATAATTCTTACCTTCTCTTCTCCTTTAGTGTAAGTCCAGGCCATAACCTTACATTTTTCGCCGATCATATCAGGTGCCCCAACCTAGACCTGCCAAAGTTTAGATTTATCTGCAAGGCTTCTAAGTATACCCATACCATGAGTATGCTGCTCTGTGCCATTTCTGTGCATGGCACCAGCAGAGGGCACGGGACTATCAGTGTGGTCAGTAATTGTTAGAGACACTGCGTTTATTTATATATATGGCTAAGTAGTATTGTTCAGCACCAAGTGTCAATTGCAAAAAGTACTTAAAAGGGATATTCCTATGTTCTTATCTTAAAACATAAAAAGGGTTATTAAATAAAGGATCAACAGGGAGATGTAATAAAAATTCTTATCATTAAAAATGGTGCTAAGTTTGTCCCAACCAATCAGATGTTAGCTTTCAAATGGTAAATTGCCCCTGATTGGTTGGGGCAAAATTAGCACCATTTTTTAAGATAAGCAGGGAGATTCAATAAAAGGTCTTATTGTTAAAAATGGTGCTAATTTGGCCCCAACCAATCAGAAATCATTTAACATCTGAAAGCTAACATCTGATTGGTTGGGGCAAAATTAGCACCATTTTTAATGATAAGAACTTTTATTGAATAACCCTGAAAGATTGTAATGATGCTCTGGGTCCTATTAATTGTATGAAGGAAAATAGTGATCATTTTACATGAAATGTTGCAGGACATTTTTTTATGTTTGTGGATTCTGACACATTGATGTCCCTTTAATATAACTGTAGTGCTGTACCTTTGTGGCATGTAGGTCAGTTAGTGCCAGGAAAAGCTGCTGATTCAGCTCTTCTAGTGCGTCTACTTCCCGCTGGATCTGGGAGACGTCTGGGATTTGGGGGTCAGGAGCCATAACATTATTACGTAGGTAATGGCACATTCACCCCTCAAATAAAAAATTACATGTAGATAAATCACAAACAAGAAAAGAGATGATCAATGCACAATCCTGGGCCCCATATATCATAATATCTGTGCTAGTGCAAACAGTAAAAACATGGGGGGTTTTAGTTACAATTTTATGCATAAAAGTGAAAAGCCTTCCAACCACGTCAAGGTAACCCCAGTATGGAAGGTCCTAACAGTTTACCTTGGGTCATTCATCTGGGCTGACACTCCCTGCTTGGTTGCATTTTCTTGGGAAGGTTGTCTCCCTGACCTTGCATTGGATTAGTATTACAGGCTATCACTTCCCCCCGCCTACTGGCTTTTAACAAGGAGGGAAGGGGCCTCTCACCCAATGCTTAGTATTCAAGGCATAAGACCTCCAATTAAAGGGACGTGTTGGGGGTGCTACTACCACATGGAAGCTTGGTTAATCTTCCTGCAGAGAAGCTCTGCTACAATATATACACAAAAGGGGCAGTGGGAGCTCCTGTGGCAAAATTACTTTATAACAAATAGTGGAAGTGCTACTGAAGGCGGGGGGAAGTGATAGCCTGTAATACTAATCCAATGCACGGTCAGGAAGACAACCTTCCCAAGAAAATGCAACCAAGCAGGGAGTGTCAGCCCAGATAAATGACCCAAGGTAAACTGTTAGGACCTTCCATACTGGGGTTACCTTGACGTGGTTGGAAGGCTTCTCACTTTTATGCATAAAATTGTAACTAAAACCCCCATGTTTTTACTGTTTGCACTAACATAGATATTATGATATATGGGGCCCAGGAATGTGAATTGATCATCTCTTTTCTTGTTTGTCCTTACACTGGGTCAATATATACACAAGAGGGGGCTGTGGGAGCACTCCCCATGTTTTTACTGTTTGCACTAACATAGATATTATAATATATGGGGCCCAGGAATGTGCATTGATCATCTCTTTTCTTGTTTGTTCCAATTGTTTAATCCATTCACATCAAGCCCTGGCCAATCTAATCACTTTATTTACACATACAACCCATCAGTGTGGGGAGAATATACAAACTCTGCAAGGCATCAGTGCTAGCCACTGAGCCACCGTGCTGCCCAGAACTGGCCTTCATTAGACAGGTAAACACATTACACTTGTTAAAATATGTTTACAGGTATTTTAGTACATGAAGGATACTTTCAATGGCTGGTACTGAGGTTGTCACCCTCTTAATCCTTCCCCAGAATCCACCTGGTCTGTCTGCATCTCCTCTCTGAAATGTATTCTTTCGAATGGTGGCTATACTGAAGAGAGGACCATGGAACATACAATTGCATGTAATAAACTGGTAAAATACTAGATAACTGACAAGTCACCAGCTTTTTGTTTTAAACTATATGTACACTGGGAAATGTGGTTTTTAAATTGCCTGTTACAGGAAGAAGTGAGTAAGATGTTAGATTCAGGCACAGCAGTGGATGTGGTATACTTGGATTTTGCGAAAGCTTTTGATACTGTGCCACATAGGCGACTAATGTATAAACTGAGGACTGTTGGCCTTGAAGAAAACATTTGTTCATGGATAGAGAATTGGTTATTGGATCGCAAACAGAGAGTGGTGGTTAATGGAGCTACATATATGTGGGCTAAAGTTCTAAGCGGAGTTCCTCAGGGTTCTGTACTGGGGCCGCTTCTGTTTAATCTGTTTATAAATGACTTAGAAGGGGGCATTGAGAGCAAGGTCTCTGTGTTTGCTGATGACACTAAATTATGCAGAGCTTTGGAAACTTCCAATGATGTGCAAGTGCTGCAAGCAGACCTAGATAGATTATCAAAATGGGCAGCAGAATGGCAGATGGGATTCAATGTTGATAAATGTAAGGTGATGCATTTGGGATTTAATAATCCCTGTGCCACCTACACCATAAATAACTCTGTGTTAAGTGCATCTGTAATGGGAAAAGATTTGGGGTTCTGGTAGATAACAGACTTAGCTGTAGCAAACAATGCCAGGTAGCAACAGCTAGAGCTAGCAAGATATTGTCTTGTATAAAAAGGGGAATAGATTCAAGAGAGAAAAATATTATTCTCCCTCTTTACAAGGCACTGGTAAGGCCTCATTAGGAATATGCGGTGCAGTTTTGGAATCCCATATACAAAAGGGACATCTTGAAAATGGAAGCAGTTCAGAGAAGGGCAACTAAATTAATAAGGGGAATGGAGGGTCTGTTTACATTAGAGAAGCGACGTTTGCGTGGGGATATGATCACCTTATACAAATATATTAATGGCCCATACAGTGAACTCTCTGGTGCATTGTTCACTAATCGGTCATATCAGAGGACACGTGGACATCCTTTAAGGTTGGAAGAAAAGAAGTTTCATCTTCAGGTTAGGAAAGGTTTCTTTACAGTGAGAACGGTGAAACTGTGGAACTGTCTTCCAGCAGATGTGGTAATGGCAAGTTCATTGAATAGCTTTTAAAAAGGCCTGGATAAGTTTCTAAAATGAAAAAATATTGAGAATTACTGGTATTAATACATATAGATCTGGTTGATCCAGGGATACTTTCCGATTGCCGTTTGGAGTCAGGAAGGAATTCCCCCCCCCCCCTTTTGCTAGGGTTTTTTGCCTTCCTCTGGATCAACTGTTAGGTAGTGTTAAAAATAAAAAAGAGGGTGAATAGGTTGGTCTTGATGTCTTTATTCAACCTTAATTACTATGTTACTATGTAATTCTTCCTATCAATGTACCATTCTTTTGTTGATCTCTCCCGTTTCTTCAGATGTCCAATATGAAACATCTTACATTTCAGCTGTCAAACAAGTGCCTTAGTATCCATTATGTACAGTTCTGCTGAAGCTGGAATGGTGACAGTTGGTACATGAACTGCATTGTGGGAAATTCCCTCTCCCAATGCGGCCTCATAGGGATTACTGAGCATGCTTGCCCTCACAGAGAGTCAGATAGTCTGGAAGGGGCTGGAGGACTGAGCAAAACAAGTTCTGGATTTAAGTTATGCAGCAACACAAACACACCAAACTAAAGGTGGCCATAGACATGCGATCCCACAGCATGTGTGTCGACAGATCACATTGGTATCTTTTGGCACACATGCTGTGAGAATAGCACATATGCGGTATTGGGATCGGTCGGCCATACACCCCACGATCGTATCAGCTCCCTCTACTTCAAGTAAAGGGAGCCAATACTGACCAACGGAAATTTCCGTCATTCCCGATCGATCAGTGTCGACTACGGCCAACGAGATTTACCCATTATTGTTCATATGTATGGCCACCTTAAGCGCTTCTTACATTAATTAATTTTTAGTTTGAAATGAGGCAAAATCATATTTTCAGTGTACAATTCCTTTAATGGTGGACTTGCCCTTTAACTTAGGATAATGCTCATTAACATTTCAAAAACTGGGGATGAATATAAGCACCCACTACAGAATATCAGCCTCTGTTAAGCAAAGGGTTTTTTATATATTGCAAAATCTCTTAAAATCTCTTCCTTATGCTGTCCATACTGTCCTGATACTTCCTTATGCTGTCCATACGTCCTGATACTTCCTTATGCTGTCCATACTGTCCTGATACTTCCTATGCTGTCCATACTGTCCTAATACTTACTTATAGTATAGTATTTGGTTAATAAAGACATACGTCCATCCACCAGTCCAACCATCTAGCAATATCCTCATTTCCTGCCTAAATGTTGATCCAGAGGAAAGCAAAAAAAAAACACCAAATTTAGAAGGGGGAAAAAATTCCTTCCTGACTCCAAGTGGCAATCGGAAATTTCCCTGGATCCAATGCTGTCCATACTGTCCTGATACTTACTTATGCTGTCCATACTTGTCCTGATACGTCCTTATGCTGTCCATACTGTCCTGATACTTCCTTATGCTGTCCATACTGTCCTGATACTTCTTATGGTGGTCCATAACTGTTGGAACCTATCCTTACTAGTGTCATACATGTCCTGATACTGTCCGTATCTAGTCCAGTACTGTCCTGATACTTCCTATGCTGTCCATACTGTCCTGATACTTCCTTATGCTGTCCATACTGTCCTGATACTATGTTGATTCAATATTTGATTGTCCAATAATTCTAGCGTAGGACTGTCTAGTCAACATTCCTGCAATGTTACCTTGCCAGGGTGCAGGAATATCAGCAGGTTATGGACTAGAGTATGGCCTGCATAACCCAACATGGAGCCCTGATGTAACTTGTAGGCCAAAAATCTGTTTCTACAGGAATGGATACTTAGGAGCATATTTATAAGCGACTTTGCAATGACAATTTGTCAATTTTAGAAAAATCAAAAATCTTTATTTTCGCACATTTTGTTGCAGCCACGTACGACAACGTTTGGCGATATTTGAAGTGGCGATGTACATCAATGTTCCCTGCGTTAAAGTTCATTTTGCTTAAAATGATGGCGATAATCGAAGGCAAAAACTGAATGCACCTTTATAAATACGACCCTCGGGTCTGAATTTTGATTTTCACTTTTGTAAAACCTTAGCTTCTCCTTGACAGGAAGCATTTATTTGCTGGAAAACTTACCGTTTCTTCTTCGTAACAATCATGTCCGTAACTCGCAGCAATCGCCTCTCCAGTGCCTTGATGTTGCCATCGCTCACAACCCTGCAATGTAAACCGCAAAAAGGGAGATTTACCTAGAGCCGCGATGGCTCCAGGTAAATTCACTGCCGCAAGTGTAATAAGGGGTTTATGAATGTGTGTAAATCGCTAATAGCTGGGGTTAGACAGTCACCCTAAATACAGTGTAAACCACTTGGCTGCGTGGGGTTTCCTGGAGCCTTCCTGGTCTTGCAGCCGGGTCTGGGGGCCCCCAGGAGCCTTCCTGGCCTCACGGCCGGGTCTGGGGGCCCCCTGGACGACCGCAGCCAGCTGCAAACCCTACCTGGAAGACGGACTCGGCCGGGATCAATTCCAAGTCCCCCTGGAAGTCCCGGTAAATCTGCACCAAACTGTTTTGTATAAAAAGACAATTTACAGTAGCACAGGTAGTGTAAAATGGAGGTCACCTACCTGAGGAAGTAAGACATGTAGGTGTAGGGGCAATTCACAGCACCAAATCCCGACAGCAAGGCCATTAGTGTCACCCCGATCACCCCCACCCTGTTTATCAGTTCATATTCATATATAGACACTATTCCTACAAGAATAAAATCACAAATATCTGAAACCTTAACCTGCTGAAGACGATTAAATGGCAGTTACACAAGGACATTTGTAAAATTGGATAGTTTTATGCTTTTAAGGGACATGTCCACAAAAAACTTGTCCGTTACCTGCCCCCAAACCCCACTGATACATTTTGCACATTATTACCTGCATTAATAACCAGATACAGTATTTAAGGATAATAAGCTGGCTCCACCCTCCATGCAGTCAATCAAGGCTGTGAAAACTGATATCACACACAAAGGTTGGCTGGTGTTTCACCTGCTGCCTCCTCTGCACATGCTCAAGTCTATAAAAAGCTCATTGAGCAGAGGAAAGAGGCAGATACCTTTCCCAGAAAGGAATGGAACAAATCCTTTAATATCTGGTTACAAATTCATGTAATAAACTGGGAAAATAGCAGCTAAGGTTGTGAGCAGATAACTGAGTCACCAGTTTTTTGTTTTAAGGGTGGACATGTCCAGTACAGTGGGGAATTTAAAAAAAAACCATTTAAGTATTCTACATATTGTCCTCATTTTTAATAAATAAATGGATTAGACCCTTTGAAAAGTTTTGCCTTGGTAAGTAGTACAGTAAGCCTTCTTCCCAGGATGTTCCTAACAGTTATTTCTTCTGATTGGCTGTTGGATGGGTCAAACATGCTCAGATCTCTACTGAGCAACTAAATCAACCCAGGGCTAAATTATAAAAAGTATGTATCTACATGTAGAAAACCTGTTAGCAGGGCCGCCATCCGACTTTTCTGGGCCCCATACTGGGTACCTTTCTGGGCCCCTATAACACGAACCAACTCAGACACGTCACGCACACCTTCCAACATTTTAAAACGCAAAAGAGGGACACATGGGGAGAAGAGAAGCAGTGAATGCGGATTTTTTTTTTCACGCTCACTTTGTTAAGACCACGCCCACTTTGTTAAGGTTACACCCATTTTATAGACCATTATTCCCATTTTACATTGTTGCCTGCAATATTATATATCAACTAGACATTAAGCCCGTTACATTAACAGGCGCTAGACATGCTCCATCTCCCCAACGCACACACAGACCGGTAAATATAAAAATGTACCCGTGTCCAGTACACACACTTAAGATGTCCAGAGGGCACAGACTGGTAAATATACCTTTAAGCCAAGCCCACACAGACTGGATCCCATATTAGACCCCATATAATATTCTGCATCAGTGTTGCTTAAAGGGTATCTCCATTCATAATATTGACCTTTAGTAATCCAGTTCTATTGAAGAACGGGAGGTAAAGGAGCTGTGCCTTACCTTCCGTTCTTCAATAGAACAAACAGGAGCCAGGAGAGAAGGTAAGAAACTTACACGCTCGCTCACTCCCCCGGCACTTAGTCTGACAGGTCCCGACGGACCTTGTCTTCTATGCACATGCGCGATCTATTGCCACACAGCATGGCAGCTCCACACTCTGTCCTGCCTATATCTATATTTCTATCTCTGTGTCAGATTGCAGCTCCACACCATCTATGTCCTGTCTATATTCTGATAATAGAGATGGTGTACATACAAAATAGAAGCCTAGTGCACACCCAATTCAATTGCTTACATGTTTATTCCCTCTATGATGCTGCTTTAAAAAGCCTGCCATTATCTCTGGATAAATAAAAGCAATTCGTTCAATAACTTGGCCAAATTATTTTAAGCCCAGCAACCATTTCAAGGTTTGCTTTTTCAGCTGGGTCCTACGCTATCAGTACTTGCCTTTTATGAGCTCAAAGTCCTTGCTGCACAGGGGCTAGCTTCCTTTGGATTAACTCCCTGATCACATGACCTTAACTTTACACCATAGAGATGGTGTGGAGCTGCAGTTGCAGATGAGAGAAGGAGGGCTAGAATTAACAGTTGACTTATATCTGCACTCTGAAATTAATGTTCTATTGGCTGAACTTTCCCTGTCCACCCCCCAAAACTACAATCTCCCCTTTCTGCTGGCCCCAATTTGTAGAGTTTAAAATCCTTACCTTATCTCTCTGCTCCAAAGGTTCTCCTGAATGTCAGCCCAAAGTTATAGAAAGTTAACACCAGGAGGCTGCAAGGGAGGAAAATGTTTCCGACTATGAGACATCCCTCTAGAGGTTTTTGGCTTGCTCAGTGCAGCCCTTCCCTCCCTCCCTCCTGATCTCTGTAAGTTTTCCTCTACCCCTAGTTCTAAATCCCCTTTTCTGTAGTGTAAAGCTCCCTCTGCAAGCAAGAGCAGTGTCAGATCGGCCGTGGAACAAGGCAGTGTAAGTACAGATCGGAGAGTTTTTTTGATAAACTAATAGAGCAGTTGGGGGTGGTAGAGGGAGCCCACTACACAGCAAATTTAAAAAAAAGAGGGTGGATATGACCTTTAGGGCTAGGCCACACTGAAACGCAAACGCAAACGCAATCGCAATCGCATGCGATTTCATGTGCGATTTTTTGCGTTTGCGCTTGCGATTTCTTCAATAAGTATGGAAATCGCATGCGATTGCGATTAAAAATGCAGAACGCAAACCGCAAACGCAAACGCATCGAAAAACGCGCGTTTTTTTTGCGTTGCCCGCGTTTTCAATATTTCGAAAAATCGCAAGCGCAATCGCAAACGCAAACGCAAGCGCAAACGCAAAAAAAAACGCAGCAGTGTGGCCTAGCCCTAAATCCAATTGTTTTTCTTGCAATGATTAGTAGAGTTAACCCTTCTTTATTTTAAACCTTAGGGGAAGTTCAGTGGAAATACATAAAAAAAGCAGTATTTTTCAATCCTAATGACCTTAACCTGCCCATTCAGCATTGTGTCTGTGTATAAATAAATGTTTCCGAAATACTGACTTACTGTTTGCAGGACCACAAATAGAGACCGTTATGGTCTTGCCCTTGACCCAGTCCCTGGGTTGATTTAGTTGCTCAGTAGATCTGAGCATGTTCGACCCATTCACAAGCCAATCAGTAGAATTACTGTTGGGAACATTCCAAGTAAGTGGTGCATTCTGGGAATAAGGACTGTTACAGAACCTGAAATGGCAGGTCACTAATATCACCAGCAGAACAGCAAAGGGTAAAATCAACTAATTTTTCAAAATGTGGGATAACTAGGTAGCATAATACAAACTAGGAATTAAAAAAATAATGATATTTTCCACTGAACTTTCCCTTTAAAGGACATGTCCACCCTCTAAAGGAAAAAAACAGTAAATGGCATTATCTGCATGCATCGCGCATTACATGCATTTGTAACTAGATATTAGTAATTAGTAATTATATAAATAAGTTCTCTTCCTTTCTGGCAAAGGTATCTGCCTCTTTACTCTGCTCAATGAGCTTTTTATATGCTTGAGCATGTGCAGAGAAGGCAGCATTCAGTCATTGTCTGTGATGCCAGTTGTCACAGCCTTGGTTGACTGCATGGAGGGAGGGGCCACTTAAGTATCTGCCATTAATTATGTGGTTAGTAATGCAGGTAATATATCAGTTATATAATAATATATCCGTTGGGGGCAAGTAACCGACAATTGGCCACTTTTGTTTTAAGGGATTTTATTCTCCATATAATGGGACCTTATTTATCATTTAAAAAGGAAACTAATTACATAGGCAATGAGAAGCCAGTCGCTGTTTCTAATTTTTTTTCTGTATCCTGAAATCTTCTAATGGCTGTGATGCTATTCCCATGCATCCCCCTGCGGTACAGGCATAAGACATATCTATACCCTGGGACAGAATAAACAATTGTTTTATAATCCTTCTATTACCCGCTTCTTTCTGTATTCCAGTGCATCCCCGGCAGTTACCGTATATATGGTTTGCATGGATAATACTCACGCCTTTCTTCTGGAAAATTGGAATTCTGTTTCCTATCTTTTACCGATATCAAGGTAATTGTTTCTGTTTATAAAGGATCGATCTCCCTAACGGCAGGGCCGCCATCAGGGGGAAAGGGGGTACTCCGGTATGGGGCCGGACTTGGAATGGGCCCAGAGAGTGGGAGGAAAGAAAAAATCCCATTCATTTTGCGATCACATGTCGGGCGAATGTAAGATCGGGAGAAGCGGTTCCGGCAGGATCGAAGGAACATCGCGTGAGCGCTCGGTCGGGTAAGTAAAATGTTATAGATGTATGGGCACCTTTCTAAGTTATACTGATCCCATTTCTGCTTGACAAGAGTCCATGGGGGGACATTGTTACCCCCTGTCTCACTGCTGTTTACAGGGACTCCTCTTGGGGGGCTGCTGGGGCCAGTACCTGTATAGCAGTGTTAGCAAACCTTGTAACTTCAAATGTTTAACTACAACTCCCAGCATGCCCTGATTGCATTCTGCTACCAAGCATGCACTGCACATGGGTGAGGTAAGAGCCTAATAGGGCTACTGGGCTTATTACCTACCCCATGGGGCAGTATGGCAGCTCCACACCATCTCTATCCTGCGTCGATATACATATCTCCATCTCTGTGTCACATAGCAGTATGGCAGCTCCACACCATCTCTATCCTGTCTATATCCATATCTCCATCTATGTGTCACATAGCAGTATGGCAGCTCCCACCATCTCTATCCTGCCTATGTACATAACTCCATCTCTGTGTCACATAGCGCATGGCAACTCCACACCATCTCTATCCTGTCTATATACATATCTACATCTCGGTGTCACATAGCAGTATGGCAGCTCAACACCATCTCTATCCTGCCTATATACATATCTCCATCTATGTGTCACATAGCAGTAAGCACTCCACACCATCTCTACTCCTGCTGAATACATATTTCCATCTCTGTGTCACATACCAGTATGGCACTCAACACCATCTCTATCCTGCCTATATCATATCTCCATCTCTGTCACATAGCAGTATGGCAGCTCCACACCATCTCTATCCTGCCTATATACATATCTCCATCTCTGTGTCACATAGCAGTATGGCAGCTCCACAACATCTCTATCCTGCCTATATAATATCTCCATCTCTGTCACATACAGTATGGCAGCTCCACACCATCTCTATCCTGCCTATATCATATCTCCATCTCTGTGTCACATAGCGCATGGCAGCTCCACAACATCTCTATCCTGCCTATATCATATCTCCATCTCGGTGTCACATAGCAGTATGGCAGCTCCACACCATCTCTATCCTGCCTATATACATATCTCATCTCTATCACATAGCAGTATGGCAGCTCCACACCATCTCTATCCTGCCTATATACTATCTCACTTCATCTCTATGTCACATAGCAGTATGGCAGCTCCACACCATCCCTATTCTTCCTATATCCAAATTTCTATCTCTGTGTCACATTGCAGCATGGCAGCTCCACACCTATCCTGGCTGATATCATATCTCCATCTCTGTGTCACATAGCAGTATGGCAGCCACACCATCTCTATCCTGCCTATATCCATATCTCCATCTCTGTGTCACATAGCAGTATGGCAGCTCCACACCATCTCTATCCTGCTATATCCATATCTCCATCTCGTGTCACATAGCAGTATGGCAGCCCACACCATCTCTATCCTGCCTATATCATACTCCATCTCTGTGTCACATAGCAGTATGGCAGCTCCACACCATCTCTATCCTGTCTATATACATATCTCCATCTCTGTGTCACATAGCAGTATGGCAGCTCCACACCTCTCTATCCTGCCTATCATATCTCCATCTCTGTGTCACATAGCAGTATGGCAGCTCCACACCATCTCTATCCTGCCTATATACTTATCTCCATCTCTGTGTCACAGCAGTATGGCAGCTAACACCATCTCTATCCTGCCTATATACATATCTCCATCTCGTGTCACATAGCAGTATGGCAGCTCCACACCATCTCTATCCTGCTATATACATATCTCCATCTCTGTCACATAGCAGTATGGCAGCTCCACACCATCTCTATCCTGCCTATATACATATCTCCATCTCTGTCACATAGCAGTATGGCAGCTCCACACCATCTCTATCCTGCCTATATCATATCTCCATCTCTGTGTCACATAGCAGTATGGCAGCTCCAACCATCTCTATCCTGCCTATATCATATCTCCATCTCGTGTCACATAGCAGTATGGCAGCTCCACACATCTCTATCCTGCCTATATCATACTCCATCTCTGTCACATAGCAGTATGGCAGCCACACCATCTCTATCCTGCCTATATCATATCTCCATCTCTATGTGTCACATAGCAGTATGGCAGCTCCAACACCATCTCTATCCTGCCTATATACTATCTCATCTCTGTGTCACTAGCAGTATGGCAGCTCCACACCATCTTATCCTGCTCTATATCCATATCTCATACTCTGTGTCACGTGCAGTATGCAGCTCCACACCATCTCTATCCTGCCTATATACATATCTCCATCTCTGTGTCACATAGCAGTATGTCAGCTCCACACCTCTCTACCTGCATATATCATATCTCCATCTCTGTGTCACGTAGCAGTATAGCAGCTCCACACCATCCTCCTGCCTGTATCCATATCTCCATCTCTGTGTCACGTAGCAGTATAGCAGCTCACACCATCTCTATCCTGCCTATATCAATCTCCATCTCTGTGTCAATAGCAGTATGGCAGCCCACACCATCTCTATCTGCCTATAACATATCTCCACTCTCTGTGTCACAGTAGCAGTATGGCAGCTCCACACCATCTCTATCCTGCCTATTATACATATCTCTCATCTCTGTGCACGTAGAGAGTATGCAGCTCCACACCATCTCTATCCTGCCTATATACATATCTCACTCTCTGTGTCAAGTAGCAGTATGGCAGCTCCACACCATCTATCCTGCCTATATACATATCTCCATATCTGTGTCAACGTAGCAGTATGGCCAGTTCCACACCATCTTATCACGCCTATATACATATCTCATCTCTGTGTCACGTAGCAGTATGGCAGCTCACACCATCTCTATCTGCCTATACATATCTCCATCTCTGTGTACGTAGCAGTATGGCCGCTCCACACCATCTCTTATCCTGCCTATATACATATCTCCATCTCTGGTCACGTAGCAGTATGGCAGTCCACACCATCTCTAGTCTGCCTATTTACATATCTCCATCTCTGTTCACGTAGCATATGGCAGCTCCACACCATCTCTATCCTGCCTATTAACATATCTCCATCTCTGTGTCACTTAGCAGTATGCAGCTCCACACCATCTCTATCCTGCCTATATACATATCCCATCTCTGTGTCACATAGCAGTATGGCAGCTCCACACCATCTCTCATCCTGAAACATATCTCATCTCTGTGTCACAAGCAGTATGGCACTTCCACACCATCTCTATCCTGCCTATATACCATATCCCATCTCGGTGTCAAATAGCAGTATGGCAGCTCCCCACCATCTCTATCCTGCTATATCAATATCCATCTCTGTGTCATAGCAGTATGCGCAGCTCCACACCATCTCTATCCTGCCTATATCCATCTCATCTCTGGTCACATAGCAGTATGGCAGCTCCACACCATCTCTATGCCTTAATACATATCTCCACTTCGTGTCACGTAGCAGTTTGGCAGCTACACACCATCTCTATCCTGCCTATAATATTCTCCATCTCTGTACTAGCAGTTTGGCAGCTCAACCATCTCTATCCTGACATATACTAATCTCCATCTCTGTGTCACATAGCAGTATGGCAGCTCCACACCATCTCTATCCTGCCTGTATCAGATATCTCCATCTTGTGGCACGTAGCAGTATGGCAGCTCCAACACCATCTCTATCCCGCCTAATCATATCTCATCTCTGTGTACATAGCAGTATGGCAGCTCCACACCACTCTATCCTGCCTATATCCAATCTCCATTCGTGTAGTTAGCAGTATATGGCAGCTCCACACCAATCTTATCCTGCCTATATCCATATCTCATCTCTGTGTCACATAGCAGTATGGCAGCTCACACCATCTCTATCCTGCCTATATCATATCTCATCTCTGTGTCACATAGCAGTATGCAGCTTACCCACTCTATACGCCTATATATATATCTCCATCCTGTACACGGTATGGCATCTCCCCACTATTCTATCCTGCCTATGTACTTATCTCCATCTCTGTCACATAGCAGTATGGCAGCTCCACACCATCTCTAGCCTGTCTATATAACTTCAGCTCCATCTCTGTGTCACATAGCAGTATGCAGCTCCACATTGAGATGGAGATATGGATATAGCAGAATCCAGATTGTCACATAGCAGTATGGCAGCTTCCACACTGAGATGGAGATATGGATTAAAGCAGGATAGAGATTGTCACATTAGCAGTATGGCAACTCACACTGAGATGGAAATATGGATGTAAGCAGGATAGAGATTATGTCACATAGCAGTATGGCAACTCCACACTGAGGATGGAGGATATGATATAAACAGGATAGAGAGTTGTGTCATATAGCAGTATGGCAACTCCACACTGAGATGGAGATATGGATATAAGAAGGATAGAGATTGTGTCACATAGCAGTATGGCAACGTCACACTGAGATGGGAGATATGGATATAAGCATGAGTAGAATTGTGTCATATAGCAGCATGGCAACTTCACACCATCTCTATTATGCCGGATATAGACAGGATAGAGATGGTGTGGAGCTGCATGACACAGAGATAGAAATATGGATATAGGCAGGACAGAGTGTGGAGCTGCCATGCTGTGTGGCAATAGTGGCAGCCTTTTTCCAGACAGTGCACAAATGGGTAGGTGTAAGGATTGAGCATGGAGATGGGTGAATAATTAATAGTCAATATGAATGAAATACGTTTTAAGCAACACTGATGCAGATATAATATGAGGTCTAATATGGAGTCCAGTCTGTGTGGGCATGGCTTAAAGGTATGTTTAATTTAGTCTGTGTGGGCTTGCTTAAAGGTATGTTATATTTACCGTCTGTGTGGGCTTGGCTTAAAGGTATGTTATATTTACCAGTCTGTGCCCTCTGGGCATGAGGGCATCTTAAGTGTGTGTACTGGACACGGGTACATTTTACATTTACGGTCTTGTGTTGCGTCGGGGAGGTGGAGCATGTCTAGCGCCCGTTAATTAACAGGTCTTAATGTTAGTTAATCAATAATATTGCAAACATTGAAAATGGGAATAATGGTCTATAAATGGGTGTAACCTTAACAAAGTGGGGGTGGTCTTAACGAAGTGATGGTGAATAAAAAACGCATTCACACGCTTCTCTTCTCCCGTGTGTCCCTCTTTTTTCTTTTTAAAATGTTGCGTTTTTAAAAAAGTATGCGGACGTGTCTGAGTTGCTTCGTGCTATTGGGGGCCCGAAAAGTCTGATGGCGGCCCTGAGTGACATCATATACGCAGTGCAGTGCAGTAGTGACATCATATGTGCAGTTTTAGAGTGACATCATATACGCAGTGCATGAAGAGAGAACATCATTACACAGTGCAGTGAAAGTGACAATAACAGTGACAAGTGAAAGGAACATCATATGGCAGCAGTGCAGTTAAGAGTGACGTCATATACGCAGTGCGTGAAGAGTGACATCATATACACAGTGCAGGAAGAGTGACAGTCATATACGCCCAATGCAGTGCAGTGAAGAGTGACATCATAATACGCAGTGCATGAAGAATGCTCTGATTTGTATTGGGGGGGAGACAGGGATTTTCATCTCATAAGGCAGGTACTGTTACTAAGATAAGTTTAGTTTTAATAAAGATTAAAGGTTAGGACCCCAGCAGAATAAGCAAACGTGTGAGTGGTTGCTGGCTTAAAATAATTTAGTTAGTGAACGAATTGCTTTAATTCACGGGCAATTCACTGGTAACGTTAAATGTAAGGAAATTAGTTGGATGTGCACTAGGGTTCTATTGGTTGTAGATATTGAATTGATTAGGTCTAGTTGCAACTCTGTGTGATGTATACAATCTATCTTTGTATGTATGTGGGGAGACAAAAAGCAACTGCACCAACGTATGGCCCACCGCACAGAAGAGCCAATTCCTCGGGTCAGGACTCAGCCGTGTACCTGCATCTTAAGGATAAAGGACATACCTTGGAAGATTGTAATGTTAACATTACAACACAATAAATTTGTAAACGCATAGATAGTCTCAGATCAATACATTCTGTAGATTCCCCGATCATATACAATCTAATTATTAGAGCGTATATTATCCACACAGAAACGGTGATGACATCGCTCCTTATTCTGTCACCCTGATGACATCATTACCATAATTCAAGAAAACATCTCACCGGAAATAAGTGCTCGGTTTCAGGGCACTGGTTGACGTTCACGCAGTAGAGCCCACTTGCCCTGGTCCTTCTCTAAGATTTCCTCCCACCACGTCGCTGGTAATCCTGAAGATCTCACAAGCATCTTATTGGTTACAATCCACTCGGCTGTTGTCCCAATGACGTTTCGCTCATATCTGATCTCACCAAACACAACGGCGTTTAGTCCTCCGCGGAATGAAAGGAGTTCGCAGGATCACCCAGTTGAAATAAAATTTCTTTCTCCGAGAACTGCCCAACGGTGTTCCCACTATGCCGCGTGACTGTGCGGGCACGCACGGGTTAAAATGCGCACAAAATCTGGTGGGATCTAGGTGTTGTGGGTATGTATCCGCACAGGCGATATATTTTGCTGCACCACAGTCGGTAGAGATTAGAGGGACATTGCCGTCCACTTGCCATCTCTAGATTGATTCAGATTGTCTATTCCGTCCAGGCCATAAAATAACATTCACCTTCCAATAAGAACCCCCAGTCCCTACCAACCCCCAGTCCTACCACTACAAACCGCAACCTTCCCAGAACCTTCGCCCCGTCTGAACCGAGACTTAGGAATCTCTCCTCGAAGCGTCTCTATGAACTTTGAGATGGAGAAGCTCTTGGTGGAATTATTAATCTCACAAGGAACTTGTGGCTTCTCATTAACTTATACCTGAAGCATCAGCAAGGACAGGGAACAGAACTAACTCACACCAAAGCCCCATCTGCACTATCTTAAGACGGGATATAAACAGAACCCGGTCCCATAGCAACCTCAACCAGTCAATAATTCATGGATTTGTCACCTTCCTAAGTCATTTGGGATCCTTCCTGTAGTTCCTATCTGCCATTCAGTTAATGGTCATCCACAGGCAGGTGCATCCGTATCTCCTACTAGAATACAATCCCAGCATGCTCTGACAGAAGCTATGGATAATTTTAAACTACAACATTTGCCTTTCCCCTTGATTTCATTATCGGAATGAATATATTATGTTGTATGAGGTCATACACCGTTCAATATGTAAATAGATGCGGAATCCTCTTAATTTATAAATGATCAATTTTTTTTTTTTTAAATAAAGTTTTTTTCGCGGGCTGATATAAATGTTTCCTTTTGCAGCAGCTATTTCCTGACACGGCAGGAAGTCCGGCAACTGGAGAAAATGGATTTAAATCCGTTTGGGAAAATATATAAAAGGTTATTCTGATCACATCTATTATCCTACGTTTTGTTTAGAATTGATATTATAATATAGATTGGTCCTTCACGGTGATTGGAGGACAGGGGGGTTTGACAATAGGACAGTAATCTTGCTGGGGGAGTTGGGACGCCTGTATATTGATTAAGGTTCAGTTTTTTAACATTTCTAATTAGTAAACAGCAGATGCAGAGCGGGAAGGGAAGGTTCTGTTACTACCAAGGATAAAGGGAATCCCAAAGCCAACTGAAATAATGTGTAACAATGAATTTACATGAGCAACATAGAAATGATGACAATCCTGTATTTACTGTACAGTGTCTATACTGTATTTACCGTACACAGTGTTCATACTGTATTTACCGTACACAGTGTCTTACTGTTATTTACCGTACACCGCTATTACTGTATTTACCGTACACAGTGTCTATACTGTATTTACCGTACACAGTGTCTCTATACTGTATTACCGTACAATGGTCTATACTGTATTTTACGTACACACGTCTATACTGTATTTACGTACCAGTGCTATACTGTATTTACCGTACACACTGTCTATACTGTATTTACCGTACACACTGTCTATACTGTATTTACCGTACACCGTTCTATTACTGTATTCACGTACCACAGTGTCTATACTGTATTTACCGTACACCGTCCTATACCTGTATTTTACCGTACACGTGTCTATACTGTATTTTACCGTACCACAGTGTCTATACTGTATTACCGTACACCATCTATACTGTATTTACCGTACCCAGTGTCTATACTGTTTACGTACATAGTGTCTATCCTGATTTACCGTACCAGTGTCTATACTGTATTTAACCGTACAACTTCTATACTGTATTACCGTACACAGTGTCTATACTGTATTTACCGTACACCGTCATTATTACTGTATTTACGTACACCGTGTCTAACTGTTACGTACGTCTATACTGTATTTACCGTTACACCGTCCTATTACTGTATTTACCGTACACAGTGTCTATACTGTATTATTACCGTTACACCGTCTTATACGGTAGATTACCGTTTTACACAGTCGTATACTGATTTACCGTACACATGTCTATATGGTATTTACCGTACACAGTTGTCTATACTGGATTTACGTACACCGTCTATACTGTCTTACCGTACACAGTTTACGTATTTACCACGTACACAGTGGTCCACCGCACATACTCGTAGTTACCGACACCGTCTATATGTTTACCGTACACCGTCTATACTTGTATTTACCGTTACACAGTGTCTATACGTCTTTTACCGTACACAGTGTCTATACTGATTTACCGTTACACCGTCTATACTGTATTTTACCGTACAAAGTGTCCTATACTGTATTTACCGTACACCGTCTATACTGTATTTACCGTACACATGTCTATACTGTATTTACCGTACACAGTGTCTATCGTATTACTGTACACGCTTTTACGTATTTACCGTTACACGTCTTACTTATTACCGTTACAAACAGTGTCATACTGTATTTACCGTACACGTTCTAACGTATTTACCGTACACAGTGTCTATACTGTATTTACCGTACACAGTGTCTATACTGGTATTACTGTACACAGGTCTATACTGTATTTACCGTACACTGATTTACTGTATTACGCTGTACACCGTCTATACTGTATTTACCGTACACACCTGTCTATACTGTATTTACCGTCACGTGTCCTATACTGTATTAACGTACACAGTACTATACTGTATTAACCGTACCTGTTTATACGGTATTTACCGTACACATGTCTATACTGTATTTACCAGTACACCGCTTATACTATGTATGTCAGTTTAACCTGTTTAATACACATTACTGTCTTTACGCACCGTCTACTGTATTCCCGTACACCAGGGTCTATTAATGTATTTACTGTACACGTCTATACTGTATTTACCGTTACACACGTGGCGATGTATTATACCCCCTTACTGTATTTACCGACTGTCCTAAGTTGTAAACTTCTATACTGTATTTACCGTACACAGTGTCTATACGTGTATTTACGCGTACAACCGTCTATACTGTACTTTACCGTACACAGTTGTCTATACTGTATTTACCCAGTCACAGTGCTTCTATTACTTACAGGCTATTACTACGTACCCACAGTGTCTAGACTGTAATTTACTGACACGGTCTATACTGTATTACCACCGTACACGCCTGTCTATACTGTATTTACTGTTTACACACTGTCTATAACTGTATTTACCGTGACACGTGGTCTATCTGTATTATTAACACTTAGATTACTACCACGGTCTATACTGTATTTACCACTGTACACCGTCTATACTGTATTTACGTCGTACACAGTTCTATATGTATTTACTCACCTTCTATACGTATTACACACGCTCTGTTTTATGTACCTGTCTTCCTGATTTACCGTACCAGTGTCTATACTGTTTTTACCTACACCGTGTCTTTTTAGTACTGCTATGTTAACCGTACACACTGTTTACTGTATTTACACGTACACACTGTCTATACTGTATTACCGTAAGTGTCGTATACCTCGTATGTACCGTACACCGTCTATACTGTATTTACCGTACACACGTTCTTACTGTATTATACCAATGTCTATACTGTATTTACCGTACACGCTGTCTATACTGTATTATTTACCTACCGTGTCGTAATGTATTGCCGCCAGTTAGGGCTGTACCGTCCCTATACTGTATTTACCTTAACAGTGTCTATACTGTATTACGTCACTTCAACGTTACTGACAGTGTTCCGAATTATCTCGTAGTCTATACTGTATTTACCGTACGAGTGTATACTGATTTCGTCAACCGTGTTCTATACTGATTACTGACGTGTTATCTGTACCACATGTCGTACGTATTACCGTCACGATTGCAACTGTTTACTACTGTCTATACGGTATTTCGTCACCGTCTAGACTTTTTACCGTAACGTGGAATACTGTTTTTTACCCCTGCCTATATGATTTACCGTGTCTATACTGTATTTACCGCACACCGTCTATCTGATTTACCGTACACGTATGTCTTTCCATACTGTATTTTACCGTACACATGGTGCTATACTGTATTACCGTACACATCGTCTATACTGTATTTACCGTTACACAGTGTCTATACTTATTTACCGTTACCCATGTCTATAACTGATTTACTGTACAGGAACACGTCTATACCTGTATTTACCGTACAACGTCTATACTGTATTAGTCACTGGCTACTGTATACGTACACGTCTACTGGAGGTGTCCATGTTTACGATTACGTACACGGTCATATGTAATTGAACACGTCTATGTATTTCTCCATGTCACTTTTACCTAACAGTGTCTATAACTGTATTCTAACTCTATACTGTATACTGACGTGTCTATACTGTATTTAGTAAGTGTCTAGACGTATTTACCTGGGAACACGTGTCTATACTGTAATTTACCCGTACAGTCTAAGTTCGTAAATCTATACTGTATTTACCGTACACCGTGTCTATAACTGTATTTACCTGATAACCGGTGTCTATACGTATTTACCGTACACAGTGGGTCTATATCTGATTTACCGTACACATTGTCGATTACCTGTATTTACCCGTCACAGTGTCTATACTGATATTTACCTACCGTCCACGTCTATACTGTAGTTTAACCGTACACGAGTGTTTACGTTTACTACAGTGCTATGTTACCGTACACAGTGTCCATATGTATTTACCGTACACCGTCTATTTTACGTCAGGGCTCTGTATTTACCGTACACATGTCTGTTCCCGTAACGTTACTGACTAACAGTGCTATACTGTTACCGTACACAGTGTCTATACTGTATTTACTGTACAACGTACTATACTGTATTACCGTACACCGTCTATACTGTATTACCGTACACAGTGTCTATACTGTATTTACCGGACACCGTCTATACTGTATTTACACGTACACAGTGGTCTAATACTGTATTATAATTGCAACTGTTTTACTGCCCATGTCAACTGTATTACTCCGTCTATACTTACCGTACAAACGTTTACTTATTTACGTACTCTACTAATTTACCTAACGTCTATAACTGTATTTAACCGGTACACAGTGTCTATACTGTTTTACGTACACTGTCTATTACGTATTACCGTATACAGCCTTACTGTCTTTACGTACATCTATCCTGTACCACACACGTCATACTGTATTTATACCGTACACTGTCGCTATACTGTATTTACTGTAAGGGTCTATACGGTATTTACCGTACACACGTTCATACTGTATTCCGTACACAGCTGTCTATGATCGTGTATTACCGTTACACCGGGTCTAACTGT
This sequence comes from Hymenochirus boettgeri, assembly GCA_019447015.1. Taxonomy (NCBI): domain Eukaryota; kingdom Metazoa; phylum Chordata; class Amphibia; order Anura; family Pipidae; genus Hymenochirus; species Hymenochirus boettgeri. The sequence continues at coordinate 13,954,585 of CM033470.1, forward strand.
TATTTACTCGTACCAGTGTCTATACTGTATTTACCTACACCTGTCGATTACTGTTTTACCGTACACAGTGTCTAGTACTGTATTTACCCGTACACAGTGTCCTATTACTGTTTTTACCGTACACCGTCTATACTGTTTACGTCACAGCTGTATCACATGCTACGTCTTACTCGTCACAGTGTCCTATACTGTATTCTATCCGTACACCGTGTCTATACTGTAATTTACCGTACACGTCTATCTATCTGTATTACCGTACAGTGTCTCGTACGTATTTACCGTACACCAGGTCATACTGTATTTGATACCGTATACACCGTCTTATATTACTACCGTTACTACATTGTACCGTAAACCGTCGTATTACTGACCTTATACTAATTTACCGTAACAACCGTCTACTACTGTATTTACCGTACACAGTGTCTATACTGTATTACCGTACACTGTCTATACTATTACTCGATACTGTTTTTACCGTACAACGTCTATACTGTATTTACCGTAACAACCGGTTCTATCTGTATTATCGTACACCTAACGTTTTCTAAATGACCTTAACCCGTCTTAATTTATTTACCGTACACCGGCTATACTGGTGTTACCGTACACCGTCACTGGATTTACCGTACACCTCAATGTCTTACACATGCTCATTTCACCGTACACTGTCTATACTGTAGTTACCGTTACACCAGTAGTTACTGTATTTACCGTTACACCTGTCTATACTGTATTTACCGTTACACCGTCTATACTGTATATTACCGTACACCTGCTCATACTGCTTTACGTCACAGCTGTCATAACTGTATTACCGTATACACTGTCTAGACTGTATTTACCGTAAACACTGTCTATTACTGTATTTACCGTATACAGTTTCTATACTGTATTTGACCGTACACAGTTTTTGGTTTTGCGTCTATTACTGTATTACCACTACACATACTATCTTAACTTTACTGTATTTATACCGACACAGCGTCTATAACTGTATTACGGTCAACCGTCTATACGATATATTTACCGTACCACATCGTCTATACTGTATTACCGTACCACTTACTATGACGTACGATACTGTATTTACGTACACAGTGTCTATACTGTATTTACGTACACCTCTCTACGTATTACTTCCGTCTAGTACCGGTATTACTGACATTCTAACTGTATTTCCCGTACACATGTCTATACTGTATTTACCGTACACGGTCTAACTGTTATTACTTTATATTTACCTGTAACAGTGTCTATACCTGCTTACGTACTTACACGTTTACTAACGTTCTATACTTGTATTTACTGTCACACGTTCCGTACACCTCTAACTGTATTTACCGTACACTGTCATACTGTATTTACCGTACAGTTATACTGTTTACCGAATGCTATACTGGATTATTACTTACTACTGTATTAGACACGTCTATACGTGTATTACCGTACACACGTCTCTATACTGTATTATGTACCATGCCTATACCGTTTTACTGGACACGGTCTACTGCTATTCCTGATCCGTTCACACGTCTATAACTTGTTTTACCGTACAGTCCATACTGTATTTACCCGTACAACTAGTTCTATAGCTGTTTTACCGTTAACACACTGTCACCATCTGTTTACCGTACACTGTTCTAACTGTATTTAACCGTACCACATGTCTAACTGTATTTTACCCGTACACTGTCTATACTGTTATTTACCGTACACTGTCTATACTGGTATTTAACCGTACACACTGTCTATACTGATTACCGTACAAGTGTCTATACGTAATATTACCGTACACAGTGTCATACTGTATTTACCGTGTACCACAGTGTCTATACTGTATTTTACCGTAACATGTCTATACTGTATTTACCGTACACCCTGTCTATACTGTATTACAGTACACACGTCTATAACGTATTTACCGTCACTTCTAACTGTACCGCACTCTGTTATACGTAATTTACCGTACAACACGCCTATTTACTGTATTTAACCGTACACAGTCTATTTACTGTATTTACGTACAGTGTCTACTTTACTACCTGCTAATATTACCGTAACATTCATACTTTTACGATCGTCTTTCGGTTTACATAACTGTAAGTATTTCGTACAGTGTATACTTATTACGCCGTCTATACTGTATTTCTGTAACCGTTTACATTACGTACGTCTATACTTATTACCGTTACACAGTCCTATACTGTATTACCTGTACAGCGTCTATACTTTTTACCGTACACACTTTTGCTATACTGTCAGTGTTACCGTATACACAGTCTAATATGTATTTACCGTACACAGTCTAACTGTATTACTGTACACTGTACTTTACCGTACAAAGTCTATACTGTATTTACCGTACACAGTGTCATATGTATGTACCAGTACCCAAAGGTCTATACGTATTTACGCTTACACTGTCAACTTGTATTTCCGTACACAGTCTATACTGTATTTACCGTACACAGGTCTATACGATTACCGTACACACTGTCTATACTGTATTTGTACTGTACACAGTGTCTATACGTATTTACCGTTACACAGGGTCTATTACTGTAGTTACCGTACACACTGTCTATACTGGATTTACCGTACACCGCGTTACTGTATTTACCGTAACACCGGTCTATTACTGGAAATTTACCGTTACACACTGTCTTATTACTGTTTTACCGTACATGTCGTTATTACTTGTATTTACCGTACACAGTGTCTATACTGTATTGACCGTACACTTGTCTTATGACTGTATTTACCGTACACAGTCAATACGTGTATTTACCGTACCATGTTATACTGTATTTGACCGTACCACAGTGTCTATTTTACGGTAGTTACCAGTACAGTGTCTATACTGTATTCCGTACACCGTGTCTATACGTATTTACCGTACACACTGTCTATACTGTTATTACCGTACCAAATGTCTATACTGTATTTACAGTACCCAGTGATACTTGTATTTACCGTACACACCTGTCTATACTGTATTTACCGTACACACGGTCTATACTGTATGTACGACAACACGTCTATACGGGTGCCCCTTATTTACCGTACACCAACTGTCATACTGTATTTACCGACACAGTGTCCTATACGTATTCTTACCGATACACAGGTCTATACTATATTACCGTACACAGTGTCTATACTGTATTTACCGACACAGTCTATACGTATTCATAACACAGTTGTCTATACTGCATTACACAAGTGTCTACTGTATTTACTGTAACTGTCTAACTGTATTACCGTACACAGTCTATACTGTATTACCCGTACACAGTCTATATGTATTTACTGTACACTGTCCTCTACGTGATATGGAGAACTTTGCTTTTTTTTTAACACTGTCTTCTACTGTATTTAGAAAATACAGTCTATACTTGGTCACACACACCCCCCCCATCCCGACACCCCGACCGCAGCTACCCTTTACTCTAGTGTAGCCCATTGGTAGTCGGCAGCACACGCACCCCGAAGGGAAATTAACCTCGTCAGTTCAGTCTTTCATTTCTAACTCTCGGAGCCCTTTATCTGTAGTGTACTGTGCGCCTATGTGGACTGTTGCTATTGTACCCCCCCAGAGGGCAAGGTACAGTATACTGGATTTATTTATATTGTGTATTATTATTTATATTGTGTATTATTTATTATATTGTGTTTATAGTTATATTGTATAATATTTACAGGGCCGCCATCAAGACTTTGGTCATAGTAATATGGCGCCCCCAATATGACGGAAGCAACTCCAAACACTCACCATACGTTTTAAAACGCCTTAAAAAAGAGGGACACACGGGGAGAAGAGAAGCGGTGAATGCGTTTTGTTATTCACCATCACTTCGTTAAGACCATCCCACCTACTTTGGTAAGGTTAAAAAAAAAAACACACCCATTGTATAGACCATTATTCCCATTTTAACGTGCAATATGATTATCATACCTAGACATTACGCCCGTACATTAATGGGACGTAGACATGTCTCCACCATCCCCGACACACAACAGACCGTGTTAAATGTAAAATGTACCCGTTGTCCATAGTACAACACACTCTTAAGATGCCCTCATGCCCAGAGGGCACAGCACTGGATTAGACTTTAATCCAATAGAGGTATAAACATACCGTTAGAAGCCAAGACACACAAATAAAAACTTACCAAGCCCACAGAGTAAATAAACATACCTTTAAGCCAAGCCCACACAGACTGGTAAATATATAACGTACCTTTAACCGAGCCACACGAATGAGTAAATATAACATACCTATAAGCCAGCCACACAGACTGGTAAATATTAACCAACCTTAAGGCCAAGCCCACACGGATGGTAATATCAACATCCTTTAAGCCCCCAAAAAAAAAAAGCCACACGGAATGGTAAATATAAACATACCTTTAAGCCAAGCCCACACAGACTGGTAAATATAACATACCTTAAGACAAGCCCATACAGACGGATCCCCATATAGGACCTAAATTATATTCTGCATCCAGTGTTGCTTAAACGTATTTCCATTCATATTGACTACTTGATTGTATTCACCCCATTCTCTCAGCTAATCCTTACACCTACCCATTTGTGCACCGTTGGAAAAAGGCTGCCACTATTGCCACCCAGCATGGCAGCTCCACACGCTGTCCTGCCTATTCCAATTTCTATCTTTGTTCTTTTTGTCAGATTGCAGTCACACAATCTTATCCTGTCTATATCCGGATAATAGAGATGGTTTGGAGCTGCTTACCTGCTCATGTGACACAGAGATGAGATTATGTAATAGCAAGATAGAGATGGTGTGAGGTGCCATCTGCTATGTGACACAGATTTGATATGCTATAGATCCATTACTCATGCTAGTGTGGAGAGGCCATACTGCTAGTGAACCAGAGATGGAGAATGGATATAGGCAGGATAGAGATGGTGTGGATGTGCATACTGCTATGTGACATGAGAGATGGAGATATGGGTATAGAGGGTCAGGATAGAGATGGTTGTGTGGAGCCGCCATCTGTCCCCATGGGGTAGGTAATAGCCCAGTAGCCCTATTAGGCTATTACCTACCCCATGGCAGTGATTGCCGGCTAGGAGAATGCAACAAGGCATGTGGGAGTTGTAGTTAAAAACATTTTTAGGTTCAATCACTGCGTAGAGAGGTTCTGGCCCCAGCAGGCCCCCCAAGATCAGCCTGTCAGTCCCGTACACGCAGTGAGGACAGGGGACACATGTCCCCTCCATAGCTCCACAAGAGAAGTTCAGTATACTAGTACCCTCCTGCTCTCCTATGGAGATTCACACACAGATGCTACAGGCGGGAGGGGCAGGAGCCACATAGACGTAAATAAAGCGCTCTTACTGACTGAGTCATGCCATGCAGAGACACGCCCTCTGTTTTCTTCTCCATCTAGGAATGGGCCCATACTGGAATACCCCTTTACCCCCGATGCGACCCTGAATATTTATATTGTGTATTATCAGATTGTAGATATAGTTAATTGTAAATTATTTTATTGTGATTATTCTAAATTGTGATGATCTATTATTGGTTTTGTTGGTATATTATTCATATTGTATAAATTTATATTGGGGTATTAATTTATATTGTACAATATTTATCCTTTTAATTGAAACCCCCCCATGTGATTCCTATTAATTAACCCCCACGTGATTCCTTTAATTGAACCCCCACGTCGCGTGCGTGAGTCTATAATTTAACCCCCCCAGTGTGATTCTATAATTTTTGAAACCCCATGTGATTCCTTATAATTTAATCCCATGTGACTCCTATAATGTAAATCCTCCATGTGAGTCTATAATTTAACCCATGGACGCCGATAATTTAAACCCCCACGTGATTCCTTTTAAATTGAAACCCATGTGGATCCTATAATTTAATGCCCCCCCAGGATTCCTAGAATTAACCCCCCATGTGATTCCTATAATTTAATCCCCAGGACCATATAATTTAACCCCATGTGATCCTATAATTAAGACCCCATGTGATTCCTATAATTTAACCCCAAACATTATTCCTATAATTTAACCCAAGGATCCTATAAATTAATCCCCATGTGACTCCTAATAATTTATCTCCCTAGGGGACTCCTATAATGTAAACCCCCCACGTGATTCCTCTTTAATTGAAACCTCCCATGTGAATTCCTATAATGAACCCCCATGCTGCTCCTATAATTTAACCCCCATGTGATCCTATTAATTTAACCCCATATGGACTCCATAATTTAACCATGTTGTGATCCTATAATTTAATCCCCCCATGTGATTCCTATAATTAAAACACCACGTGATTCCTATTAATTTAATCCCCAGGTGACTCCCTACAATTAACCCCCCATGTGATTCCAGTTAATTGAACACCCATGGGGATGCCTTAATTGAACCCCCATGTTCCTTAATGACCCCCATGTGATTCAATAATTTAATCCCCATGTGATCCTATAATTTATCCCCATGGGATCCTATAATAAATTTAACCCCACGTGATTCCGATAATTGAACCCCCACGTGAGTCCTATAATTGAACCCCAGGTGATCCCTAAAAAATCTAACCCCCATGTGATTCTTAATTAACCCCCATGTGATTCCTTTAATTGAACCCCATGTGATTCCTTTAATTGGAACCCCCACATGATTCCTCTAATTGAACCCCACGTGATCCTATAATTGACCCATGTGCTTCCTATAATCTAACCCCATGTGATTCACTATAATTTAACCCCCCATGTGGATTCCTTATTGAACCCCCACGTGATTCCTATAATTGAACCCCACTGATTCCTTAAATTGACCCCCAGTGATTCCTATAATTTAATTCCCCCCCATGTGATTCCCTAATTTAACCCCAACATGATTCCTATAATTGAACCCCATGTGATCCTTATAAATGTATCACCATGTGCCTCCTGATAATTGAACCAACATGCTGATTCCTTATAATTTAACCCAATGTGATTACTATAATTTAACCCCATGTGATTCCTAAATTTAATCCCCAGGTGACTCCTATAATTTCTCCCCATGTGTTCCAGTAATGTTAATCCCCATTGATTCCTATAATTGAACCCCAGGTGATTCCTATAATTTAACCCCATGTGTTCTATGTTAATACATAATTAAGTGTATTTTATGCAGAGTGAGTTTCCAAGAAATAAGGAGGATTTCCAGGCTATGATTTATTGCACCCAGTATTAAATTGCCCTGGATGGATTCAATGCCCCGTTATTATTCTTGTAGACAATTAAAATTGTCAAACGTTTTCATTCCACACCCCCATCAGTGATGGATGGAAAGGGGATATTGATATCGGGTCCAATATAGCTAATAGCCTTACCGATCAGCCTGGATAAAAACAATTGGACACTTCACTAACACACAGAATTAGTTCCCTTTAATACTGGGGAGGGAAAATTAGAATTTTATTATTGGATTTGAGTTATACCGATAACCTTCATTGCAATCAATGTAAATGATTCTCACATTCTGCCTGTCTGTTTATGCAAGATGATTGGATAAGAGGACTCTCTGAATATTATTAGTATGAACTCTTTAAAAGGACAAGTTACACGCTTAAATGAAAATAATGGTTAGGCGGGAAGGTGCATGCAGTAATCTATAAGAGGTTTTTGTTATTTAACCTGCAGTTACTGGGGATTGGGGGGGCTTTAATGTTTTCAGGGGGGGCAACCTGAGAAGGGGAAAACCCTGAACTTTGTGCACTGGCAAGTCACAATAAAGAGAAATAGTTCACATTAAGTGTTAATGATCTCTCTTATTAAGGGTTAGTTTTTTAAAATTAGTTTTTTTATAGTTACCCTTTAAGTATGGCTGCCACAAGAATGGATAAGTAGATCAGTAGGGTGTGTGTTGTACCTGGGGAAGGATGGGGGTTTTTAAAAAGGAAAAAACTTTGTTGATTGTGATAGTCAAAAATTGTTTTTGTGACTATAGTTCCCTTAATAGGGCTGCCATGGGGAAATGGAAAGGTAGGTTGAGAGGTGGATTGTACTGGATCAGTTGGAAGTTTAAAAAAAAATATCTTTTTTGATGATTGGCAAAAACTATCTTTATTGAGGAATATATCAAACTTACAGGGAGATGCAATAAAAGTCTACCGTTTAAAAATGTGCTAATTTTGCCCCAACCAATCAGATTCTTATTTAACATTGGTAATCTGACATCTGATTGGTTGGGCAAAAATAGCACCATTTAAACGATTAAGAACTTTTTATTGAAGAACCCGGTTCGTTTTTTTTACTTATTACCCTGAAGTTGGATGCCAAAGAATAAAAGGGTCTAGGTCAGTAGGTTGTGTGTACCCATATAGTTGGGGGTATATGTTTTTGCATGTCCACGACCATAAAACATCTTTTATTGAGGGATAAATCTAAATTAGTTTTTGACTAGTTACCTTTAAATATGAGCTTCCTGGGAAGGAAAAGGTAGGTTCTAGTTAGGGGGTGTACCTGGGCTGTGGGGGGTTGGGGGTTAGGTATCCCCATTTGGGGTATTTATGACCATGAAACAAAAAAGTTTTGAAATATCCACATTTGAGGATGTTACCATTATGTCTATGGGAAAAAAAATGTCCGGAAATTCGCCCGACCCCAACGCCGAACGCTTACCGCGGATTCCTAACCAATATATATATGACTGAGCACAACCATGAATAATAGATATGAACCGGTTACAATCACCTTCAAGGGAAGTCCGTGCTGCCACCTCTTCCCTATCTACACATGTATTTAAAACCCTGGGCTACTCTCATAGGCCGAGGCTCATGGTGATTTTTTTTGTTTTTTTTTTTTTTTTTCACCGATACTACCTGTCTGACACGACCCCCATCAGTGGCCTGCAGGGAGTATCTGCCGGGAGTATCCGATTACAGTAAACACTTATAAAATCCAAACCTCAAAAGCCACTTACTATGGTCCCTGATGAAGGGGCCACGCCTTGATTCATGTGCCGACCGTCTGCCTATAGGCGGCATTAAAGTTGTTCAGGTAGATGAACAGGAGGCTGTTATAAAGGAGGCGTTTTATAACCAGGAGGCGTTTATGAACCGGAGGACGTCGTTTTATGCAACAGGAGGCGTTTTATGAAACGGGGAGGCGTTTTAATCCCAATATCTCACAGACAAAAGAGGAGGAACTCAGCATACAGATACAGCTGCGTCCAGTTTTTAGATTCACGTAACTAAGACACGAACGAAGTACGAAAAGAAGAAAAGTCACAGCTCACAGGAGGATACCAGACCAGAATGCAAGGTAGGGAATCCTGCCAGAACCCGGTCCCAACCCCGGACAAGGGTGGTGACAAGGGAACACGGATCTAGAAGTGACTTTCCGATTTTAACTCCTACTCACATGTCTTAATTCCCCCCAGATACAGTACTAAGGAAAGTGTCATCGTTCGTCCCACTACAGGACGTCGATTCCATTTCACCAAGGAGTTATTTTGTTTGTTTGAAGATTAGGTTTGTGATTGATGAATCTTTTCCCCCACACCAAGACAGAACACAGTCGCCTTAGAAGACCGACTGGAGGTTCCAGCTTGACTAGTGAAGTTTAGACCTCCCGCCAGATTTGGCACACCATCATTGTATGACTACCTGTCCATGCTACAGCACATTACCAGTCTACCCATAGGGGGAGGTAGGACAGAATTTGACTTCTAATGAGTTGTAACGCGATTAATGCTGTGTTTGTAAGGATGATGTATGGTAATTTAAAAACTACCCGGGGGGGGGGGGGGGTACGATTAAAAGGTGGCCACACAATACATCTTTACTAAAGGATAAGTATAAAGGTGGGCCACACACATATCCTCTTTACTAACGGATAAGTTAAAGGTGGGACCATACCCACTATTACGATCGTAATTCGATTTAAACGATCCGCAACTGATGAAGAGTACAATGTGAATTGGTAGGTTAGATGTACAATAAAATAGGTTCGGACATCAATTAGTTAATGGTTAAGCGAATTGTCGCCATTGTGAGCGTACATTACAGTTAACATTTAATCGGAACTTCAGAAACACTACAATCATTTTACCAACGCTTTTAAAAAAAAAAACGACCTTCCCGATCGTAATCCGATCGATTTTACGATTCTAATGTAGCAGGATAAGAATGGGAAAATGTGCAATTTTTGGCCAATGATGGAAATGGTCTGATTGTATGTCGAATGTACATAAATCGGCCTAATGTGTGGGGCCAGCTTAAGAGGGAAATACGCGTGGGGGTGGTTGTTCTGTCAGTATATGGTTGGAATTAAGTTGATTCCTGGTCGTGTGGGCCTAAGCGCTATTGCCATTATTCGATCCCTTTGAAAATTACACTGAAACTGTGTTGTATTAGGAATTTATATGAAATAAGATCGTGAATGGATCCCTTTTGTGTATAGTCTAGTTAGATTATAAGTGTTACTGTATCGTACTCACGGGAAGATACTTCCTGCACGCACATTTAGAATAGAGGAAGATGGTCTCCATCAATGTCGAGAAGTGAAGCTTATGCGAAACGCGTACAGAGGGTGGGGTGCCAGTTGGGACTCTTTTTGTGTCGCGGATTCATTAGCTAGAAGATAGCTCACTTCTACCTAATTGCCCCCGCACGCTGTACCGAATTTCACGTCTTCAAACTGAGGAGATACGGCACAAAAGTGGAGAACGAAGAAGAAAGGGGAGGAGACGGAACAGGAATTTGCTTTTTCAAGGGAGGGTGGGGGTGGGGTTCTCTGTAACAATTGGGGTGTGTGGTTTTGTGGTTATGGTGGAGCGGCCATGGGGGCATGGGTTCTCGATCACCCCCCCAAAGAGAAGTTGCACAGTGCCCCCCCATTGTATAATTGATATAGGTCAGTACGTTCCGGTGATTAGGTTAAGGGCAAAGTTAAGGTCAGTGTTTAACTGCATGATAAAAGGTTTACAAGTACCAGGGCAGGAGCTGAAAGTCAAGATCAAACTCGAGAAAGCAAGGAAGCGTAACAAAAAAATCGTTTAAAAAGTTTCCGACCGTAACCAGAACCATACGGTAACCATTTCATTCATTTTATAGATAAACCCATATTCGAATAAGAAGAGTTGCTATTCCCATCTATTCGCTAGTCGCTGCCCATACTGAAGTTCTTTAAAAGGGAACTTAAAGCTAAATCGTAATTGATCCTAATTGAATTGTACAATGAGTTAAATATCTGTCACGTCCCAGTATATAAAACCAAGTGAAGGTTTGGTTTGTCCACCAATGATTTCTAATCCTCCGTTCCTAGTGACAATAATATTCATTTTACCAATGCAAGTCTTGGTTACAGAGGAGGGACACAGGCAGGTCATCCAGTATGGGAGAGAGGGAGGAGCGAGTAGGAGCGAGTGTTTATAGAGTAATAATGAATATATTAATATAATACGGAGACATCAGTCAGTTACGAATCGACGCGTATTATAGTCGGGAAAGTTATATACATAGAGATAATAATGAATATATTAATATAATTAAGGGGGATCAGTCACGGTTACCGATATCGACCGCGTTTACTAGCGTTTCAGTAATACATAGAGATAATAATGGAATATATTAATATAATAAGGAGAATCAGTCACATTACCGATATCTGATCCGCCGTATATAGCCAGTACAGTATATACATAGAGTATTATATAATGAGTAATAGTCATATTAATAAGGAGAATCAGTAACGGTTACGATCGACCGTCGTATACTAGTCGTACGGGATATGACATAGAGGTATAATAAGGAGGAGAGGAAAGAGAAAAGGAGAAGAAGTCAACGGGAAGATTATAGCGAGTGTGGAGCTGCCATACTGCTATGTGACACAGAGATGGAGATATGTATATAGGCAGGATAGAGATGTTGTGGAGCTGCCATACTGCTATGTGACACAGAGATGGAGATATGGATATAGGCAGGATAGAGATGGTGTGGAGCTGCCATACTGCTATGTGACACAGAGATGGAGATATGTATATAGGCAGGATAGAGATGGTGTGGAGCTGCTATACTGCTATGTCATAGTTGCCAATAGTCCCAGATTTACCGGGACAGTCCCGGATTTTAGGTAGCAGTGCCGCTATCCTAATGTCCCGGGAAAAGTCCCGAGATCTAGGAAAACTAGAACACTGCCTGACTGAAATTTTGTCTGGATTGATCCGATCCGATTGTAACACAGTGGAAAGTTGCAGTCTTGAGTCAGTGTCGGCACTTACTTCCTGCTCTGCTGCCCTCTATGTGTGGCATCACGTCTCTGCACGATGGGGGGAGAGGGGAACACAGAAGGACTCCTGAGGTGCCTGTGTCAGCGCCTGCGCAAATTGCTGAGTCTCCTGTCGGTACTGAAGTGAAGGAGAGAGGCAGAGAGCCAGAGTCCAAGCAGACTGTCACTGTTAGTACAATTGAGTTGAGCACAGTTTTTTTTATGTCTATCTATCTATTATCTATCACTATCTATTATCTATCTATCACTATCTATTATCTGTCTATCTATCTTTCTTTCACTATCTATCTATCACTATCTATCTATCACTATCTATCACTATCTATCTATCTATCATCTATCTATCACTATCAATCTATCTATCTATTATCTATCATCTATCTATCTATCTATCTATCTATCTATCTATCTATCACTATCAATCTATCTATCATCTATCTATCTATCACTATCTATCACTATCTATTTATCTATCACTATCAATCTATCTATCTATCTACCTACCTATTATCTATCTATCATCTGTCTATCTATCTATCTATCTATCTATCATCTATCTATCTATCTTTCTATCTATCATCTGTCTGTCTATCTATCTATCTATCTATCTATCATCTATCTATCCATCTATCTATCTATTATCTATCTATCTATCTATCTATCTATCTATCTATCTATCTATCTATCATCCATCTGTCTGTCTATCTATCTATCTATCTATTTATCTATCTATCATCTGTCTATCTATCACTATCTATCACTGTCTATTTATCTATCACTATCTATCTATCTATCTATCTATATGTATATAGGCAGGATAGAGATGGTGTGGAGCTGCCATACTGCTATGTGACAGAGATGGAGATATGTATATAGGCAGGATAGAGATGGTGTTGAGCTGCCATACTGGTATGTGACACAGAGATGGAAATATGTATATCAGCAGGATAGAGATGGTGTGGAGCTGCTATACTGCTATGTGACACATAGATGGAGATATGTATATAGGCAGGATAGAGATGGTGTTGAGCTGCCATACTGCTATGTGACACCGAGATGTAGATATGTATATAGACAGGATAGAGATGGTGTGGAGTTGCCATGCTGCTATGTGACACAGAGATGGAGTTATGTACATAGGCAGGATAGAGATGGTGTGGAGCTGCCATACTGCTATGTGACACATAGATGGAGATATGGATATAGACAGGATAGAGATGGTGTGGAGCTGCCATACTGCTATGTGACACAGAGATGGAGATATGTATATCGACAGGATAGAGATGGTGTGGAGCTGCCATACTGCCCCATGGGGTAGGTAATATAGCCCAGTAGCCCTATTAGGCTCTTACCTACCCCATGTGCAGTGCATGCCTTGGTAGCAGAATGCAATCAGGGCATGCTGGGAGTTGTAGTTAAACATTTGAAGTTACAAGGTTTGCTAACACTGCTATACAGGTACTGGCCCCAGCAGCCCCCCAAGAGGAGTCCCTGTAAACAGCAGTGAGACAGGGGGTAACAATGTCCCCCCATGGACTCTGTCAAGCAGAAATGGGATCAGTATAACTTAGATAAGGTGCCCATACATCTATAACATTTTACTTACCCGACCGAGCGCTCACGCGATGTTCCTTCGATCCTGCCGGAACCGCTTCTCCCGATCTTACATTCGCCCGACATGTGATCGCAAAATGAATGGGATTTTTTTCTTCCTCCCACTCTCTGGGCCCATTCCAAGTCCGGGCCCCATACCGGAGTACCCCCTTTCCCCCCTGATGGCGGCCCTGCCTGTTAGGGAGATCGATCCTTTATAAACAGAAACAATTACCTTGATATCGGTAAAAGATAGGAAACAGAATTCCAATTTTCCAGAAGAAAGGCGTGAGTATTATCCATGCAAACCATATATACGGTAACTGCCGGGGATGCACTGGAATACAGAAAGAAGCGGTAATAGAAGGATTATAAAACAATCTGTTTATTCTGTCCCAGGGTATAGATATGTCTTATGCCTGTACCGCAGGGGGATGCATGGGAATAGCATCACAGCCATTAGAAGATTTCAGGATACAGAAAAAAAATTAGAAACAGCGACTGGCTTCTCATTGCCTATGTAATTAGTTTCCTTTTTTAAATGATAAATAAGGTCCCATTATATGGAGAATAAAATCCCTTAAAACAAAAAGCTGGCCAATTGTCGGTTACTTGCCCCCAACGGATATATTATTATATAACTGATATATTACCTGCATTACTAACCACATAATTAATGGCAGATACTTAAGCTGGCCCCTCCCTCCATGCAGTCAACCAAGGCTGTGACAACTGGCATCACAGACAATGACTGACTGCTGCCTTCTCTGCACATGCTCAAGCATATAAAAAGCTCATTGAGCAGAGTAAAGAGGCAGATACCTTTGCCAGAAAGGAAGAGAACTTATTTATATTATATTACTAATTACTAATATCTAGTTACAAATGCATGTAATGGCGATGCATGCAGATAACTGCCATTTACTGTTTTTTTCCTTTAGAGGGTGGACATGTCCTTTAAAGGGAAAGTTCAGTGGAAAATATCATTATTTTTTTTAATTCCTAGTTTGTATTATGCATACCTAGTTATCCCACATTTTGAAAAATTAGTTGATTTTATACCCTTTGCTGTTCCTGCTGTTGATATTAGTGACCTGCCATTTCAGGTTCTGTAACAGTCCTTATTCCCAGAATGCACCACTTACTTGGAATGTTCCCAACAGTAATTTCTACTGATTGGCTGTTGAATGGGTCGAACATGCTCAGATCTCTACTGAGCAACTAAATCAACCCAGGGACTGGGTCAAGGGCAAGACCATAACGGTCTCTATTTGTGGTCCTGCAAACAGTAAGTCAGTATTTCGGAAACATTTATTTATACACAGACACAATGCTGAATGGGCAGGTTAAGGTCATTAGGATTGAAAAATACTGCTTTTTTTATGTATTTCCACTGAACTTCCCCTTTAAGGTTTAAAATAAAGAAAGGGTGTAACTCTACTAATCATTGCAAGAAAAACAATTGGATTTAGGGCTAGGCCACACTGCTGCGTTTTTTTTGCGTTTGCGCTTGCGTTTGCGTTTGCGATTGCGCTTGCGATTTTTCGAAATTATTGAAAACGCGGCAACGCAAAAAAAACGCGCGTTTTTCGATGCGTTTGCGTTTGCGTTTTGCGTTCTGCATTTTTAATCGCAATCGCATGCGATTTCCTATACTTATTGAAGAAATCGCAAGCGCAAACGCAAAAAAATCGCACATGAAATCGCATGCGATTGCGATTGCGTTTGCGTTTGCGTTTCAGTGTGGCCTAGCCCTAAAGGTCATATCCACCTCTTTTTTTTAAATTTGCTGTAGTGTAGGGCTCCCTCTACCACCCCCAACTGCTCTATTAGTTTATCAAAAAAACTCTCCCGATCTGTACTTACACTGCCTTGTTCCACCGGCGATCTGACACTGCTCTCTGCTTGCAGAGGGAGCTTTACACTACAGAAAAGGGGATTTAGAACTAGGGGTAGAGGAAAACTTACAGAGATCAGGAGGGAGGGAGGGAAGGGCTGCACTGAGCAAGCCAAAAACCTCTCAGAGGATGTCTCATAGTCGGAAACATTTTCCTCCCTTGCAGCCTCCTGGTGTTAACTTTCTATAACTTTGGGCTGACATTACAGGAGAACCATTTGGAGCAGAGAGATAAGGTAAGGATTTTTAAACTCTACAAATTGGGGCCAGCAGAAGGGGAGATTGTAGTTTTGGGGGTGGACAGGTAAAGTTCAGCCAATAGAACATTAATTTCAGAGCTGCAGATTATAAGTCAAACCTTCCTGTTAATTCTAGTCCCCTCCTTCTCTCATCTGCCACTGGCCCAGACATGCTCAGTGTGGATCATAACAAGTTTGTAGAGTAGGGAGACAGCACCCTATAAAGCCGAGGCGCAGAGCTTCCCTGGATCTGTATATACTACTAGGGACTTAATATTGAAAGTAGAGCAGTTGGGGCTTACACAAAGGAGAAGGTTGGTAGATTTTTATATTTGGGGTGGACATGCCCTTTATAAAAGCATTAAATACATTGTAAACAAACTTTCCAACCCTACACACCCAATGTAACATCTATCCATAGATAGTATTGTACTCACACAGATGCATGTTGCTCACCACAAGATGCCCAATGTAGAAAGGCACCACAAATACAAGGACCAGTAGAATCGCAATAAGATTCACCTTCCAGTAAAAGTAACGAGAGCTTGGGAGAAAGAAAAGTAATTTAACATTTGCTGTTCTATCTGAACTAATATATACCAAGAATTATATAACCAATTACTCAAATGTTCCACCTTGACAAGAGATAGATAGATATAGATAGATAGATAGATAGATAGATAGATAGATAGATGACAGACAGACAGACAGACAGATAGATAATAGATAGATAGATAGATAGATAGACAGACAGATAGACAGATAGATAGATAGATAGATAGAGATAGATAGACAACAGACAGATGGATAGATAGATTATAGATAGATAGACAGACAGACAGACAGACAGACAGACAGACAGACAGACAGATAGATAGATAGATAGATAGATAGATAGATAGATAGATAGATAGATAGATAGATGATAGACAGACAGACAGATAGATAATAGATAGATAGATAGATAGATAATAGATAGATAGATAGATAGACAGATGATAGATAGATAGATGATAGGTAGATAGATAGATGATAGATAGATAGATAGATAGAGAGAGCCAGAGAGAGAGAGATAGATATATAGATAGATAGATAGATAGATAGATAGATAGATAGATAGATAGATAATAGAATGATGGATGGAAGGATGGATGGATAGATGATAGAATTATGGATGAATAGATAGAAAATAGAAGGATAAATAGATTGATAGGTGATAGAATGGATCTTGTGATTAAAGGGCATATTGACCCTTAAAACAAAAAACTGTTACTCGCCCCAAACCCCAAATGATGTATTTTGCACTTTATTACCTGCATTACTTACCAGATTAAGGATAATTACTGTCCCCATTCTGGCAGCTTGCCCCTCCCTCCATGCCGTCAATTAAGTCTGTGACTTCTGGCATCACAGCCAAAGATTAATTGCCAGATAGGAATAGCACTTGTCATTCAATATCTGGTTACAAGTGCATTTAATAAACTGGTAAAAATATCAATTGAGGTTGAGGGAAGAAAACTGGCAAGTCATCAGTTTTTTGTTTAAAGTGTGGATATACCCTTCAAAGAGGAACTGTGGTCCAAAAATGACTTTAGGTAAATTGATAGGAATTGCTCTCCTGAGAATTTTTGCAATTTATTTTCATTGTTTATTTTACCTGTCAGATCTGCCCTGTGTCTCCTCCCCTTTGCAGCCCCCCCTGGTCCCTCCCACTCATGGACCTCATGGTCCCTCCAGTTGCAGGCCCCCCTTGGCCCATTCCTTTACAGCCCCATGTGGCCCCGTCCACTCGCAGGTGTCATGGCCCCGCCCACTCATGGGTGCCTACGCCCCGCCCACTCACAGGTGCTGTGGGCCACTCTGACAACCCCCCCCCCCAAAAAAAAACTCTGTGGAAGGCAGAGTGAGAACCCTGAAAAGACTGTTTTCACATAGGGAGAGAGAATGGCTGTAGATTCCCTTACCTTCTCTGCAGCTGCAGGTCCTTCACACAGCAGAGAGGAGGAGGGACTTCCTGTCTCCCTCACACACTAAGGGAATCTGAGGCTGTGCTTGCCAGCAGCACTGTGCAGGAGAAGCCTCGGGAATGTCAGGTCAGCCTCCCACCCATTAACTTTCTGGTCAGTAATTTCTTTATATCTTGGGCTGTGGAGCACATAGAGAGGTGGTTGATGGCTCGTTTTAAAGGTAGGAAACTGGCCTTTCATTTAAACCCAACTTGTTTGGAGACCACAGTTCCCCTTTAATCATTTATGTTAAAAATGTGGTTTCCTTTAATTGTGTACCTGCTGTTTAAAAGACCCACAATCTCAAAGATGATAAGTTCATACATAGTGCAAGAGACGGTAAACGTGACAGAGAAGGTAACTTGTACCGCGTAGTGACGGACCTACACAAGACGATGAGAAAACCAGGATTACACTCCTGCTAGAAATTATTCACTCCACACAGTGTTCGCACTCACCTCATAGTCTTTAAACAGCTTCCGCATGAAAAACAGCCACCCGAAGCCAAAAAACAACAACTGTGAGGGTACAAAACAGAACCATTAACTAGCAATGAAACATGACAATCACATCCTTAGATTCGATGATTTACATTTGGGAATGTGGAGAAATGTTCAAAAATAGTTCACCATATGCCTATCCACTATTAGCAGCTATATTTTTCCCTTGTTGAAAAAGAAAATCCAAAGGGCATGTCCACCCCCAAAACTATACTTTAACCCACTGCTGGCCCCACTGTGTAGTGTTGAAAAATCCTTACCTTACATCCCTGCTCCAAATGGTTCTCCTGCAATGTCCAAAAAAGTCAAGAGCAGGAGCCTGGGTGTGTCCCAAAAGGTCTCTGCCTCTTGCATCTCCTCATGGATAATTCTGACATGCTCAGTGAAGCTCTCCCTTCCCCTAACTCACAATCCCTTTTCTGTAGTGTAGCAATGGACAATTAAAAAAAACTAATTTCCAGGTGTACATATCCTTTCATTTCTATCCCCAACAGAGAAGTACATGTCAGTGTGTGCCACAATCCATTTTTGGAGCACATGTGATCATAATTTGTTTTCGGATCATATTCACTCCATTTGCGCACTATTGAGCATGTCACAGGGCAAACTGACTGTAACACACGTTACATAGTCTGTCATAGTCTGGCATCAGCCTTAAGTAACTTTTTCTTGTAAAGGATGCTGGGATTAGTAGTTTAATCTAAGATCATTTTAACCATGTGCTTTTGTGGCATAATCTTTGTTATGCAGTTTATTTATCACTTAAGTTACCATTTTATAATTGTCCTGGTTGCTGGTTGAGTTACACCTCCCATCATCCATTATCAAACAAAGTGATATAAAAACTGCATCGTTCAGGGCAACAATGAATGCCACAATGCATGGTTAAAATTACATTACATTTAAAAGTATGAGGCAAATAATAAACAAAAGTATACATGTAAATAGAGTTCGCTATTTATCCTATTGCTATTGTGCATGTGCGATACCCACTGGGTACATGAAGAGGAGCCAAGATGGCAGCCCCCATGGGACAACTTTAAATCCATATATATTCACTGCCATTGGGCTGATTTCAGTTTATAGTCCAAGTTGCTTGTGAAGGTTCTCATTCATCCAGGTCATGGTATATCTGTTGTATTCATTCATCCAGGTCATGGTATATCTGTTATATTCAATTAGATCAACTGGACTTGAAGTTTAGTTCTTGAAGACGTTTCGCTAGTCATCCGACTGGCTTTCTCAATTCAGAATGACTTGTACAAGAATCTGTGGCTATTATGTACCTCTATTTAACATGAACATGAACACCAACAGTGTAGGGGAAAAGCAAGACAGGAGAAGAACATGGTCATCCCATATGTAGCAGGGGTCTCCGAGAAATTAAGAAGAAATGAGGCAGCAATTGGTACATCTGAAAGTCCCAATACAGAAACACAAGAAAAGCGACATCATATGTGCAGTGCAGTGAAGAGTGACATCATATACGCAGTGCAGTGCAGTGAAGAGTGCTCTGATTTGTATGTGGGGGAGACCAAACAGCAACTGCATCAACGTATGGCCCAGCACAGAAGAGCCAATTCCTTGGGTCAGGACTCAGCCGTGTACCTGCATCTTAAGGATAAAGGACATACCTTTGAAGATTGTAATGTTAACATACTGGCGAAGGAACGTGACTGGTTCAAGAGAGGTGTTAAGGAGGCCATTTATGTGAAAATAAAGAAACCAAGCCTAAATAGAGGTGGGGGGGTTTGACACCAACTGTCTGCCATGTACAATGCTGTTTTAACACCTTACTCTGGGCGTTCCTATAACACCTCTTAGCCACTATCTAATCACACCCTTAACACCTGGCTGTGATATGCTAATTGGGATTTTCCAGGGTACATAATTGCCACAGATTCTTGTACAAGTCATTCTGAATTGAGAAAATCAGTCGGATGACTAGCGAAACGTCTTCAAGAACTACATTTCAAGTCCAGTTGATCTAATTGAATACAACAGATATACCATGACCTGGATGATTGAGAACCTTCACAAGCAAGTGAAGGCAAGTTGTTTTTTTTTAACTTTAGTTGCCCTTTAAGGTTCAGGTCATGGTTAACAATATATACTTTCCTTCAAGGATAATATTTTGTTTCCAGACTTACCTGAGAGATACCCATAATGATGGAGTCTATAAGGAAGCCCATCGTGGTCACAGCAGATACCTTTCCAATTATACTATTCTGAAAACTCTCACTGTTTATATGTCATAGTATCTGGTCCACTGTTGATGGAGAATGTATTAATTTTTAGTAATACTGCATATAGCATTGTCTCTGAAAAAAATAACAATAACAATACTGTTTCACTGTTATGGAAAGTTTTCTATTTATTTTACAACACATTTCCCAGTAATGTAGAGACCGGGCGCTAAATGACCCAGCGGAGAACCTTGGTAGATGCAGTGCACTCTTTCAGGGTTATTCAATAAAAGTTCTTATCGTTTAAAATGGTGCTAAATTTGCCCCAACCAATCAGATGTTAGCTTTCAAATGTTAAATAAGATCTGATTGGTTGGGGCAAAATTAGCACCATTTTAAAGGATAAACATGGTTATTCAATAAAAGTTCTTATCGTTTAAAATGGTGCTAATTTTGCCCCAACCAATCAGATCTTATTTAATATTTGAAAGCTAACATCTGATTGGTTAGGGCTAATTAGCATCATTTTAAACGTTAAGAACTTTTATTTAATCTCCCTGTTTGTGTCACTCACAGCAGCTTAGGGCCCTACGCTAATTACCGCTAATGTGAAGCACATCCAGGGTTGGCAGACATTTTGATTCAGGGTTAGGCCACATTTACAAGTTTCTCACACTTTTCTGATAGCACAGTGTCAATGTGGGTGGCCACATTGCATGTGCTGCGGGGCACACGCAATCACGTTTTTTTGCGAATCACAACAGTGCAACCGCATGGTAATGCGCATGTTGATGGCGATATTCCTATGGCTGTGGCCACACTATAACAGACTGTAAGGAGTTAGAAAAATGCAACCACAAGGCAGCGTGTTTCACGTGTTACCACTCTTCTGCACTGCGTTTCCATCAATAATCAGTTTTCGAAGCACATGCCATTCACGCCGTCCCAACTGCAGGGTACAAAATCCAATTGCTGCAGTCAGGGCTTTATTCTAAGTATAGCAACTCCGATAGAAAAGGATACGCTGAATTTTTATTTGGACTAATTCATTTATAAAGCCATTTACCCCAAACAATTGAACAAGACACCAAAACTATCTCATTCTAAGTTTGGCAAAATACTTTAGAATCAATGAATAATTACCTTGATAATACATAAGTGTGATATTTTATAACGGGAGCTGCAGTGGTATATATCCTTATAAAAATCACTTAGCCATGTCACTAATTGACTCATTTCTTATATTTCTTATATCCCACTGCTCCTCCCATTCCAGTGTTCATGCCTAGACCATGACTCAGCATTTAACTTCACTAACGGAACCTGCTGGAGCTGCTTCCTGTCCCTTCATAATCAATGTCTCTCTCCTCCTCCACAAAGATTTGTTTAACCCCATAGATACTGGGCTGGGATGTTCCTTTCTACTGGGTTTAAGTTACAGAAGGTAGCTTGGGGGATTTAAGGTGGAAATAGGGACAAGGCTAGAATTTAAAATGTGAATGGGGTGAAGGAATCCGATACTTATGTATTATAAGAAATAATGCGCCCCTTCACATTATAAGGACATTACGCCACCTCGGAGTTCCCTGTCCTGTATAAAAGCTCTCGGCCTACGGTCTTGTGCTTCTATATGGTCAGGGAACTCCTCGGTGGCATAATATCCTTATATTACACTGTAAGGGGCGCATTATCCCTTATATAATCACAACAGAAACTGAAATGAGCATAATCAAACTGAGAGTACTATCAAGGTCGTCTATAGGCAGTGTTTACCGTATAAAGATTATTGGAGTTTAGTGGACATTATATTTTTACCGTGGACGATATTTTATGACGTGGCCATGTACAGTAACATAAAATCAGGGAGGATTATATGCAAGTTGGGAGCAGAGAGGTGAAAGTGACAGGTGTGAAAACAAGAGGCCATTTTGAAATAGGATTTCTTGTTTTAGCAAGAACAGAGGAGGTATTAATGTCTGATCCTAACTTCCCTGCAAATAAAGCATTCCATAGTTCATGCATCCCACCCCTCCCGCATACCCGTGAGACCTCCCCAAACTCCAGCAACCCGAACTTACCTGGCAGCTCAGCCTCCAGAACGCCTTTTTTCCCTTGCCACGCCTCTTCTGTGACGTAATTTACATCATGCTCCCCCTAACAATGCCTTTTCTGTGATGTAAATTATGTCACATGTAGTGGCCTGCCCGTAACCCTGCCCCCTTTGTGATGTTATTGACGTCTGCCCGCCCTAGCCCCACCCCATTTGTGACGTCATTGACGTCACATCAGTCCGCTCCGCCCCCTTCTCCCCACCCTGCCCGGAAGCCAAATTCGGCAGGGTGGAAAGTCTGATAGTTACCAACATTTCTAAAAAAGTTCTAGGGACACCCTTTCAAAGTAAAAAGACAGTAAAGGTCCCATACAGTGAGAACAGACAGTAAAGGTCCCATACAGTGAGAACAGACAGTAAAGGTCCCATACAGTGAGAACAGACAGTAAAGGTCCCATACAGTGAGAACAGACAGTAAAGGTCCCATACAGTGAGAACAGAAGTAAAGGTCCCATACAGTGAGAACAGACGTAAAGGTCCCATACAGTGAGAAACAGACAGTAAAGGTCCCATAAAGTGAGAACAGACAGTAAAGTCCCATACGTGAGAACAGACAGTAAAGGACCCATACAGTGAGAGCAGACAGTAAAGGTCCCATACAGTTAGAACAGACAGTAATGGTCCCATACAGTGAGAACAGACAGTAAAGGTCCCAATACAGTGAGAACAGACAGTAAAGGTCCCATACAGTGAGAGCAGACAGTAAAGGTCCCATACAATGAGAACAGACAGTAAAGGACCCATACAGTGAGAACAGACAGTAAAGGACCCATACAGTGAGAGCAGACAGTAAAGGTCCCATACAGTTAGAACAGACAGTAATGTCCCATACAGTAAGAACAGACAGTAAAGGTCCCATACAGTGAGAACTGACAGTAAAGGTCCCATACAGTGAGAACAGACAGTAAAGGTCCCATACAGTGAGAACAGACAGTAAAGGACCCATACAGTGAGAACAGACAGTAAAGGTCCCATACAGTGAGAACAGACAGTAAAGGTCCCATACAGTGAGAACAGACTGTAAAGGTCCCATACAGTGAGAACAGACAGTAAAGGTCCCATACTGTGAGAACAGACAGTAAAGGTCCCACACAGTGAGAACAGACAGTAAAGGTCCCATACAGTGAGAACAGACAGTAAAGGTCCCATACAGTGACCTTTACTGTCTGTTCTCACTGTATGGGACCTTTACTGTCTGTTCTCACTGTATGGGACCTTTACTGTCTGTTCTCACTTATGGGACCTTTACTGTCTGTTCTCACTGTATGGGACCTTTACTGTCTGTTCTCACTGTAGGGGCCTTTACTGTCTGTTCTCACTGTATGGACCTTTACTGTCTGTCTCACTGTATGGACCTTTACTGTCTGTTCTCACTGTATGGGACCTTTACTGTCTGTTCTCACTGTATGGGACCTTTACTGTCTGTTCTCACCTGTATTACCTTTACTTCTGTCTGTTCTCACTGTATGGGACCTTTTACTGTCTGTTCTCACTGTATGGGACCTTTACTGTCTGTTCTCACTGTATGGACCATTACTGTCTGTTCTCACTTGTACGGGACCATTACTGTCTGTTCTCACTGTATGGGACCATTACTGTCTGTTCTCACTGTGGGACCATTACTGTCTGTTCTCACTGTATGGGAACATTACTGTCTGTTCTCACTGTACGGGACCATTACTGTCTGTTCTCACTGTATGGGACCTTTACTGTCTGTTCTCACTGTATGGGACCTTTACCGTCTGTTCTCACTGTATGGGACCTTACTATCTGTTCTTACTGTATGGGACCTTTACTGTCTGTTCTCACTGTACGGACTTTACTGTCTGTTCTCACTGTATGGACCATTACTGTCTGTTCTCACTGTATGGGACCTTTACTATCTTTTCTCACTGTATGGGACCTTTACTGTCTGTTCTCACTGTATGGGACCTTTACTGTCTGTTCTCACTGTATGGGACCTTTACTGTCTGTTTACTGTATGGGACTTTACTGTCTGTTCTCACTGTATGGGACCTTTACCGTCTGTTCTCACTGTATGGGACCTTTACTCTGTTCTCACTGTATGGGACCTTTACTGTCTGTTCTCACTGTATGGGACCTTTACTGTCTGTTCTCACTGTATGGGACCTTTACTGTCTGTTCTCACTGTATGGGACCTTTACTGTCTGTTCTCACTGTATGGGACCTTTACCGTCTGTTCTCACTGTATGGGACCTTTACTATCTGTTCTCACTGTATGGGACCTTTACTGTCTGTTCTCACTGTATGGGACCTTTACTGTCTGTTCTCACTGTATGGGACCTTTACTGTCTTTTTACTTTGAAAGGGTGTCCCTAGAACTTTTTTAGAAATGTTGGTATACATCAGACTTTCCACCCTGCCGAATTTGGCTTCCGGGCAGGTGGGGAGAAGGGGGCGGAGCGGACTGATGTGACGTCAATGACGTCACAATGGGGTGGGGCTAGGGCGGGCAGACGTCAATAACATCACAAAGGGGGCAGGGTTACGGGCAGGCCACTACATGTGACATAATTTACATCACAGAAAAGGCATTGTTAGGGGGAGCATGATGTAAATTACGTCACAGAAGAGGCGTGGCAAGGGAAAAAAGCGTTCTGGAGGCTGAGCTGCCAGGTAAGTTCGGGTTGCTGGAGTTTGGGGAGGTCTCACGGGTATGCGGGAGGGGTGGGATGCATGAACTATGGAATGCTTTATTTGCAGGGAAGTTAGGATCAGACATTAATACCCCTCTGTTCTTGCTAAAACAAGAATCCTATTTCAAAATGGCCTCTTGTTTTCACACCTGTCACTTTCACCTCTCTGCTCCCAACTTGCATATATCCTCCCTGATTTTATGTTACTGTACATGGCCACGTCATAAAATATCGTCCACGGTAAAAATATAATTTCCACTAAACTCCAATAATCTTTATACGGTAAACACTGCCTATAGACGACCTTGATAGTACCTCAGTTTGATTATGCTCATTTCAGTTTCTGTTTGTGATTATATAAGGGATAATGCGCCCCTTACAGTGTAATATAAGGATATTATGCCACCGAGGAGTTCCCTGACCATATAGAAGCACAAACCGTAGGCCGAGAGCTTTTATACAGGACAGGGAACTCCGAGGTGGCGTAATGTCCTTATAATGTGAAGGGGCGCATTATTTCTTATAATACATAAGTATCGGATTCCTTCACCCCATTCACATTTTAAATTCTAGCCTTGTCCCTATTTCCACCTTAAATCCCCCAAGCTACCTTCTGTAACTTAAACCCAGTAGAAAGGAACATCCCACGCCCATTATCTATGGGTTTAAACAAATCTTTGTGGAGGAGGAGAGAGACATTGATTATAAGGGACAGGAAGCAGCTCCAGCAGGTTCCGTTAGTGAAGTAAATGCTGAGTCATGGTCTAGGCATGAACACTGAATGGGAGGAGCAGTGGGATATAAGAAATCTTTAAAAAGGAAAAAAAAAAAAGAAAAATATGCTCTTTTTTCTGAAAAGCATATGTATTTGCACTGAATTCCCCTTTAAGCCTCATGAGTGTGTTCCCCTTAGCATGGTAGTCCAAGTGTGTGAGTACCACTGTGCATCTTCTCTCCTGTGTGGTCAGGTTTGATGAGTGGTTTAGCACAGGCTAAGGCTGCAGATACCTTAAGGCTAGGTTGTTCTGTCTAACTCTGTTGTACCTTATATTTATGGATTGAGGCTTCTGTGGGTTGCTATAATAGCCATTACAGGGATGGCTTTAGGAGTGATGGCAAGTTCCAACTCATAGCCAGCTGGGTTAGGGTCTGTTAGACAAGTTTCTCACCCATTCCTCTTGTTAGGTAAAATCTGTTCTCACTGTATGGGACCTTTACTATCTGTTCTCACTGTATGGGACCTTTACTGTCTGTTCTCACTGTATGGGACCTTTACTGTCTGTTCTCCACAGTATGGGACCTTTACTGTCTGTTCTCACCCATACAGTGAGAACAGATAGTAAAGGTCCCATACAGTGAGAACAGATTTTACCTAACAAGAGGAATGGGTGAGAAACTTGTCTAACAGGACCCTAACCCAGCTGGCTATGAGTTGGAACTTTGCCATCACTCCTAAAGCCATCCCTGTAATGGCTATTATAGCAACCACAGAAGCCTCAATCCATAATAATAAGGTACAACAGAGTTAGACAGAACAACCTAGCCTTAAGGTATCTGCAGCCTTAGCCTGTGCTAAACCACCATCATCAAACCTGACCACACAGGAGAGAAGATGCACAGTGGTACTCAACACCTTGGACTACCATGCTAAGGGGAACACACTCATGAGGCTTAAAGGGGAAGTTCAGTGCAAATACATATGCTTTTCAGAAAAAAGAGCAGTATTTTCCCATCCTAATGAACTTAACCTGCCCATTTTGTCTGTGTATAAATAAATGCTTCCAAAATACTGACTTCCTGTTTGCAGGACCCCTAATAGAGACCGTTATGGTTTTGCCGTTGACCCAGCGCCTGGGTGGATTCAGTTGCTCAGTAGAGATCTGAGCATGTTTGACCCATCCAACAGCCAATCAGTAGAAATTACTGTTAGGAACATTCCAAGGATGTGGTGCATCATGGGAAGAAGAAGGACCGTTAGAACCTGAAATGTCAGCTCACTAATGTCAACAGCAGGGAACAGCAAAGGGTATGAAATCAACAGATTTATCAAAATGGGAGAGAATATGTAGAATAACTAAGAAGGCATCACACTAACTAACAATTTAACACATATTGATCATTTCCACTGAACTGTCCCTTTAAGCAAGGGATCACACCAGCCACTACAAGAAAAAAGGTCATAGACTTACTACAACAGCTTCAAAAGGATAAAGACATTGAGGATTTAAGGCATTATATCATCGCCTCTAGGCACATCCATGTATATATGAACTCCCAAAAATACACAAGGAAGGGGCCCCACTAAGACCAATAGTCAGCAGCATCAACTCATACAAGGTGGGCGAAATACCTAGCCAACATCTTAGGGCCTTTGGTTGGGAAGTTCTAAGCATCACATCCAGAATTCCCAGGATTTCAATAACAAGGTTCAAGATGTAGTACTCGGTGCAACTATGGTATCTGATAGTATAGAAATTAAACATCTCAGATGAGCCCTTAAAACTTGTGGACTGGGCCTTTGTTAAAAGGGGTAGAAGGAAAGAAAAGAAAACAAATACCAACAGTGAAGGGGAAAAGCAAGACAGGAGAAAGAACAAGGTCTTCCCATATGTAGCAGGGGTTTCCGAGAAATTAAGAAGAATTTTCAATGAAAAGCGTATCCCTGTCTGCTTTAAACTGAATAAAACACTGAGACAGCAACTGGTGCATCCGAAAGACCCAAGAAGAGCGACATAATATACACAGTACAGTGCAGTAAAGAGTGCTCTGATTTGTATGTGGAGGAGACCAAACAGCAGCTGAACCAACATATGGCCCAGCACAGAAGAGCCATTTCCTCGTGTCAGAACTCAGCCATGTACCTGCATCTTAAGGATAAAGGACATAACTTTGAAGATTGCAATGTCAACATCTTGGAAAAGGAACAGTAATGGTTCAAGAGAGGTGTCAAGGAGGCACATGTATGTGAACATAAAGAAACCAAGCCTGAATAGAGGTGGGGGTGTTTCGATAACAACTGTCTGCCATGTACATTGCAGTTTTAACGCCTTACCCTGGACAGTTTCGAAAACACCTCTTAGTCACAATGCAATCACACCTTGCATTCAGAAGGTCCCTAGCACCTTGCTGTTATATGCTAATTGGGACTTGCCAGGATACTTATTACCAACAGATTAATCTACAAGTCATTCTGAATTGAGAAAGCCAGTCGGATGACTAGCGTAACATATCTGTTGTATTCAATTAGATCAACTGGACTTGAAATGTAGTTCTTGAAGACTTTCGCTAGTCATCCGACTGGCTTTCTCAATTCAGAATGACTTGTACAAGAATCTGTGGCAATTATGTACCCTGGAAAATCCCAATTAGCATATCACAGCCAGGTGTTAAGGGTGTGATTGGATAGTGGCTAAGAGGTGTTATAGGAACGCCCAGAGTAAGGTGTTAAAACAGCATTGTACATGGCAGACAGTTGGTGTCGAACCCTCCCACCTCTATTTAGGCTTGGTTTCTTTATTTTCACATAAATGGCCTCCTTAACACCTCTCTTGAACCAGTCACGTTCCTTCGCCAGTATGTTAACATTACAATCTTCAAAGGTATGTCCTTTATCCTTAAGATGCAGGTACACGGCTGAGTCCTGACCCAAGGAATTGGCTCTTCTGTGCTGGGCCATACGTTGATGCAGTTGCTGTTTGGTCTCCCCCACATACAAATCAGAGCATTCTTCACTGCACTGCACTGCATATATGATGTCGCTTTTCTTGTGTTTTGGTATTGGGTCTTTCGGATGTACCAATTGCTGCCTCAGTGTGTTGTTCGGTTTAAAGCAGACAGGGATACGATGTTTTTTGAAAATTCTTCTTAATTTCTCGGAGACCCCTGCTACATATGGGATGACCATGTTCTTCCTCCTGTCTTGCTTTTCCCCTTCACTGTTGGTATTCGTGTTCTTTTCTTTCCTTCTACTTCTTTTGACAAAGGCCCAGTCTGGATATCCACAAGTTTTAAGGGCTCCTCTGAGATGTTTCATTTCTTTAGCCTTCGCCTCTGTGCTAGTGGGGATGTTCTCGGCTCTGTGTTGCAGGGTTCTGATGACCCCCAGCTTGTGATCTAAAGGGTGGTGTGAGTCAAACATCAAATACTGATCTGTGTGTGTTGGTTTTCTGTAAACCTCTACTTCCAGTTTACCATTCTCCTTAACTTCTACCAAGCAGTCCAAGAAAGACAGTTTGTTGTTTTGTACCTCTTCCCTTGTGAATTTAATGTTTTGGTCCACTGCATTAATGTGTTCTGTGAAAGCTTGTACTTCCTTCAAGAACTAAACTTTAAGGCCAGTTGATCTAATTGAATACAACAAATATTTAATATGATGTATGTCATTAATGCCACCCTGAGTAATACTTGTGTCTTTTGCTGCAATAGCTGCAAAAAGCACATGAAGCACCCAAGGTACTCTTCATTATAAAGTCATATTTAGACTTCCATTCGGGATTAAAATTTACATAAACGTAAAGGCATCTTTTTGTGCCTTGCACTTGTGTTTGAATCTCCAGCAGCAGACATTTGATCCTCCTCAACTGCATCAGGCTCTGATCATATCGCTTCATATACAGTTGCAATATTTTGCTCACTAGGAAGCAATTCACTTTCAGATAAAGTTGCATTTTCTGCCTCCAATACTTGATGTTAATGCTGGGCATCTTGATCATCCCGTTTTGGTTCTTTTTGGTGTTGTTCTGGATGGACTGTACATATTGGTCTCATGGTCACTAACATCTAAAATATCTACCACTTGCTGTTCAGTGCTTTCCACGGCTGATTTACTTTCTACTCTTTACTTTTCAGGAAAAAAGGATGGATTGCACTACTGCCTGAGCTACTGGCTGATGGCTTCTTCTAGAAGAAGTGTGAAATATTTTTCTCCTTGGGGCTCATCTTTTTGTTTACACTCTGATATCTGTAATGGTACATCATTGCTTGTTATAATGTAAATACAGTAATCCAGATTGCTAATCATATACCTATAAATTGTCTGTATGCATATATGTATGCATGCAGCGCTGAAGTCCTGAGTTTGATTCCTCCCTTGGACACATCTCCAAGGAGTTTGTATGTTCTTCTTGTATTTGGGCGGTTTCCCCCCGACAATCATTAAGACATTCTGATAGGATGTATGTGTCATACATAGTAACGAGTACTAGTAATTGAGGTTGAATAAATACCTCATACGTCCATCTAGTCCAACCTTTACACCCTACTCTTTAACCCTACTTAACAGCTGATCCAGAGGAAGGAAAAAAAAAACAGCTAAAAATGGGGGGGGGTAATTCCTTTCAGACTTCAAATGGGTATCGGAAAGTATTCCTGGATCAACCAGTACCTTGGCGTATATTCGGATTAGCTTATACTCTAGTATATACGGTACTTAGCTCTGATTCATTGGCAGAAATGACTGTTAGTCAATCTTTCTTTTGGTCCTCTCTGCTGAAGAATCTGATGTGTGTACGTAGCTTCAGGCCACTTCCTTTGGCTTCAATGCACACAGACAAACTGAACCATAAGATTTATGGCAGTAAAGCTCAGTATAGACTGTGATTGTGGGGCTGACCCGCAATGCACCACTGAGAGACAAAAAGCTGCTTCGGCTGACTATCAGTTGGTCTACATACGTTCGGTCAGGTGTCAAAAGATCTGCCCGATCATGAGCCTATAGACAAAACGATAGTCAGCAAAAACAGCCTTTCATCTCAGTTGTGAGTTGCACATGCACGGAGCTTTAGGCTGAGGCTGCACTGGGCCCGCATTGCCGGACACTGCCACAGTAGTGCACGATTTAAAAAGAGCAATCAGTTTGCAGTTAAAAGCGCATCAGTGTGGCCTAGCCCGAAGTAAGGTTTTATTAGGCAAATGCTGAAATGTGTATGGCAGATCACTGTAATGTTTAAAGAGCATCTATACTGAAAAATAGGTTATTTTACATTGACCATAACTGGAAACTATAATTCTTCCCAACCACCACTGTATCATTTTTTTGTTGATCTGCCCCCTATTTCTTTAGATATCCAATCTAAAACTTCTTATTTTTTAGCTATCAATCAAGTTTCTTGTTCTAAAAACTATTCTTCTGTGAGTAGTTTTACTGTAGCTGGAATGGTGATAGTGATTTGACAGTTGGAATGCTGTATGCTGTGTGCAAGCTTGACAGTTGGTTTGTGGGGGAAAAGTCAGGTCAGATGGAAGTGGGAGTGGTTAAAAGAGGGAGGGGGGATACTGCTCCTAAACAAAAGGTGTGCTGGATTGAAGGCATGCAGCAACACACACAAATCAGAGTAAGTGCTACTTACATGTATTCAATTATAGATTAAGATGAGACAAAGTCATTTTTTCAGTATAGTGTCCCTTTAAACAAACGGATAAAATGTCTATATAAAAAGTTGTATATCAATAAAATTCATTTATTTCCACTGGTTGATTAATAGTAATAACAGCCATCTTTATTATTATTAGCTTGCAGGTTTCATTTAATAAAAATGCATTTTTTAGAGGAAGGGAACCTGTCTTTTAGGCTGAGTCCCCATTCAATCATATACACAATGTATACAGCAATTGTTCAGTAGCATAACACACAGCTGAGTTCAACTTACAGTGATTGACTGACTGTCTCACACTGACTCTGACTGTCTCTCACTGACTGACTGTCTCACACTGACTCTGGCTCTCCCCCTCCAACTTCAGCACCGCCAGGAGACTCAGCTACGCGCAGTCGCAGACAGGCCTCTCTCTGCTCAGTAATCTCCTGTACCCCCCTCCCCCCCCCTCCCGCGTGCGTGCAGTGACGTAGTGGCGCACATAGAGGACGTCAAGCTTCAACGACGTGCCGACGCTGTCTGATCTAGCGCTAGTTGCCAGGTTACGGCCGTGATACCGGCGCCGCACTGGATCAATTCATTTTAAAGGTACAGTGTTCCGGTTGGGCCAAGATTTCGGGACTTTCCCTGGGAATTCAAAATAGCGGGACGGCTACCTAAAACCCGGGTCTATTGCTAACAAGCCATTCAGGTCATTTTTTTTTTTTTTTAAATATCACTTTAGAGGTCATTAATCACACTGAATGTGCTCCCAAAAGGCATTCTGACAGTAAGTATAAATGTCATTTTTTGGGGTTCATCTGGCCAGTAACAAATGCATTGAATGAGGCTGTTAGCTGAACTGTGTGCAGTCAGTAATGCTGAATGATGCGGTTATGATGTCACTATATACCTCCTAACATTTGTAAGTGTGAAAGAGGGACAGGTGATGACGATGCGACGCACGCGTAAGCACGCAAAAAAAAACAAACACCCAATTTCCAAAGGCCCCACCCACTTTGTTTGGGTCACGGCCATATTAAAATATTTTGAGCGGGAGGGCACATGGAAGGTGCGAGGGAGCAGGAGGGCACTCCAGGGCTTCTTTGTAAGTCCAGTCCATATTGTCAGACATAGTAATAAACTAAAAATCTAAACTTTAGACATAGTTGTGCTTCTCCTATTATTTGGACACCCTGAGCAGGACTTACAACAAATCTGGGAGCAGAGCAATGTAACGCTATACTTACAATTAGAGGAGATGTTTCTAAACTAACTTACCTAAACCACTCAATCGCTTGGTGCCTCCTCTGCAGCCGATACAAACCAGCACAACAGCAAAGTACCCAGCTCATTCACAAACGGTTGCCTACCATTGGACGTGATGTCACCATTGTGGCCATGACTGATGGCTGCTGCCTGGAGGTTGGTGGAGCCGCGGTGAGGGATTGGCTGGTTAAAGTAACTTTAGAAGCATTTAATATAAAAGTATAGGGGTTCTGGGGTTTGGGTTGCTGCAGGTAACAAAGAATTTTAATTTCTGGGGTAGACTTGCCCTTTAAGTACAAACTAGCAGCTCACTAAGTTCAGGTCTTTAAGTTAAACTATGTGCATGCCCTGGCTCACATTCTGGTAAATGTGCATGTGGGGGGGATATGAACATTTACCAGACTGTCCATAATAAACTCAGAAATAAACAGAAAGTAGAACGAAACCTAATTGCTTGTTGCTTTTTTACCCTATACCCAATCAGAACAAGCTTCCGTTCAGTCTGCCCCTCTCATTGGACAAATTTCCCTGAGTCTCAGAGCGAGGCTTGGAGCACATGAGTGCGCATTCTCGGTGCCATGCCTTTTCCATGCCTTATTTTGGACCACACTGATAATCGGGTATGTTAATCCGAAAATTACCCAAAGAGTAGGTGGGAGAAGCCTCTCCAGCTAAGGCAGCGTACCCCTAATATTTCTTAGGGCACCGCCTAAGTACTCAGTACAGCTCCCAATTTATATCACCACATGGTAATAGTCTGAGTCCCTGAGTCTAATGGGGTTTGGTCCAGGCTGAATTAAAAAGTTTGCATCATAGGCTACTGAAAACAATCAAACAGCTTGTAACACGACCTACGCTGTAGCAAGCTGAAAAACATGCATTACGTCCTCCTCATTGTCTTCATGAGGAGGATCAAATTTTAAATCAAGCTCACTAGCCTTGCTTAAAGTTTAAAAAGACACTAAACACAGTGCGCCCCCTGACACGTTTCATCCATTAGCGTGGACTTAATCAGAGGTCTCCTCACTCTGTCTCCACTGTAGCTACTATGTTCTTTTTGTGTTCCCGAGCAGCCGCAGTGGAGACTGCTCCGAGAATGGCAGTCAGTGATTGGCCGTGACACTGACTGCCTTACCCAGAAGTGCAGAGCTGCGGCGGAGGATCGAGGAGGAGCATCTAAGTATAATATCTCTGGCTGGTAGCTGAATTTAAAAGTTTACATAAAACGATGTCCATGTTTTGGGGGGTATTGTGCAAGATATAGATTTTTGTAGAGAGGGGTGGACATTCCCTTTAACATACAGATACATAGGAAAGGGATTGAGTGCCATAGTAATAACTGATGCAGTGTAAACAGTCCTGTGCTGTGCTCAGAGAGATAGGATGACAGGTTAGATTTAAACTTGTTTATTTTGGTTTCATGACGTAGAGAGAGGGGAGTAGAATTCCAGAGGACAGGAGCTGCAAGAGAAAAAGGTTGAATCGGCTCTCCGTGCATTGCAAATGGGGTTTACCCATTCTGAATATTTAATGCCAGCTATCTGCTGGTGTTAGATATTCCATCTTAAGGAGCTGATATCAGCTCAGAACATTGGTTGTGCTATCCAGTTTTTGCGCAATGCCGCAACCACCATTTGTTGTGTTTTAAAGCGGCATTAACCCTCGATACATTGGTTAATGCAGCTTTAAGACTCAAGTTCCCATTAACGACTCTCCATACATAACCACATTAATGTTTACAGTGTAGTTGTGTTTTAATGATGTGTTGTTTTTTTTTCATTTAGAATGAGCAAGTTAATTAACCATTATAATGACAACGTTTATGAGGACTGCATCCATTCTTCAAGGGCCTTTGGTAGTTTGCAGAAATTGTCACAGCCTTGCTGCCTTTCAAGAAGTATCCAAGCTCCAAGAAAAGAAGAAAAACAAACTGCTCTTTCCCATAAAGGATTTGGAAATGTATTTGAGTCCTGACTTTCATAAAACAAACTCTAGACTTTTTGACCCGAGTCTTGATCAGATCGCTAAAGCTGAAGAAATATTCAGGCCTTCAGAGAAACACATGATAGACTATTTTACATCTGCCATCAGGATGGACCATGTCCCCTCACTAACACAGCCTGAGGTTAGTGAATGATAAAAGTGGGAAAGAAATAGGATTTCTGCTGAACTCTAATGAAGATTGCATGGCACAATGTGGTACATTAACCAGTACTCCCCAATTGATTTTCAAT
This sequence comes from Hymenochirus boettgeri, assembly GCA_019447015.1. Taxonomy (NCBI): domain Eukaryota; kingdom Metazoa; phylum Chordata; class Amphibia; order Anura; family Pipidae; genus Hymenochirus; species Hymenochirus boettgeri. The sequence goes on from CM033470.1 coordinate 13,989,889, forward strand.
GGGGAGTTATCCACTGTTTGTACCATCTGCCAGAGATTAAGCCATGCATTACTAGCTTGCTACTGAACTATGTTTTTTATAGCAAGGCACTAAGGACAAGAAATATGCTATAGAAGAAACCAAAATAAATCAACATTTTAGTACACGTAGTAAGATTGAAGGTTTTGCTTGGGACATGTCCACTCCCAATTTAAATTTCTCTGCTCGCAAATACACCCAAACCATTATACTTACAACCCTCTTAACACTTATCTTGGATGCAGCTCGATGTTTCTGCTCCTGGCTTCACTTCCCCCGGAAAGGTTGCCTAGTGTAGAAGCTCTTTATGAACTTGCACATGCCCAAAGGAGGCAGCAATGGCCATGGCTGATTGCTTCTTCCCAGAAGAATCAGGAGGCAGCGGTGCCTGGAGCAGGGGGAATCAGCTTTGGATACAAATTTTAGTTGGGGGAGTGGAATTTAATTATTTCACAGACTAAGAAAAAAAACCACAAAAACACATTAATATGATAAAATATTTGTATATTTAAAAAAATATATATATTAAAATGTATTCTTTTTAACAGTAACGGTAAGTTACTGGATATTGATGTTCTGTATTTCTGAATACAGATAATATTTTTTTTTTCTAGGTTTGCTTCATTGGAAGGAGTAATGTTGGCAAATCTTCCTTGATAAAATCCTTGTTTTCTCTCGTACCAGGGATTGAAGTCCGAGTGTCAAAAACCCCTGTGAGTTTCTAACCATTAAGCGCACATTATATTTCAGACATATTAAGGAGATGAAAGGAAAAATAAACACTTAGTGATAACAGCCATCTATACGCCTATGCTGACCGTACAGCAGTAGCTGACTATAACCTTACGACATTCCAACAACCACCTGAGATGATCACTTTGGAATTGATTGGAAAATGAATGGGCCAGAGTGGGAAACATCACAGAAACTTAAAGGTAGCCTCAAGCGATTTTATTAAGTACAGTATATCTGTGGCCATTATTCACAGGGAGGTGAGAATGCTTATTCCGACCTCCATGGGAATAATAGAATGCCCAGTTAACAGTGATACACTTACCTACCAGCTCTCCACTTGTGGTTTCTCCCCAGCTGCTAGGCACTCGGTCCCGATAATACTGCTACCTTTTGTATTGTCGAGCATGCGCTAAAGATAGGAGCTCAGTCGGGACACAGAGCTATCTGCGGGGGAGAAGCCAGTAGGTAAGTGCATCACTGTTACCCGGCGTTCTATTAGGGGATAAGTGTTCTCACCTCCCTGTGAATAATAGCTACAGATTTCATGTACTTAATGAAGTACTAAGTGTCCCTTTAAGGAAGTTAATCATCCATGCTAATAGATATTAGATCATTTTGATGATCTATCATTATTGGCTTAATGTCTATTTGACGCACCTTCAGCGATACTCGTGTATTAGGTTTTTTTGTGTGTTTAGCATGGGGTGGTCATGTGTAACAAACCCTTGTAAATATAAATATTGTACCCAGTATTTTTTGTGTTTTAGTAGGAATTGGTATATTTTGTCAAACGGTGAGGGCCTAAATGTCAATGAGATGTAATAGCCGGTGGTGTCATGTGTCTGTTCATTACAATGCAGAAATTGTATTTGTTTTCGGATAAAGTTCAGTGCTTTACTGCTTTCATTCAGCAGTGGCTATTAAATATAGAGCTGGACATGTCCACTAGATCGGTACAAGCAATACAATCCAGGTGATGATTTTATACTTTTCAATGTCTTTGTAACTTAATAGCAAACAAAATCTTGCCTATGGCTGTAAATATAAAAAAGTTTTATTAGGTGCAAAAGAAAATCCAGACTGGGTGGATAATAAACTAAATGCCCATGCTTGTGTACATAAGAAATAATGGGCAAATAATGCTGGCCAAAAGTCCTCTCAAAGTGCATTGCCCAAGACCCCAAGTGTATAACCAACCTACAATTTAGGTCTCTCTGCATAAACAGAATTTATCACGAGCATGTAAGAAATGGTGCATTTTGCAGGCTATTTAAAGGGTCACTATACTCACTCAAACAACTTTACATTATCTGAAACTACAATTTGAGAGCAGTAAAAAGTTATTTATCTGTGCTTGCTTGGTCATTAAATTATTATTGTTTAGTGAGAGCTCCTAATTTCCCCCCCACCCTCCCTTACTCACTGCCTTCTTGTAGTGTCTGCGACACTTGTAAGTTCTGCACAGCCTCATTATAGACACTGCTCTGCTTACACATTTATGCATCCCTTCTTTTCTCTTTTGATTCTCTTAATTGTTGCAGAATGTGTGCTGGTAGGCAGACAAAGATCCTAGTAAAAAGGTCAGGGATGGGGCATATTATAATTTCTGCTTCTGGATTGACAGGTCTTTCCCTGTAAATGCTGTGATTTCAAATGATGATTTCTCAGAATCTACAGCTCAGATTTAAAATATTTTTTTTGAAATAGTCAGATCTTGCTGTATCTTAAAAGATATAGATACCCTTTAACAGTATCGGTCATAGCTTTGCATAGTTAAAGGAACAGTTCAGTGGAAATTATCAATATTTGTTAAATTGTTAGTTTGTGTAATGCCTTCTTAGTTATTCTACATATTCTCTCCCATTTTGAAAAATCAGTTGATTTCATACCCTTTGCTATTCCCTGCTGTTGACATTAGTGAGCTGACATTTCAGGTTCTGTAACGGTCCTTCTTCTTCCCAGGATGCACCACTAGCTTGGAATGTTCCTAACAGTAATTTCTACTGATTGGCTGTTGGATGGGTCACACATGCTCAGATCTCTACTGAGCAACTGAATCAACCCAGGTGCTGGGTCAAGGGCAAAACCATAACGGTCTCTACTAGGGGTCCTGCAAACAGGAAGTCAGTATTTCGATTTGTTATTTATACACAGACACAATGCTGAATTGGCAGATTAAGGTCATTGGGATGGAAAAATACTGCTCTTTTTTCTGAAAAGCATATGTATTTACACTGAACTTCCCCTTTAAGGACCACTGTTATATTTTTTTTGTTTGTAAAGACTGTAGCATTAATCTGTATTCCCATTGTAGGTAGGATTGTATTCCTTCTTTCCATTTTTTATTTCTGTAGAAGCCGAGTACTTACCTTGGCACAGTCAGTGTATCCAGACTTCTTTTCTGTCCGCACACGTGCACCCACTGCCTCTTACCGGACAATGGGAGGCCTGAAAACTCCATCCAACCTCTAGATTGACTAAACAACTCCATTCAAACATGGATGTTCATAAAAAGTCTTCTGAATATTTTTTTTGTTTCATTATATAAAATAGTGCATTAAATTTCCATTTTATTGGAGTTTTTTTCCTTCCACAGGGCCACACTAAGAAAATGAATTTTTTCAAAGTTGGAAAAGCATTTACATTGGTAGATATGCCTGGTTATGGATACAGAGCTCCACAGGACTTTCCAGACATGGTGGAACCTTATCTGAGTACAAGGAACAAGTTAGTACACTAGATGAAAAAGGCCGGTTAATCCCTTTTACTGAATTATTCTTATAAAGTTTAAGGTGGAATTTTCTTTGTTTCAAGTGTTGTTTCTGTTTCATCCTCCTAACATACAAATACAAAACTTCCAAGACAGCTGATAAAATTTTACTTTTTCATTACAATTGCCTCCTCGTTTATTCTGCCTGTGTTGACATTACTGATGGATAGGTAGTTAGGATTGTAGAGAAATGAAGATTCCAGAAAAGAGAGATTGGTTTGGTTTAAAGGGAAAGTTCAGTGCAAAATATTTTTTTTACATTCTTAGTTTATATTATGCATACCTAATTATTCTAAATATTCACTTCACATTTTTGAAAAATCTTTTTACTTCATCCCCTTTGCGATACACTGCTGTTGACTTTAGCGAGCTGACTTTTCAGGTTCTGGAGTCTCTTCTACCCAGGATGCAACACTTCCTTGTAATGTTCCTAACAGTAATTTCTACTGATTGGCTGTTGGATGGGTCAAACATGCTCAGATCTCTACTGAGCAACTGAATCAACCCAGGTGCTGAGTCAAGACAAAAACAGACTATATTAGGGGTCCTGCAAACAGGAAGTCCGTATTTCAGAAGCATTTATTTATACACAGACAAAATGCTAAATGGGCAGGTTAAAGTGTATGTATACTGAAAAAATGACTTTGCAACATGTTAATCAATAAATAAATGTGTAAGTAACACTTACTCCGAGTTGTGTGTGTTGCTGCATGCCCTCCATAAAATACTTTTGCTCAGGCTCTGACCACTGATCCCACTATTTTCCCCCATACCAACTGTCAATACTGCATACAGCACACCAACTGTCAAACTATTCCAGCTACAGCTAAACTGCTTACAGAAATGCTGAAATGTAAGATGTTTCAGATTGAAATAGGGGGCAGATCAACAAAAAAACACGGTACAGTGATATTTGGGATGAGTTATAGTTTCCACTAATGGGCTTTTAAAAAAACAAATTTGCCAGTGTACATACCATTTAAAATTAGGATAGAAAAATTGTTTTGTTTTTTTCTTAAAAAAGCATATGTATTTGTACTGAATTTCCCCTTTAATTAATTCCACGTGTGCTTTGTTTAAAGCATATGTATTTGCACTGAATTTCCCCTTTAATTCATTCAGAATGAAAAGAAACATGTCCATAAACAGTAGAAAAGAATGTCAGTATAATTCTGATATAAATATTATAGCTCTTTTAGACAGTGTCATTAAATCTGTTAATGTTTTTTCTTGGCTCTGAGACCCATAATTATGCAGATTACAATATCAATGCTTATACCTAGCTAATTTGTTTTAACAGTTTATTCCAAATACAAGATTCTATAAATGTTTTAATGCAAATTCCTTTGCTTTGGTTTAAATGCTGTATATGCACCTTGCTTTGTCTTCCTAGGAGATAACATCCATGTCTAGTTTAATAGGAACTAACATATTGAAAAACAAGCAGAAAAAAAAAATCTAGACTAGTTATCATGGTATGCCATTAATAGAAATGTTTAAAAGGACACTTCATTCATCCAGTGATAGATTGCTCTCTGGCTCCTCCCACCATCAGTGTCTCTGACACCATTTCTGACAAATGCAAGCATGTGTTAATGGAGAGGAGGGCAGATTGGATGAGGAGATAATTCAGTTAATGCAAGAATATATTGGCTTATTTATTATGCTGTTTATTCAAGTCATTACAGAGACTGTGTTTTACAGTTTGAAGAGGACGTTTCTACTGGTGGATGGTTCAGTCGGATTCCAGAAAGCAGATTTGATAGCCATTGAAATGTGCGAGGAGTTTGGAATCCCCTATGTAGTAAGGAAGACATGTTTTTAAAGTTCGATTGCCCCCAGTCTCACTTTTAGCTACAGGTTCCCTCCTAACCTGCAAGACTTATCTATTGTTGAGATATCCCTGATGTCCACTATTACTCCTGATCTCCCATGTGCCTGTGTGTTTTTCTTGATTCTTCTGGATAGATGAAGCCGTCAGTCACAGCCAATGATTAACAGCCGCTTCCCAAGCCACACGTATTAGCTAGTAAAATCGTTAATACAGCAAATGTTGGTTAATATTGCATTATGGTGGACTTAAGGGAAGTATATCTGTTTTGCAGGGTTGGGGGGGCCTGCAGCTTAAAAGGTAAGTTGAACTGGCGGCTCAATCTTGCCGATAACATAAGTTTATATTTCACAGTTTTGCTTTTCTAACTCTTGGTTTTTGGTCAGGTCGTAGTAACCAAGATTGACCGTCCCCCGACAGGAGTATTGCTCACCAATTTCCTGCAGATCTCTGAGCTCATAGAGAAGAACACACAGGCTTGCTATCCACAACCGTTTCTAGTCAGGTAAAAGTGAATGGACTTAAGTTTTCATGAATGATCAGGTCTGTTCATAAAATCAAGGTAGCTCTATTTACTGTTTCTCTTGAGTCATGTAGGGAAGATGCTCCACAGCAATGTGAATAGAAGCACCAGGATAACCCGATCTTTGTTATGATTCTTCCCCCAGCTCATTGCTGTTCTCTGGAATCCATCTGCTCAGATGTTTCATCGCTCATGTAACAGGGAATCTCCTTACTAGCAGCTGACCTACTCAGAGGACAAAGCACATGGACATTTAGTATCCACGTTTTACAAAGAACTAGTAAAACTGGGTTTGGGGATTGTAAATCGGTTTGAAGATTAAAAGGAATCCTGAAATTCTTAATGTGGAATTAAATCTAATGGTAACTAGTGCGTTTGCCATTTCTACATTCCAATGATTGACAATATCCCTATAGATTTCAGATCTTTATTTAGCTTTCTTAAAATATAAATAGAAACATGTAAAACACAAACACTTTTTTTTAGGGACATTGCAGTAGATAGCAAGCATTAAACTGAATGGTGTCAATCACAGTTGATAATGTCGCTAAATACAAGAAAACGGGAACCAGCAGCATTTTATCTGTGGTTTTGCAGTGTTGAAACAATATAAAACTAGTAAGCGTACAACACACAATGGGCAATAGGGTTCACTAGAGACCAACACACAATGGGCGATATGCCATAGGGTTCACTAGAGACCAACACACAATGGGCGATATGCCATAGGGTTCACTAGAGACCAACACACAATGGGCGATATGCCATAGGGTTCACTAGAGACCAACACACAATGGGCGATATGCCATAGGGTTCACTAGAGACCAACACACAATGGGCGATATGCCATAGGGTTCACTAGAGACCAACACACAATGGGCGATATGCCATAGGGTTCAATAGAGACCAACACACAATGGGCGATATGCCATAGGGTTCACTAGAGACCAACACACAATGGGCGATGTTCTAGGTTACAGTTGGTGTACAGAGCACAGCAGACAATATTTGAAACAGGAGATAAAAATCTTGGCGTTCTATATAAAACACAACTATGAAGAAGGTGCTACAAGAAACCAAGGTACATTTCCATAGCGCAGAGCAGTGGAGACATTTAACTACAGCTCTGCAGGGGGACTTATGTGACACATTAAGTGGAATCTCTAGGCCATAGACTGGACCAACTCATAGTGAGGAGGGTTGGTCCCTTCACAGGGTTCTTCAGATTCCTCCTTCTGGTTTACTAGTGGATGATGGAATTCAATGAAGACTTCATAGATTGCAACTCCAAGTACCCCACCTACTAGTGGTCCTATAACTGGGATCCACCACCAGTGACCTCCAGCCCTATAGGGTAAAAAAAACACATTTTAAGAGACAGGTGCTTGGTTCCAAAAATTCAGCTCTGGGTTCTTAACCGGATATACGAGGAATGGCGCAAGTTTTGCTTTGCCGAGCACTATAAAGGTTTTTAGAAGTACCTCAAATGGGGATCACATAGACTTGGATCTGTTTTGAAGCAGAGCTGTAATGGGTAAGTGTACACCGAAAAATCTAATTGCACAATCTTACCACAGCTGTGTAATATAAACATTGCCGAGGCAGGTCCTTTTATTTTAAACAGATTTGGTAAAAATTGTATAATGATTGTACAATTAGATTGTGATAAGTGCGTCACTGTAATATTCAGCTTTGTAGGTTAATCCACAGGGCTTTCCACATGCATTGGTGCTTGAGGTACCTCAGAGCTGTAGGAAAGAACAGACAGTGGATAAGCCTCTCTCATACCTGAACACTTCCAGCCCCCATCCAGCAACTGCTGTGAAGAGACGCGGTGCAAGGTCCCGAGCTGGGTTTATAGGGTACCCGCAGTTAAAGCCCATTGATAATCCAACTAGCAAGACAACAATTCCGATTAGAAAAGGCTGAAGGCCCCTGGGGGCAGCATTGTTTGCTTCATCAAGAATGGCCAAAATGCAGATCACCAGTGCTGCAGTGGCAATCACCTGTGCAGAAAAGGGACAATCGTAACTTAACATCTCAACAAAACCACGGAATAGGTAGGTCTGGTAAAACTCCTCTTATGTCTTGCCTGATCTGTAAAGCCATTTATGGCACTGAGATGTTCCGAAGGGTACGAAGCAAATATCCCGGCAGTAGACTGAGGGCCGTAGACCGTCCAGTTTCCACCACTGTACTCGTATAAAGCATCTGGGGTTGGTACAGACAATCACATGGAAGAGGAAATAAACATAGTAAGAGCCCTGCAGATGGGTCAGGGTGATGTTGGCAATAGCAATTATATATTACAGTATAGAAATGGCCCACCGAGTGCCAATGGAAATACTCCATTGTATCCATGGGCTTTCACAGAGAGACTATTGAAAGGAGCTCTGTACGCGTAGTCGATTCACCACCCAGCGAACGAGCGTGTGGCCATCAAGTCAGGTGTCACTGATGGTCCAGCAGATCAACCAATGGCCACACACGTGCATTTATCGGCTAAAAAATCTGCTCGCTTGGCGGCAAATCAACCGTGCGTTTAACATCTGTGGGACCTAGCAAATGAGATACAGACCGAGATCTGTTTATAAATAAGCTGTTATACCTCACCTGACATCGTAAGACAAAAGGTCTTTTAAAGGGCATGTCCACCCATTGAACTAAAAACTGGTCCCCTTTCCATGCAGTGAACCAAGGCTACAACTGCTGACATCACAGATGATGATTCACTGTCGGAAATCAAGTGAATGGTGGCAACACTTTCTGGTTAGAAATGCAGGTAATTAAGTGTTAAAAATAGAGATGGGGTTATGACAAGGGTCCAGTTTTTTTTTTTTAATATATGTTAGGGTGGACATGCTCTTTAACTTCCAACAGGCAGTCTAGGCATGTTATTCTATTATCCTGGTTAAATAAGAATCTTACCGTAATACAAAGAAAAGACCAAAGCTGCTCCAATAAATGCCCCGAGAAACTGTGCTAAACAGTAGATAATCAAAAGCTTCCCAGTGAGCCTCTGTAATATGAACATGGCAATAGACACTGCGGGATTCAGATGGGCACCTGTGACAGACAAAACAGACCTTGTTGGGTAACATCTCTATTATACTAGGAGGTAGGACATACAGTAGTACTTTCTGCTTGACACAAGTGGCACTTTCACCACTCCTGTTACAGTGCAGTAAGGGAGGGAAGGAGGGACTTTGACCACCGACCCTGGGAAATATAGATTTAAATTAGTTTTTTTGTGCACTATACATGGCGTTGAAAAATGCAGAGTACGAATCACAACCCTGTCCCCTGATAGTAACCAGGATGAGGACCAATGTACCCTTTATCTCTGTGTGTGCCGAGATACATTTCCGGTGGGCATACAAAATGAAATGTGTGCACTCCATACTGCAGTACTGAAATCTGTGTGAGGACCTAAACTGCTTGGCCCTCACCCCTGGGTTCCATCTATACATATTGGATAGTAATAATTTGAGGATTTCCTACCACAGTTTGCGGAAATGGTGCAGGCCCAGAACCCACACTAATCAGATATTACATAGGATGGCGATACTGCCCTTTACATTGGAACTAAACCCTAGAGCATGTTGGGTCTAGAGGGACTAGATCAATGTTTTATATAAATGAAGTAATTAATATTTAGTTAGTTGGCCTTAATTGAATGGTTTCTGGAAGTTGGTCTCCAAATGAAAGCCCTGGTACTAACCACACTATCCCACCCCTGGATATGGCCTTGTGGATTGAGCAATAGGACTAAAAGGGTCAAAATAGCCATAATAATATAGAAAAGTTACCCTGGATTGGATCCTCCCTTACCTGACACACCAGCACACACATAGGCTCCGGCTGTGACCGCAAATCCAAATGCCAGATTGACGCTTAGAAACTGAGCTTTGGCAAAACCACTCAACTCCATCTGAGCCACAGAACCACAACCAAAGAGCTGCAATTCAATAGAATGGATGTTATTCAATGGTTATGAATAGAGGAAACAAATACAATATGTATATACATGGGAAAGATGTAGCCACCTTGTAAAGGGACAGATACACAAAGAACCATTAATCAAGAATGTTACTGTGACAGCTATGGCTTTTAAAAGCTGACTATATGATAGGAATATTCCCGATATCGTCAGATTGCGCGTGGACAAAATTTTTCCCTATCGGACAATATTTTTTTTTTTCCCCGTTGGTTGATGTCATCATATGATCTGCGGATCTTACAATCATTGTACCGTGTATGGCCACCTATACACGATACATCCATACCATTGTTGGATCGTGTATGAAAGATTGGTCGATGATTGAAAATTTTCGATACTGAATTTTTTTTTTGTCATCCGATCATACGATCTATGGATTTTACAATCAGATTGTACCGTGTATGGCCACCCTTAGGGTTGCCAGATTAAATAGACATGCAGCAAGACTGAGCCAGAACACAAACAATCAGTACAGACCCACTAATAGCATTTTTTTATCCTCCGATTATCAATGGACCAATATTCTGTCTCAACGAACCACCAGATCAATATTTCCTTTGGTAAAATATATTTTAGCCGATTATCAACCATGATCTGGCAAAAATAGATTGGACATGTCTAGTGCGGAGCCCCTCAACCCAGGTCACTACCCAAACCACATTCATTTTTTAGTGGTAAACAGACAATATTATGGGGAAATCTGTGAACTACTTTATTAACCATAAACTAGGGGATACTGAATGCTTTTAAAATTCCACATGCTGCAAATAAATGTGTCAATAGCTTGGTTTTAAACAGGTGCACAAGTTGACAGCCACCCTTGCAACCTCAGTCCCTCCTAGGCGCATACCAAATGGTAAATCCGGCCATGGACAGGACAATTATTTCTTGGCTGATCCTGCATATTTTAATACACAGTATTGGGTCAGCTGTGGTGTATTGTTCGGTAGACCTGATGATCAGGGGCATTGCTTCCATGGAAGCAACCGCAGGGGGGGCCCCAAGAGCCAAGGGCCCCCCCATCTTATTTTTCCTATGATAGATATAGCCTCCTCCCAGAAAACCACTGTGGATGAATCACGGGTAGGAGCCCCAGTGATTCCTAGTTACGCCATTGCTGTTGGTAAAAAAAAAAGATTGGGGCGGTAATTGGCCTCCGAGTACCTACCCTAAGCCTGCCTACTTTCATACGGACACATGGGCATTTTGTGAATATTTTCTGAATGACCCCCAGCAGCCACTGATAGCAAATGCTACATGTAGTGCAAAACATCTTCAATCTCTCAGAAAAACACCAGAATGCCATCCATGGGAATGTAGGCAAGAAAAGCCCCTTTGTCGTTTGCATCTCCAACATATCTTTCCCTCTATCATTTCTATAAATCATATTGATAGAACTGGATTGGAGTAATAACCAATGAAAAGTTGCCAGATCAATGAAAATAAATCAGGAATACATATTCATGTAATTCATTAACACAATACCAAGCGTGCATTCAGCAAAGCAGAGTGTAAAAGCCATCCCTGCCGATTACATTAGTGTCCTATAGTCATCAGATGATCTAGTAGCCCTGCAGGCTTCAAAGGGGTTAGAGAATAAATGTAATAATCCCCTGGGACATGTATTGTATAATCTCCACTTAAAAAACTCTATGGAAGTCTTCAACACTAAAAATGAATAAATCCTGTTGTACTGTGTATAGTACAAGCTTGTTTCAAAGACAAGATGCAGATCTGTTCATACGAATCTCCGACTAGTTTAATTATCACTGGTCAAAGATGCAAATGACATGAACTGTTATTTCTATGATGGAACTATCCCATTCACCCCATAAATGGAATTACCCTTTTATAGGGGGAGGATAATGAAGTGAACTTGATCTTAGCTCTATGCAATGCATTTCTCAATACTGCTCCTATTTAAAGGGGAATGTTGGGTGGTATGAACTAATTATTTAATTATTGGAGGGTACTCTTAATATATGCAATTAACAGGGCAGAACTAGCTGTGCCAAGATCAGGCTCACATCATTATCCTCCCCCTGCAGCTCTGCACAATTTTGTTTCTAAGTGGGAACATTGGAGGGTATACAGTAACTAACTATTCACCTGCTCTAAAGTTCTATTAAAATGAATAAATAGTACAAACAACGCTCCTTCCTATAATCACACATAAGTTACTTACAATTAAAATCAGGGTCCCCAGGAATTCCGCCAGCCCACATCGCACATACAGGTTTTCAGTCCTTAATTTAATCTTCATCTTATTCAGGATCACCAAGCGACTGACCATTTTGCCTTTGTGAAAGTGCCTGATATGGGTCTAATTTCCTACGTATGCCACAGACAATGAGGTCTGCAAAGTCCAAAAACAACCTCTTGTTCTACTGGGATTTATGGATTAGTCAATACTGCTGATTAGGGATATGGAGAGAACCTGATTCACTGAGGTCAATGCGGATGGAAGTAGTTTAATCGCCCTGAAGCCAGACACACTATGGTAGTGAAAAGGCACCAAATTCGCAACATTTTTAATGGTGAATTGTAGGATTTTGTTTTCTTTGCTGAAATGTTCCCTTTGTTTGTTACAATGGGGAACTGGAGCCTTCTGTGACCATACCCTGCAACACTGCCCCTTTAATATGTACATTTATAGAAACAAGAGGGAGAGGATAATGAAGTGAACCTGATCTTAGCACAGCTCTGTGCAATGTATTTCTCTATATCATAACTTTAACAGTTACACTTAGGGTGAAGCCACAATGCAACGCACAGGAATCGCGCACCAAATCGCGAGCGTAATCGCACGCGATTGTGTGCGTGATAATTGTGCGTTTTGCGTTCGCATCGGAAATCTACTAGATCATCTAAGATCAGGTTCACTTCATTATCCTCCCCCCTGTAGCTCTGTACTATGTTATTTCTATAAGTGTAACTATTAAAGTTGTGATATTGAGAAATACATTGTACAGAGCTGTGCTAAGATCATGGTCTCTTCATTATCCTCCCCCTGCAGCTCTGTGCTATGTTATTTATATAAGTGTAACTATTAAAGTTGTGATATTGAGAAATGTATTGTACAGAGCTGGTGCATAAGATCAGGTTCACTTCATTATCCTCCCCCTGCAGCTCTGTACTATGTTATTTCTATAAGTGTAACTATTAAAGTTGGATATTGAGAAATGTATTGTACAGAGCTGTGCTAAGATCAGGTTCACTTCATTATCCTCCCCCTGCAGCTCTGTACTATGTTATTTCTATAAGTGTAACTATTAAAGTTGGGATATTGAGAAATACATTGTACAGAGCTGTGCTAAGATCAGGTTCACTTCATTATCCTCCCCCTGCAGCTCTGTACTATGTTATTTCTATAAGTGTAACTATTAAAGTTATGATATTGAGAAATGCATTATACAGAGCTGTGCTAAGATCAGGTTCACTTCACTTCATTATCCTCCCCCTGCAGCTCTGTACTATGTTATTTCTATAAGTGTAACTATTAAAAGTTGTGATATTGAGAAATCATTATACAGAGCTGTGCTAAGATCAGGTTCACTTCATTATCCTCCCCCTGCAGCTCTGTACTATGTTATTTCTATAAGTGTAACTATTAAAGGGAATGACCACCCCTTTCTTTAAAAATACATATATTGTAGATTACCCCCAAAACCTAAAGTTCGCTTTGGCCAAAAGCTTTAAATCGTCTCCCACACAGAGCTATTATACTTACATGCTCCTCCTCGCTCCACCGCCGCGGCTCTGCACTTCCGGGTAAAGCAGTCAGCGTCAGCCGTGACTGTGACGTCACGGCCAATCACTGACTGCCATTCCCAGAGCAGTCTCCACTGCGGCTGCTCGGGAACACAAAAAGAACAGAGCAGCCACAGTGGAGATTGACTGAGAACTCGGAAGCGGCGGTGGAGCGAGGAGCATGTAAGTATAATAGCTCCATGTGGGAGCCGATTTAAAGCTTTTGGCCAAAACAATCTCTAGGTTTTGGGGGGTAATCTACAATACATGAATTTTTTAAAAGAGGGGTGGACAGTCCCTTTAAAGTTGTTATATTGAGAAATACATTACACAGAGCTGTGCTAAGATCAGGTTCACTTCATTATCCTCCCCCTGCAGCTCTGTACTATGTTATTTCTATAAGGGCTAGGCCACACTAGCGCGTTTTTCGCGCGTTTGATCATGCGTTTCGTGCTTGCGATTGCGCCCACGATTTTCGCTAAACTGAAAATCTTTTGCGTTCCCACGGTATTTTTAAAGAAAGGGGTGGTCATTCCCTTTAATAGTTACACTTATAGAAATAACATAGTACAGAGCTGCAGAGGGAGGATAATGAAGTGAACCTGATCTTAGCACAGCCCTGTGTAATGTATTTCTCATTATCACAACTTTAATAGTTACACTTATAGAAATAACATAGTACAGAGCTGCAGGGGGAGGATAATGAAGTGAACCTGATCTTAGCACAGCTCTGTGTAATGTATTTCTCAATATCACAACTTTAATAGTTACACTTATAGAAATAACATAGTACAGAGCTGCAGGGGGAGGATAATGAAGTGAACCTGATCTTAGCACAGCTCTGTATAATGTATTTCTCAATATCACAACTTTAATAGTTGCACTTATAGAAATAACATAGTACAGAGCTGCAGGGGGAGGATAATGAAGTGAACCTGATCTTAGCACAGCTCTGTGTAATGTATTTCTCATTATCACAACTTTAATAGTTACACTTATAGAAATAACATAGTACAGAGCTGCAGGGGGAGGATAATGAAGTGAACCTGATCTTAGTACAGCTCTGTACAATATATTTCTCAATATCACAAATTTAATAGTTACACTTATAGAAATAACATAGTACAGAGCTGCAGGGGGAGGGTAATGAAGTGAACCTGATCTTAGTACAGCCCTGTGTAATGTATTTCTCAATATCACAACTTTAATAGTTACACTTATAGAAAAAACATAGTACAGAGCTGCAGGGGGAGGATAATGAAGTGAACCTGATCTTAGCACAGCCCTGTGTAATGTATTTCTCAATAGTGTCCATATTTAAAAGGGAATGTTGGAGTATGCTGTAACTGGTACCTAAAAGGACATGTTTTACAGGTGTCTTCTTCTAAAGGTGATGCAGGATGCATTGTTTCAGTGCAACCATAAAACATTGCATTAATTCAGTGATAGGCAACTTAATGTTTTGAAAACTACAACTCCCAGTATTTTCTTACAAGCAGTTTGCTAAAGCACAAGGCAGCTTGGGAATGCTGGAAGTTGTAGTTTCCAAACACCTGGATTGATACTGATTGCCTATCCCTGCATTTAATGAACTGATACTTTAGCATGGTACACACCATGCAATATTTTGGCCCGATCGGATCGACTGATAGTTCAGTGTATCGGTCGATTGGGTTTTTTGGACACGACTGACCATTTGTTTGCCACTATTGCCCTGACTGACAGCCCTTCCTCCTGGCCGACCGGTTGGAAGAGAGGAAGGGTCAGTCAGGAGGAAATCTTGCATGGTGTACCATGCTTTAGGGGGACGCCACACTTTAAAGCACAGTAACGTTCACGCTTGTGCTATGATTTCTCAATTTTGCGCTATAAGTGCATGCGATTGCACAAAAAAAGTTGATCCCATGCGTTCACAAATGCGGATCCCAGTGCAACGCACTAATATGGCCAGCCCCATTGCCAGTGCACTAGTGTGGCCTAGCCCTTACAAGCAATTTGCTACAGCACAAGGCAGCCTAAGAATCCAGGGAGGTGTAGTTTCCAAGGATCTGGAGGGGTACCGGTTGCCTATACCTGTATTTAATGAACTGACACGTAGCCTTGCAGCTAGAGACGTATTAAACTGGCGAGTTTCGTTCCAACAGCAGTTTTCACTGAACCTGTTAAAGTTCAGATCATTTCTATTACAATTTTCTCTGTTTAATTTTCAAGGTTTTCTAATATTTGTTTTTTTATGGTAAGTTTTGATTCGCTGATATCGGGTTGCAGTGCAATGGGCCCCAGTGCACCTTGTGTGGCCAGTCCAATTGGCCAACACTAACATCTGCTTTTTAACACGTGATCATGTGGCCTAGCCACAATGGACTTGCTGGAAAGCTGTTATAATTTACACACAAGAACAATATACAGCACTGTCTGTCTTTCCCTACTAACACAGTGAACAGGCCTGAAATAGCTGACAGTAATCCATGTGCAGGGCATTGTGTAACTATTAAAGTTGTGATATTGAGAAATACATTACACAGGGCTGTGCTAAGATCAGGTTCACTTAATTATCCTCCCCCTGCAGCTCTGTACTATGTTATTTCTATAAGTGTAACTATTAAAGTAGTGATATTGAGAAATACATTACACAGGGCTGTGCTAAGATCAGGTTCACTTCATTATCCTCCCCTGCAGCTCTGTACTATGTTATTTCTATAAGTGTAACTATTAAAGTAGTGATATTGAGAAATACATTGTACAGAGCTGTGTTAAGATCAGGTTCACTTCATTATCCTCTCCCTGCAGCTCTGTACTATGTTATTTCTATAAGTGTAACTATTAAAGTTGTGATATTGAGAAATACATTACACAGGGCTGTGCTAAGATCAGGTTCACTTCATTATCCTCCCCCTGCAGCTCTGTACTATGTTATTTCTGTAAGTGTAACTATTAAAGTTGTGATATTGAGAAATACATTACACAGGGCTGTGCTAAGATCAGGTTCACTTCATTATCCTCCCCCTGCAGCTCTGTACTATGTTATTTCTATAAGTGTAACTATTAAAGTAGTGATATTGAGAAATACATTACACAGGGCTGTGTTAAGATCAGGTTCACTTCATTATCCTCTCCCTGCAGCTCTGTACTATGTTATTTCTATAAGTGTAACTATTGAAGTTGTGATATTGAGAAATACATTACACAGGGCTGGGCTAAGATCAGGTTCACTTCATTATCCTCCCCCTGCAGCTCTGTACTATGTTATTTCTATAAGTGTAACTATTAAAGTTGTGATATTGAGAAATACATTACACAGGGCTGGGCTAAGATCAGGTTCACTTCATTATCCTCCCCCTGCAGTTCTGTACTATGTTAATTCTATAAGTGTAACTATTAAAGTTGTGATATTGAGAAATACATTACACAGAGCTGTGCTAAGATCAGGTTCACTTCATTATCCTCCCCCTGCAGCCCTGTACTATGTTTTTCTATAAATTTACCTATTAAAGCTATCGGCCATGGCCTACAAGAGAATGCTATCAGCCGTGGCCTACAGGAGAATGCTATCAGCCGTGGCATACAGGAGAATGCTATCAGCCATGGCCTACAGGAGAATGCTATCAGCCGTGGCCTACAGGACAATTCTATCAGCCGTGGCCTACAGGACAATTCTATCAGCCATGGCCTACAGGACAATGCTATCAGCCGTGGCCTACAGGACAAAGCTATCAGCCGTGGCCTACAAGACAATGCTATCAGTCATGCAATTGTTATATTATTGTTAAATTTCAGCTTGTACATCGACTCTTCTGATTGGCTGCACTGCATCACAGCCCACTGGAAATAATAATTCATAATCATTCCTGCACTACACACTTTAACGATAAAGGGGAGATTCCGTCTGATCCAACAGAATAGTCCCTTTATTGTTAAGGTGTGTACCCAGCTTTACCAGTGGCCATGTTGCATGGTATGATATGCTGCAAAATCATAGAAAAATCTGTTATGAGAGCGCATGTGCATGGTAATGCACATGGAACATGCTACATTGCGATTGTTCATATCATCTGCATTACCGTACACTGTCAGTGTGGCAACCCCCTAAAGCTGGGTACACGCTTTAATGATTATGAAAACAGATCACATACAATGCACTCCCATGTGATTCCCATGTGCTAACGCATCAAAAAAAAGCAATCAGAAGTGCATTTAAAATGCTCCAGTGTGGCCTAGCCATTAACCATCCATTTGTTTTGTTGCTGTCAGGGTCGGTGGTAATATTTATGCATTTATCTAGTTCCTAAACTACAGCCTGTCTTCTAGTAAAAGAACCTTTATATCCTTATAAATCCCTCGCGCAGAAGTTTCATTTATAGATCCAGGCTCACTTCCAGTCTGCCCTTTCCCAACAATCGTTGGCCTCCCGGCAATTTAATACAGCGGTTTCTGCTCTGGGTGAATCACAAACTCGCGTTACCCGTTGCTCGGCTCTAACAACAGCAAATTTGTGGAAAAAAAGGGGGCGTAACTTCTATATTAAATAGCCATCCCGCCAGCACAAAGAAGGAGTTGAAGTTGCGCTAATTGATATTAAATCTGCAATCTGCTCACCGAGCCGGGAATCTCACCGAGAACTCAACGCCCATTAAAGGTATCATGTTAGAAGTGGAGCCCATACCTCCAGATATCGTGTATGACATGGCAGTAATTGATAACCAAGGCCTTAGAAGTTTATAAGAGACAGTTAACTTTATTAAGAAATAAAATAAACAAAGGTTATTCTTGTTATATATTCAAGTTTCACCCCGCGCTTCTGAATCCTCCCATGAAACCTTTCTCGCTGTACAAGATGATATTACCTTTCTTCACATAATTTTGAGGCCTAACAACTTTTTTCCTACTGGTTCCATCAAGCAAGCTGATGTTCTTAAGCTTTAAAAAGATGTGTCCTTATAAAATAAGTTGCAGATTAAAACCTCTCCTTTGATAGAAAACTCTATTAGAACACCCAGTTCCAAGTTCCTTGTGAAAAGGTCTATGGCCCTTTTGTCTTGTCTGTTTTACCTCAATAAGTATGTAGAGGTTCTTTGGCTGTATAGCTAGTCTCTGGGATGTTGGTCCATGGCACCAGGACCTTCTAAGCACTTGGAATGTCAGGATCAAAGCTCAGTGATTAAAAACATTGGTGCAGTGAGATCTTTAGATTCTAGAGTTTTCTTAAGATATCCATGGATTTTTCTTTGATGGCTCCAAGCTGATTCATGTATAAACAAGTCTCATGCCTGAGAATCACTTAAATCATAAACCCAGACGGCAGTCTTGGGACTAAAAGGATGACTCTGCACTGGGAATGGAGAAGGTTCAAAATGATGTGCAGTTGAGGTTGTAACAGGGAAGATCACCTGATATAAAGATAAAAACAAAGATTATAGCCCAGCTTCTCAGAAATCCAATATTTTAGTGTTAAGTATGAATGGTGAAATACATGGTGTAATAAAAAAACAAACCCACAATAATAATAATACTACTACACACAGTTTGATTCATTGTTTGAGGGGATCTCAAGTATCTGTAATTATTGATAATAATGGGGTGGGTGTGCTTGACATACAGCTCACATGAAGTCTAAGGACTAGAAATAATTTTGGATACCTTTCCTTATTACAGTCTCTTCGCTGAAGTATTTCAGCCAATACGATCGGAATTTATCACCTTGCTCCAGCAATTTTCTGTAGATTTCAGCTTGAAAACTACAGAACATTGGTTCTGGTAGATGGGGTAGTTGGGAAATTTTCTGTCTTGCCTGATCACGTTTTTTTCGATAGGCCGATCAATATGGCCAAATGGTCTATCACAAACATGAAAAAATGGCCTCAATAATCCAATCAATTTGATCTACCTTGCCAAATTGATCAGAATATTAGTTGACCTCCAACTACTACTCAAAGCCTTTTAGAAGAACTTAAGTATCCATAGAGCTTTAATGGAGCATTATATTTGTGTAGTCCTGAATCCTCTTCAAGTCAGTCCCTTCATTAAAATATATTTGCCAGTGTCAGTGACTCTGACTTGGGTAAGAGCCAGAGAGCGGTCTGTTACTCTATGAGAATAGTGCATAAATGCTTTACATTTTTCATAGAATACTGTATATACTCGAGTATATACGGTAAATACTTTCCTTGTTCCTACATGAATAATAGCATGGTATTATATTCAGAAGCTTTATTGAAAACCCCAAAATTTTGTATTTCATTTATTTTACTTGTACAATGCAATAAAAAACTCTTTCTAGTTTTAGCCATGGTTACAGTAGGTGTTTGGAAACCAAGGTCTAATGACATATTTGCTATACCAAAACGACCCCATTAATCATGACAGTTGAAATAACAATATTAATGGTTTTGTTCTTTGTAGAAATTAAAGATTTAAGATGTATTGACCTGAGGAATAAATTTTGAACAGCACAAGCTACTCAACAAAAACCCGATAGGAATTAAACAGTTCCTCAAGGGTTTATGGGAACTGTCCTGAGCTTAGATTAGGGGTTTTCACATCATTGTTCTGACTTATTAAACCTGCACAGATAATTCCTTATAAGGGTCGAAGAATTGAACACCCTCTAGTTCTTGTCACGATTCTACAAAGATTAAAAGGATAAGCATTGAGGATAAAAGGGAATAGACAATAAAGTATGAATATTATAGTACCTATCAAAATGTTTACTCTATCCCAGATTTACTGCCTTGTTCTGAAATGATCCAGGTCAAGGAGAAAGAACGGGATTTAAGAACCAGACAAGTGAGTTAAAAATGGGTTCTTTATTTCCCCTCGTAATGAAGTAGCCATAAGGGAACTGTAAGAGGAACACATGGCAGGTGGACTAAGGTTACTTTAATAGAAGTAAAATTGATGACACTGATATAATGACAAACTTAGGGCTGAAAAGACAATCAGGGAGATTCAATAAAAGTTGGTGCTAATTTTACTCCAACCAATCAGATCTGATTTAACATTTAAAAGCTAACATCTGATTGGTTGGGGCAAAATTAGCACCATTTTTAATGAAAAAAGAACTTTTATTGAATCTCCCTGCATATATTTCTCATCCTCTGATCCTGGATCTCATCCTTACCTTAGCTTTGATAGTATTTGCATCATGGAGGAAAATTACTCCTTTTAATATGCCCCCAAATTATATTTAGGATATGGTAGAGGGAATCCTATTGAGAGCTTTGAATTATGGTAATGAAAGGATAACTATACTATAAAGTACCTGGGGCAGGGAGGTAGAATTGATTTTTCCTACCTTATAATACTGTTTCAGATCACATGCCCTACAGTTTACCAGACGCAATGGTGATATATTTAAATAAAAGGATCATCTTAAAAAACAATACCTGGAATCCAATGGGAACATACTGTACCTTGGAGAAGGGCTATATTTGCTTGTGCTATATTTATGGGAGCATCACCCTGAAAATGATTTAATAATCTGTGGTTGACTCTCACAATTCCTTTAAAAGACTGGTTTCACCAATGGGTAAATATAATAAGATGCTACAGTTAGACACCTGCAGATCTTTGCTAGCAATAGCCAGTAATGTTACCATGGTAAGTAAAACTACGGTACATGCATCTAAATAGTATCCAGAAAAACGTAATACTGCATTTAATAAACAATTTGACTATAACTAGTTGGAATTGGCTCTTTATACTAATGGGACTAACTATACCACCTGCCTTCTTCAGGATCCAGGAACTCAACATTCTACTTCCCAGAATGCACCACATCCTTGGAATGTTCCTAACAGTAATTTCTACTTATTGGCTGTTGGATGGGTCAAACATGCTCAGATCTCTACAGAGCAACTGAATCAACCCAGGGACTGGGTCAAGGGCAAGACCATAACTGTCACAATTAAGGGTCCTGCAAACAGGAAGTCAGTGTTTTGGAAGCATTTATTTATACACAGACAAAATGCTGAATGAGCAGGTTATGGTCATTAGGATGGAAAAATACTGCTCTTTTTTACCCAAAAAGTATATATGTATTTGCACTGAACTTCCCCTTTAAAGGGGACGTTCAGTGGAAATACATAAGCTTTTCAGAAAAAGAGCAGTATTTTCCCATCCTAATGACCTTAATCTGCCAATTCAGCATTTTGTCTGTGTATAAATAAATGCTTCAAAACACAGACTTCCTGTTTGCAGGACCCCCTAATAGAGACCGTTATGGTCTTGCCCTTGACCCAGTCCCTGGGTTGATTCAGTTGCTCAGTAGAGATCTGAGCATGTGTGACCCATCCAACAGCCAATCAGTAGAAATAACTGTTAGGAACATTCCATGAATGTGGTGCATTCTGGGAAGAAGAAGGACCATAAAAACCTGAAATGTCAGCTCACTAATGTCACCAGCAGGGAACATCAATGGGTATGAAATCAACTGATTTTTCAAAATGGGAGAGAATATGTAGAATAACTAAGAAGGCATTACACAAACTAACAATTTAACAAATATTGATAATTTCCACTGAACTGTCCCTTTAACACTTTCTGCTGGAACAAATATTCTTCAAGTCCTGTAACTTCTCTATAAATATCACAGATAAAAAAGAGAGTGCATGGATAATTCTGCTAGTATAAAAACATATTCCCTTTTTATAGTACATACAATATAAATTAACAATATAATTTGTCAGGCAAAAATGAAAATTTTCCAAAATGTTCACTGTATGTCATTGTACTGAAAGACATTGAATAAATGTGTTAAATGTCTTGTTAAGATATCTTTTAAATTGGTAGATCTGTGTTGTGTCTACTGGCAAACTAAAATAAATTATAGGAACAATCTAATTTACTTAAAATGCTTCATTTTAAATGCCGTAGAGCAGGAAAATGTTCGGAAAAAGTCTGTAATTAGCTAAAAATGTAAATTTAATGAAAATCTCTAAATATTGGACCACAATGTGAACTGTACTGTACATAATTAACCAGACAGTTAATAGATTATTGAGAAAGACAATATCACTTACCTATCAAAAGGGCTTTTAACCATCCACATGAAGAATGAAAAAATTCTCCAACAGTGGATACAGGGTAATAATGCAAAACAAAAAATATGATTGGTTATACATTGTAACACGACAGCAACTGTACAATTAAAATAACACATTATTCCAAACTATATCTATGTAATTGTTGCAGTACCAACTACTGCTGGTTTCTTTGGCATTTAAAAATAGATCTCCCCACTATTCAAACTTTAACTGATTAAAACATCTAAAGCTTTTGTGCTAAATATTCCCACATTTTACATCTTTGTATGCCATATTCAACATAGTTACTTAAATGGTTTAATAATGAAATCAATGTATTAGGGTCTTTCTAGTGTTACATTTATGCTAATCTGCTTCATGTATGTTCAAAGATGTCCGCCTACAGCAGGAAGATGAAAAGAGAATGGAAAGATTAACACTCTAATTGATGACATTTCATAATAGGTTAATTTTCTTAATTACCACTTAATAACCACTTAATACCTTAAAAAAACTTTTTTTGTTGTTATTGTACATTCTATTAAAAAAAATATTAGAATAACAAAAACATACTAAGAAGAATTAAGATTTTCACACTAGAGAGTTGTCTACCTATAAGACATCATTTGTCCTTGTGTGACATTTTTGCTAGAAATATAATTTTCTGTGGTTCATTCATACAAACTTTTATCCATCTCACAACTATTTGTAATAAACATTCAGACACTTCGTATGAAAACCAGACTAATTTGCCTTGTTGTAATCGCTCAAAGGAATTAATTCTTGTTACATTTTTCGATGACATCAAAAGCTTGTATGGAAAATAGATCATCTTTAAAGTCATCGTGGTTGAACATAGTGGAACATTTGGAGCGAAGTTGTTGTGAGACTTTACTATAACCTCTACTTAAGCAAAGAAAAAAACATTGACAATGCGGACATCTTTTAGTTAAATTTGTTTTTGAAGGACAATTACTATTAACTTGAAAAGATAAATGTTTTGGTGACTTTTGCTGGAAGATTTTATACTTTGGTCACTAGTTTGGTTTAAGTAAATGACTCGGGCTGAGCTAACACTATAACACACACTATTGCACCGAAACGCGCTGATTGCTTGCTCAGTTCAGGTGCGATAGGGTGCTTTGTCGTACGCTTGCACTGTGATTCTGCAATGTTGCACATTATTGCGCAATTTTAAAATGAATTCTTCTAGTGCTTTCTAACGTCACGTGTTAATAAACACATTTGATTGTTTAAGACTGGTGTGCACTCTGATTTATCTATCTCTGGATTCTATACAACCGTTGGCTATGGCTCTCTGAGTAGCACCTAGCAACTTCAACTCTATACTGCAGGAGTGCGGGGGAAACAAGTTTTTCTTTGACTATGCTCTCATTAGATGAGGTAAGTCTTTCAATGGGTATTTTAAAAAATAAAAGGTTTTCTAGCTAGTTTAATGTAATCCACTAGCTAACGTTTTACTCTTGGTGGTTTAGATAGAGAGAGATGGAAGGAAGGGGAAGCAAGAGTCAAATGAATATTTGGCTCTTAATAAATAGCTATGGATACAGTACCGTGAAAACTGATTGGTTGTTGTCTATGTTAGCAGTGTTTGTGCAAAGTTTTATTGTAAAGAAAAATATTGCATAAAGAATAATTGATTGATTTGCCCTTTTGCTTTTTGACAGCCCCCTGTCTGTACATTAAATATGTACAGAGCACTAGAAGTAGTCTATACAATTTTATCTGTCTGCACTGACTTTTTAACCCATTATCGACTTAAAGGGCAAGTCCACCCTTTAAACAAAAAACTGGTGACTTGTCAGTTATCTGCCCCCAACCTCAACTGCTATTTATACCAGTTTATTACATGGATTTGTTACCAGATATTTAATGATATGTTATATTCTTATCAGGAATCTGTCTCCTCCATTTGATCAATGAGCTTTTTTTACAAGCTTGAGCATGTGCAGAGATGGCAGTAGTTGAAAGAACAGTCAATCATTGCTTGGGATGTCAGTAGTTCCAGCCTTGATTGACTGCATGGAGGGAGGAGCCAGCTTACTCTGCCAGAATGTGGACAATAATTATCCTTAAATATCTGGTTAGTAATACAGGTAATAAAGTGCAAAATATATGAGTTGGAGTTGAGGGCAGGTAACTGTCAATTGACTGGTACTTTTTTTAAGGGTGACCATGCCCTTTAACATCCAAATTGTGAGTTGCCTTCTAAATACACTGTACCTTTTTTTGAGTGGAACTTTTCAAATTTATACTGTTAAGTCATCTGACCGGGCCCTGCTACTAGCTTTGCTTAATCTGCTTAGGGATCTAGAGTCAAGTATGAACTCAGCACTTAGCAAAGGCAGCTCTGGACTAAGTGCCCCATATTCACAAACATCTGGTTCAGGATTAGGGGTCATGTGATCAGATTTGCCAATCATTTGAGCTGTAGTAGGCGGAGGCTCATTGTTGATTGGATTTGGGAGAGACAAAATGGAAGCTTGCTCATTCAGGGAATGATTAGATGATTCCTTTGAAGGTATAACTTCTCTAAAGGCATGATCGGGAGGGGCTATATCAGAAATGATATATGATGGAGGAATATCTAAAAGTTCTTGAACTGAAGCCACTCCAGAAGGAATTGGTTCAAAGAGGT
This sequence comes from Hymenochirus boettgeri, assembly GCA_019447015.1. Classification (NCBI taxonomy): domain Eukaryota; kingdom Metazoa; phylum Chordata; class Amphibia; order Anura; family Pipidae; genus Hymenochirus; species Hymenochirus boettgeri. The sequence continues at coordinate 14,015,195 of CM033470.1, forward strand.
TCGTTTGGGATGGTGCTCTTGCTGAAACTGTTTGTGATGGACTTAATTCATGAGTATTATCAGAAGAGGTATGTTCAGAGGGACCAAATGAGGCTGCTTGCTCAGAAAGAACACGATCCAATGTTGCATGGTCAGAAGCAGCTCGATAGAATACTCGTTCAAGAGGTGGCCTTTCAAAGAGTGCATTGTTGGATGATGTTCGCACAGAAGTGTCTGAAGCTGCATGCTCAGAAGCAGTACGGGTTGGCGCCCTTTCAGAGAGTGCTCGCTCAGAGGGCGCTCGGTCAGATGGGGCTCTCACTGAAGTGGACCTTACTGAAGGTGCACGTTCAGAAGAAGCTTGTTCAAAGGTGTCAGCCACTTGCACTTTTATACCATCAGTCTCTTCAGCTTGACGGTAGCATGGCAGTGTTTCATCATAAGACTTTGACATGTCTTCTAAAAGCCTTGTGCTTCCTTGGTTGTAACCATTAAAATGAGCAGGTAGTGTGGTAGCTTCTAATCCAGCTTCAGTCATTGGGTAGAAACGTGAAACTGCTTTTTCTTCCTCTAAAAGCTTATAACCTTTTGATTTTGGAATGGAAGAAATCGCTATACAGTGCAATGGCTTTTCAGAACCATCACCCAGCAGCTGTTGAGGATGAGGTTCAGCTGTCGTCTGAAATGCAAGTCGAATCTTTTTCCATCCCAAGTGGCTGATCTCCACCACGTTCAAGAAAAGAGAGACTGCGGCAACTGCTAACATGAACATAATGAAAATAGTTTTTTCAGTAGGCCTGGAAACGAAACAGTCCACTGTATTAGGACACGGCCATCGACTGCAACGGTACAAAGGTTGTATTGTGAAACCATACAGAAAATACTGCCCAACCAAAAATCCCACCTCAAAAATAGTTTTAAAGATAATGTGGCATATGTAGGTTCTAAGAAGAGTTCCTTCCAATCGAAACTTCTTGGTTCCTTTGGTGCTCGTGTCTTTTGTGGTCCTGATGCTTCCTTGATCGGGGGAAAGTGGTAGTCTTTCTTCATTCATCTCTTGCTGACGGCTTATTTCAGCCTCCTCTCTTTCCTTTCTTTTCTCCTCCATCCGCACATGGTGCACGGCATGTCCCACATAGACCAGGGATGGCGTTGAGACAAAGATGATCTGGAGAACCCACAGTCTTATATGGGAAAGAGGGAAAGCCTCATCGTAGCAGACATTTTCACAACCTGGCTGTTGAGTGTTGCAAACAAAATCAGATTGTTCGTCGCCCCAAACAAACTCTGCAGCTGTCCCAAGGATCAGTATCCGAAAAATGAAAAGAACAGTCAGCCAAACTCTACCGATCACAGTGGAGTGCTCATTAACTTCCTCCAAAATGTTGCCCAAAAAACTCCAATCCCCCATGGTTTACAGGCTGCAAATAAATATAAAAATATATCATATTATAAAGGCATCATTTCCTTAACCGTCGACAGTCAAATCAATCCATATATTATTTTACCATCATCAATCATTTGAAAATGATATTAGGGCCACTAAACCCTGAATCTATAATTCTAGGAAACGTTGGAGCAAGTGTTAATACCTCCTGTATATATTTTAAGAGTAATTGGCTTTTAAAGTTTTGTCAGTGACTGCAGGTTTCTGGTCTCCCTGGCTGACTTTATTAAATAGCATTGTCCCAAATTCATAGTCATTTCTCTGCCTGACTTCTTTTCAAGCACCGCAAAACTTCAAAAACAATTAAAGGCAAACGGCATGTAGAAAGGTAATTGGATGTATAAATAAGAGGAATATCTCTTTAATTTTTATATATAAAGATAGAATTTAAGAATTAAATACATTTTTGTTTAGTGACCATTTAACAAGGAGGGAAACTAATGCAATATTATTTAATGTTTACACTATTTTAATCAAGAAATGTTTTTTGTTATATATTTTGCCTTTTTTATTTACACAAATCCTTACTATCCACCTTACTACCCACCTTACTATCCTCCTTACTACCGACCTTACTATCCACCTTACTACCCACCTGACGAGCAACCGGACGACCCAGCCGCGCATGGGACGACCACGGAGCCACCTGACTACCACGCGAGAGTACACCACCGGACGAGCCCACCCGGACGAACGCCACCGGACGACCCACCGGACGAGCCCCGGAGCGAGACCACCGGACGACCCACCGGTACGAGCCCACGCGGACGAGCCACCGGACGACCCACCGGACGACCCACCGGACGACGGCACGGAGACCGACCCACCGGACGACCAACCGGACGAGCCACCGACGACCCACCGGACGACCCACCGGACGACCACCGGCACCGGACACCCACCGACGGAGCACCGGACGGACCCACGGACGACCACCGGACGAGCCACCGGACGACCACCGGACGACCCACCGGACGGACCACCGACGAGACCCCATCGTGACGACCCACCGGACGAGGCCACCGGTACGACCCACCACGAGGCCACGGACGACCCAACGGACGAGCCACCGGACGATACCCAGTCGGGACGAGCCAGCCGGGGAGACCCCAGACGAGAAACAGGAACGACCCACCGGACGAGCCACCGGACGACCACCGGACGACCCACCGGACGAGCCACCGAAGAGCCACACGGAGCCACCGGACGGACCCACCGCGACACCACGCGACGAGCCACCGGACAGCCCACTCGACCTCCACAAGACTGCCACCGGACGACACCGGACGAGCATCCGTTACTACCCACCTTACTATCAACCTTACTACCCACCTTACTATCCACCTTACTACCCACCTTACTATCCACCTTGACAAAAAATTCAAGTTGCCCAAAAACTTAAAAAAATTTTTTTTAATACAAAGAGAAATAACATTAGCAAAATATAAAGGTGCCTTGTGCCACAATCGAAAATTTCAACCCTGATTTAAAACATAATGAAATACAACGGAGATACATAAAAATATCTCACAACCAGAAAGGGATTTGAAAAGAAAAATTTGGAATTAAGAGAACTATTTCTGTAGAAAGAAAGAAAACTCTCTCAATGACAAAACTCCCCAGCGATTCGTTAATTAACTCCAAAGGATGGTTATAAAAGCCACGTTATGATACATGTTTGAAAATGGAGTCAGAATCAGCTTTTCCTTCTTAATTATTTACTACCAGACTGATATTTCAGAAAACCCAATGTAAAGGGGAAATAGAATAAATAAGAAGGGATAGGCAATTAAACAAATAAATAAGAAGGGATAGACAATTAAACAAATAAATATTAATGAGCATTATAGTTGTGTAGTCCTGAATCCTCTTCAAGTCAGTCCCTTCATTAAAATATATTTGCCAGTGTCAGTGACTCTGACTTGGTAAGAGCCAGAGAGCGGTCTGTTACTCTGAATAATGTGCATAAATGCTTTACATTTTTATAGAATATGTATATACTCGAGTATATACGGTAAATACTTTCTTGTTCCTACATGAATAATAGCATGGTATATATTCAGAAGCTATTAGAAAACCCAAAATTTTGGATTTTCATTTATTTTACTTGTACAATGCAATAAAAAACTCTTTCTAGTTTAGCCATGGGTACAGTAGGTGTTGGAACCAAGGTCTAATGACTATTTGCTATACCAAAACGACCCCATTAATCATGACAGTTGAAATAACATATAATGGTTTTGTTCTTTGTAGAAATTAAAGATTTAAGATGTATTGACCTGAGGAATAAATTGAACAGCACAAGTACTCAACAAAAACCGATAGGAATTAAACAGTTCCTCAAGGGTTTATGGGAACTGTCCTGAGCTTAGATTAGGGGTTTTCACACATTGTTCTGACTTAAAACTGCACAGATAATTCCTTATAAGGGTCGAAGAATTGAACACCCTACTGTCTTGTCACGATTCTACAAAGATTAAAAGGATAAGCATGAGGATAAAAGGGAATAGACATAAAGTATGAATATTATAGTACTATCAAAATGTTACTCTATCCCAGATATTACTGCCTTGTTCTGAAATGATCCAGGTCCGAGAGAAAAGAACGGGATTAAGAACCAGCAAGTGAGTTAAAATGGGTTCTTTATTTCCCCGTAATAAGTAGCCATAAGGGAACTGTAGAGGAACACATGCAGGTGGACTAAGGTTACTTTAATAGAAGTAAAATTGATGACACTGATATAATGACAACTTAGGGCTGAAAAGACAATCAGGGAGATTCAATAAAAGTTGGTGCTAATTTTACTCACCAATCAGATCTGATTTAACATTTAAAAGCTAACATCTGATTGGTTGGGGCAAAATTAAGCACCATTTTAATGAAAAAAGAACTTTTATTGAATCTCCCTGCATAATTCTCATCCTTGATCTGGATCTCATCTTACCTTAGCTTGATGTATTGCATCTGTGATCATGGAGGAAAAAATATCCTTTAATATGCCCCAATTATATTTAGGATATGGTAGAGGAATCCATTGAGAGCTTTGAATTATGGTAATGAAAGGATAACTATACTATAAAGTACCTGGGGCAGGGAGGTAGAATTGATTTTTCCTACCTTATAATACTGTTTCAGATCACATGCCCTACAGTTTACCAGACGCAATGGTGATATATTTAAATAAAAGGATCATCTTAAAAAACAATACCTGGAATCCAATGGGAACATACTGTACCTTGGAGAGGACTATATTGCTTGTGCTATATTTATGGAGCAGCACCCTGAAAATGATTAATAATCTGTGGTTGACTCTCACAATTCCTTTAAAGATGGTTTCACCAATGGGTAAATATAATAAGATGCTACAGTTAGACACCTGCAGATCTTTGCTAGCAATAGCCAGTAATGTTACCATGGTAAGTAAAACTACGGTACATGCCTACTAAATAGTATCCAGAAAAACGTAATACTGCATTTAATAAACAAATGATATGACTATAACTAGTTGGAATTGGCTCTTTATACTAATGGGACTAACTATACCACCTGCCTTCTTCAGGATCCAGGAACTCAACATTCTAATTCCAGAATGCACCACATCCTTGGAATGTTCCTAACAGTTTCTACTTATTGGCTGTTGGATGGGTCAAACATGCTCAGATTCTACAGAGCAAATGAATCAACCCAGGGACTGGGTCAAGGGCAAGACCATAACTGTCACAATAAGGGTCCTGCAAACAGGAAGTCAGTGTTTGGAAGCATTTATTTATACACAGACAAATGCTGAATGAGCAGGTTATGGTCATTAGGATGGAAAAATACTGCTTTTTTAACCCAAAAAGTATATATGTATTTGCACATGAACTTCCCCTTAAAGGGGACGTTCAGTGGAAATACTAATAAGCTTTTCAAGAAAAGAGAGTATTTTCCCATCCTAATGCCATTAATCTGCCAATTCAGCATTTTGTCTGTGTATAAATAAATGCTTCAAAACACAGACTTCCTGTTGCAGGACCCCCTAATAGAGACGTTATGTCTTGCCCTTGACCAGTCCCTGGGTTGATTCAGTTGCTCAGTAGAGATCTGAGCATGTGTGACCCATCCAACAGCCAATCAGTAGAAATAACTGTTAGGAACATTCCATGAATGTGGTGTCTGGGAAGAAGAAGGACCATAAAAACCTGAAATGTCAGCTCACTATGTCACCAGCAGGGAACATCCATGGGTATGAAATCAACTGATTTTTCAAAATGGGAGAGAATATGTAGAATAACTAAGAAGGCATTACACAAACTAACATTTAACAAATATTGATAATTTCCAGAACGTCCCTTTAACACTTTCTGCTGGAAAAATCTTTCAAGTCCTGTAACTTCTCTAAATATCACAGATAAAAAGAGAGTCATGGATAATCTGCTAGTATAAAAACATATTCCCTTTTTATAGTACCTACAATATAAATTAACAATATAATTTGTCAGGCAAAATGAAAATTTCCAAAATGTTCATGTAGTCATTGTACTGAAAGACATTGAATAAATGTGTTAAATGTCTTGTTAAGATATCTTTTAAATTGGTAGATCTGTGTTGTTGCTACTGGCAAACTAAAATAAATTATAGGAACAATCATTACTAAAATGCTCATTTTAAATGCGTTAGAGCGAAGAGAAAATGTTCGGAAATCAATAGTGCAATGCTAAAATTATGCTAAAAATGTAAATTTAATGAAAATCTCTAAATATTGGACCACAATGTGAACGTGTACTGTACATAATTAACCAGACAGTTAATAGATTATTAGAGAGAAAGACAATATCACTTACCTTCAAAAGGGCTTTTAACCATCCACATGAAGAATAAATGAAAAAATTCTCAACAGTGGATACAGGGTAATAATGCAAAACAAAAATATGATTGGTTTATACATTGTAACAGACAGCAACTGTACAATTAATAACACATTATTCCAAACTATATCTATGTAATTGTTGCAGTACCAACTACTGCTGGTTTCTTTGGCATTTAAAAATAGATCTCCCCTATTCAAACTTTAACTGATTAAAAACATCTAAAGCTTTGTGCTAAATATTCCCACATTTTACATCTTTGTATGCCATATTCAACATAGTTACTTAAATGGTTTAATAATGAAATCAATGTATTAGGGTCTTTCTAGTGTTACATTTATGCTAATCTGCTTCATGTATGTTCAAAGTGTCCGCCTACAGCAGGAAGATGAAAAGAGAATGGAAAGATTAACACTCTAATTGATGACATTTCATAATAGGTTAATTTTCTTAATTACCACTTAATAACCACTTAATACCTTAAAAAAACTTTTTTTGTTGTTATTGTACATTCTATTAAAAAAAAATATTAGAATAACAAAAAACATAAGAAGAATTAAGATTTTCACACTAGAGAGTTGTCTACCATAAGACATCATTGTCCTTGTGTGACATTTTTGCTAGAAATATAATTTTCTGTGGTTCATTCATACAAACTTTTATCCATCTCACAACTATTTGTAATAAACATTCAGACACTTCGTATGAAAACCAGACTAATTTGCCTTGTTGTAATCGCTCAAAGGAATTAATTCTTGTTACATTTTTCGATGACATCAAAAGCTTGTATGGAAAATAGATCATCTTTAAAGTCATCGTGGTTGAACATAGTGGAACATTTGGAGCGAAGTTGTTGTGAGACTTTACTATAACCTCTACTTAAGCAAAGAAAAAAAACATTGACAATGCGGACATCCTTTAGTTAAATTTGTTTTGAAGGACAATTACTATTAACTTGAAAAGATAAATGTTTTGGTGACTTTTGCTGAAGATTTTATACTTTGGTCACTAGTTTGGTTTAAGTAAATGACTCGGGCTGAGCTAACACTTAAACACACACTATTGCACCGAAACGCGCTGATTGCTTGCTCAGTTCAGGTGCGATAGGGTGCTTGTCGTACGCTTGCACTGTGATTCTGCAATGTTGCACATTATTGCGCCATTTTTAAATGAATTCTTCTAGTGCTTTCTAACGTCAGTGTTAATAACACATTTGATTGTTTAAGACTGGTGTGCACTTGATTTATCTATTCTGGATTCTAACAACCGTTGGCTATGGCTTCTGAGTAGCACCTAGCAACTTCAACTCTATACTGCAGGAGTGCGGGGGAAACAAGTTTTTCTTTGACTATGCTCTCATTAGATGAGGTAAGTCTTTCAATGGGTATTTAAAAAATAAAAGGTTTTCAGCTAGTTTAATGTAATCCACTAGCTAACGTTTTACTCTGGTGGTTAGATAGAGAGAGATGGAAGGAAGGGGAAGCAAGAGTCAAATGAATATTGGCTCTTAATAAATAGCTATGGATACAGTACCGTGAAAACTGATTGGTTGTTGTCTATGTTAGCAGTGTTTGTGCAAAGTTTATTGTAAAGAAAAATATTGCATTAAGAATAATTGATTGATTTGCCCTTTTGCTTTTTGACAGCCCCGTCTGTACATTAAATATGTACAGAGCACTAGAAGTAGTTCATACAATTTTACTGTCTGCACCTGACTTTTTAACCCATTATCGACTTAAAGGGCAAGTCCACCCTTTAAACAAAAAAACTGGTGACTTGTCAGTTATCTGCCCCCAACCTCAACTGCTATTATACCAGTTTATTACATGGATTTGTTACCAGATATTAATGATATGTTATATTCTTATCAGGAATCTGTCTCCTCCATTTGATCAATGAGCTTTTTTTACAAGCTTGAGGATGTGCAGAGATGGCAGTAGTTGAAAGAACAGTCATCATTGCTTGGATGTCAGTAGTTCCAGCCTTGATTGACTGCATGGAGGGAGGAGCCAGCTTACTCTGCCAGAATGTGGACAATAATTATCCTTAAATATCTGGTTAGTATACAGGTAATAAAGTGCAAAATATATGAGTTGGAGTTGAGGGCAGGTAACTGTCAATTGACTGGTACTTTTTTTTAAGGGTGACCATGCCTTTAACATCCAAAATGTGAGTTGCCTTCTAAATACACTGTACCTTTTTTTGAGTGGAACTTTTCAAATTTATACTGTTAAGTCATCTGACCGGGCCCTGCTATAGCTTTGCTTAATCGCTTAGGGATCTAGAGTCAAGTATGAACTCAGCACTTAGCAAAGGCAGCTCGGACTAAGTGCCCCATATTCACAACATCTGGTTCAGGATTAGGGGTCATGTGATCAGATTTGCCAATCATTGAGCTGTAGTAGGGGAGGCTCATTGTTGATTGGATTTGGGAGAGACAAAATGGAAGCTTGCTCATTCAGGGAATGATTAGATGATTCCTTTGAAGGTATCTTCTCTAAAGGCATGATCGGGAGGGGCTATATCAGAAATGATATATGATGGAGGAATATCTAAAAGTTCTTGAACTGAAGCCACTCCGAAGGAATTGGTTCAAAGAGGTTCGTTTGGGATGGTGCTCTTGCTGAAAATGTTTGTGATGGACTTAATTCATGAGTATATCAGAAGAGGTATGTTCAGAGGGACCAAATGAGGCTGCTTGCTCAGAAAGAACACGATCCAATGTTGCATGGTCAGAAGCAGCTCGATTAGAAACTCGTTCAAGAGGTGGCCTTTCAAAAGAGGCATTGTTGGATGATGTTCGCACAGAAGTGTCTGAAGCTGCATGCTCAGAAGCAGTACGGGTTGGCGCCCTTTAAGAGAGTGCCGCTCAGAGGGCGCTCGGTCAGATGGGGCTCTCACTGAGTGGACCTTACTGAAGGTGCACGTTCAGAAGAAGCTTGTTCAAAGGTGTCAGCCACTTGCACTTTTATACCATCAGTCTCTTCAGCTTGACGGTAGCATGGCAGTGTTTCATCATAAGACTTTGACATGTCTTTAAAAGCCTTGTGCTTCCTTGGTTGTAACCATTAAAATGAGCAGGTAGTGTGGTAGCTTCTAATCCAGCTTCAGTCATTGGGTAGAAACGTGAAACTGCTTTTTCTTCCTCTAAAAGCTTATAACCTTTTGATTTGGAATGGAAGAAATCGCTATACAGTGCAATGGCTTTTCAGAACCATCACCCAGCAGCTGTTGAGGATGAGGTTCAGCTGTCGTCTGAAATGCAAGTCGAATCTTTTTCCATCCCAAGTGGCTGATCTCCACCACGTTCAAGAAAAAGAGACTGCGGCAACTGCTAACATGAACATAATGAAAATAGTTTTTTCAGTAGGCCGGAAACGAAACAGTCCACTGTATTAGGACACGGCATCGACTGCAAAGGTACAAAGGTTGTATTGTGAAACCATACAGAAAATACTGCCCAACAAAATCCCACCTCAAAAATAGTTTTAAAGATAATGTGCATATGTAGGTTCTAAGAAGAGTTCCTTCCAATCGAAACTTCTTGGTTCCTTTGGTGCTCGTGTCTTTTGTGGCCTGATGCTTCCTTGATCGGGGGAAAGTGGTAGTCTTTCTTTTATCATCTCTTGCTGACGGCTTATTTCAGCTCCTCTCTTTCCTTTCTTTTCTCCTCCATCCGCACATGGTGCACGGCATGTCCCACATAGACCAGGGATGGCGTTGAGACAAAGATGATCTGGAGAACCCACGTCTTATATGGGAAAGGGGAAAGCCTCATCGTAGCAGACATTTTCACAACCTGGCTGTTGAGTGTTGCAAACAAAATCAGATTGTCGTCGCCCCACCCAACAAACTCTGCAGCTGTCCCAAGGATCAGTATCCGAAAAATGAAAAGAAACAGTCAGCCAAACTCTACCGATCACAGTGGAGTGCTCATTAACTTCCTCCAAAATGTTGCCCAAAAAACTCCAATCCCCATGGTTTACAGGCTGCAAATAAAATAAAAATATATCAATTATAAAGGCATCATTTCCTTAACCGTCGACAGTCAAATCAATCCATATATTATTTTAACATCATCAATCATTTGAAAATGATATTAGGGCCACTAAAACTGAATCTATAATTCTGAGGAAACGTGGAGCAAGTGTTAATACCTCCTGATATATTTTAAGAGTAATTGGCTTTTAAAGTTTTGTCAGTGACTGCAGGTTTCTGGTCTCCCTGGCGACTTATTTAAATAGCATTGTCCCAAATTCATAGTCATTTCTCTGCCTGACTTCTTTTCAAGCACCGAAAACAAAAACAAAAAGGCAAACGGCAGGAGAAAGGGAAGGAGAAAAGAAGAGGAAGACCGAAGGGGAGAAGAAAGAAGAAGAAGAAGATAAGAAGGGGAGGACCGAACAAGGAGGGAAACGAGGCAAAGGAGGGAAGGGACACGAGTGAATGCAGAATGGAAAGGCGAGGGAACAATACCAAGCCACCGATACCACAACCCACACCGTCCGGACACCACCACGACCCACCGGACCACCGAGCACCGAACCACCACCCACCGACGACCACCGAGCACGACCACCGGACGACACCACCGAGACCCACGGACGACGCCCGGACGACCCACCGGACGAGCCACCGACGACCCACCGGACGAGCACCAGGACCCACAGACGACCCACCGAGACCCACCGACGACCACCGGACGAGCCACCGGACGACCACGACACACCGGACGACCCACCGGACGTACCCACCGACGAGTACCGGACACCCACACGACAGCACCGACGACCACCGGACGACCCACCGGAGACCACCGGACGAGCCACCTCGCCAACCGGACGACCCAACCGGACAACCCGACTTACCCACCGACACCACCGGACGACACACGGACGACCACGGACGACCCACTCAGACACCGTGACGACCCACCAATCAACTACCCGACTACCCACCTTACACACCGGACACCCCACCACACCCACCTACCCACCTTACTATCCACCTTACTACCCACCTTACTACCCACCTTACGATCCACCTTACTACCCACCTAACGATCCCACCTACTACCAACTTACTATCCACCTTACTACCCACACATTACTATCCTCTTACACCCACCTTACTATCAACCTTACTACCCACCTTACTATCCACCTTACTACCCACCTTACTATCCACCTTAACAAAAAATTCAAGTTGCCCAAAAACTTAAAAAAAATTTTTAATACAAAGAGAAATAACATTAGCAAAATATAAAGGTGGCTTGTGCCACAATCGAAAATTTCAACCCTGATTTAAAACATAATGAAATACAACGGAGATACATAAAAATATCTCACAACCAGAAAGGGATTTGAAAGAAAAATTTGGAATTTAGAGAACTATTCTGTAGAAAGAAAGAAAACTCTCTCAATGACAAAACTCCCCAGCGATTCGTTAATTAACTCCAAAGGATGGTTATAAAAGCCACGTTATGATACATGTTTGAAAATGGAGTCAGAATCAGCTTTTCCTTCTTAATTATTTACTACCAGACTGATATTTCAGAAAAACCCAATGTAAAGGGGAAATAGAATAAATAGAGGGGATAGCAATTAAACAAATAAATTAGAAGGGATAGACAAATTAAACAAATAAATAAGAAGGGATAGACAAAGCAAAAAATAAGAGGGATAGACAATTAAAAAAATAAATAAGAGGGATAGACAATTAAACAAATAAATAAGAAGGGATAGACAATTAAACAAATAAATAAGAAGGGATAGACAATTAAACAAATAAATAAGAAGGGATAGACAATTAAACAAATAAATAAGAAGGGATAGACAATTAAACAAATAAATAAGAAGGGATAGACAATAAACAAATAAATAAGAAGGGATAGACAATAAAACAAATAAATAAGAAGGGATAGACAATTAACAAATAATAGAAGGGATAGACAATTAAACAAATAAATAAGAAGGGATAGACAATTAAAACAATAAATAAGAAGGGATAGACAATTAAACAAATAAATAAGAAGGGATAGACAATTAAACAAATAAATAAGAAGGGTAGACAATTAAACAAATAAATTAAGAAGGGAGAAAAGACAATTAAACAAAAAATAAGAAGGGATAGACAATAACAAATAAATAAGAAGGGATAGACAATTAAACAAATAAATAAGAAGGGATAGACAATAAACAAATAAATAAGAGCTCTACTATAGAAGTGATATTACCCAGGTGTAACAATCTGGGCACGGCTCTACTATAGAAGTGATATTACCCAGGTGTAACAATCTGGGCACGGCTCTCCTAGAGAAGTGATATTACCCAGGTGTAACAATCTGGGCACAGCTCTCCTATAGAAGTGATATTACCCAGGTGTAACATACAATGCAGGGAAATTTGTATTGGTTTTCGGATAAAAGTTCAGTGCTTTACTGCGTCATCAGCAGTGGCTATTAAATATAGAGCTGGACATGTCCAGCTAGATCGGTACAAGAAATACAATTCCAGGGATTGATTTATACTTTTCAATGTCTTGTAACATATAGCAAAACAAAATCTGCCTATGGCTTGTAATATTAAAAAATGTTTTAGGGAAAAGAAAAATCAGACTGGGGTGGATAATAACTATAAATGCCCATGCTGTGTAATAAGAAATTAATGGGCAAATAATGCTGGCAAAAGTCCTCTCAAAGGCAGCCCAAGACCCCAAGTGTATAACCAACTACAACTTTAGGTTCTCTCTGCCAATCAGAAACAGAAATTTATCACGAGCAGTAAGAAATGGTGCATTTTGGCAGGGGCTATTTTAAAGGGGCACATACTCACTCAAACAACTTGTACATTATCGAAACTACAATTTGAGAGCAGTAATAAAAAGTTATATCTGTGCTTGCTTGGTATTAAATTATTATGTTTAGTGGAGAGCTCCTAATTTCCCCCCCCAACCTCACTTACTCACTGGCCTTCTTGTAGTGTTGCCGGACAACTTAGTTCTGACAGCCTCGATATAGACACTGCTTTGCTTACACATTATGCATCCTTCTTCTCTTTTGATTCTCTTAATTGTGTGCAGAAGTGTGTGGTAGGCAGCAAAGATCCTAGTAAAATAGGCAGGGATGGGGATAGTTTATAATTTCTGCTCTGGATTGAAGGTCTTCGCCTGTAAATGCTGTGATTCAAAATGATGATTTCAGAATCTACACAGCTCAGATTTAAAAAGATTTTTTTTGAAACTAGTCAGATCTTGCTGTATCTTAAAAAGATAAGATACCCTTAACAGTATCGGATAGTTGTGCATAGTTAAAGAAACAGTTCAGTGGAAGGAAATTATCAATATTTGGTTTAAAATTGTTATTGGTAATGCCTTCTTAGGTTTCTACAATTCCTCTCCCATTGTTGAAAATCCAGTGAGTTTCATACCCTTTGGATTCCCTGCTGTGTGACATTAGTGAGCCTGCCCAACTTTCAGGTTCTGTAACGGTCCTTCTTCTTCCCAGGTTGGCACATAGCTTTGGAAGTTCCAACAGAATTCTACTGATTGGATGTGGATGGCGTACAACGATGCTCAGAGCTCTATGAGAACGAATAAACCAGGGCGGGTAAGGGCAAAACCATACGGTCTTCTACTAGGGGTCCTGCAAACAGGAAGTCAGTATTCGATTTGTTATTATAAACCAACACAATGCTGAATTGGCAGATTAAGGTCATGGGAGGAAAAAATACTGCTCTTTTTCTGAAAAGCAATGTATTTACACTGAACTTCCCCTAAGGACACCTGTTATATTTTTTTGTTTGGTAAGACTGTAGCATTCATCTGTATTCCCATTGTAGGTAGGATTGTTTCCTTCTTTCATTGTTTATTTTGTAGAGAGAGCTATATTACCTTGCACGTCAGGTGTATCCAGACTTCTGTCTGTCCGCACCCGTGCACCCAACTGCCTCTGACCGGACAATGGAGGCCTGAGAAAAATCCATCCACTCTAGATGGATAAACAAATCCCATTCAAACAGGATGTTCATAAAAAGTCTCTGCATATTTTTTGTTTCATATAATAAAATAGTGCATTAAATTTCCATTTTATGGAGGTTTTTTTCCTTCCACAGGGCCACACAAGAAAATGAATTTTTTCCAAGTTGGGAAACGGCATTTACATTGGTGATATGCCTGGTTATGGATAACAGAGCCCACAGGACTTTCCAGACATGGTGGAACCTATTGGTACAAGGAACAGTTAGTAACTAGATGAAAAGGCCGGTGAATCCCTTTACTTGAATTATTCTTATAAAGTTTAAGGTGGAATTGTCTTTGTTTCAAGTGTGTTTCTGTTTCATCCTCCAACATAACAATAATACAAACTTCCAAGACAGCTGATAAAATTTACTTTTCATTCAATGCTCCCGTTTATTCTGCTGGTGTTGACCATTCCTGATGGATAGGTAGTTAGGATTGTAGAGAACATGAAGATTCACGAAAGAGAGATTGGTTTGTTAAGGGAAAGTTCAGTGCAAAATATTTTTTTTAAATCTAGTTTATATTATGCATACCAATTATTCTAAATATTCACTTCACATTTTTGAAAATCTTTTTACTTATCCCTTTACGGATACATGCTGTTGCTTTAGCGAGCTGACCTTTTCAGGTTCTGGAGTCTTCTTCTACCCAGGGATTGCAACAACTTCCTTGTAAGTTCCTAACAGGTAATTTACTGTTGATGTTGGATGGGTAAACATGCTCAGATCCTCTAATGAGCAATGGCATCAACCAGGTGCTGAGTCACAGACAAAAACAGACTATATAGGGGTCCTTGCCAACAGGAAGTCCGTATTAGAAGCATTTATTTATACACAAGACAAATGCTAAATGGGAAGGTTAAGTGTAGATGTATATGAAAAATGAATTGCAACATGTTATCAATAAATAAATGTGTAAGTACAATTACTCCAGTTGTTGGGTGTTGCTGCATGCCCTCCATAAAATATTTGCTTCAGCTCTGACCACTGACATCCCACTATTTTCCCCATACCATGTCAATACTGCATAAGCACAACCAAACTTCAAACTATTCCAGCTACAGCTAAAATGCTACAGAAAGCTGAAATGTAAGATGTTCAGATGAAATAAGGGGGCGATCAACAAAAAAACACGGTACAGGATATTTGGGATGGAGTTTATAGTTTCCACTAATGGGCTTTTAAAAAAACAATTTGCCCGTTACATACCATTAACATTAGGATAGAAAAATTGTTTTGTGTTTTTCTAAAAAAATTATGTATTTGACGTGAATTTCCCCTTTAATTATTCCAGCGATGTGCTTTGTTTCAAAGGCATTTTAATGGGTTATTTGTTTTTAACACTGAATTTCCCCTTTAATTCGTCAGATGAAAAGAAAATTCCATAACAGTAGAAGAATGTCAGTATAATCTGATATAAATATTATAGACTCTTTAGGACAGTGTCATTTAAATCTGTAATGTTTTTCTTGGCTCGAGACCCATTAATATGCAGATACAATATATGCTTATTACCTAGTAATTTGTTTTTAACAGTTTATTCCACATACAAGATTCTATAAATGTTTTAATGCAAATTCTTGATTTGGTTTAAATGCTGTATATGCACATTGCTTTGTCTTCCTAGGAGATAAACATCCTATGTATAGTTTAATAGGAACAACATATGAAAACAAGCAGAAAAAAAAATCTAGACTAGTTCATGGTATGCCATTAATAGAAATGTGAAAAGGAACGCTTATTCATCCGTGATAGAGATTGTCTATGGCCCTCCCACCATCAGGTCTCTGGACCACCATATACAACACCCCCAATAACGCCCCACCCAACAAATGCACAGCATGTGTGTAATGAGAGCGAGGGAGATTGGATGAGGAGATAATTCAGTTAATGCCAAGAAATATTGCTATTTATTATGCGTGTTATTCAAGCATCTACAGAGACTGTGTTTTACAGTTTGAAGAGACGTTTCTACTGGTGGATGTTCAGTGGATTCCAGAAAGGCAGATTTGATAGCCATTGAAATGTGCGAGGAGTGTTGGAATCCCCTAGTAGTAAGAAGACAAGACCAGTTTTTAAAGTTCGATTGCCCCCACCCCAGTCTCACTTTTAAGCTACGGTTCCCTCTTAACCTGCAAGACTTATTCTATTTGTTGAGATTTCCCTGATGTCCACTATTATCCTGATTCTCCAATGTGCTGGTGGGGTTTCTTGATCTCTCGGATAGATGAAGCGGTCAGCTACAGCCAATGATTACAGCCGATCTCCAAGCCACCGTTATATGTATGAAAATCGTTAATACAGCAAATGTTGGTTAAGATTGCATTATGTGGACTTAAGGGAAAGTATATCGTTTTTCAGGGTTGGGGGGGCCTGCAGACTTGAAAAGGTAAGTGAACTGGCGCTCAATCTTGCCCGAAAATAAGTTTATATTTCACAGTTTTGCTTTGCTAACTCTTGGTTTTGTACAGGCGTAGTAACCAGAGATGACCGTCCCACGCACGGAGTTATTGCTCACAATTCCTGCGATCTCTGAGTCATAGAGAAGAAACACACAGGCTTGCTATCCACAACACGTTTCTAGTAGGTAAAGTGAATGGACTTAAGTTTTCATGAATGATAGTCGTTCATAAAATCAAGGTAGCTCTAGTTACTGTTCTCTTGAAGTCATGTAGGGAAAGTGCTCCACAGCAATGTGCATAGATAGCACAGGATAACCCGATCTTTGTTCTGATTCTTCCCCCAGTCATGCTGTTCTACTGGAATCCATCTGCTCAGAGTTTATCGCTCATGTAAAAGGGAATCTCTTACTAGCAGCTGACCTACTCAAGAGGACAAAGCAATGGACATTCAGTATCCACGTTTACAAAGAACTAGTAAAAATGGGGTTTGGGGATTGTAAATCGGTTGAAGATTAAAAGGAATCCGTGAAAATTCTTACATGTGGAATTAATCTAATGCGTAAAACTAGTGCGTTGGCAACTTATACATTTCCAATGTTGACATATCACCTATAGATTTCAGTATCATTATTTGCGTTTCTTACAATATAATAGCAAATGTAAAACACAAACACATTTTTTTTAGGACATATGCAGTAGATAGCAAGCATTAACTGAATGTGTCAATCACAGTGATAATGTCGCTTCAAATACAAGAAAACGGGGGAACCAGCAGCATTTTATCTGTGTTTTGCAAGGTTGAAACGATATATATAAACTAGGAAGCGTACAACACACAATGGGGCAATAGGTGTCAACTAGAGACCAACACACAAATGGCGATATGCCCATAGGGTTCATAGAGACAAACACACAATGGCGATATTGCCATTAGGGTCACTAGAGACCACAAACAATGGGCGATATGCCATAGGTTCAACTAGAAGACCAACACACAATGGGCGATATGCCATTAGGGTTCACTAGAGGACCAACACACAATGGCGATATGCCATAGGGTTCACTAGAGGACACAACACACAATGGGCGATATGCCATAGGGTTCATAGAGGACCAAAACACAAGGGCGATATGCCATAGGGT
This sequence comes from Hymenochirus boettgeri, assembly GCA_019447015.1. Taxonomy (NCBI): domain Eukaryota; kingdom Metazoa; phylum Chordata; class Amphibia; order Anura; family Pipidae; genus Hymenochirus; species Hymenochirus boettgeri. The sequence continues at coordinate 14,033,031 of CM033470.1, forward strand.
TCAATAGAGAGCCAACCACACACTGGGCGAGTTCTAGGTTACCGTAAGGGTACAGAGCACAGCAGACAATATTGAAAAGGAGAGAAAAAACTGCGAGTTTCTATATAAAAACACAAATATGAAGCAAGGTGCTACAAGAAACCAAGATACATTTCCAGAGCGCAGAGCAGTGGAGCATTTAACTAACAGTCTGCAGGGGGAATTATGTGACATTAAGGAATCTCTAGGCCATAGACTGGACCAACTTCATAGTGAGGGGGTTGGTCCCTCACAGGGTTCTTCCGATTCCTCTCTTCGGTTTACAGGGATGATGAATCAATGAAGACTTCATAGATGGAAACTCCAGTACCCCACCTACCTAGTGGTCCTTAAAGGGATCCACACCAGTGGCCCTCCAGCCCTATGGGTAAAAAAAACACATGATTTTAAGAGGACAGGTGTTGGTTCCAAAAATTCAGCTCTGGGTTTCTTAAACGGATATACGAGAGAATGGCGCAGTTTTGCTTGTGCCGAGCACTATAAAGGTTTTAGAAGTACTCAAATGGGGTACATAGACTTGGATCTGTTTTGAAGCCAGAGGCTGTAATGGGGAAGGTGTTACCACCGAAAATCGAATGTGCACAACTTACAAGCTGTGTATATAAACATTGCCGAGGCAGAGTCCTTTATTTTAAAACAGATTGGTTAAAAATATTGTATAATGATGTACAATTAGATTGTGTAAGGCGTCACTGTATAGATTCAAGCTTTGGTAGTTAACTCCACAGGGCCTTTCCACTGCTATTGGTGCTTGAGGTACCTCAGAGCTGTAGGAAAGAACAGACAGTGGAAAGCCGTCTCATACCTGCAACACTTCCAGCCCCCATCCAGCAACTGCTGTTGAAAGAGACGCGGTGTGCAAGGTCCCGAGACTGGGTTTATAGGGTACCCGCAGTTAAAGCCTCATTGATATCCAACTAGCAGGACAACCAATTCCGATTAGAAAAGGCGAAGGCCCCTGGGGGGCAGCATGGTTTGCTTTCATCAAGAATGGCCAAAAATGCAAGATCACCAGTGCTGCAGTGGCAACACCTGTGAGAAAAGGGACAATCGTTAACTTAAATCTCAACAAACCACGGGAAATAGGTAGGTCTGTAAAAATCCTTGTATGTCTTGCCTGATCTGTAAAGCCCATTTATGGCATGATGTTCCGAAGGGTACGAAGCAAATATTCCCGGCAGTCAGACTGAGGGCCGTTTTGATGAGGACGTCCAGTTTCCACCACTGTACTCGTATAAAGCATCTGGGGTTGGTACTTTTTTTTAGACAATCAACATGCAGAGGAAATTAAACATAGTAAGAGCCCTGCAAGATGGGTCAGGGTGATGTTGGCAATAGCAATTATATATTACAGTATAGAAATGGCCCCCACCGAGTGCCAATGGAGAACTACTCAGTTGTATCATGGGCTTTCACAGATAGACTATTGAACGGAGATCGTACGCGTAGCGATTCACCACCACCGCGAATCCGAGCGGAGTGGCCATCAAGTCAGGTGTCATGATGGTGCCAGCAGATCAAACCACTGGCCACACAAGTGCATTTATCGGCTAAAAATTGCTCGCTGGCGGGCAAATCAACCGTGCGTTTAACTCTTGTGGACCTAGCAAATGAGGTACAGACCGAGATCTGTTATAAATTAAGCTGTTATACACTTCACCTGACATAGCGTAAGACAAAGGTCTTTTAAAGGGCATGTCACCCATTGAACTAACAAACTGGTCCCCTTTCCATGCAGTGAACCAAGGCTTACCTCACTGCTGACATCACAGATGTGTCACTGTCGGAAATCAAGTGAATGGTGGCAACACTTTCATGAGTTAGAAATGCAGGTAATTAAGGTTTTAAAAAATAGAGATGGCCTTTATGACAAAGGCTCAGTTTTTTTTTTAATATATGTTAGGGTGGACATTGTCTTTACTTCCAACAGGCAGTTAGCATGTGTTCTATTATCTCGGGTTAAATAAGAATCTACCGTAATACAAAGAAAAGACCAAAGCTGCTCCAATAATGCCTCCCCGAGAACACTGTGCTAAACAGTAGATAATCAAAAGGCTTCCCAGTGAGCCTCTGTAATATGAAACATGGGCAATAGACACTGCGGGATTTCAGATGGGCCACCTGTGACAGACAAAAGACCTTGGGGTAACATCTCTATTATATAGGAGGTAGGACATTACAGTTATACTTTCTGCTTGACCACAAGTGGCACTTTCACCACTCCTGTTACAGTGGTCAAGTAAGGGAGGCGAAGGAGGGAACTTTGACCCACGACCCTGGGAAATATCGATTTTAAATAGTTTTTTGTGCAATATAATGGCGTTGTGAAAAATGCCAGAGTACGAATCACACACCCTGTCCCCTGATAGTAACCAGGATGAGGACCAATTACCCTTTATCTCTGTGTGTGCCGAGATACATTTCCGGTGGGCATACAAAAATGAAAGTGTGCACTCCAGACTGCATACTGAAATCTGGGTGAGGACTCTAAACTGCTGTGGCCCTCACCCTGGGTCCATCTATACTATTGGATAGTAATTAATTTGAGGATTTCCAATACCACAGTTTGCAGGAAAATGGTGGCAGGCCAGACCCACAATAATCAGATATTAACATAGTGATGGCGATACTGCCTCTTACATTGGAATAAACCCTAGCGCATGTTGGGTCTAGAGGATCTAGGATCAATGTGTTTATATAAAGTGAAGTAATAAAGTATTATTAGTTAGTTGGCCTTAATTAATGGTTCGGAAGTTGGTCTCCAAATGAAAGCCCCGGTACTAACCACCACTACCAAACCCTGGATATGGCCTTGTGGATTGAGCCCAATAGGACTAAAAGGGTCAAATAGCCATGAATAATATAGAAAAAGTTACCCTGGATGGATCCTCCCTTACCTGACACACAGCACACACATAGGCAATCCGGTCTGTGAACGGCAAATCCAAATGCCAGATTGACGATCTTAGAAAACTGAGTTTGGCAAAACCCAACTCAACTCAATCTGAGCCACAGAACACAATAAAGACGCTGCAATTTCATAGAATGGATGTTATTCAAGTGGTATGAATAGAGGAAACAAATACAAATGGTACTACATGGGAAAGATGTAGACAACCTTGTAAAGGGACAGTACACAAAGAACATTAATCAAGAATGTTACCTGTGACAGCTTTTTATGGCCTTTTTCAAAAGCTGACTATATGATAGGAATATTCCCGATATCGTTCAGATGCGCGTGGACAAAATTTTTCCACTATCGGACAATATTTTTTTTTTTTCCCGTTGGTTGATGTCATCATATGTCTGCGGATTCTTACATTCATTGTACGTGTATGGCCACCTATACACGATACATCCTACCATTGTTGGGATTTCGTTGTGTATGAAAGATTGTCGATGATTGAAATTTTCGATACTGAATTGTTTTTTGTCATCGATTCAAACGATCTATGGGTTGTACATCAGATTGTACCGGGTATGCACCCTTAGGGTTGCAGATTTAAATAGACATGCAGCAAGACTGAAGCAGAACACCAAACAATCAGTACAGACCCACTAAAGCATTTTTTATCCTCCGATTATCCAATGGACCAATATTCTGTATCTCACGAACCACAGATCCAATATTCCTTTGGTAAATATTTTGAGACGATTATCAACCATGATCTGGAAAAAATAGATGGACAGGTCTAGTGCGGGCCCTGCACCCAGGCCTACCCAAAACCACATTATTTTTGTAGTGGTAAACAGACAATATATGGGGGAAATACTGTGAACTAATTTATTAACCAGAAACTAGGGGAACGAATGCTTTTTAAAATTCCAATGCTGCAAAGAAATGGGTCATAGCTTGGTTTTTAAACAGGTGCACAGTTGACGCCACCTTTTGCAACCTCAGTCCCTCTGGCGCATACAAAATGGTAAATCCGGCCATGGACAGGACAATTATTCTTGGCTGATCCTGCATATTTTAATAACACAGTATGGTCGCTGGTGTATTGTTCGGTAGACCTGCTGATAGGGGATGATCCATGGACGCAACCGCAGGGGGGGCCCAAAGGCCAAGGCCCCCACCATCTTATTTTTTCCTAGATAGATATAGCCTCCTCCCAGAAAACACATGTGGATGAATCACGGGTAGGAGCCCACGTGATTCATAGTTACGCCAATGCGTGTTAGAAAAAAAAAGATTGGGGGTAATTGCCTACGAGTACCTCCCTAAGCCGTGCCTACTTTCATTACGGAACACATGGCATTTTGTGAATATTTTCTGAATGACCCCCAGCAGCCACTGATAGCAAATTGCTACAGGTAGTGCAACATCTTCATCTCTCAGAAAACACCAGAATGCCATCACATGGGAATGTAGGCAAGAAAAGCCCCCTTGTCGTTTGCATTCTCCAACATATCTTCACTCTATCATTTCTATAAATCATATTGATAGAATGGAGGAGTTAATACCAGAATGAAAACGTCTGCCAGATCATGAAAAAAATACAGGAATACATATTCATGTAATTCATTAAACACAAGACCAAGGTGCATTCAGCAAAGCAGAGTGTAAAAGCCATCCTGCCGTTACATTATTGTCCTATTAGTCATTAGTGATCTAGTCAGCCCTGAGCAGGTTGTCAAAGGGAGTTAGAGAATAAATGTAATAAATCCCTGGGACATGTATTGTTAATCTCCCACTTAAAACAACTCTATGGAATCTCAAAAACAACAATGAATAAATCCTGTTGTACTGGAGTAGTACAAGCTGTTTCAAGAGACAGCATGCAGATCGTTCATACGAAATCTCCGACTAGTTAATTTATCACTGTCAAAAGCAAATGACTGAACTGTAGTTCTATGAGAAAACTACCTCACCCCATAAAGGAATTACCCTTTTTAAGGGGGAGGATATGAGTGAAACTTGATCTTAGCTCTATCGCAATGCATTTCATCAATTACTGATCCTATTTAAAGGGGAAATGTTGGGTGGGTAGTGAACTATTATTTAATATTGGAGGGGTACTATTAATATATGCAATAACGGGCAGGGAACTAGCTGTGCCAAGATCAGGCCTCACATCATTATCCTCCCCTGCCAGCCCTGCACAATTGTTTCTAAGTGGGAACATTGGAGGTGACAGTTAACTAACTATTCACCTGCTCTAAAGGTCTATTAAAATGAATAAAGAGTACAAACCAACGCTCCTTCTCATAATCACACAGAAGTTACTAAATTAAAATCAGGGTCCCCAGGAATTCGCCAGCCCACATCCACATACAGGTTTTCAGTCCTTATTTAATCTTCATCTTATTAAGGACAACCAAGCGGACGACCATTTTGGCCTTGGTGAAAGTGCCTGATATGGTCTAATTTCCTACGATGCCACAGACAATGAGGTCTGCAAAGTCCCCAAAATACAACCCTCTGTTCTACTGGTATTTATGGATAGTCATACATGCTGATTAGGGATATGGAGAAGAACTGATTCACTGAGGTCAATGCGGAGGAAGTAGTTGAAGTCGCCCTGAGCCAGACACAATGGTAGTGAAAAGGCACAAAATTCGCAAACATTTTTCAATGGGTGAATTGTAGGATTTTGTTTTCTTTGCCTGAAAATGTTCCCTTTGTGTTTGCCAATGGGGAATGGAGCCTTCTGTGACCATACCCTGCAACACGCCCTTTAATATGTACATTTTTTTTAATAGAAACAAGAGGAGAGGATAAATGAAGTGAACCTGATCTTAGCCACAGCTCTGTGCAATGTATTTCTCTTTATCATAACTTTTAACAGTTACAATTAGGGTGAAGCCACAATGCAACGCACAGGAATCGCACGCACCAAATCGCGAGCGTAATCGCACGCGATTGTTTGTGCGTGATAATTGTGCGTTTTGACGTCGCATCGGAAATCTACTAGATTATCTAGATAGGTTCACTTCATTTCCTCCCCCATGTAGCTCTTGACTATGTTATTTCAAAGTGTAACTATTAAGTTCTTTTTTTTGATATGAGAAATACATGTAACAGAGCTGTGCTAAGATCATGTCATTCATTATTCCTCCCCTGCAGCTCTGTGCTATGTTATTTATATAAGTGTATACACTATTAAAGTTGTGATATGAAAGAAATGTGATGTGTACAGGAGCTGTTGCTAAGATCAGGTTCACTCATTATCCTCCCCCTGCAGCTATGCTACCTCCCATGTATATTGCTATAAGTGTGTAACTATTAAACTTGGGATATTGAGAAAGACATTGTAACAGAAGCTGTGCTAAGACAGGTTCACTGTGCATTATCTCCCCTGCAAGCTCTGTACTATGTTATTCTATAAGTGTAAACTATTAAAGTTATGATTGAGAAATGCATTATACAGGCTGTTGTAAGTAGAGGTTCACTTCATTATCTCCCCCTGCAGATCTGTACTATGTATTTCATAAGTTGTAACTTATTAAAGTTTTGATATTGAGAAAATCATTATCACAGCAGCTGTGACTAAGATAGGTGCACTTCATTATCCTCCACTGAACCGCTCTGTACTATGTTTATTTTTCTATAAGTGTAACTATTAAAGGGAATGGACCACCCCTTTATTTAAAAATGAAATATTTGTAGATTACCCCACAAACCTAAAGTTCGCTTGGCCAAAAGCTGTAAATCGTCTCCCACACAGAGCTTATAGTTACTTACATGACCTCCTCCTACTCCACCGCTGCGGCTCTGGCATTCGAGGTAAGCAGTCAGCGTCAGCCGTGACGTGACGACCATTCGCAATCACTGATGCCATTCCCAGAGGGCAGTCTCCCTGCGGCTGCGGGAACACAAAAGAAACAGAGCAGCCACAGTGGAGATGTGACTGAAGAACTCGGAGGAAGCGGTGAGCAAGTCGGTGGAGCGAGGAGCATTGTAATATAAAGCCCATGTGGGAGCCGATTTAAAGCTTTGTGCAAAACAATCTCTGGTTTTGGGGGGTAACTCTACAATACATGCAATTTTTTAAACAGAGGGTGGACAGTCCCTTTAAAGTTGTTATATGAGAAATACATTACACAGAGCTGTGTAAGATCAGTTCACTTCATTATCCTGTTCCCCCCCTTTTGCAGCTCTGTACTATGTTATTTCTTAAGGGCTAGGCCACACTAGCGCGGTTTTCTGCGCGTTGATCATGGTTCGTGCTTGCGATTGCGGCACACGATTTCGCTAAACTGAAAAATCTTTTCGTTCCACGGTATTTTAAAGAAAGGCGTGTGGTCATTCCCTTTAATAGTTACACCTTATAGAAGAAACATGTACAGGCTTGCCAGAGGGAGGATAATGAAGTGAACCTGATCTAGCACAGCCTGTGTAATGTAGTTCTCATTATCACAACTTAAAATAGTACACTTAAGAAATGAACATACGTACAGAGCTGCAGGGGGAGGAAATGAGTGAACTGATCTTAGCACAGTGCTGTGATGTATTTCTCAATATCACAACTTATAGTGTACACACTTATAGAAATAACAAGTACAGAGCTGAGGGGGAGGAGGTAATGAAGGTGAACCTGATCTGTAGCACAGCTCTGTTATATGTATTTTCAATATCACAACTGTACTAGTGCACTTATAGAAATCACATGTACAGAGACTGCGGGGGGAGGATATGAAGTGAAACTGATCTTAGCCAAGCTCTGGTAAGTATTCTCATTATCAAACTTTATAGTTACACTTATAGAAAAACATAGTACAGAAGCTGCAGGGGGAGGATAATGAAGGAAACCTGATTAGTACAGCTCTGTACAATATATTCTCAATATCACAAATTTAATAGTTACACTTATAGAAATAACATAGTAAGAGCTGCAGTTGGGGAGGGTTAATGAATAGTGAACACTATCTTAGTACAGCCCTGTGTAATTATTTTCAAAATATCACAACTTTAATAGTTACACTTATAGAAATAACCATTAGTACAGAGACTGCATGGGGGAGGCATAAATGAAGTGAACGATCTTAGCACAGTCTGTACAATATATTTTCACATATCACAAATTTAATAGTTAAAACTTATAGAAATAAATGTACCAGAGCCGCAGGGGGAGGTAATGAAGGTGACCTGATCTTATACAGCCGTGTAATGTATTTCTCAATATCACAACTTTAATAGTTACACTATAGAAAAAAACATTAGTACAGAGCGGCAGGGGAGATAATGAATTGAACCGTGATCTAGACAGCCCTGTGTAATGTATTTCTCAATAGGTCCATATTTAAAAGGGAATGAATTGGAGTATGCCGTAACTGGTTACTAAAAGGCAATGTTTTAAAGGTGTTCTTCTTCTAAAGGTGATGCGATGCATTGTTTCAGTGCAACCATAAAACATGGCATAATTCAGTGATAGGCAACTTAATTTTGAAACACTAAACTCCCAGTATTTTCTAACAACAGTTTGTAAAGCACAAGAGGCAGCTGGGAATGCGGTGGGAGTTGGAGTTCACCAACCTGGATTGATATGATTGCCTATCCCTGCATTAATGAACTGATACTTTAGCATGGTACACACCATGCAATTTGGGCCACGATCGGATCGACTGATAGTTCAGGTTATCTGGTGATTGGTTTTTGGAACGATGACCATTGTTTGCCACTATTGCACACGACTGACGCCCTTCCTCATGGCCGACGACGGTTTTGGAAGAGGAGGGCATAGGGTCAGTCAGGAGGAAATTTTGACTGTTGTGTACATGCTTTAGGGGGAACGCGCCACACTTTAAAGCACAGTAACGGTTCACGTGTGCATGATTTCTCAATTTGCCGCTTATAAGTGGTGCGATTGCACAAAAAACGTTGATCCCATGCGTTCACAAAATGCGGATCCAGTGCACGCACTAATATGCCAGCCCATGCCAGGTGCAATAGTGTGGCTAGCCCTTACAGCAATTGCTACAAGCAAAAGGCAGCCTAAGAATTACAGGGAGGTGTTAGTTGCCAAGATCTGAGGGAGGGGTACCGGTTGGCCCTAACCTGATTTATGAATGACACGTACGCCTTGCAGCAGAGACGTTAATAAACTGGCGAGTTCTTTCACAGCAGTTTTCACTGAACTGTTAAAGTTCAGTCATTTCTTTACAATTTTCTTGTTTAATTTTCAGTTTTACTAATATTTTTGTTTTTTATGGTAAGTTTTGATCGCTGATTATCGGGGTTGCAGTGCAATGGGCCCCAGTGCACTTGTGTGGCCAAGTCAATTGGCCAAAACTAACATTGCTTTTAACACGGTGATCATGTGGCCTAGCCACAATGGACTTGCTGGAAGCGGTTATCAGTTTACACCACAGAACAATAGTACAGCACTGTCTGTCTTCCCTTACTAAACAGTGAAAAGGCTTCTGAATAGCTGACAGTAATCCAATGTGCAGGCCATTGTGTACCTATTAAAGTTGTATATGAGAAATACATTACACAGGGTTGCTGATATCAGGTTCACTTAATTATGCCTCCCCCTGCAGCTCTGTACATGTTATTTTATAAGTGTAATAAAAGTAGTGATATGAGGAAAGTACATTAACAGGGCTGTGGCTAAGATCAGGTTCACTTCATTATCCTCCCCTGCGCTCTGTACGATGTTATTTTTAAGTGTAACTTATAAGGTAGTGACTTATTGAGAAATTACATTTGTACAGGCTGGGTAGATCAGGTTTCACTTCATTATCCTCTACCCTGCAGTATCGTACTTGTTATTTCTATAAGTTGTAATATATAAGTTGGATTATTGAGAAATACATTACACAGGGCTGTGCTAAGATCAGGTCACTTATTTCATCCTCCCCCGTGCAGCTCTGTTACTATTGTTATTTTGTAGAGTTGTAACTATTAAGTGTTGTGATCTTGAGAAATACATTACACAGGGTGTGCTAGATCAGGTTCACTTCATATCTCCCCTGCAGCTCTGTATATGTTATTGTTATAGAGTAAATATTAAAGTAGTGATATTGAGAAATACGATTACACAGGGCTGTGATGTTAAGATCAGGTTCACTATTATCCTCTCCTGCAGCTCTGTACATGATTATTCTATAAGTGTAAACTATGAAGTTGTGATCTTGAGAAATCATTACACAGGGCGTGATAAGATTCAGGTTCACTTCATTTACCCCCCTGCAAGCTCTGTACTAGTATTTCTATAAGGGTAACTATTAAAGTATGTATATTGGGGAAGGGAAATACCATACACAGGGCGGTGTTAAGATCAGGTCACTTCATTATCCCTCTCCCTGCAGCTCTGTACTATGTTATTTCTATAAGTGTAACTATGAAGTTGTGATATTGAAGAAATACATTACACAGGGCTGGGGCGGGCTAAATCAGGTCACTATATTATCCTCCCCTGCCGCTCTGTACTAGTAGATTCTATAATGTAACTATTAAGTTGTGATATTGGAAATAAATTACACAGGGCTCGGCTAAGATAGGTTCAATTATTATCCCCACCTGCCAGTTCTTGTAACTATGTTAATTCCTGATAAGTGTACCTATACAGTTGTGGATATGAGAAATAACATTACACAGAGTGTGCTAAGATAGTGTTCACTTCATTTCCCCCCATGCAGCAATCTGGTACTATTTTCTTCTAAATTACCATTAAAGTATCGGCCATGGCCTTCAAGAGAATGCTATCAGCCGTGTGCCTAGAGAATGCTATCAGCCGTGGCATACAGGGAGAATGTATCGCCATGGCATACGGAGGGAGAATGCTAATCAGCCGTGGCCTACAGACAATTTATCGCAGGTGGCCTACAGGACAATTTATCAGCCATGGCCTACAGGACAATGCTATCAGCCGTTGGCCTACAGGACAAAGCTATCAGCCGTGGCCTACAAGACAATGCTATCAGTATTCATATTGTATATATTGTTAAAATTTCAGCCTTGTATACATCGAATCTTCTGATTGGCTGATGCATCACAGCCCACGATGAAAAATAATTACGATAATCAATTCCTGCACTACCACACTTAAACGATTAAAGGGAGAGTTCCGTAGATCCAACAGAATAGTCCCTTTATTGTTAAGGTCGGTGTACCCAGCGTGTACAGTGGCCATGTTGACATGGTATTGATATGCTGCCAAAATCTAGAAAAATCTGTATGAGAGCGGCAGTGACATGGTAATGCACATGGAACATGATACATTGCGATTGTTCATATCATCGCTTACCGTACACTGTCAGTGTGGCAACCCCCTTACATAGCTGGGTTACACGCTTTAATGATTATGAAAACAGATCACATACAATGCACTCCAGTGTGATTCCCGATGTGCTAACGCATCAAAAAAAAGCAATCAGAAGTGCATTTAAAATGCTCTCCAGTGTGCACTAGCATTAACCACCATTGTTTTGTTGCGTCAGGGTCGGTTGGTTAAATTTATGCATTATCTAGTTCCTAAACTACAGCCTGTCTTCTAGTTAAAAGAACTTATTATCCTTATAAATCCCTAGCGCAGAAGTTTCATTTAAGAGTTCCAGCATCACTTCCAGTCTGCCCTTCCCACATCGTGGCCTCCCGCAATTAATACAGCGGTTTGCGATCTGGGTGAATGCACAACTCGCGGTACCCGTTGACTCGGCTCAACAACAGCAAATTTGGAAAAAAAGGTGGCGTAATTCTATATTAAAATACGCCATCCCGCCAGCCCAAAGAAGGAGTTGAAGTTGCGCTAATATTGATTATAAAGTCTGCAATCTGCTCACGAGCCGGGAAATCTCCACCGAGGAACTGCAACGCCGAATAAAGTATCATGTTGAGAATGGGGCCCATACTCCAGATATCGGTGTTGACATGGCGTAATGAATATAACCAAGGCCTTAGAAGTTTATAGAGACAGTAACTTTTATAAGAAATAAAATAAAACAAAGATTTTTTTGTTAGTATATCAAGTTTACCACCGCGCTTCTAATCCTCCATGGAAACCTTTCTAGCTGTACAAGAGATATTTACCTTTTCTTCACATAATTTTGAGAGCGCCTAAAACTTTTTCCTACTGGTTCCACGCAGCTTGTGATGTCTTACTTTAAAAGATGTGTCCTATAACATAAGTTTGCAGATTAAAACCTCTCCTTTGATAGAAAATCTAATTAGAACACCAGTACCAAGTCCTTGTGAAAAAGGGTCTTATGGCCTTTTGTTCTTGTTCTGGTTTTACCGCAATAAGTATGTAGAGGTTCTTTGCTTGTAGTAGCTAGTCTCTGGGAATGTGGTCATGCACCAGGACCTTCAAGCACTTGAATGTACAGGATCAAAGCTCGTGAGATAAAAACATTGGTGCAGTGAGATCTTTAGATCTAGAGGTTTTCTTAAAGATATCCTGGATTTTGTCTTTGATGGCCTCCAAGCTGATCATGTAAAACAAGTCTCATGCCTGAGAATCACTTTAAACATAAACCCAGACGGCAGTCTTGGGACTAAAAGGATGAATTGCACTGGAATGGAGAAAGGTCAAAATGATGGGCAGTTGAGGTTGTAACAGGGAAAGATCACCTGATATAAAGATTAAAAACAAAGATTTAGCCAGCTTCTCAGAAATCCAATATTTAGTGTTAAGTAGAATGGTGCAAATACATGGTGGTAATTAAAAAAACAACCCCACAATAATAATAATACTAACACACAGTTTTGATTTATTGTTTTGAGGGGATCTCAAGTATCTGTATTATTGAATAAGGGGTGGGTGTGCTGACATACACCGCTCACATGAAGTCTAAGGACTTAGAAATAATTTTGGAGACCTTTCCTATGACAGTCTCTTCGCTGAAGTATTTCAGCCATACGATCGGAATTTATCACCTGCTCCAGGAATTTCTGTAATTTCAGATTGCTTGAAAAACTACAGAAATGTTCTGGTAGATGGGGTAGTTGGGAAAATTTCTCGTCTTGCCTGTGATACGTTTTTTTCGATAGTCCGATCGAATGGCCACCAAAGTGGTCTATCACAAACATGAAAAAAAATGGCCTCATAATCCAACAATTGATCTACCTTGCCAAATTGATCAGAATTAGTTTGACCTCCAACCTTACTACCTCAAAGCTTTTAGAAGAACTAAGTATCCATTAGAGCTTTTAATGGAGCATTATTTGTGTAGTCTGAATCCTCTTCAAGTCAGTCCCTCATTAAAATATATTTGCCAGTGTCAGTGCACTCTGACTTGGGTAAGAGCCAGAGAGCGGTCTGTTCTCTAGGAATAGTGCATAAATGCTTTACATTTTTATAGAATACTGTATATACTCGAGTAAGTATATACGGTAAATACTTTCCTTGTTCCTACATGAATAATAGCATGGTTTTATATTCAGAAGCTTTATTGAAAACCCAAAAATTTGTTTTCATGTTATTTTATATTGTACAATGCAACTAAAAACTCTTTTCTAGTTTAGCCATGGTTACAGTAGGTGTTTGGAACCAAGGTCTAATGACATATTTGCTATAACCAAAACGACCCCATTAATCATGACGTTGAATAACAATATAATGGTTTTGTTCTTTGTAGAAATAAAGTTTAAGATGTATTGACCTGAGGAAAAAAATTTTGAACAGCACAAGTACTCAACAAAAACCGATAGGAATTAAAACGTTCCTCAAGGGTTTTGGGAACTGTCTGAGCTTAGATTAGGGGTTTTCACATCATTGTTCTTGACTTATTAAACCTGCACAGATTAATTCCTTATAAGGGTCGAAGAATTGAACACCCTTAGTTCTGTCACGATTCTACAAAGATAAAAGGATAAGCATTGAGGATAAAAGGGAATAGACATAAAGTATGAAATTATAGTACCTATCAAAATGTTTACTCTATCCCAGATTTACTGCCTTGGTTTGAAATGATCCAGGTCCAAGGAAAAGAAGGGATTAAGAACCAGAAAGTGAGTTAAAATGGGTTCTTTATTTCCCCTCGTAATGAGTAGCCATAAGGGAACTTGTAGAGGAACACATAGGCAGGTGGACTAAGGTTACTTAATAGAAGTAAAATGATGACACTGATATAATGACAAACTTAGGGCTGAAAAGACAATCAGGGAGATTCAATAAAAGTTGGTGCTAAGTTTACTCCACCAATCAGATCTGATTTAACATTTAAAAGCTAACATCTGATTGGTTGGGGCAAAATTAGCACCATTTTTAATGAAAAAAGAATTTATTGAATCTCCTGCATAGTAATTCTCTCCTCTGATCTGGATCATCATTCCTCTTAGCTTTGATAGTAATTTGAATCATGGAGGTAAAATTACCTTTTAATATGCCCCAAATTATATTTAGGATATGGTAGAGGGAATCCTTTGAGAGCTTTGGAATTATGGTAATGGAAGGATAATCTAATACTATAAAGTAACCTGGGCAGGGAGGGTAGAATTGTTTTTCCTACCTTATATACTGTTTCAGATCACATGCCCTACAGTTTACCAGACGCAATGGTGATATATTAGAATAAAAGGATCATCTTAAAAAACAATACCTGGAATCCAAGGGAACAATACTGTACCTTGGAGAGGGCTATATTGGCTTGTGCTATATTTTATGGGAGCTCACCCATAAATGATTTATAATAATCTGTGGTTGACATCTCACAATTCCTTTAAAGAATGGGTTTCACCAATGGGTAAAATAATAAGAGCTACAGTTAGACACCTGCAGATCTTTGCTAGCAAATAGCCAGTAATGTTACCATGGTAAGTAAAACTACGGTACATGCATCTAAATAGTATCCAGAAAAACGTAATACTGCATTTAATAAACAATTTGATTATATAACTAGTTGGAATTGGCTCTTTATACAATGGGACTAACTATACCACCTGCCTTCTTCAGGATCCAGGAACTCAACATTCTACTTCCAGAATGACCACATCCTTGGAATGTTCCTAACAGTAATTTCTACTATTGGCTGTTGGATGGGTCAAACATGCATCAGATCTCTACAGAGCAAAGAATCACCCAGGGACTGGGTCAAGGGCAAGACCATAACTGTCACAATATAAGGGTCCTGCAAACAGGAAGTCAGTGTTTTGGAAGCATTTATTTAACACAGACAAAATGCTGAATGAGCAGGTTATGTCATTGGATGGAAAAATACTGCTTTTTTTACCCAAAAGATATATGTATTTGCACACTGAACTTCCCCGTAAAGGGGACGTTCAGTGGAAAATACATAAGCTTTTCAGAAAAAAGAGCAGTATTTTCCATCCTAATGACCTAATCTGCCAATTAAGCAGCATTTGTCTGTGTATAAATAAATGCTTCAAAAACACGACTTCCTGTTTGGCAGGACCCCCTAATAGAGACCGTTATGGTCTTGCCCTTGAACCAGTCCCTGGGTTGATTCAGTTGCTCAGTAGAGATCTGAGCATGAGTGACCCATCCAACAGCCAATCAGTAGAAATAACTGTTAGGAACATTCCAGAATGTGGGTTCTGGGAAGAAGAGGACCATAAAAAACCTGAAATGTCAGCTCACTATGTCACCAGCAGGGAACATCATGGGTATGAATCAACTGATTTTCAAAATGGGAGAGAATATGTAGAATAAATAAGAAGGCATACACAAACTAACATTTAACAAATATTGATATTTCAACTGAACTGTCCCTTTAACACTTTCTGCTGGAACAAATATTCTTCAAGTCCTGTAACTTCTCTTAAATATCACAGATAAAAAGAGAGTGCATGAGATAATTCTGCTAAGAAAAACATATTCCCTTTTTATAGTACAACAATTAAATTAACAATATAATTTGTCAGGCAAAAATGAAAATTTTCCAAAATGTTCCATGTTAGTCATTGTACTGAAAGACATGAATAAATGTGTTAAATGTCTTGTTAAGATATCTGTTTAAATTGGTAGATCTGTGTTGTGTCTACTGGCAAACTAAAATAAATTATAGGAAACAATCTATTACTAAAATGCTTTCATTTAAATGCAGTTATTAGAGAAGGGAAATATGTCTGGAAAAAAGTCTGTAATTAGCTAAAAATGTAAATTTAATGAAAATCTCTCAAATATTGACCACAATGTGAACATGTACTACTAATTAACCAGACAGTTATAGATTAATTGAGAAGACAATATCACTTACCTTCAAAAGGGCTTTAACCATCCACATGAAGAATGAAAAAATTCTCCAAAAAGTGGATACAGGGTAATAATGCAAAACAAAAAATATGATTGGTTATAATTGTAACACGACAGCAACTGTACAATTAATAACACATTATTCCAAACTATATCTATGTAATTTGTTGCAGTACCAACTAATGCTGGTTTCTTGCATTTAAAAATAGATCTCCCCACTATTCAAAACTTAACTGATTAAAACATCTAAAGCTTTGTGCTAAATATTCCCAACATTTTACATCTTTGTATGCCATATTCAACAAACAGTTACTTAAATGTTTAATAATGAAATCAATGTATTAGGGTCTTTCTAGTGTTACATTTATGCTAATCTGGCTTCATGTATGTTCAAAGTGTCAGCCTACAGCAGGAAGATTGAAAAGAGAATGGAAAGATTAACACTTAATTGATGACATTTCATAATAGGTTAATTTCTTAATTACCACTTAATAACCACTTAATACCTTAAAAAAAAACTTTTTTTGTTGTTATTGTACATTCTATTATTAAAAAAAATATAGAATAACAAAAAATACTAAGAAGAATTAGATTTTCCACTAGAGAGTTGTCTACCTATAAGACATCATTGGTCCTGTGTGACATTTTTGCTAGAAATATAAGATTTCTGTGGTTCATTCATACAAACTTTTATCCATCTCACAACTATTTGTAATAAACATTCAGACACTTTCGTATGGAAACCAGACTAATTGCCTTGTTGTAATCGCTCAAAGGATTAATTCTTGTTACATTTTCGATGAATCAAAAGCTTGTATGAAAATAGATCATCTTTAAAGTCATCGTGGTTGAACATAGTGAACATTTGGAGCGAAGTTGTTGTGAGACTTTACTATAACCTCACTTAGCAAGAAAAAAACATTGACAATGCGGACATCTTTTAGTTAAATTGTTTGTGAAGGACAATTACTATTAACTTGAAAGATAAATGTTGTTGGTGACTTTTGCTGAAGATTTATATTTGGTCACTAGTTTGGTTTAAGTAAAATGACTCGGGCTGAGCTAACACTATAACACACATATTGCACGAAACGCGCTGATTGCTTGCTCAGTTCAGGTGCGAAGGGTGCTTTGTACGCTTGCACTGTGATTCTGCAATGTTGCACATTATTGCGCAATTTTAAAATGAATTCTTCTAGTGCTTTCTACGTCAATGTGTTAATAAACACATTTGATTGTTAGAACTGGTGTTGGCACTCTGATTTATCTATCTCTGGATTCTATACAACCGTTGGCTATGGCTATCTGAGTAGCACTAGCAACTCAACTCTATACTGAGGAGTGCGGGGGAAACAAGTTTTTCTTTGACTATGCTCTCATAGATGAGGTAAGTCTTTCAATGGGTATTTTTAAAAAAAAAAGGTTTTCTAGCTAGTTTTAATGTAATCCATAGCTAACGTTTTACTCTTGGTGGTTTAGATAGAGAGAGAGATGGAAGGAAGGGGAAGCAAGAGTCAAATGAATATTTGGCTCTTAATAAATAGCTATGGATACAGTACCGTGAAAACTGATTGGTTGTTGTTACTGTTAGCAGTGTTTGTGCAAAGTTTATTGTAAAGAAAAATATTGCATAAAGATGAATTGATTGATTTGCCCTTTTGCTTTTTGACAGCCCCCTGTCTGTACATTAAATATGTACAGAGCACTAGAAGAGAGTCATACAATTTTATCTGTCTGCCTGACTTTTTAAACCATTATCGACTAAAGGGCAAGTCCACCCTTTAAACAAAAAAACTGGTGACTTGTCAGTATCTGCCCCCAACCTCAACTGCTTTTATACCAGTTTATTACATGGATTTGTTACCAGATATTTAATGATATGTTATATTCTTATCAGGAATCTGTCTCCTCCATTGATCAATGAGCTTTTTTTACAAGCTTGAGCATGTGCAGAGATGGCAGTAGTTGAAAGGAACAGTCTCATTGTTGGATGTCAGTAGTTCCAGCCTTGATTGACTGCATGGAGGGAGGAGCCAGCTTACTCTGCCAGAATGTGGACAATAATTATCCTTAAATATCTGGTTAGTATCAAGGTAATAAAGTGCCAAATATATGAGTTGGAGTTGAGGGCAGGTAACTGTCAATTGATGGTACTTTTTTTTAAGGGTGACCATGCCTTTAACATCCAAATTGTGAGTTGCCTTCTAAATACACTGTACCTTTTTTGAGTGGAACTTTCAAATTTATACTGTTAAGTCATCTGACCGGGCCCTGCTACTAGCTTTGCTTAATCTGCTTAGGGATCTAGAGCAAGTATGAACTCAGCACTTAGCAAAGGCAGCTCTGGACTAAGTGCCCCATATTCACAAACATCTGTTCAGGATTAGGGGTCTGTGATCAGATTTGCCAATCATTTGAGTGTAGTAGGCGGAGGCTCATTGTTGATTGGATTTGGAGAGACAAAATGGAGCTTGCTCATTCAGGGAATGATTAGATGATTCCTTTGAAGGATAACTTCTCTAAAGGCATGATCGGGAGGGCTATATCAGAAATGATATATGATGGAGGAATATCTAAAAGTTCTTGAACTGAAGCCACTCCAGAAGGAATTGGTTCAAAGAGGTTCGTTTGGGTGGTGCTCTTGCTGATGAAACTGTTTGTGATGGACTTAATTCATGAGTATTATCAGAAGAGGTATGTCGAGGGACCAAATGAGGCTGCTTGCTCAGAAAGAACACGATCCAATGTTGCATGGTCAGAAGCAGCTCGATAGAACTCGTTCAAGAGGTGGCCTTTCAAAGAGTGGATTGTTGGATGATGTTGCACAGAAGTGTCTGAAGCTGCATGCTCAGAAGCAGTACGGGTTGGCGCCCCTTCAAGAGAGTGCTCGCCTCAGAGGGCGCTCGGTCAGATGGGGCTCTCACTGAAGTGGACCTTACTGAAGGTGCAGTTCAGAAGAAGTTGTTCAAAGTGTCACCACTTGCACTTTTATACCATCAGTCTCTTCAGCTTGACGGTTAGCATGGCAGGTTTCATATAAGACTTTGACATGTCTTTAAAAGCCTTGTGCTTCCTTGGTTGTAAACCATTAAAATGAGCAGGTAGTGTGGTAGCTTCTAATCCAGCTTCAGTCATTGGGGTAGAAACGTGAAACTGCTTTTCTTTCTCTAAAAGCTTATAACCTTTGATTTTGGAATGGAAGAGAGAAATCGCTATACAGTGCAATGGCTTTTCAGAACCATCACCCAGCAGCTGTTGAGGAATGGTTCAGCTGTCGTCTGAAATGCAAGTCGAATCTTTTTCCATCCCAAGTGGCTGATCTCCACCACGTTCAAGAAAAGAGAGACTGCGGCAACTGCAAACATGAACATATGAAAATAGTTTTTCAGTAGGCCTGGAACAGAAACAGTCCACTGTATTAGGACACGGCCATCGACTGCAACGGTACAAAGGTTGTATTGTGAAACCATACAGAAAATAGCCCAACCAAAATCCCACCTCAAAAATATTTAAAGATAATGTGGCATAGTAGGTTCTAAGAAGAGTTCCTTCAATCGAAACTTCTTGGTTCCTGGTGTCGTGTCTTTTGTGGTCCTGATGCTCCTTGATCGGGGGAAAGTGGTAGTCTTTCTCATCATCTTGATGACGGCTTATTTCACAGCTCTCTCTTCCTTTCTTTCTCCTCCATGCCACATGGTGCAACGGCATGTCCAACATAGACCAGGGATGGCGTTGAGACAAAGATGATCTGGAGAACCCACAGTTTTATATGGGAAAGAGGGAAAGCCTCATCGTAGCAGACATTTTCACAACCTGGCTGTTGAGTGTTGGCAAACAAATCAGATTGTCGTCGCCCAAACAAACTCTGCAGCTGTCCCAAGGATCAGTATCCGAAAAATGAAAAGAACAGTCAGCCAAACTCTACCGATCACAGTGGAGTGCTCATTAACTTCCTCCAAAATGTTGCCCAAAAAAAATCCAATCCCCCATGGTTTACAGGCTTGCAAATAAATGATAAAAATATATCATATTATAAAGGCATCATTTCCTTAACCGTCGACAGTCAAATCAATCCATATATTATTTCATATCATCATTATGTATAGGGCCACTTAACCTGAATCATAATTCTAGAACGTATAATGTGAATACCCTTAGAATTTAAGTGTATGGCTTTAAAGTTTGCATAGGTTGTCTCCAGGCGCTTAAATAGCATGTCCCAAATGCATAGTCATTCTCTGCCTGACTTCTTTCAAGCACCGAAAACTTCAAAAACATAAAGCAAACGGCATGTAGAAAGGTATGGAGTATAAAAAGAGAATACTCTTAATTTTTATAAAGATAGAATTTAAGAAGTAAATAATTTGTGTAGGGCCATAACAAGGAGGGAAACGATGCAAATTATGTGAAGTTGACACAGGTATTACGAAGAAAGGGGTGGTTGGGAGATAGTGTGGCTTTTTGAGTACCAATTGAAGATACCCTTGACTATCTATGACGATGCCAAGGATCATCACGACACCGGCGACCCAACCGACAGCCAACCACACACGTAGCAACGGGCGAAAACCGACGCACCCACCGGGAGTCGGACGCCACACGCTGGACGACCCACAGTGACGACCCACCGGGACGACGCCGGACGACCCACCGGACGAGCCACGGCCGACCCACCGGACGACCAACCGGACGACCACCGGACGACCCACAGACCGAGCCAACCGGAAAGACCCACCGGACGACCCACCGGACGAGCACCGGACGACCCACCGGACGAGCCACCCGGAAGACCCACCGGACCCGACCCACCCGACGCAGCACCGACGAGCCCACCGGGACGAGCCACCGGACGACCACCGGACGTACCCACCGGACGAACACGGACGACCCACCGGACGACCCACCGGACGACCCACCAGGAGCACCACCGGAAGACCCACCTGACGAGCACCGGACGACCCAACCGACGACCAACCGCGACGACCCACCGACGACCACCGGACGACCCACCGGAAGAGCAACACGGACGGACAACTTACGAATCCACCGTAAGACCCACCCGAAGACCCAACCGAGACGACCAACCCGGACGCTCACACCTACGAGCCCACGTTACGCTATCCCACTCTCGAACGCCACACCTAAGTACCCACCGTACTACCACCACATCACCAAACGCGACGAGCCACCTATACTCCACCTAGGCAGCTTATACACAACCTACGATCCAACCCGGTACACCACACACTACATCCACCTACGACCCACTTAATATCCACCTTGACAAAAAAATTCAAGTTGCCCAAAAACTATAAAAAAATTTTTTTTAATACAAAGAGAGAAATAACATTAGCAAAATATAAAGTGCCTTGTGCACACAATCGAAAATTTCAACCTGATTTAAAACATAATGAAATACAAACGGACGATACATAAAAATATCTCAACCAGAAAGGGATTTGAAAAGAAAAATTTGGAATTAAGAAACTATTCTGTAGAAAGAAAGAAAACTCTATTGACAAAAACTCCCCAGCGATTCGTTAATTAATCCAAAGGATGGTTATAAAAGCCACGTTATATACATGTTTGAAAATGGAGTCGAATCAGCTTTCTTCTTATTATTATACCAGACTGATATTTCAGAAAACCCAAGTAAGGGAAGTTAAATAGAATAAATCAAGAAGGTGAAGTAAATAAGGACAATTACAAATAAATAAGAAGGGAAGACAATAACAAATAATAATAAGAAGGGATAGACAAATTAAACAAATAAATAACGAAGGGGATAGACAATTAAGCAAATAAATAAGACGGGATAGACAATTAAACAAATAAAATAAGAAGGGATAGACAATTAAACAAATAAATAAGAAGGGATAGACAATTAAACAAATAAATAAGAAGGGATAGACAATTAAAAACAAATAAATAAGAAGGGATAGCAAATTAAACAATATAAATAAGAAGGATAGACAATTAAACAAATAAATAAGAAGGGATAGACAATTAAACAAATAAATAAGAAGGGATAGACAATTAAAACAACATAAATAAGAAGGGATAGACAGTTAAACAAATAAATAAGAAGGGATAGACAATTAAACAAATAAATAAGAAGGGATAGACAATAAACAAATAAATAAGAGAGGATAGACATATTAAACAAATAAATAAGAAGGA
Source organism: Hymenochirus boettgeri (assembly GCA_019447015.1). Taxonomy (NCBI): domain Eukaryota; kingdom Metazoa; phylum Chordata; class Amphibia; order Anura; family Pipidae; genus Hymenochirus; species Hymenochirus boettgeri. The sequence continues at coordinate 14,055,347 of CM033470.1, forward strand.
TAGACAAAAACAAATAAATAAGAACGGGATAGACAATTAAACAAATAAATAAGAGGATAGACAATTAAACCAAATAAATAAGAAGGGATAGACAATTAACAAATAAAATAAGAAGGGATAGACAATTAAGCAAATAAATAAGAAGGGATAGACAACTAAACATATAATGGAACAAAAATGGGCAACTTGCCACAGGAATCCAGTGGAGAATTCGGCCCTCTCTTGGACACACTTCGCCGTGAAGTGAACTTTTGTCAATGAATTCTCCTACCTAAAGCCCAAAAAGTGTTCGCCCCAATGAGCAGCTGTGACTCGATCGATCCTGATAGGTGGGTTTAAGCTCCCAGCAATATTAAGCCTGAGCCGACGACCCTTATGAAAAAAACAACAATCGGTGACGTGGGAAACAATGTAGAAGAAAGAGAAAAGAACCATGTAAATGGATAGGAATGTATAGAACTGGGGGAGATTCACATAGAGTACAAATCCAAACACAGGACTTTTTTTGTTAATGTCTCCTCTCTCCAGCAGTTTACGATAACGTTAAATGTAATGTATAATATAACAGGTGAATGGTTTGATAATGGTATAAGAGATATTTATACCCCAAGCATTGAAGAGTTCATGATTGTATTAATGCACCAATGAGACCAATTATCCAAGTCATGGAATGCCCATATGAATTTGGATATCCTTATATAAAATTTGTTTGCTTGTTTTTGCTGTTTGGTGACATTTGTTGCGAATCAGCGCCCTCTGGGGAACAGCAGTGGTTCTCGCAGGTTTAGTTTATTCTGCTGCGTGTGGTTTTGCTCTTTAATTTATTTGTTGTCTTTGTCTAAAGGAGTTTTTTTAGCAGTGGTTACATGATCTGTGACATAGCTATTGTGACTATTATAAGCATATAATCCATCATAACATATAATAAACATATAACCATCTGTTGTTTTGGACTAAAGAATTATTATAGTGTGGCCCCCAAAAAATGTCAAGTGAAAAACTTATACCCCATTTAATTTTAAACACTGAATTTCATCCCAACATGGGCACAATTAACATGTTGTCTATAATTCTATAGGCTGCCATGGACTGAACAAAATATTGATAAAGAAACACTAGTTACCTCTAGACTGTAAGTGTTATAGGTATGACTTTGTATAATATGTATTACCCTGTATGGATATATGATATGTTATTGAGTAAAGCGCCACGCAAGATGTGGCTCTATATAAATCCAAAATAATAATGATAGTTACCCTTTAAGATAGGACAACATCAAGGAGATTCAAAAATGTTCTTATCGTTAAAAATGGTGCAAATTTTCGCCCAACCAATCAGATCTTATTTAACATTTGAAAGCTACATCTGATTGGTTGGGGCAAAATAGCCACATTTAACGATAAGAACTGTTATTGAATCTCCATGAATGTTGTTCTACTTGCAAGATACCTAATTGCTTATCCGTTACACACAGCTATTACCGAAAGAACAAGTAGGAGTCTAGAAAGTCCATAAGGGCCAGTAAATGAACCGATGGTACATAGTAATACTACTTCTTCAACCTTAATGATCTTTACTTATGGACCTTGTTCTACATTAATAATAACACATAATAATAACAATAATAAACAATATAATAATAATAATAATAATAATAATAATAATGACAATAATATGCTTATATGAATCACATTACATTATAATGAGAAAGTAGGATATCATGCTACCAAGCCATTATAATGAATAGGATGTGTATTACATGTAAAACACTGACGGGTTGGACGGAGCGGCGTTAACCTTTGCCCTCTGTTTCTACAGTGTTGCTTACTCTAAAAGTTTGTGTCGCCAGTCGGACAAAGTACACAGTGCGCAGAGTTATGGGTAGAATCATTACTATATGTGCCGGATAAAAACACACAGTGCTTGGGGGTATGAAACGTTTAGAGTTCACATTTCACAGAATTTTACAGCATTTCAAATGATTTTACAGAATTTAATTTCAATGATATTTGTGTTCTTTTTTGCTGTCAGTTCAATCTGCAGAAAACATGTCCCTGATAGGTTGGCATTTGATACCCCACGTCACTGGGGCCAGACAGATGCAGGCTGGTGCAACAATGTATCACCTTCCTGGTGTGCTGGGTTTATCTGAGAGTCTTTGGAACGTAGAGACCTTTCCCTTTCAGGCTGTAGGTCTTGTATAAACTGCCCCCAATACGATGATAACATCCAGATATTCAGGGGAAAAGGTCCACAGTGCAAATGCATTGATCTTAATATTCATAATGAACTGACATGTCTGCCTAGAAATGATTTAAAAATACTGATGGTTCTCTTTAAACTGGATTTTACATTTAAATATGACCAGCAGAAATTCAAGGGAAAATGGTGACAGTGTATTGCAACGATCACCCCTACGGGGACCAGGGGTGGGTGCCCCACGCAATCAGCTGTTTAAAAAAGCAGCACTGGGCCTACCACTTAAAGGAGAAAGGGTTTTTGGGGTGTGGTGGTGCCCAGAAGAGAATCCTGCAGAGAAGCCAATGTAGCTATGGAGAACCAAACTTTATGTGTAGAATCCAATAGCCCCTGGCCAAATAAAAAGGCTCCAAACGCACAATACGGGTATCACACGATTGGTTCGATAAAAACTTTCTCTTGTCCATTGAGAAAAAGTATCACCACTAGTTGGATTGATCTGCATACATGGTCGTATGACACCAGGATATACTGGTGTATGGGACCATTGGTGTATTTTAGGAGGGAAAACTCTGCCTAAAGAGCTTACGCTCTAAATTTGTCAAGGTTTATGGGCTCATTCTGTTTCTGGCTGTCTCGTGGTGGCTGAGCAGTTTATTATGAAGGCTCACGGTTGTGTTTGTGGGACGTGAGATGCTGAAAGAGGATTTCCAGCAGAGACATGATGTCAGACCGAGTCCTGGCACCTATTGACTGGAACAGCTCGCATGAGAGGAGAATAGGGTCTAATTATGTCAAGCACAGCCTGGATCATTGGGCCTCTCCGACTAAACAAGTTATCTCCCCTTGATCTGCTTATCCAACAGAGAGACGCACACTTCCTCTGTCTCCGCCATTGTTCTATAAAAGTGCACATACGACAAAGTACATTTCCATACTGGTAATAACCTTTTTACCTTGCGTTTGTTCTACGTGGACCCATTTTTAACGCCCACCTCCTCGCTGCTTATACGCTACCAAATTGACTTGCTGGGCAGTTTTTCCCTCATAGTTTAACCATCTGACAACTTAGATTAGGGCTGAATACAAAAGTTGCACAAATCTGCAACAATCTGGGCAAAGATCTCTCTATAGAATATTACCCAGGTGTAACAATCTGGCACAGCTTCCTATAGAAGTGATATACAGGTGTAACATGGGCCAGCTCTCCTATAGAATATTACCCAGGTGGAACAATCTGGGCACAGATCTCCTATAGAATATTACCCGGTTAACAATCTGGTCACAGCTCTCCTATAGAAGTGATATTACCCAGGTGAGACAATCTGGTCACAGCTCTCCTATAGAAGGGATATTACCCAGGGTCAACAATATCGGTCACAGCTCTCCTATAGAAGTGATATTACCCAGGTGTAACAATCTGGGCACGGTCTCCTACAGAAGTGATATTACCCAGGTGTTGTACAATCTGGTCACAGATCTCCTATAGAAGTGATATTACCCAGTGTAACAATCTGGTCACAGGTCTCCTATTAGAAGTGATATTAACCCAGGTGTAACAATCTGGGCACGGTCTCTTACAGAAGTGATATTACCAGGCGTAAAATTGGCACAGCTCTCCTATAGAAGTGATATACCCAGGTGTAACAATCTGGGCATGGCTCTCCTAATAGAAGTGATATTACCCAGGTGTAACAATCTGGGCACGGCTACCTATAGAGTGATATTACCCAGGTGTAAAAATCTGGACACCAGATCTCCTACAGAAGTGATATTAACAGGTGTATACAATCTGGTCACAGCTCTCCTATAGAAGTGAATTACCCAGGTGTAACAATCTGGGCACGGCTTCTCTAAGAAGTGATATTACCCAGGTTGTAACAATCTGGTCACAGCTCTACTATAGAAGGATATTACCCAGGTGTAACAATCTGGGCACAGCCCTATCTAAGAAGTGATATTACCCAGGTGTAACAATCTGGGCACAGCTCTCCTATAGAAGTGATATTACCCAGGTGTAACAATTGGTCACAGCTCTATATAGAAGTGATATATCCCAGGTGTAACAATCTGGGGCACAGCCTTCACGATGAAGTGAATTTACCCAGGTGTAACAATCTGGTCACAGCTCTACTATAGAAGTGATATTACCAGGTGTAACAATTGGTCCCAGCGCTACTATAGAAGTGATATTACCCAGGGTGTAACAATCTGTCACAGCTCTATAGAAGTGATATTACCAGGTGTAACAATCTGGCACAGCTCTCCTATAGAAGTGATATTACCCAGGTGTACACATCTGGACACGGCTCTCTATAGAAGTGATATTACCCAGGTTGTAACAATCTGGGCACAGCTCTCCCATAGAATATTACCAGGTGTAACAATCTGGGCACGGCTCTCCTATAGAAGTGATATTACCCAGGTGTAACAATCTGGGCAAGCTCTCCTTTGAAGTGATATTACCCAGGTGTAACAATCTGGTCACAGCTCTCTATAGAAGTGATATTCCAGGTGTAACAATCTGGCACAGCTTACTATAGAAGTGATATTACCCAGGTGGAACAATTGGGCCAGCTCCTATAGAAGTGATATTACCCAGGTGTAACAATCTGGTCACCAGCTCTCCTATAGAAGTGATATTACCCAGGTGAACAATCTGGGCACGGCTCTCCTACAGAAGTGATATTACCCAGGTGTAACAATCTGGGCACGGCTCTCCTATAGAAGTGATATTACCCAGTGTAACAATCTGGGCACAGCTCTCCCATAGACTATTACCCAGGTGTGTGTAACAATCTGGGCAGGCTTCCATAGAATATTACCCAGGTGGTAACAATCTGGGCACGGCTACCTATAGAAGTGATATTACCCAGGTGTTGTACAATCTGGGCACAGCTCTCCTATAGAAGTGATATTACCCAGGTGTAACAATCTGGGCACAGATCTCCTACAGAAGTGATATTACCAGGTGTAACAATTGGGCACAGATCTTCTATTGAATATTACCCAGGTGTAACAATCTGGGCACAGCTCTCCTAAGAAGTGGGATTACTCAGGTGTAATAATCTGGGCACAGCTCTCCTACAGAAGTGATATTACCCAGGTGTAATAATCTGGCACCAGATCTTTCTATAGAATATTACCCAGGTGTAACAATCTGGGCACAGCTCTCCTATAGAAGTGGTATTACCAGTGTAATAATCTGGGCACAGATCTCATAGAAGTAATATACCCAGGTTGTAACAATCTGGACAGATCTCCTATAGAAGTGATATTACCCAGGTGGTAACAATCTGGCACAGCTCTCCTACAGAAGTGATATTACCAGGTGTAACAATCTGGGCACAGCTCTCCTACAGAAGTGATATTACACAGGTAACAATCTGTGCACAGCTCTACTATAGAAGTGATATTACCCAGGTGTGTAACATCTGGCACAGCTCTCCTATAGAAGTGATATTACCCAGGTGTAACAATCTGGGCACAGCTCTACTATAGAAGTGATATTACCCCGGTGTAACATCTGTCAAAGCTTACCTAAGAAGTGATATTACCCAGCGTGTAACAATGGGCACAGCTCTCCTACTATAGAAGTGATATTACCCAGGTGTAACAATCTGGGCACAGCTCTCTATAGAAGTGATATTACCCAGGTGTAACAATCTGGGCAAGCTCTACTTAGAAGTGATATACCCAGGTGTAACAATCTGGGCACCGTCTCTATATAGAAGTGATATTACCCAGGTGTAACAATCTGGGCACGGCTCTACTATAGAAGTGATAGTTACCCAGGGTGTAACATCTGGGCAGCGCTCTCCTAGAGAAGTGATATACCCAGGTGTATGTCCACAGCTCTCCTATAGAAGTAACAATCTGGGCACGGCTCTCCTACAGAAGTGATATTACCCAGGCGTAACAATCTGGGCACAGCTCTCCTATAGAAGTGATATTACCCAGGTGTAACAATCTGGGCATGGCTCTCCTATATAGAAGTGATATTACCCAGGTGTAACAATCTGGGCACGGCTCACCTATAGAAGTGATATTACCCAGGTGTAACAATCTGGACACAGATCTCCTACAGAAGTGATATTACCCAGGTGTAACAATCTGGTCACAGCTCTCCTATAGAAGTGATATTACCCAGGTGTAACAATCTGGGGTTCTATTGGTGCAGTCACAGCCATATTTCCTCCTTTCGCATTGAAAGGGGGCGTATTCATAAACAATCTTATTATCGCCATTCCGCTAACGAGGACACATGCAATGGTAAATAAATTTCATTATGCTGTATGGTTTTATAGTAACAGTTGGCAAATGAGGCAGTGGCAATGTGGCCTATTAATACATCAGTTCCAGTAAATCGCCTAAAGAAAATGGCCCCGTAACATGACCAATACCAGAGTAAGGCTTGCACTGAGAAATTGACATTAAAACCCCCCCCCAAATGTATACGTGGAAATAATAAATAATTACTGGGAATCTAATTTGTATTGGGACAAGACACCCACAATGTGCTGACACCTTCACAGGGACCCACTGCAGGATTGAGCATGTCTAAAGGCTTTCATCAGGCTCTTTATAAATTGCTTAAGTCCCATGTTTCGGTACAAACAGAGTGAGAATCGAGGTTTAAAAACCTTTATAAATAATGCACCCTAGTCTTCTATGTGTGTGGTTTAAAGGGCATGTCCACCCAGGAACCTCCCAAAAAAACCTCGTTTCCGTCTTCAACTACAAGTATGTCCCAGGCTGAAAATTAACTTACAAATCACGATGAACCAGTGGGCTGTTGTCTATGCTCTTAAAGGTTAATAACTCCTGTTATTCCACTCTCCATGTTAAAGGTGGCCACATTGGGATTGAAACTGGAGATCATAGCACATATATGGTTTTTTGCCATGCAACACACACCATTGCATCAAAGTCCCAACCGGGTGTGCGTGTGTGTAATGCTAGTTAGACTTTCCTTCAGGGTACATATTGCCAACAGTTCTTGATCAAGTCTATTCTGAATCGAGAGATCAGTCGGATGACTTAGCTAAACGTCAAGACTAAACGTGTCCAAGAACTAAATTAAAGTCCAGTCCAATTGGACCTAAACTAAAGTCCAGTTGTATCTAACTGATTACAAACAGAATGATACACCTGACTGGATGAATGATATTTACAGATCATACCGTGACTTGGATGGAGTGTAAATATTACCAGATATACCATGACGGCTGAGATGATGAATATTTAAAGATATACATTGACCTGGATGAATTGATATTTCCGAGATACTACCGTGACCTGGATGAATGAATAATTACAGATATACCATGACGTGGATGGATGAACTAGTACAGATAGTACCGTACCTGGATGAGAGAATATTACAGTATATCGTGACCTGGATGAAGCATATTACAGATATTACCGTTACCTGGAGACATGAATTATTACAGATATACCCCTGACCTGGATGGAGAAATATTACAGTATAAACCATACACTGGATGAATGAGAACCTTCACAGCATTTAGCTATGTCCTCAATTATAATCAGTGTTAGCAATGACATCAGTTATAATCAGTGTTTTAGCTATGTCGTCAGTTATAAATCAGTGTTTAGCTGCCATCAGTTATACAAGTGCTTAGCTATGTCATTAGTTTAATTAGTGGTTTAGCTATGTCATCATGTTATAAATCAGTGCTTGGCTATGTCATCATTATAACTAGTGCTTAGCTATGTCATTAGTTATAATTATTGTGTTAATTTTGTCACAGTTATAATCAGTGTGTTGGCTATTCTCCAGTTTATAATTAGTGTTTAGCTATCATCAGATATATCAGTGCTAAGGTACGTCATCAGTTATAATCAATGCTTAGCTATGTCACAGTTATAACTAGTGCTTAGCTATGTCATCAGTTTATAATCAGTCGTTTAGCTATGTCATCAGTTATAATCAGGGCTTAGCTATGGTCTTCGGTTATAATCAGGTGTTAAGCTGTCTTCAGTTATAATCAGTGCTTAGCTATGGTCACCCGTTATAATCATTTTAACTATGTCATCCATTTTAAATCAGTGTTTAGCTATGTGCACCCATTATATCATGCTTAGTTATGTCATCAGTATAATCAGTGTTAGCTATGTTCATCGGTAAAATTAGTGCTTAGCTTTGTCACCAATTATAAACAGTCTTAGCTATGGTTACCAGTTATAATCTGTGTTTAGCTATGTCATCGGTTCTAATCAGTGCATAGCTTTGTCCACCAGTTATAAACAGTGTCTTACTATGTTACCAGTTTAATCGTGTTTGCTATTCATCATTATAATCAGCAATTATTGTCATCTCTTAAATCAGTGTTTACTATGTCAACGTTATAATCTGTTTTTAGCTATTTTATCAGTTATAATCTGTGTTTAATAGTCCTCTTTATAATCAGTGTTAACCGTATCATCAGTTAGAATTAGTTTTTATCTATGTCATCAGTTACAGTGTTGAGCTATGTCTTCAGTTATAATCAGTGTTGAGGTATGTCATCAGTTATAATCAGTGTTTAGGTATGTCATCAGTTATAATCAGTGCTTAGCTATGTTATCAGTTATAATCAGGTTTAGCTTGTCACCAGTTACTAATCAGTGTTTAGCTATGTCATCAGTTATAACTAGTGCTTAGCTATGTCATCATTTATAATCAGTGTTTAGCTATGTCTCAGTTATTAACTCTGTTAGCTATGTCATCAGTTATAATCAGTGTTTACGCTATGCCATCAGTTATAACAGTGTTTAGCTATGTCATCAGTTATAATCAGGTGTTTTAGCTATGTCTCAGTTTATAACTAGTGCTTACGCTATGCCCTTTAATAATTGTTGTCACATACGGATATCTGTAGGTATATCATTATAAGGAGTTAATGTTATTTTACTAAGAAGAGACGATTGCTTCTTAACAATGAAATAAATGCAACCCATGGAGGATTAACGTACTATTGATTGTTACAGGGCACATGGCATCAATCCTAATAAAGATTAGTGGTCAAATGTTACTCCGTATGTGACATAGTAAAACATAGTAACCATGTAATTAAGGTTGAATAAAGACATTCGTCCATCAAGTCCAACCTATTCACTTTTTTTTTTTTTTTTTTATTTTTTGGTTTTTTAACCCTACCATAACAGTTGATCCAGGGAAGGCCACAAAAAACCCAGCTAAAAAAAGGGGAAAAAATTCCTTCCTGACTCCAAACGGCAATCGGAAAGTATCCCCTGGATCAACCAGATCTATTGCATTAATACCAGTAATTCCTCAATATTTTTTAGTTTTGAAACTATCCAGGCCTTTTTAAAGTTATCAAGAACTTCGCCATTACCACCTCTTCTGAAGACAGTTCCACAGTTTCACGTTCTCACTGTAAGAAACCTCTCCTAACTTGAAATGAAACTTCTTTTCTTCCAACCTTTAAAGGATGCCACGAGTCCCTGATTGGACCTATAGTGAACAATGCACCAAGAGTTCACTGTATGGGCCATTATATATTTGTTAATGGTTATCATGTCCCCACGCAACCGCCGCTTCTCCAATGTAAATCAGCCCTAACTTTCTAATCTGCCTGCATATTCAAGCCCCCCATTCCCCTTATTAATTTAGTTGCCCTTCTTGACTGCCTCAATTTCCAAGATGTCCCTTTTGTATATGGGTTCCAAAACTGCACCCGCATATTCCAAATGTGGCCTTACCATGCTTGTAAAGAGGGAGAATAATATTTTTCTCTCTTGATTCTTCCTCCCCTTATTACAAGACAAATCTTGCTAGCTCTAGCTGTTGCTACCTGCATTGTTTCACAGCTAAGTCTGTTACTTCTACCAGAAACCCCAATCTTTTTCCATTTCAATGCACTTAACACAGAGTTATTTATGGTGTAGGTGGCACAGGGATTATTAAATCCCAAATGCATCACCTTACATTTATCACATTGAATCTCATCTGCCTTCTGCTGCCCCCCATTTTGATAATCTATCTAGGTCTGCTTGCAGCACTGCACATCTGAAGTTTCCAAGCTCTGCATAATTTAGTGTCATCAGCAAAAACACAGAGACCTTGCTCTCAATGCCCCCTAAGTCATTTAAACAGATTAAACAGAAGCGGCCCCAGTACAGAAACCCTGAGGAACTCGCTTAGAAACTTTAGCCCACCTAGATGTGCTCCATTAACCACCACTCTCTGTTTGCGGTCCATAAACCAGTTCTCTACCATGAAAAATGTTCATGGATGAACAGTCCTCAGTTTATACATTAGTCGCCTATGTGGCACAGTATCAAAGGCTTTTTGCAAAATCCAAATATACCACATCCACAGCTATGCCTGAATCTAACTCTTACTCATTCTTCATAAAACCAATTAAATTTGTCTGGCATGATCTATTCCTCATAATCCATGCTGACTACTACTAATAGATAATCTCTGGAGACAAGTAGGATATGATCCCTTAACAAGTTTCCATCACCTCCTACCACTGATGTTAGGTCTACAGTTCTATAGTTACCAGGCTGTGAACGACACGCCTTTTTTGAATATTGGTATTACATTGCTTTTTTCCAATCCAGCGCACATCCCCAGCAAAAGCGAATCGAAAAGATGAGACACCAGTGGTCTTGCTAGAACTGAACTAAGCTCTTTAAAATCCTAGGATGCAATCCATCTGGTCCTGGCGCTTTATTGATATTAACTTTGTCTAATTGATCCGTACCTATCTCTGTTATCCAATGTGAAGACTCTTCATTTCTCCTGCACATTGTTCAATCCCTACTGTAAGGAGTTCTCAACAGTAAAAAACCGATTGTAAAAAAACGGTTTAGCAGATTAGCCTTTTCGGCATCCTCTACAACCACCTCAGCTCCATTATTTAATGGTCCCACATTCTCAGTCCTCATTTTTTTACCATTTTATATACTTAAAAAACATCTTTGGGTTGGACTTGCTTTGTTTTCGGCATCCGTGTTTCATTTTCTATTTTAGCTAGTTTAATTGCTTTCTTGCACTCTTTATTACAACTTTTGAAGTCCCTGTAAGCTGTTCTGTGCCTTCTGCTTTCAAAATTTTAAAAGCCCTTTTCTTTTTTTCCATTTCCCTTTTTACCTGAGCATTAAGCCTGAGGAGTGGACCTAATTTTTTTACACTTGTTTCCTAAAGGTCCGATGGTGGAAATGTTATGTTTAATATCCTTAAAAGTGGTCCACATCTGCTCAGTATCTTACCTAGAAACAGTTCCCCCCAGTCTATGAGCAGGAGCGATTCCTTTAAAAGCATAAATTAGCTTTCTCTAAAGTTAAAAGTTTTGTTAGCCAGTGCACTTTAGTTTTCTGCAACCTATATTAAATGACACTATATCATGTGCACTATTCCCTAAGCTTCCCAGTACCTCATCTCCAAAATGAGCTCTGGGTTATTAGATATCACCAGATCCAACAACGCATTCTTTCTAGTTGTTTGAACTTCTACCATCTTGAAAGAAAATGCTCATATAGGAAATTTAAGAACTTTATACCTTTTGAGGTGCTGGCAGTTCCATTACTCCAATCTATTTCAGGGTATTTAAATCCCCCATAACCAGAACATGCCCCATACCAGCACTCTCGCCAACTGCATATGGAGATTCATTTCCACCTCTTCCCCGGCATTTGCGGCTTATAACACACTCCAACAATTAATTTACCTACCTTCTGCTTCCTGTACACAGTTCCACCCATAAGTGTTTCTGCCGCACTGTTTGCTCCCCCATCTATTCCATCTTTTAAATTTGGCTTCAATTCCTGTTTAACATACATAAATACTCCTCCTCCTTCTTATTAACTCGGTCATGTTCTAAATAAGGATACCCTTCAATATTACTGTCCAGTCGTGTGAATCATTAAGCCATGATTCTGCTTATACCATTACATCATACCTTTCCTTAACGCTATTATTTCAGTTCGCGCGGTTTTTCCTCCAGCCAGACTCCTTGCATTTGTAAACATACATTTTAGATTATCAATTTGATTTACTTCCATACATGGTCGTACATGCCTCCTTTTCCTCTATGCTCCCCCTCCTCCTTCTCCTCCCTCCGTTGTTTTAGCCCCCAGATCCCTACTTCTCTATCTACCCCTGTGTAGTTAAACGTTCCCTCCCCCCCATACCTAGTTTAAATCTCCTCCAACCCCCAGCCATCTTCTCCTCCCCCCAAAACATTTGCACCACACCATTGAGGTGCAATCCGTCACTACTAAAGAGCCTGTAGCCAACAGAAAAGTCAGCCCAGTTCTCTAAAACCAAACCCCATCCCTTACACCACTCCTTAGCCACGCAGTTATACCCTGAGCTCCCTTTGCCTCCCTAGCGTAGCATGGGCTGCGGTAGTATTCTGAAATCACTACCCTGAGGTCCTTGCTTTTAACTTGGCCCCTAATTCTCGAAATCATTTTTAAGGACCTCACCTCCACCCTCTAACTTTGTCATTGGCACCAATGTGAACCAAGACCGCCGGTTCACTCCCAGCCCCACCCAATAATCTGTCTACACGATCCACCACATGTCGAACCCTAGCACAGGCAGACACACAACTGTTCGGCATGCAGGGTCCGGCGACAGATTACCCCTATCTACCCTTCTAATAATAGAATCCCCTACCATCACACCTGTTCTATCCTTTCCTAGCCCCCAGTTCTCCCTCCCTTGTATTGGAGATGGCCGCCCTGGGTGCTCAAGGGAAAGGCCCGCTCCATACATGCTGCTTCCGAGCCATCGTCCTCCAATCTTCACCTAAAATGCAAATCTGTTGGGATCGACCAGCTGGGAAGAAGCCCCCCTATCCTTCCGTCCCCTACTTCCCCCTGGTGACCCTTCAAATCTATCTTCCTTCTCCACCTTATCTGCCCCATCTCCCACCACCATTTACTGGCCCCTGCCAGTACCTGCATTCCCCCAGGTTTGCCAAGTCCTGCAATGCTGCAAGTTTACCCCTTAGACTCTGTACCTCATTCCAATGGGCAACCCACCTCACACCTGACACTACATAGGTCCCTGGGCGTGCTGCTCCAAGATCCCATACATGCGGCAGGATGCAATTGCGCGGCCCCAACAAAACTGTCCATACTAAACAGCAATACACCAGAAACAGCAAGAAATGTGTTGTTCTTAAACGCTTTCTTGTTTTAAAAAACGCTTTAGTTGTTTTAACGCTGTCAATTCTCTTAAAAACAGAAAAATCTCTTTAAAACAGGAAATCGCTCAGAGCTAATCGCTCATGGGACAGGCCTTAAATGAGGTTCAAAACCAACCAGAGCCAACGGCCTCAGCCAATTAAACCAATAGTTACACCCCCCATCCAATCAGAGAGAGAGAGAACAACAACAGTCACATGTCCATCATGTTTAGAGTGTGTGGCAAGCAGTTCAGATGATGGACCAACAGTGGGCGTGTGTGAAAGTATAGTGAAGGGTAAACTTCATTACAACTTACATTGCTCTACATGACAAATGGTAATCCAATTGGTTAATCCAATTACTGTATCATCATCATCATAGAATGTGACATGGGTGCCAGAAACCCTTTTCTTTGTAGAATAATTTCATTAATCGTTTCTAATCTGATTTGTGCCCAGTATGACTACAATGCAATGTCCGTTTGATGTTAGCCTGTGATGTACGGTGCCCCCTGTTTGGAACAAATAGTTTGATGGGGCCCCTCCTTGTTTCATCTACAGTGGTTTTCTGGGTGGGTGGAGGATTTATCTGTTACAGGGTAAGTAAGAACATGGGTCCCTCTGGTTCCTGGCCCTCCTGTGATTGAAGGGGCTGCTCCCCTGGTGGTAATAATGTATGGCTTAGATCAGCCTTAAATGGAGCCACACCACGTAGTGAAATATAAACTCTATAAGAGCAGAAAGTGTGCTGGCAGGTAGGCAAAGATCCTAGCAAGAGGCAGGGATGGGACCTATTATATTTCTGCTTCTGGAGTGACAGGTCTTTCCCTGAAAATGCTCTGATTTCAAATGATGATTTTCTCAGGATCTACAGCTCAGATTTAAAATTCAGGATATAGAATACCCTTTAATTGAGTTACGGGATAAGGTTAGAAGTTATTTTTGACAATTTGTTAATAATGCTGTGGCCTGATTTCACCATCTAAATAAATGTCTGTGTTTTTATTATTATTGAGTTAGGTGACTGTCAGAGGTCCGTCCTCCACTGCCCCATGTAAGTATATTGTATAATATATAATGTATAATATAGTGTCTGTGTGTATATTATTATTGGTTAGGTGAACGTCAGAGGTCCGTCCTCCACTGCTCATGTAATGTATATTGTATAATATATATGTATAATATAGTGTCTGTGTGTATTATTATTATGGGTTAGGTGAACTGTCAGAGGTCCGTCCTCCACTTGCCCATGTAATGTTATAGTATAATATATAATGTATAATATAGTGTCTGTGTGTTTATTTTATTGAGTTAGGTGACTGTCAGAGGTCCGTCCTCCCCTGCCCATGTAATGTATATTGATAATAAGAATGTATAATATAGTGTCTGTGTGTTTATTATTATTGGGTTAGGTGAACTGTCAGAGGTCCGTCCTCCACTGCCCATTAATGTATATTGTATAATATATATGTATAATATATGTGTGTGTTTTATTATTATTGAGTTAGGTGACTGTCAGAGGTCCGTCCTCCACTGCCCATTGTAATTAATATTGTATAATATATATGTTAATATAGTGTCCGTGTGTATTATTATTATTGGGTTAGGTGAACTGTCAGAGGGTCCGTCCTCCACTGCCCATGTAATGTATATTGTATAATATATAATGTATAATATAGTGTCTGTGTGTATTATTATTATTTGGTTAGGTGACTGTCAGAGGTCCGTCCTCCACTGCCCATGTAATGTATATAGTTATAATATATGTATAATAATAGTGTCTGTGTGTATTATTAATTATTGGGTTAGGTTGAACTGTCAGAGTCCGTCCTCCACTGCCATGTAATGTTATATTGTATAATATATAATGTATAATTGTGGCTGTTGTTATTATTATCTTGGGTTAGGTGACTGTCAGAGGTCCGTCCTCCACTGCCCATTAATGTATATTGTTATAATATAATGTAAATGTAGTGTCTGTGTGTATTATTATTATTGGGTTAGGTGAACTGTCAGGGTCCGTCCTCACTGCCCCTGTAATGTATATGTATAATATATAATGTATAATATAGTGTCTGTGTGTATTATTATTCTTGGGTTAGTGACTGTCAGAGGTCCGTCCTCCACTGCCCATGTAATGTATATTGTATAATATATAATGTATAATATAGTGTGCTGTGTGTTTATTATTATTGGGTTAGTGAACTGTCGAGGTCCGTCCTCCACTGGCCCATTTATGTATATTGTATAATATATAATGTTAATATAGTGTCGTGTGTATTATTATTATTGGTGTTAGTGGACTGTCAGAGGTCCGTCCTCCACTGCCCATGTAATGTATATTGTATAATATATATGTATAATATAGTGTCTGTGTGTATTATTATTATTGCGTTAGGTGACTGTCAGAGGTCTGTCCTCCACTGCCCATGTAATGTATTGTATAATATATAATGTATAATATAGTGTCTGTGTGTATTATTATTATTGGGTTAGGTGACTGTCCGACGTCCGTCCCCACTGTGCCCATGTAATGTTATTGTTAATATAATGTATAATATATGTCTGTGTGTATTATTATTATTGGGTTAGGTGATTGTCAGAGGTCCGTCCTCCACTGCCCATGTAATGTATAATGTGATATATATAATGTATAATTAGTGTCTGTGTGTATTATTATATTGGGTTAGGTGACTGTCAGAGGTCCATCCTCCACTGCCCATGTAATGTATATTGTATAATATATAATGTATAATATAGTGGTCTGTGTGTATTATTATTATTGGGTTAGGTGACTGTCAGAGGTCCTTCCTCCACTGCCATGTAAGTATATTGTATAATATATGTGTATAATATAGTGTTCTGGTGTATTATTATTATTGGGTTAGGTGACTGTCAGGGGCCGTCCTCCACTGCCCATGTAATGTATTTGTATAATATAAATGTAATATAGTGTCTGTGTTATTATTATTATTGGTTAGGTTTGTGACTGTCAGAGGTCCGTCCTCCACTGCCATGTATGTATATTTTATAATATAAATGTATAATATAGTGTCTGTGTGTATTATTATTATTGAGTTAGGTGACTGTCAGAGGTCCGTCCTCCACTGCCCATGTATGTATATTGTTATATATATGTATAATATAGTGTCTGTGTGTATTTTATTATTGGTTATGTGACTGTCAGAGGTCCGTCCTCCACTGCCCATGTATGTATATTGTATAATATATAATGTATAATATAGTGTCTGTGTGTATTATTATTATTGGTTTAGGTGACTGTCAGAGGTCCGTCCTCCACTGCCCATGTAATGTATATGTATAATATATAATGTATATATAGTGTCTGTGTGTATTATTATTATTGAGTTAGGTGAGTGTCAGAGGTCCGTCCTCCACTGCCCATGTAATGTATATTGTATAATATATAATGTATAATAAAGTGTCTGTGTGTATTATTATTATTGGGTTAGGTGAACTGTCAGAGGTCCGTCCTCCACTGCCCATGTAATGTATATTGTATAATATATAATGTATAATATAGTGTCTGTGTGTATTATTATTATTGGGTTAGGTGACTGTCAGAGGTCCATCCTCCACTGCCCATAATGTATATTGTATATATATAATGTTAATTAGTGTCTGTGTGTTTATTATTATTGGGTTATGTGACTGTCAGAGGTCCGTCCTCCACTGCCCATGTAATGTATATTGTATAATATATAATGTATAATATAGTGTCTGTGTGTTTATTATTATTGGGTTGGTGACTGTCAAGGTCCGTCCTCCACTGCCCATGTAATTATATTGTATAATATATAATGTATAATATAGTGTCTTGTGTATTATTATTATTGGGTTAGGTGACTGTCAGAGGTCCATCCTCCACTGCCCATGTAATGTAATTGTATAATATATAATGTATAATATAGTTCTGTGTGTTTATTATTATTGGGTTAGTGTGCTGTCAGAGGTCCATCCTACACTGCCCATGTAATGTATATTTGTATATATATAATGTAATAATATATGTCTGTGTGTATTATTATTATTGGTTAGGTGAACTGTCAGAGGTCCGTCCTGCACTGCCCATGTAATGTATATTGTATAATATATAAGTATAATTTAGTGTCTGTGTGTATTATTATTATTGGTTGTTGTGAACTGTCAAGTTCCGTCCCTCCACTGCCCATGTAATGTATATTGTATAATAATAATGAATAATATAAGTGTCTGTGTGTATATTATTATGGTTAGTGACTGTCAGAGGTCCGTCCTCCACTGCCCCATGTAATGTATATTGATAATATATAATGTAATATATCTATCTGTTTGTGTTTTATTATATTGGGTTAGGTGACTGTCAGAGGTCCGTCCTCCACTCCCATGTAATGTATATTGTATAATATTAATGTATAATATAGTGTCTGTGTGTATTATTATTATTGAGTTAGGTGACTGTCAGAGGTCCGTCCTCCACTGCCATGTAATGTATATTGTAATAATATATAATGAATAATATAATGTCTGTGTGTATTATTATTATTGGGTTAGGTGACTGTCAGAGGTCCGTCCTCCCTACCCGACTGTAATATTTGTATAATATTATGTAAATTAGGGTCTGTGTGTATATTATTATTGGGTTAGGTGACTGTCAGAGGTCCGTCCTCCCACTACCCATGTAATGTATATTTATAATATATAATGTTATAATATGTGTCTGTGTGTTATTATTATTGGGTTAGGTGACTGTCAGAGGTCCGTCCTCCACTACCCATGTAATGTATATTGTATAATATAATGTATAATATAGTGTCTTTTTGTATTATTATTATTGGGTTAGGTGACTGTCAGAGGTCCGTCCTCCACTGCCCATGTAATTTATATTGTATAATATATAAGTATAATATAGTGTCTGTGTGTATATTATTATTGAGTTAGGTGACTGTCAGAGTCCGTCCTCCACTACCCATGTAATGTATATTTAATATATAATGTATAATATAGGGTCTGTGTGTATGATTATTATTGGGTTAGGTACTGTCAGAGGTCCCGTCCTCCACTGCCCATGTAATGTATATTGTATATATATAATGTATAATATAGTCCGTGTGTATTATTAATTGGGTTAGGTGACTGTCAGAGGTCGTCCTCCACGGCCCATGTAATGTATATTGTATAAATATATAATGTAATATATTGTCTGTGTGTATTATTATTATTGGTTTAGGTGACTGTCAGAGGTCCGTCCTCCACTCCCATGTATGTATATTGTATAATATATATGTATAATATAGTGTCTGTGGTATTTTATTGGTTAGTGAACTTCAGAGTCCGTCCTCCACTGACCCATTGTAATGTATATTGTAAATTATAATGTAAATTAGTGTCTGTGTTTTTTATTATTGAGTTAGGTGACTGTCAGAGGTCCGTCCTCCACTGCCCATGTAATGTATATTGTATAAATATAATATATAATATAGGTGTCTGTGTGTTTATTATTATTGGGTTAGGTGTCTGTCAGAGGTCCGTCCTCCACTGCCCATGTAATGTATATTGTATATATTAATGAATAATATAATGTCTGTGTGTATTATTATTATTGGGTTAGGTGACTGTCAGAGGTCCTCCTGCACTGCCCTGATACGATGGTCACTATTCATAATGATATATATAAATGATATATATATAATATTTCCAAGAATTTCAATCTCCCTAACTGCTGCCAATAATGATTTTGCCAATACAATACCCACCTGCCTACAATTCAACCATCTGGCAAACCACTGCCTATAAATATTCCCAGTGCTGCCCCCTCTAGTGGCGCTACTGGTTAATCAAGTGTCCGTACATTGAGGGGCGATGCTATAATGGCTGCAAATAGCAAAAAATAAGTGTAAATAACCCCCCCGCTACTTGATGTATTATTGGGTTAATGTGGATTTTATTTTGGCGGTGCTGCACCTATTTCCAACAGCACAGCCTATGTAATACAGTCAGTGTCCAACCTGATGCAGTAAACATCTCAAAGGGATTGGGGATAGGAAGAAGCACTGGTTTGCGTCTGGGTAATGTGTCTATACCTTGTTAAAGCAATGAACATAAAGAGTCCCAATATGAAATAAAGCGTGGCATTAGTGCCCTCTAGTGTTTCATCCTTTTTTCCTACATTTTTAATTTAGTTTTCTGAACCAGTTGATGCTGCATCGATTAACTCTATAACAGGTTATCCATTCTTTGGGAATTTTCTATCGCCCCCCATCTGGTGACAGATATATTGTAAAGCTAGCCTGGTGAAATGAAATTTTCATCTATTAGCTAGGAATATCAGTCTGGAGATGGTCCACGTTGTAAGGATAAGGTGAGTAAACAGGGAGCATTTATTAACAGTGTAGCCTGCAGCGTACACTTTAATCTGCTATGGAAAATTAATTATAATTATTTATCCAGATATCTGAATTAATTTAAATAAAAAAAACAACAACCCCCAATGAGGTACAAATGTACACAATTTCCTTATAAACTACGAAGTATCAAGCCGATTATACCCCCCGATTAACCGACTCGTGGGCTATCTTCTCTTGGTGACTTCTAATATCCTTATAATTTACAGTAGGGGATACATAATCCCTTAAATACATGTGTGGTACCCAGAGTTCCCTGACCTGTATAATCACCACCCTGTGTACTTGTACCTTTATATGGACACAGAACTCTCAGTGACTTCTAATACTTATATTTACAGTAGGGGATACATTATCCCTTATAATACATGAGTGGTACTCAAGAGTTTCCTGTATAACTAAGTATGCATCCTTGTACCTTTATATAGACACAAAACTCCTCATTGCCTTCTAATATCCTTATAATTTACATTTTGGGATACACCCATTAAATCAGAGCACCAAAACCTGCAATAGTTAGGGATCTGAGAGGGGTAATACTAACCTGAAATGCTACCTGATTGTTTGTTAACCTTCTTTATGCTTCCGGGTTCTTCTGGTTGAATTTTTGAATTTTTGATTTTTATCGAAAAAAACGAAGTAGACGATTTCGAAATCGAAATTTTTAAATTTCCGCGAATTTCGAAAACGGAACGAAACTCAACAGTTTCGAACATCTCTACACCTAGGTAATATCACTTCTATAGGAGAGCTGTGCCTAGATTGTTACACCTGGTAATATCACTTCTGTAGGAGAGCCGTGCCCAGACTGTTACACCTGGGTAATATCACTTCTATAGAGAGCTGTGACCAGATTGTTACACCTGGGTAATATCACTTCTTATGAGAGCTGTGCCCAGATTTGTTACACCTGGGTAATATCACTTCTGTAGGAGAGCCGTGCCCAGACTGTTACCTGGGTAATATCACTTCTATAGGAGAGCTGTGCCCAGATTTTACACCTGGGTAATATCACTTCTATAGGAGAGCTGTGGCCCAGATTGTTCCACCTGGGTAATATCACTTCTCTAGGAGCCGTGCCCGGATTGTTACACCTGGTAATATCACTTCTATAGTAGAGCCGTGCCCAGATGTTTACACCTGGGTAATCACTTCTATAGTAGAGCTTGTGCCCAGATTGTTACACCTGGGTAATATCACTTCTATAGTAGAGCTGTGCCCAGATTGTTACACCTTGGTAATATCACTTCTATAGGAGAGCTGTGACCAGATGTTACACCTGGGTAATATCACTTCTATATAGGAGAGCTGTGCCCAGTGTTAC
This sequence comes from Hymenochirus boettgeri, assembly GCA_019447015.1. Classification (NCBI taxonomy): domain Eukaryota; kingdom Metazoa; phylum Chordata; class Amphibia; order Anura; family Pipidae; genus Hymenochirus; species Hymenochirus boettgeri. The sequence continues at coordinate 14,076,445 of CM033470.1, forward strand.
ACACCTGGGTAATATCACTTCTATAGGGAGCTGTGACCAGATTGTTACACCTGGGAATATCACTTCTATAGTAGAGCTGTGCCCAGATTGTTACACTGGGTAATATCACTTCTATAGGAGAGCCGTGCCCAGATTGTTACACCCTGGGTAATATCACTTCTAAGTAAGACTGTCACAGATTGTTATACCTGTGTAATATCACTCTGTAGAGAGCTGTGCCCAGATTGTTACACCCTGGGTAATATCACTTCTGTAGGAGAGCTGTGCCAGATTGTTTACAACAACCTGGGTAATATCACTTCTATAGGAGATCTGTCCAGATTGTTACACCTGGGTAATATTACTTCTATAGGAGATCTGTGCCCAGATTATTACACCTGAGTAATACCACTTCTATAGGAGAGCTGTGCCCAGATTGTTACACCTGGGTAATATTCTATAGAAGATCTGTGTCCAGATTATTACACCTGGGTATATCACTTCTGTAGGAGACTGTGCCCAGATTATTACACCTGAGTAATACCACTTCTATAGGAGAGCTGTGCCCAGATTGTTACAACACCTGGGTAATATTCTATAAAGATCTGTGCCCAGATTGTTACACCTGGGTAATATCACTTCTGTAGGAGATCTGTGCCCAGATTGTTACACCTGGGTAATATCACTTCTATAGGAGAGCTGTGCCCAGATTGTTCACCCTGGGTAATATCACTTCTATAGGTGAGCCGTGCCCGATTGTTACACCCTGGGTAATATTCTATGGGAGAGCCCGTGCCCAGATTGTTACACACCTGGGTAATATTCTATGGGAGAGCTGTGCCCAGATTGTTACACCTGGGTAATATCACTTCTATAGGAGAGCCGTGCCCAGATTGTTACACCTGGGTAATATCACTTCTGTAGGAGAGCCGTGCCCAGATTGTTCACCTGGGTAATATCACTTCTATAGGAGAGCTGGTGACCAGATTGTTACACCTGGGTAATATCACTTCTATAGGAGAGCTGTGCCAGATTGTTACACCTGGGTAATATCACTTCTATAGTAGAGCTGTGCCCAGATTGTTACACCTGGGTAATATCACTTCTATAGGAGAGCTGTGACCAGATTGTTACACCTGGGTAATATCACTTCAATGAGAGACTGTCCCAGATTGTTACACCTGGTAATATCACTTCTATAGTAGAGCCGTGCCCAGATTGTTACACCTGGGTATTCTTATGGAGAGCTCCCAATTGTACACCTGGGTAATATCACTTCTATAGGAGATCCGTGTCCAAGTGTTACACCTGGGTAATATCACTTCTATAGGAGGCTTGCCCAGATTGTTACCCCTGGGTAATATCACTCTCATAGTAAGCCTGTGACCAATTGTTACACCTGGTAATATCACTTCTATAGTAGAGCTGTGACCAGATTGTTACACCTGGGTATATCACTTCTATAGTAGAAGCTGTGCCAGATTGTTACACCTGGGTAATATCACTTCTATAGGAGAGCTTGCCCCAGATTGTTACACCTGGGTAATATCACTTCTATAGAGAGCTGTGACCAGATTGTTACACCTGGGTAATATCACTTCTAGATAGAGCTGTGCCCAGATGGTTACACACACTGGGTAATATCACTTCTATAGGAGAGCTGTGCCCAGATTGTTACACCTGGGTAATATCACTTCTATAGTAGAGCTGTGACCAGATTGTTACACCTGGGTATATCACTTCTATAGGAGAGCCGTGCCCAGATTGTTAACCTGGGTAATATCACTTCTATAGGAGAGCTGTGACGATATTGTTACACCTGGGTAATATCACTTCTGTAGGAGATCTGTGCCAGATTGTTACACCCCTGGTTAATATCACTTCTATAGGTGAGCCGTGCCCAGATTGTTACACCTGGGTATATCACTTCTATATAGGAGAGCCATGCCCAGATTTGTTACACCTGGGTAATATACTTCTATAGGAGAGCTGTGCCAGATTTTACCCTGGGTAATATCACTTCTGTAGAGAGCCGTGCCCAGATTGTTACAACCTGGGTAATATCACTTCTATAGGAGACCTGTGACCAGATTGTTTACAAGGACATTAAGCTCTCCTATAGAAGTGATATTACCCAGGTGTAACAATCTGGGCACGGCTCTCCTATAGAAGTGATATTACCCAGGTGTAACAATCTGGTCACAGCTCTACTATAGAAGTGATATTACCCAGGTGTAACAATCTGGGCACAGCTCTCCTATAGAAGTGATATTACCCAGGTGTAACAATCTGGTCACAGCTCTACTATAGAAGTGATATTACCCAGGTGTAACAATCTGGTCACAGCTCTACTATAGAAGTGATATTACCCAGGTGTAACAATCTGGGCACAGCTCTACTATAGAAGTGATATTACCCAGGTGTAACAATCTGGGCACAGCTCTCCTATAGAAGTGATATTACCCAGGTGTAACAATCTGGACACGGCTCTCCTATAGAAGTGATATTACCCAGGTGTAACAATCTGGGATCTGGGCACAGCTCTCCTATAGAAGTGATATTACCCAGGTGTAACAGTCTGGGCACGGCTCTCCTACAGAAGTGATATTACCCAGGTGTAACAATCTGGGCACAGCAACTTGCCACAGGATCCAGTGGAGAATTCGGCCCCTCTCTTGGACACTCTCGCGTCTGAAGTGAACTTTTTCAATGAATTCTCCTACCTAAAGCCCAAAAAGTGTTCGCCCCAATGAGCAGCTGTGACTCGATCGATCCTGATAGGTGGGTTTTAAGCTCCCAGCAATATTAAGCTCTAGCCAGACGACCTTTATGAAAAAACAACAATCGGTGACGTGGGAAACAATGTAGAAGAAAGAGAAAGACCGTAAATGGTAAATAGAATGTTAGAACTGGGGGAGATTCACATAGAGTACAATCCAAACACAGGACTTTTTTTGTTAATGTCCTCCTCTCTCCAGCAGTTTACGATAAACGTTAAATGTAATGTATAATATAACAGGTGAATGGTTTGATAATGGTATAAGAGATATATACCCCAAGTCATTGAAGGTTTCATGATTGTATTAATGCACCAATGAGACCAAATTATCCAAGTCATGGAATGCCCATATGAATTTGGATATCCTTATAATAAATATGTTGTTTCTTGTTTTTGCTGTTTGGTGACATTGTGTGCGAATCAGCGCCCTCTGGGGAACAGCAGTGTTTCTGCAGTGTTTAGTTTATTCTCTGCTGCGTTGGTTTTGCTCTTTAATTTATTGTTGTCTTTGTTCTAAAGGAGTTTTTTTAGCAGTGGTTACATGATCTGTGACATAGCTATGTGACTATTATAAGCATATAATCCATCATAACTATAATAAACATATAAACCATCTGTTGTTTTGGACTAAAGAATTATTATAGTGTGGCCCCCAAAAAATGTCAAGTGAAAACTATAACCCCATTTAATTTTAAAACACTGAATTATCATCCCAATCACTGGGCACAATTAACATGTTTCTATAAATTCTATAGGCTGCCATGGACTGAACAAAATATTGATAAAGAAACACTAGTTACCTCTAGACTGTAAGCTGTTATAGGTATGACTTTGTATAATATGTATTACCCTGTATGGAATCTATATAATGTTATTGTAAAGCGCACGCAAGATGTGTGGCTCTATATATAATCCAAAATAATAATGATAGTTACCCTTTAAGATAGGACAACATCAAGGAGATTCAATAAATGTTCTTATCGTTAAAAATGGTGCAAATTTTGCCCCAACCAATCAGATCTTATTTAACATTTGGAAAGCTACATCTGATTGGTTGGGGCAAATTAGCACCATTTTTAACGATAAGAACTGTTATTGAATCTCCATGAATGTTGTTCTACTTGCAAGATCCTAATTGCTTATCCCTGTTACACACCAGCTATTACCGACAGAACAAGTAGGAGCTTAGAAAGTCCATAAGGGCCAGTAAATGAACCGATGTTACATAGTAATACTACTTCTTCAACCTTAATGATCTTTACTTATGGACCTTGTTCTACATTAATAATAACAATAATAATAACAATAATAACAATTATATAATAATAATAATAATATAATAATGACAATAATATAGCTTTATATGAATCACATTACATTATAATGAGAATAGAGTATATCATGCTACCAAGCCATTATAATGAATAGGATGTGTATTACATGTAAACACTGACGGGTTGACGGAGCGGCGTTAACCTTTGCCCTCTGTTTCTACAGTGTTGCTTACTCTAAATGTTTGTGTCCTGCCAGTCGGACAAAGTACACAGTGCGCAGAGTTATGGGTAGAATCATTACTATATGTGCCGGATAAAAACACACAGTGCTTGGGGTATGAAACGTTAGAGTTCACATTTCACAGAATTTTACAGCATTTCAAATGATTTTACAGAATTTAATTCATATGATTTGTGTTTCTTTTTTGCTGTCAGTTCAATCTGCAGAAAACATTGTCCCTGATAGGTTGGCATTTGATACCCCACGTCACTGGGGCCCCGACAGATGCAGCTGGTGCAACAATGTATCACCTTCCTGTGTGCTGGGTTTATCTGAGAGTCTTTGGAACGTAGAGACCTTTCCCTTTCAGCTGTTTAGGTCTCTGTATAAACTGCCCCCCAATACGATGATTACATCCAGATATTCAGGGGAAAAGGTCCACAGTGCAAAATGCATGATCTTAATATTCATAATGAACTGACATGTCTGCCTAGAAATGATTTAAAATATGATGGTTCTCTTTACTGGATTTTTACATTTACAACATTGACCAGCAGAAATTCATGGGAAAATGGTGACAGTGTATTGCACGATCACCCCTACGGGGCCACAGGGGCTGGGGTGCCCACGCAATCAGCTGTTTTAAAAAAGCAGCACTGGGCCTACCACTTAAAGGAGAAAGGGTTTTTGGGGTTGGTGGTGCCCAGAAGAGAATCCTGCAGAGAAGCAATGTTAAGCTATGGAGAACCAAACTTTATGTGTAGAATCCATATAGCCCCTGGCCTAAATAAAAGGCTCCAAACGCACAATACGGGTCACACGATTGGTTCGATAAAAACTTTCTGCTTTGTCCATTGAAGAAAAAGTATCACCACTAGTTGGATGATCTGCCATACATGGTCGTATGACACCAGGATTACTGGTGTATGGGACCCTTATTGTATTTTAGGAGGAAAACTCTGCCTAAAGAGCTTACGCTCTAAATTTGTCAAGGTTTATGGGCTCATTCTGTTTCTGGCTGTCTCGTGGTGGCTGAGCAGTTTATTATGAAGGCTTCACGGTTGTGTTGTGTGGGACGTGAGATGCTGAAAGAGGATTTCCAGCAGAGACATGATGTCAGACCGAGTCCTGGCACCTCTATTGACTGGAACAGCTCATGCATGAGAGGAGAATAGGGTCTAATTATGTCAAGCACAGCCTGGATCATTGGGCTCTCCGACTAACAAAGTTATCTCCCCTTGATCTGCTTATCCACAGAGAGACGCACACTTCCCTGTTCTCCGCCATTGTTCTATAAAATAAGTGCACATACGACAAAGTCACACTTTCCATACGGTAATAACCTTTTTACCTTGCGTTTGTTCTACGTGGACCATTTTTAACGCCCACCTCCTCTCGCTGCTGTCTATACGCTACCAAATTGACTTGCTGGGCAGTTTTTCCCTCATAGTTTAACCATCTGACAACTTAGATTAGGGCTGAATACAAAAGTTGCAAATCTGCAACAATCTGGGCACAGATCTCCTATAGAATATTACCCAGGTGTAACAATCTGGGCACAGCTCTCCTATAGAAGTGATATTACCCAGGTGTAACAATCTGGGCACAGCTCTCCTATAGAATATTACCCAGGTGTAACAATCTGGGCACAGATCTCCTATAGAATATTACCCAGGTGTAACAATCTGGTCACAGCTCTCCTATAGAAGTGATATTACCCAGGTGTAACAATCTGGTCACAGCTCTCCTATAGAAGTGATATTACCCAGGTGTAACAATCTGGTCACAGCTCTCCTATAGAAGTGATATTACCCAGGTGTAACAATCTGGGCACGGCTCTCCTACAGAAGTGATATTACCCAGGTGTAACAATCTGGTCACAGATCTCCTATAGAAGTGATATTACCCAGGTGTAACAATCTGGTCACAGGTCTCCTATAGAAGTGATATTACCCAGGTGTAACAATCTGGGCACGGCTCTCTACAGAAGTGATATTACCCAGGGCGTAACAATCTGGCACAGCTCTCCTATAGAAGTGATATTACCCAGGTGTAACATCTGGGCATGGCTCTCCTATATAGAAGTGATATTACCCAGGTGTAACAATCTGGGCACGGCTCACCTATAGAATGATATTACCCATGGTGTAACAATCTGGAACACAGATCTCTACAGAAGTGATATTACCCAGGTGTAACAATCTGGTCACAGCTCTCCTATAGAAGTGATATTACCCAGGTGTAACAATCTGGGCACGGCTCTCCTATAGAAGTGATATTACCCAGGTGTAACAATCTGGTCACAGCTCTACTATAGAAGTGATTACCCAGGTGTAACAATCTGGGCACAGCTCTCCTATAGAAGTGATATTACCCAGGTGTAACAATCTGGCACAGCTCTCCTATAGAAGTGATATTACCCAGGTGTAACAATCTGGTCACAGCTCTACTATAGAAGTGATATTACCCAGGTGTAACAATCTGGGCACAGCTCTCCTATAGAAGTGATATTACCCAGGTGTAACAATCTGGTCACAGCTCTACTATAGAAGTGATATTACCAGGTGTAACAATCTGGTCACAGCTCTACTATAGAAGTGATATTACCCAGGTGTACAATCGTCACAGCTCTACTTAGAAGTGATATTACCCAGGTGTAACAATGCTGGGCCAAGCTCTCCTATAGAAGTGATATTACCCAGGTGTAACATCTGGACACGGCTCTCCTATAGAAGTGATATTACCCAGGTGTAACAATCTGGGCACAGCTCTCCCATAGAATTACCCAGGTGTAACAATCTGGGCACGGCTCTCCTATAGAAGTGATTACCCGGTGTAACAATCTGGGCCCAGCTCTCCTATTGAAGTGATATTACCCAGGTGTAACAATCTGGTCACAGCTCTCCTATAGAAGTGATATTACCCAGGTGTAACAATCTGGGCACAGCTCTACTATAGAAGTGATATTACCCAGGTGTAACAATCTGGGCACAGCTCTCCTATAGAAGTGATATTACCCAGGTGTAACAATCTGGTCACAGCTCTCCTATAGAAGTGATATTACCCAGGTGTAACAATCTGGGCACGGCTCTCCTACAGAAGTGATATTACCCAGGTGTAACAATCTGGGCACGGCTCTCCTATAGAAGTGATATTACCCAGGTGTAACAATCTGGGCACAGCTCTCCCATAGAATATTACCCAGGTGTAACAATCTGGGCACGGCTCTCCCATAGAATATTACCCAGGTGTAACAATCTGGGCACGGCTCACCTATAGAAGTGATATTACCCAGGTGTAACAATCTGGGCACAGCTCTCCTATAGAAGTGATATTACCCAGGTGTAACAATCTGGGCACAGATCTCCTACAGAAGTGATATTACCCAGGTGTAACAATCTGGGCACAGATCTTCTATAGAATATTACCCAGGTGGTAACAATCTGGGCACAGCTCTCCTATAGAAGTGGTATTACTCAGGTGTAATAATCTGGGCCAGCTCTCCTACAGAAGTGATATTACCCAGGTGTAATAATCTGGACACAGATCTTCTATAGAATATTACCCAGGTGTAACAATCTGGGCACAGCTCTCCTATAGAAGTGGTATTACTCAGGTGTAATAATCTGGGCACAGATCTCCTATAGAAGTAATATTACCCAGGTGTAACAATCTGGACACAGATCTCCTATAGAAGTGATATTACCCAGGTGTAACAATCTGGGCACAGCTCTCCTACAGAAGTGATATTACCCAGGTGTAACAATCTGGGCACAGCTCTCCTACAGAAGTGATATTACACAGGTATACAATCTGTGCACAGCTCTACTATAGAAGTGATATTACCCAGGTGTTACAATCTGGGCACGCTCTCCTATAGAAGTGATATTACCCAGTGTGTAACAATCTGGGCACAGCTCTACTATAGAAGTGATATTACCCAGGTGTAACAATCTGGTCACAGCTCTCCTATAGAAGTGATATTACCCAGTGTGTAACATCTGGGCACAGCTCTCCTATATAGAAGTGATATTACCCAGGTGTAACAATGCTGGTCACAGCTCTCCTATAGAAGTGATATTACCCAGGTGTAACAATCTGGGCACAGCTCTACTATAGAAGTGATATTACCCAGGTGTAACAATCTGGGCACAGCTCTACTATAGAAGTGATATTACCCAGGTGTAACAATCTGGGCACGGCTCTACTATAGAAGTGATATTACCAGGTGTAAACATCTGGCACGGCTCTCCTAGAGAAGTGATATACCCAGGTGTAACAATCTGGGCACAGCTCTCCTATAGAAGTGATTACCCAGGTGTAACAATCTGGGCACAGCTCTCCTATAGAAGTGATATTACCCAGTGTGTAACAGTCTGGGCACGGCTCTCCTACAGAAGTGATATTACCCAGGTGTAACAATCTGGGCACAGCTCTCCTATAGAAGTGATATTACCCAGGTGTAACAATCTGGTCACAGCTCTCCTATAGAAGTGATATTACCCAGGTGTAACAGTTCTGGCAGGCT
>CM033470.1:14085285-14179792 GCA_019447015.1 Hymenochirus boettgeri
GGGCACGGCTCTCCTACAGAAGTGATATTACCCAGGTGTAACAATCTAGGCACAGCTCTCCTATAGAAGTGATATTACCTAGGTGTAGAGATGTTCGAAACTGTTGAGTTTCGTTCCGTTTTCGAAATTCGCGGAAATTTAAAAATTTCGATTTTCGAAATCGTCTACTTTCGTTTTTCGATAAAAATCAAAAATTCAAAAATTCAACCAGAAGAACCAGGAAGCATAAAGAAGGTTAACAAACAATCAGGTAGCATTTCAGGTTAGTATTACCCCTCTCAGATCCCTAACTATTGCAGGTTTTGGTGCTCTGATTTAATGGGTGTATCCCCAACTGTAAATTATAAGGATATTAGAAGGCACTGAGGAGTTTTGTGTCTATATAAAGGTACAAGGATGCATACTTAGTTATACAGGAAACTCTTGAGTACCACTCATGTATTATAAGGGATAATGTATCCCCTACTGTAAATTATAAGGATATTAGAAGTCACTGAGGAGTTCTGTGTCCATATAAAGGTACAAGTACACAGGGTGAGTTATACAGGTCAGGGAACTCTGGGTACCACACATGTATTTTAAGGGATTATGTATCCCCTACTGTAAATTATAAGGATATTAGAAGTCACCAAGAGAAGATAGCCACGAGTCGGTATAATCGGGGGGTATAATCGGCTTGATACTTCGTAGTTTATAAGGAAATTGTGTACATTTGTACCTCATTGGGGGTGTTTTTTTTTATTTAAATATAATTCAGATTATCTGGATAAATAATTTATAATTAATTTTCCATAGCAGATTAAAGTGTACGCTGCAGGCTACACTGTTAATAAATGCTCCCTGTTTACTCACCTTATCCTTACACGTGGACCATCTCCAGACTGATATTCCTAGCTAATAGATGAAAATTTCATTTCACCAGGCTAGCTTTACAATATATCTGTCACCAGATGGGGGCGCTGAGAAAATTCCCAAAGAATGGATATACCTGGTTATAGCAGTTAATCGATGCAGCATCATACTGGTTCAAGAAAAACTAAATTAAAAATGTTAGGAAAAAAGGATGAACACTAGAGGGCACTACTGCCACGCTTTATTTCATATTGGGACTCTTTATGTTCCATTGCTTTAACAAGGTATAGACAATATTACCCAGACGCAAACCAGTGCTTCTTCCTATCCCCAATCCCTTTGAGATGTTTACTGCATCAGGTTGGACACTGACTGTATTACATAGGCTGTGCTGTTTGGAAATAGGTGCAGCCACCGCAAAATAAAATCCACATTAACCCAATAATACATCAAGTAGCGGGGGGTTTATTTACACTTATTTTTTGCTATTTGCAGCCATTATAGCATCGCCCCCTCAATGTACGGACACTTGATTAACCAGTAGCGCCACTAGAGGGGGCAGCACTGGGAATATTTATAGGCAGTGGTTTGCCAGATGGTTGAATTGTAGGCAGGTGGGTATTGTATTGGCAAAATCATTATTGGCAGCAGTTAGGGAGATTGAAATTCTTTGGAAATATTAATATATATATCATTTATATATATCATTATGAATATTGTACCATCGTATCACGGGCAGTGCAGGACGGACCTCTGACAGTCACCTAACCCAATAATAATAATACACACAGACATTATATTATTCATTATATATTATACAATATACATTACATGGGCAGTGGAGGACGGACCTCTGACAGACACCTAACCCAATAATAATAAACACACAGACACTATATTATATATTATATATTATACAATATACATTACATGGGCAGTGGAGGACGGACCTCTGACAGTCACCTAACTCAATAATAATAATACACACAGACACTATATTATACATTATATATTATACAATATACATTACATGGGCAGTGGAGGACGGACCTCTGACAGTTCACCTAACCCAATAATAATAATACACACAGACACTATATTATACATTATATATTATACAATATACATTACATGAGCAGTGGAGGACGGACCTCTGACAGTTCACCTAACCCAATAATAATAATACACACAGACACTATATTATACATTATATATTATACAATATACATTACATGGGCAGTGGAGGACGGACCTCTGACAGTCACCTAACTCAATAATAATAAACACACAGACATTATATTTAGATGGTGAAATCAGGCCACAGCATTTATTAACAAATTGTCAACAAATAACTTCTTAACCTTTATCCCGTAACTCAATTAAAGGGTATCTATATCCTGAATTTTAAATCTGAGCTGTAGATCCTGAGAAATCATCATTTGAAATCAGAGCATTTTCAGGGAAAGACCTGTCACTCCAGAAGCAGAAATTATAATAGGTCCCATCCCTGACCTCTTGCTAGGATCTTTGCCTACCTGCCAGCACACTTTCTGCTCTTATAGAGTTTTATATTTCACTACGTGTGTGGCTCCATTTAAGGCTGATCTAAGCCATTACATTATTACCACCAGGGGAGCAGCCCCTTCAATCACAGGAGGGCCAGGAACCAGAGGGACCCCATGTTCTTACTTACCCTGTAACAGATAAATCCTCCACCCACCCAGAAAACCACTGTAGATGAAACAAGGAGGGGCCCCATCAAACTATTTTGTTCCAAACAGGGCACCGTACATCACAGGCTAACATCAAACGGACATTGCATTGTAGTCATACTGGGCACAAATCAGATTAGAACGATTAATGAAATTATTCTACAAAGAAAAGGGTTTCTGTGCACCCATGTCACATTCTATGATGATGATGATACAGTAATTGGATTAACCAATTGGATAACCATTTGTCTATGTAGAGCAATGTAAGTTGTAATGAAGTTTACCCTCCTATACTTTCACACACGCCACTGTTGGTCCATTCATCTGAACTGCTCTGCCCAACACTCTAAACATGATGGACATGTGACTGTTGTTGTTCTCTCTCTCTCTGATTGGATGGGGGTGTAACTAATTGGTTTAAATTGGCTGAGGCCTGTTGGCTCTGGTTGGTTTTGAACCTCATTTAAGGCCTGTCCCATGAGCGATTAGCTCTGAGCGATTTCCTGTTTTAAAGAGATTTTTCTGTTTTTAAGAGAATTGACAGCGTTAAAAAACTAAAGCGTTTAAAACAAGAAAGCGTTTAAGAACAACACTATTTCTCTGCTGTGTCTCTGCTGTGTATTGCTGTTTAGTATGGACAGTTTTGTTGGGGCCGCGCAATGTGCATCCTGCCGCATGTATGGGATCTTGGAGCAGCCGCCCCAGGGGACCTATGTATGTGTCAGATGTGAGTGGGTTTCCCATTTGGAATCTGAGGTCCAGAGTCTAAGGGGTAAACTTGCAGCATTGCAGGGCTTGGCAAACCTACTTTGGGTAAATTGATAGGAATTGCTCTCCTGAGATTTTTTGCAATTTTTTGTCATTGTTTATTTGCATAGTTTTGAAGATATTTAAATTTTTGTGTGTAATATTGCAGCAGCATCACCAGGTCCCCTGCACTTTCTGCTCCTGCTCTAAACCATGTCAGTGGATGACAGTCAATCTGCCCTGTGTCTCCTCCCTTGCAGCCCTCCTCTCTGCAAGCCCCACTATGGACCTCCCACTCATGGACCCCATCGACCCTCCATTTGCAGGCCCCTTGGGCCCCATGTGGAGTGTGGAGTGTGCAATGTGCAGGAGAAGCCTTAGGAATGTCACATGTCAGCCTCCCACCCATTAACTTTCTACTCAGTAATTTCTTTATATCTTGGGCTGTGGAGCACATAGAGAGGTGGTGATGGCTTTTTTTAAAGGTAGGAAACTGGCCTTTCATTTAAACTCAACTTGTTTGGAGACCAAGTTCCCCTTTAAAGGGCATATCCAGCCAAAATATAACTCAGCATTGTTAGCCTAGCTACCCCCCAAAAGCTCAAGTGTGATTTAATCTTACCTGATCTGACACTCTCATGCTGAGGTATATATTATTCTTCTCAGCAGATCCCTTGCCGGAAGTCCCTTCTTCAGCCTCTTTTCAAGACAGTTAAAGCGTGCAGCGAGAGTAGAGCACACTTGTAACCGGCTCCTCCGGATATGGGCATTGGCAGTTTAAAATTCAATTGAGTTTTGGGGGGTAATTAGGCGCAAAAAAAACAGTATCAGTAGTAGTAGTATTGAGCTTGATAAAGACATACAGACATAGTCCACACCTACTAGCAATATCCTCACTTCCTGCCTAACTGTTCATCGAGAAAAAACCCACAAATTATGAAGGAGAAAAAATTCCTTCCTGAACTCCAAGTGGCAATCGGAAATTTCCCTGGATCAACTCTACTTTTTGTATCAATACCAGTAACTTGTAACATTCCTTGTTTGCAGAAAATCATCCAGCTTTTTATTAAACTGACCAATGAACCTGCCATAACAACGTCCACGGGAGACAGTTCCATAGCTTTACCGTTCTCACAGTGACAAACCCTTTCCCAACTCTACTTTATGTATCAATACCAGTAACTTGCAACATTCCTTGTTGTAGAAAATCATCCAGCTTTTTATTAAACTGACCAATGAACCTGCCATAAAACGTCCACTGGAAGACAGTTCCATAGCTTTACCATTTCACAGTGACAAACCCTTTCCCAACTCTACTTATGTATCAATCACAGTAACTTGTAACATTCCCTGTTTGTAGAAACTCATCCAGCTTTTTATTAAACTGACCAATGAACCTGCCATAACAAACGTCCACTGGAAGACAGTTCCATAGCTTTACCGTTCTCACAGTGATAAACCCTTTCCCAACTCTACTTTATGTATCAATACCAGTAACTTGTAACATTCCTTGTTTGTAGAAACTCATCCAGCCTTTTTATTAAACTGACCAATGAACCTGCCCATAAAACGTCCACTGGAAGACAGTTCCATAGCTTACCGTTCTCACAGTGACAAACCCTTTCCCAACTCTACTTTATGTATCAATACCCGTAACTTGTAAACATTCCTTGTTTGTGAGAAACTCATCCAGCTTTTTATTAAACTGACCAATGAACCTGCCATAACAACATCCCTGGAAGACAGTTCCATAGCTTTACCGTTCTCACAGTGACAAACCCTTCCCAACTCTACTTATGTATCAATACCAAGTAACTTGTAACATTCCTTGTTTGTAGAAACTCATCCAGCTTCTTATTAAACCACCAATGAACCTGCCATAACAATGTCCACTGGAAGACAGTTCCATAGTTTTACCGTTCTCACGTGACAACCCTTTCCCAACTCTACTTTATGTATCAATCCAGTAACTTGTAACATTCCTGTTTGTAAAAAATTCATCCAGCTTTTTATTAAACTCACCAATGAACCTGCCATAACAACGTTCACTGGAAGACAGTTCCATAGCTTTACCGTTCTCACACGTGATAAACCCTTTTCCAACTCTACTTATGTATCAATACCAGTAACTTGTAACATTCCGTTTGTAGAAACTCATCCAGCTTTTTATTAAACTGACCAATGAACCTGCCAAGCAACGTCCACTGGAAGACAGTTCATAGCTTACCGTTCCACAGTGAAAACCCTTTCCCAACTCTACTTTATGTATCAATACCGTAACTTGTAACTCCTTGTTTGCAGAAACTCATCCAGCTTTTTATTAAACTGACCAATGAACCTGCCATACAAAAGTCCACTGGAAGACAGTTCCATAGCTTACCGTTCACAGTGACAAACCCTTCCCAACTCTACTTTATGGTATCAATACCAGTAACTTGTAACTTCCTTGTTTGTAGAAACTCACCCAGCTTTTTATTAAACTGACCAATGAACCCTGCCATAACAACGTCCACTGGAAGACAGTTCCATAGCTTTACGTTCCACAGTGACAAACCCTTTCCCAACTCTACTTTATGTATCAATACCAGTAACTTGTAACATTCCTTGTTTGTAGAAACTCATCCAGCTTTTATTAAACTTACCAATGAACCTGCCATAAACAACGTCCACTGGAAGACAGTCCATAGCTACCGTTCTCACAGTGAAAAAACCCTTTCCCAACTCACTTTATGATCAATACCAGTAACTTGTAACATTCCTTGTTTTGAAACTCATCCAGCTTTTATTAAACTGACAATGAACCTGCCATAACAACGTCCACTGGAAGACAGTTCCATAGCTTACCGTTCTCTAGTGCAAACCCTTTCCCAACTCTACTTTATGTATCAACCAGTAACTTGTAACATTCCTTGTTTGTAGAAAATCATCAGCTTTTATATTAACTGACCAATGAACATACCATAACAACGTCCACTGGAAGACAGTTCCATAGCTTTACCGTCTCCACAGGGACCAACCCTTTCCAACTCTACTTATGTATCAATACCAGTAACATTGTAAACCTTGTGTTGTAGAAAACTCATCCAGCTTTTTATTAAACTGACCAAGAACCTGCCATAACAAACGCCACTGGAAGACAGTTCCATAGCTTTACCGTTCTCATAGTGACAAACCCTTTCCCACTCTCACTTTATGTATCAATACCAGTAACTTGTAACATTTCCTGTTGTAGAAACTCATCCAGCTTTTTATTAAATGACCAATGAACCTGCCATAACACATCCACTGGAAGATAGTTCCATAGCTTTACCTTCTCACAGTGATAACCCTTTCCCAACTCTACTTTATGTATAAATCCAGTAACTTGTAACTCCTGTGTGTAGAAACTCACCAGCTTTTTATTAAACTGACAATGAACCTGCCATAACAATGTCCACTGGAAGACAGTTCCATAGCTTAACGTTCTCACAGTGACAAACCCTTTCCCAACTCTACTTATATATCAATACCAGTAACTTGTAACATTCCTTGTTGTAGAAACCATCCAGTTTTTATTAAACTGACAATGAACCTGCCCATAACAACGTCCACTGGAAGACAGTTCCATAGCTTTACGTTCTCACAGTGACAACCCTTTCCCACTCACTTTATGTATCAATACCAGTAACTTGTAACATTCCTTGTTTGTAGAAACTCATCCAGCTTTTTATTAAACTGACAAATGAACCTGCCATAACAAGTCCACTGGAAGACAGTTCCATAGCTTACCGTTCTCACAGTGACAAACCCTTTCCAACTCTACTTTATGTACAATACCAGTAACTTGTAACATTCCTTGTTTGTAGAAACTCATCCAGCTTTTTATTAAAATGCAATGAACCTGCCATAACAATGTCCACTGGAAGACAGTTCCATAGCTTTACCGTTCTCCAGTGACAAACCCTTTCCCCAACTCTACTTTATGTATCAATACCAGTAACTTGTAACATTCCTTGTTTGTAGAAACTCATCCAGCTTTTTATTAAAATGACCAATGAACCTGCCATAACAACGTCCACTGGAAGACAGTTCCATAGCTTTACCGTTTTCACGTGACAAACCCTTTCCCAACTCTACTTTATGTATCAATACCAGTAATTGTGACATTCCTTGTTTGTAGAAAACTCATCCAGTTTTTATTAAACTGACCATGAACCTGCCATAACAACGTCCACTGGAAGACAGTCCCATAGCTTTACCGTTCTCACAGTGACAAAACCTTTCCCAACTCTACTTTATGTATCAATACCTAGTAACTTGTAACATTCCTTGTTTGTAGAAACTCATCCAGCTTTTTATTAAACTGACAATGAACCTGCCATAACAACGTCCACTGAAGACAGTTCCATAGCTTTACCGTTTTCACAGTGACAAACCCTTTCCAACCCTACTTTATGTATCATACCAGTAAATTGTAACATTCCTTGTTTGTAGAAACTAATCCAGCTTTTATTAAACTGACCAATGAAACTGCCATAAACAACGTCCATGGAAGACAGTTCCATGCTTTACCGTTTCTCATAGTGACAAACCCTTTCCAACTCTACTTTATGTATCAATACCAGTAACTTGTAAACATTCCTTGTTTGTAGAAACTCATCCAGCTTTTTATTAAACTGACCAAGAACCTGCCATAACAACGTCCTGGAAGACAGTCCCATAGCTTTACCGTTCTCACAGTGACAAACCCTTTCCCAACTCTACTTTATGTATCAATACCAGTAACTGTGTAACATTCCTGTTGTAGAAACTCATCCAGCTTTTTATTAAATGACCAATGAACCTGCCATAACAACGTCCACTGGAAGACAGTTCCATAGCTTTACCGTTCTCACAGTGACAAACCCTTTCCCAACTCTACTTTATGATCAATACCAGTAACTTGTAACATTCCTGTTTGCAGAAACTCATCCAGCTTTTTATTAAACTGACCAATGAACCTGCCTAACAACGTCACTGGAAGACAGTTCCATAGCTTTACCGTTTCACAGTGACAAAACCCTTTCCCAACTCTACTTTATGTATCAATACCAGTAACTTGTAACATTCCTGTTTGTAGAAACTCATCCAGCTTTTTAAAACTGACCAATGAACCTGCCATAACAACGTCCACTGGAAGACAGTTCCATAGCTTTTACACGTTCTCACAGTGACAAACTTTCCAACTCTACTTTATGTATCAATACCAGTAACTTGTAACATTCTTGTTTGTAGAAAACTCATCCAGCTTTTATTAAACTGACCAATGAACCTGCCATAACAATGTCCACTGGAAGACAGTTCCATAGTTTACCGTTCCACAGTGACAAACCCTTTCCCAACTCTACTTTATGTATCAAACCAGTAACTTGTAACATTCCTTGTTTGCAGAAACTCATCCAGCTTTTTACTAAACTGACCAATGAACCTGCATAACAACGTCCACTGGAAGACAGTTCCATAGCCTTAACCGTTCTCACAGTGACAAACCCTTTCCCAACTCTACTTTATGTATCAATACCAGTAACTTGTAACATCCTTGTTTGTAGAAACTCATCCAGCTTTTTATTAAACTGACCAATGAACCTGCCATAACAACGTCCACTGGAAGACAGTTCCATAGCTTTACCGTTCTCACGTGACAAACCCTTTCCCCACTTACTTTATGTATCAATACCAGTAACTTGTACATTCCTTGGTTGTAGAAACTCATCAGCTTTTTATTAAACTGACCAATGAACCTGCCCTAACAACGTCACTGGAAGACAGTTCCATGCTTACCGTTCTCACAGTGACAAACCCTTTCCCAACCTTACAAGGGATAGACAATTAAACAAATAAATAAGAAGGGATAGACAATTAAGCAAATAAATAAGAAGGGATAGACAACTAAACATATAATGGAACAAAATGGGCAACTTGCCACAGGAATCCAGTGGAGAATTCGGCCCCTCTCTGGACACTCTCGGCGTCTGAAGTGAACTTTTGTCAATGAATTCTCCTACCTAAAGCCCAAAAAGTGTTCGCCCCAATGAGCAGCTGTGACTCGATCGATCCTGATAGGTGGGTTTAAGCTCCCAGCAATATTAAGCTCTGAGCCAGACGACCTTTATGAAAAAACAACAATCGGTGACGTGGGAAACAATGTAGAAGAAAGAGACAAGACCCATGTAAATGGATAGGAATGTATAGAACTGGGGGAGATTCACATAGAGTACAATCCAAACACAGGACTTTTTTTGTTAATGTCCTCCTCTCTCCAGCAGTTTACGATAAACGTTAAATGTAATGTATAATATAACAGGTGAATGGTTTGATAATGGTATAAGAGATATTATACCCCAAGTCATTGAAGAGTTTCATGATTGTATTAATGCACCAATGAGACCAAATTATCCAAGTCATGGAATGCCCATATGAATTTGGATATCCTTATAATAAATATGTTGTTGCTTGTTTTTGCTGTTTGGTGACATTTGTTGCGAATCAGCGCCCTCTGGGGAACAGCAGTGGTTCTGCAGTGTTTAGTTTATTCTGCTGCGTTGGTTTTGCTCTTTAATTTATTTGTTGTCTTTGTTCTAAAGGAGTTTTTTTTAGCAGTGGTTACATGATCTGTGACATAGCTATGTGACTATTATAAGCATATAATCCATCATAACTATAATAAACATATAACCATCTGTTGTTTTGGACTAAAGAATTATTATAGTGTGGCCCCCAAAAAATGTCAAGTGAAAAACTTATACCCCATTTAATTTTAAACACTGAATTATCATCCCAATCACTGGGCACAATTAACATGTTGTCTATAAATTCTATAGGCTGCCATGGACTGAACAAAATATTGATAAAGAAACACTAGTTACCTCTAGACTGTAAGCTGTTATAGGTATGACTTTGTATAATATGTATTACCCTGTATGGAATCTATGATAATGTTATTGTAAAGCGCCACGCAAGATGTTGGCTCTATATAAATCCAAAATAATAATGATAGTTACCCTTTAAGATAGGACAACATCAAGGAGATTCAATAAATGTTCTTATCGTTAAAAATGGTGCAAATTTTGCCCCAACCAATCAGATCTTATTTAACATTTGAAAGCTAACATCTGATTGGTTGGGGCAAAATTAGCACCATTTTTAACGATAAGAACTGTTATTGAATCTCCATGAATGTTTGTTCTACTTGCAAGATACCTAATTGCTTATCCCTGTTACACACCAGCTATTTACCGACAGAACAAGTAGGAGCTTAGAAAGTCCATAAGGGCCAGTAAATGAACCAGATGTTACATAGTAATACTACTTCTTCAACCTCTAATGATCTTTACTTATGGACCTTGTTCTACATTAATAATAACAATAATAATAACAATAATAACAATTATAATAATAATAATAATAATAATAATAATAATGACAATAATATAGCTTTATATGAATCACATTACATTATAATGAGAATAGAGTATATCATGCTACCAAGCTCATTATAATGAATAGGATGTGTATTACATGTAAACACTGACGGGTTGGACGGAGCGGCGTTAACCTTTGCCCTCTGTTTTCTACAGTGTTGCTTACTCTAAATGTTTGTGTCTGCCAGTCGGACAAAGTACACAGTGCGCAGAGTTATGGGTAGAATCATTACTATATGTGCCGGATAAAAACACACAGTGCTTGGGGGTATGAAACGTTAGAGTTCACATTTCACAGAATTTTACAGCATTTCAAATGATTTTACAGAATTTAATTTCATATGATATTTGTGTTTCTTTTTTTGCTGTCAGTTCAATCTGCAGAAACATTGTCCCTGATAGGTTGGCATTTGATACCCCACGTCACTGGGGCCCCAGACAGATGCAGCTGGTGCAACAATGTATCACCTTCCTGTGTGCTGGGTTTATCTGAGAGTCTTTGGAACGTAGAGACCTTTCCCTTTCAGGCTGTTTAGGTCTCTGTATAAACTGCCCCCCAATACGATGATTACATCCAGATATTCAGGGGAAAAGGTCCACAGTGCAAAATGCATTGATCTTAATATTCATAATGAACTGACATGTCTGCCTAGAAATGATTTAAAATACTGATGGTTCTCTTTAAACTGGATTTTTACATTTACATACTGACCAGCAGAAATTCATGGGAAATGGTGACAGTGTATTGCAACGATCACCCCTACGGGGCACAGGGGCTGGGGTGCCCCACGCAATCAGCTGTTTTAAAAAGCAGCACTGGGCCTACCACTTAAAGGAGAAAAGGGTTTTTGGGGTGTGGTGGTGCCCAGAAGAGAATCCTGCAGAGAAGCCAATGTTAAGCTATGGAGAACCAAACTTTAATGTGTAGAATCCATATAGCCCCTGGCCTAAATAAAAAGGCTCCAAACGCACAATACGGGTATCACACGATTGGTCCGATAAAAACTTTCTGCTTTGTCCATTGAGAAAAAGTATCACCACTAGTTGGATGATCTGCCATACATGGTCGTATGACACCAGGATATACTGGTGTATGGGACCCTTAGGTGTATTTTAGGAGGAAAACTCTGCCCTAAAGAGCTTACGCTCTAAATTTGTCAAGGTTTATGGGCTCATTCTGTTTCTGGCTGTCTCGTGGTGGCTGAGCAGTTTATTATGAAGGCTTCACGGTTGTGTTTGTGGGACGTGAGATGCTGAAAGAGGATTTCCAGCAGAGACATGATGTCAGACCGAGTCCTGGCACCTCTATTGACTGGAACAGCTCATGCATGAGAGGAGAATAGGGTCTAATTATGTCAAGCACAGCCTGGATCATTGGGCCTCTCCGACTAACAAAGTTATCTTCCCCTTGATCTGCTTATCCACAGAGAGACGCACACTTCCCTGTTCTCCGCCATTGTTCTATAAAAGTGCACAATACGACAAAGTCACACTTTCCATACGGTAATAACCTTTTTACCTTGCGTTTGTTCTACGTGGACACATTTTTAACGCCCACCTCCTCGCTGCTGTCTATACGCTACCAAATTGACTTGCTGGGCAGTTTTTCCCTCATAGTTTAACCATCTGACAACTTAGATTAGGGCTGAATACAAAAGTTGCAAATCTGCAACAATCTGGGCACAGATCTCCTATAGAATATTACCCAGGTGTAACAATCTGGGCACAGCTCTCCTATAGAAGTGATATTACCCAGGTGTAACAATCTGGGCACAGCTCTCCTATACGAATATTTACCCAGGTGTAACAATCTGGTCACAGCTCTCCTATAGAAGTGATATTACCCAGGTGTAACAATCTGGTCACAGCTCTCCTATAGAAGTGATATTACCACAGGTGTAACAATCTGGTCACAGCTCTCCTATAGAAGTGATATTACCAGGTGTAACAATCTGGGCACGGCTCTCCTACAGAAGTGATATTACCCAGGTGTACAATCTGGTCACAGATCTCCTATAGAAGTGATTTACCCAGGTGATGACAATCTGGTCACGTCTCCTATAGAAGTGATATTACCCAGGTGTAACAATCTGGGCACGGCTCTCTACAGAAGTGATTATTACCCAGGCGTAACAATCTGGCACAGCTCTCCTATAGAAGTGATATACCCAGGTGTAACATCTGGGCATGGCTCTCCTATATAGAAGTGATATTACCCAGGTGTAACAATCTGGGCACGGCTCACCTATAGAATGATATTACCCATGGTGTAACATCTGGACACAGATCTCCTACAGAAGTGATATTACCCAGGTGTAACAATCTGGTCACAGCTCTCCATAGAAGTGATATTACCCAGGTGTAACAATCTGGGCACGGCTCTCCTATAGAGGTGATATTACCCAGGTGTAACATCTGGTCACAGCTCTACTATAGAAGTGATATACCCAGGTGTAACAATCTGGGCACAGCTCTCCTATAGAAGTGATATTACCCGGTGTAACAATCTGGCACAGCTCTCCTATAGAAGTGATATTACCCAGGTGTAACAATCTGGTCACAGCTCTACTATAGAAGTGAATTACCCAGGTGTAACAATCTGGGGCACAGCTCTCCTATAGAAGTGATATTACCCAGGTGTAACAATCTGGTCACAGCTCTACTATAGAAGTGATATTACCCAGGTGAACAATCTGGTCACAGCTCTACTATAGAAGTGATATTACCCAGGTGTACAAATCGTCACAGCTCTACTTAGAAGTGATATTACCCAGGTGTAACAACTGGGCAAGCTCTCCTATAGAAGTGATATTACCCAGGTGTAACATCTGGACACGGCTCTCCTATAGAAGTGATATTACCCAGGTGTAACAATCTGGGCACAGCTCTCCCATAGAATTTACCCAGGTGTAACAATCTGGGCACGGCTCTCCTATAGAAGTGATATACCCGGTGTAACAATCTGGGCCAGCTCTCCTATTGAAGTGATATTACCCAGGTGTACAACAATCTGGTCACAGCTCTCCTATAGAAGTGATATTACCCAGTGTGTAACAATCTGGGCACAGCTCTACTATAGAAGTGATATTACCCAGTGTAACAATCTGGGCACAGCTCTCCTATAGAAGTGATATTACCCAGGTGTAACAATCTGGTCACAGCTCTCCTATAGAAGTGATATTACCCAGGTGTAACAATCTGGGCACGGCTCTCCTACAGAAGTGATATTACCCAGGTGTACAATCTGGGCACGGCTCTCCTATAGAAGTGATATTACCCAGGTGTAACAATCTGGGCACAGCTCTCCCATAGAATATATTACCCAGGTGTAACAATCTGGGCACGGCTCTCCCATAGAATATTCCCAGGTGTAACAATCTGGGCACGGCTCACCTATAGAAGTGATATTACCCAGGTGTAACAATCTGGGCACAGCTCTCCTATAAAGTGATATTACCCAGGTGTAACAATCTGGGCACAGATCTCCTACAGAAGTGATATTACCCAGGTGTAACAATCTGGGCACAGATCTTCTATAGAATATTACCCAGGTGGTAACAATCTGGGCCAGCTCTCCTATAGAAGTGGTATTACTCAGGTGTAATAATCTGGGCCACGCTCTCCTACAGAAGTGATATTACCCAGGTGTAAAATCTGGCACAGATCTTCTATAAATATTACCCAGGTGTAACAATCTGGGCACAGCTCTCCTATAGAAGTGGTATTACTCAGGTGTAATAATCTGGGCACAGATCTCCTATAGAAGTAATTACCCAGGTGTAACAATCTGGACACAGATCTCCTATAGAAGTGATATTACCCAGGTGTAACAATCTGGCACAGCTCTCCTACAGAAGTGATATTACCCGGTGTGAACAATCTGGGCACAGCTCTCCTACAGAAGTGATATTACACAGGGTATACAATCTGTGCCCAGCTCTACTATAGAAGTGATATTACCCAGGTGTTACAATCTGGGCACGCTCCCTATAGAAGTGATATTACCCAGGTGTAACAATCTGGGCACAGCTCTACTATAGAAGTGATATTACCCAGGTGTAACAATCTGGTCACAGCTCTCCTATAGAAGTGATATTACCCAGGTGTAACAATCTGGGCACAGCTCTCCTATATAGAAGTGATATTACCCAGGTGTAACAATCTGGTCACAGCTCTCCTATAGAAGTGATATTACCCAGGTGTAACAATCTGGGCACAGCTCTACTATAGAAGTGATATTACCCAGGTGTAACAATCTGGGCACAGCTCTACTATAGAAGTGATATTACCACAGGTGTACAATCTGGGCACGGCTCTACTATAGAAGTGTATTATTACCAGGTGTTAACAATCTGGCACGGCTCTCCTAGAGAAGTGATATTACCCAGGTGTAACAATCTGGGCACAGCTCTCCTATAGAAGTGATTACCCAGGTGTAACAATCTGGGCACAGCTCTCCTATAGAAGTGATATTACCCAGGTGTAACAGTCTGGGCACGGCTCTCCTACAGAAGTGATATTACCCAGGTGTAACAATCTGGGCACAGCTCTCCTATAGAAGTGATATTACCCAGGTGTAACAATCTGGTCACAGCTCTCCTATAGAAGTGATATTACCCAGGTGTAACAGTCTGGGCACGGCTCTCCTACAGAAGTGATATTACCCAGGTGTAACAATCTAGGCACAGCTCTCCTATAGAAGTGATATTACCTAGGTGTAGAGATGTTCGAAACTGTTGAGTTTCGTTCCGTTTTCGAAATTCGCGGAAATTTAAAAATTTCGATTTCGAAATCGTCTACTTCGTTTTTCGATAAAAATCAAAAATTCAAAATTCAACCAGAAGAACCAGGAAGCATAAAGAAGGTTAACAAACAATCAGGTAGCATTTCAGGTTAGTATTACCCCTCTGATCCCTAACTATTGCAGGTTTTGGTGCTCTGATTTAATGGGTGTATCCCAACTGTAAATTATAAGGATATAGAAGGCACTGAGGAGTTTTGTGTCTATAGAAAGGTACAAGGATGCATACTTAGTTATACAGGAAACTCTTGAGTACCACTCATGTATTATAAGGGATAATGTATCCCCTACTGTAAATTATAAGGATATTAGAAGTCACTGAGGAGTTCTGTGTCCATATAAGGTACAAGTACACAGGGTGAGTTATACAGGTCAGGGAACTCTGGGTACCACACATGTATTTTAGGGATTATGTATCCCTACTGTAAATATAAGGATATTAGAAGTCACCAAGAGAAGATAGCCAGAGTCGGTATATCGGGGGGTATAATCGGCTTGATACTTCGTAGTTTATAAGGAAATTGTGTACATTTGTACCTCATTGGGGGTGTTTTTTTTTTATTTAATATAATTCAGATTATCTGGATAAATAATTTATAATAATTTTCCATAGCAGATTAAAGTGTACGCTGCAGGCTACACTGTTAATAAATGCTCCCTGTTTACTCACCTTATCCTTACGTGGACCATCTCCAGACTGATATTCCTAGCTAATAGATGAAAATTTCATTTCACCAGGCTAGCTTTACAATATATCTGTCACCAGATGGGGGCGCTGAGAAATTCCCAAAGAATGGATATACCTGGTTATAGCGTTAATCGATGCAGCATCATACTGGTTCAAGAAAACTAAATTAAAAAGTAGGAAAAAAGGATGAACACTAGAGGGCACTACTGCCACGCTTTATTTCATATTGGGACTCTTTATGTTCCATTGCTTTAACAAGGTATAGACAATTTACCCAGACGCAAACCAGTGCTTCTTCCTATCCCAATCCCTTGAGATGTTTACTGCATCAGGTTGGACACTGACTGTATTACATAGGCTGTGCTGTTTGGAAATAGGTGCAGCACCGCAAAATAAAATCCACATTAACCCATAATACTCAAGTAGCGGGGGGTTTTATTTACACTTATTTTTTGCTATTTGCAGCCATTATAGCATCGCCCCCTCAATGTACGGACACTTGATTAACCAGTAGCGCCACTAGAGGGGGCAGCACTGGGAATATTTATAGGCAGTGGTTTGCCAGATGGTTGAATTGTAGGCAGGTGGGGTATTGTATTGGCAAAATCATTATTGGCAGCAGTTAGGGAGATTGAAATTCTTGGAAATATTAATATATATATCATTTATATATATCATTATGAATATTGTACCATCGTATCACGGGCAGTGCAGACGGACCTCTGACAGTCACCTAACCCAATAATAATAATACACACAGACATT
The DNA here is from genome assembly GCA_019447015.1 of Hymenochirus boettgeri. Lineage (NCBI taxonomy): Eukaryota > Metazoa > Chordata > Amphibia > Anura > Pipidae > Hymenochirus > Hymenochirus boettgeri. The sequence continues at coordinate 14,102,290 of CM033470.1, forward strand.
ATTTATTTCATTATATATTATACAATATACATACATGGGCAGTGGAGGACGGACCTCTGACAGACACCTAACCCAATAATATAAACCACAGACACTATATTATATATTATATATTATACAATATACATTACATGGGCAGTGGAGGACGGACCTCTGACAGTCACCTAACTCAATAATAATAAACACACAGACACTATATATACATTATTATATTATACATATACATTACATGGGCAGTGGAGGACGGACTCTGACAGTTCACCTAACCCAATATAATAATACACACAGACACTATATATACATTATATATTATACAATATACATTAATGGGCATGGAGGACGGACCTCTGACAGTCACCTAACCCAATAATAATAATACACACAGACACTATATATACATTATATATTATACAATATACATTACATGGGCCATGGAGGACGGACCTCTGACAGTCACCTAACCCAATAATAATAATACACACGGACCACTATATTATACATTATATATTATACAATATACATTACATGGGCAGTGGAGGACGGACCTCTGACAGTCACCTAACCCAATAAATAATATACACACAGACCCTATATTATACATTATATATTATAACTATACATTACATGGGTAGTGGAGGACGGACCTCTGACAGTCACCTAACTCAATAATAATAATACACACAGACACTATATTATACATTATATATTATACAATATACATTACAGGGCAGTGGGGACGGACCTCTGACAGTCACCTAACCCAATAATAATAATACACACAGACCACTATATTATACATTATATATTATACAATATACATTACATGGTAGTGGAGGACGGACCTCTGACAGTCACCTAACCCAATAATAATAATACACACAGACACTATATTATACATTATATATTATACAATATACATTACATGGGTAGTGGAGGACGGACCTCTGACAGTCACCTAACCCAATAATAATAATACACCACAGACCCTATATTATACATAATATTATACAATTACATTACATGGTAGTGGAGACGGACCTCTGACAGTCACCTAACCCAATAATAATAATACACACAGACATTATATTATTCATTATATATTATCAATATACATTACATGGCAGTGGAGGACGGACCTCTGACAGTCCCTAACTCAATAATAATAATACACACAGACACTATATTATACATTATATTTAACAATATACAATTACATGGGCAGTGAGGACGGACCTCTGACAGTCACCTAACCCAATAATAATAAACACACAGACACTATATTATACATTATATATTTACAATATACATTACATGGGGATGGAGGACGGACCTCTGACTCACCTAACCCTAATAATAATACACACAGACTTATATTATTCATTATATATTATACAATACATTACATGGGCAAGTGGAGGACGGACCTCACAGTTCACTAACCCAATAATAATAATACACACAGACACTATATTATACATTATATATTAACAATATACATTACATGGGCAGTGCAGGACGGACCTCTGACAGTTCACCTAACCCAATAATAATAATACACACAGACACTATATTATACATTATATATTATCAATATACTTACATGGCAGTGTAGGATGGACCTCTGACAGTCAACTACTCAACCCAATAATAATAAACACACAGACACTATTATACATTATATATTATACAATATACATTACTGGGCAGTGAGGATGGACCTCTGACAGTCACCTAACCCAATAATAATAATACACACAGACACTATATTATACATTATATATTATACAATATACATTACATGGGCAGTGGAGGACGGACCTCTGACAGTTCACCTAACCCAATAATAATAAACACACAGACACTTATTATACATTATATATTATACAATAACATTACATGGGCAGTGGAGGACGGACCTCTGACAGTCACATAACCCAATAATAATAAACACACAGACACTATATTATACATTATATATTATACAATATACATTACATGGGCAGTGGAGGATGGACCTCTGACAGTCACCTAACCCAATAATAATAATACACACAGACACTATATTATACATTATATATTATACAATATACATTACATGGGCAGTGGAGGACGGACCTCTGCACAGTTCACCAACCCAATAATAATAATACACACAGACCCTTTATTATACATTATATATTATAACATATACATTACATGGGCAGTGGAGGACGGACCTCTGACACTCACCTAACTCAATAATAATAATACACACAGACACTATATATACATTTATATTATACAATATACATTACATGGGCAGTGGAGGACGGACCTCTGACAGTCACCTAACCCCATAATAATAATACACACAGACACTATATTATACATTATATATTATACAGATATACATTACATGGGCAGTGGAGGACGGACCTCTGACAGTCACCTAACCCAATAATAATACACACAGACACTATATATACATATATATATACAATTACATTACATGGGCAGTGGAGGACGGACCTCTGAGTCACCTAACTCAATAATAATAATACACACAGACACTATATTATACATTATATATTATAAATATACATTACATGGGCAGTGGAGGACGGACCTCTGACAGTCACCTAACCCAATAATAAAATACACACAGACACTATATTAACATTATTATTATACAATAACATTACATGGGCAGTGGAGGACGGCCCTACAGTCACCTAACCCAATAATAATAATACACACGACACTATATTATACATTATATATTATACAATATACGTTACATGGGCAGTGGAGGACGGACCCCTGACAGTCACCCTAACCCAATAATAATAATACACACGACACTATTATACATTATATATTATACAATATACATTACATGGGCAGTGGAGGATGGACCTCTGACAGTCACCCCCAATAATAATAATACACACAGACACTATATTATACATTATATATATACATTTATACATTACATGGGCAGTGGAGGACGGACCTCTGACAATCACCTAACCCAATAATAATAATACACCAGACACTATATTATACATATAATTAATACATATACATTACATGGGCAGTGGAGGACGGACCGTCTGACAGTCACCTAACCCAATAAATATATAATACACACAGACACTATATTTATCATTATATATATACAATATACATTACATGGGCAGTGGAGGACAGACCTCTGACAGTCACCTAACGCAATAATAATAATACACACAGACACTATATATACATTATATTTAACAATATACATTACATGGGCAGTGGAGGACGGACCTCTGACAGTCCCTAACCCAATAATAATAATACACACAGACACTATTTATACATTATATATTATACAATATACATTACTGGGCCAGTGGAGGACGGACCTCTGACAGTTCACCTAACCCAATAATAATAAACACACAGCAGACACTATATTATACTATATATTATACATATACATTACAATGGGCAGTGGAGGACGGACCTCTGACAGTCACCTACCCAAGAATATAATCACACAGACACTATATTTACATTATATATTATCAATATACATTACATGGGCAGTGGAGGACGGCCCCTGACAGTTCACCTAACCCAATAATAATAATACACACAGACACTACATTATACATTATATTATACAATATATACATTACATGGGCAGTGGAGGACGGACCTCTGACAGTCCCTAACCAAGAAATAATATACACAGACACTACATTATACATTATATATTATACAATATACATTACATGGGCAGTGGAGGACGGACCTCTGACGTTCACCTAACCCAATAATAATAATACACACAGACACTATATTATACATATATTTATAACTATATACATTACATGGGCAGTGGAGGACGGACCTCTGACAGTCACCTAACCCATAAATAATAAACACACAGACACATATATTATACTTATATATTATACAATATACATTACATGGGCAGTGGAGGACGGACCTCTGACAGTTCACCTAACCCAATAATAATAATACACACGGACACTATATTATACATTATATATTATACAATTAACAATTACATGGCAGTGGAGGACGGACCTCTGACAGTCACCTAACTCAAAATAATAAAACACACAGACACTATATTATACATTATATATTATACAATATACATTATATGGGCAGTGGAGGACGGACCTCTGACAGTTCACCTAACCCAATAATAATAAAAACACAGACACTATATTATAACATTCTATATTATACAATATCATTACATGGGCAGTGGAGGACGACCTCTGACAGTCACCCTAACTCAATAATATAAACACACAGACACTATATTATACATTATATATTATACTATATACATTACATGGGCAGTGGAGGACGGACCTCTGGACAGTTCACCTAACCCAATATAATATACACACAGACACTATATTATACATTATATATTATACAATATACATTACATGAGCAGTGGAGGACGGACCTCTGACAGTCACCTAACCCATAATAATAATACACACAGACACTATATTATACATTATATATTATACAATATACATTACATGGGCAGTGGAGGACGGACCTCTGACAGACACCTAACTCAATAATAATAATACACAGACATTATATTAGATGGTGAAATCAGGCCACAGCAGTTATTAACAAATTGTCAAACATAACTTCTTAAACCTTTACCCGTAACTCAATTAAAGGGTATTCATATCCTGAATTTAATCTGAGCTGTAGATCCTGAGAAATCATCATTTGAAATCAGAGCATTTTCAGGGAAAGACCTGTCACCCTCCAGAAGCAGAAAATTATGGTCCCATCCCTGACCTCTTGCTAGGATCTTTGCCTACCTGCCGCACACTTTCGCTCTTATAGAGTTTTTTTCACTACGTGTGTGGCTCCATTTAAGGCTGATCTAAAGCCATTCATTATTACCACCAGGGGAGCAGCCCCTCAATCACAGAGGGCCAGGAACCAGAGGGACCCCTGTTCTTACTTACCCTGTAACAGATAAATCCTCCACCCACCCAGAAAACCACTGTAGATGAAACAAGGAGGGGCCCCATCAAACTATTTTGTTCCAAACAGGGCCCCGTACATCACAGGCTAACATCAAACGGACATTGCATTGTAGTCATACTGGGCACAAATCAGATTAGAAACGATTAATGAATTATTCTACAAAGAAAAGGTTTCTGGCACCCATGTCACATTCTATGATGATGATGATACAGTAATTGGATTAACCAATTGGATAACCATTTGTCTATGTAGAGCAATGTAAGTTGTAATGAAGTTTACCCTCCTATACTTTCACACACACGCCACTGTTGGTCCATTCATCTGAACTGCTCTGCCCAACACTCTAAACATGATGGACATGTGACTGTTGTTGTTCTCTCTCTCTCTGATTGGATGGGGGTGTAACTATTGGTTTAATTGGCTGAGGCCGTTGGCTCTGGTTGGTTTTGAACCTCATTTAAGGCCTGTCCCATGAGCGATTAGCTCTGAGCGATTTCTGTTTTAAAGAGATTTTTCTGTTTTTAAGAGAATTGACAGCGTTAAAAAACTAAAGCGTTTTTAAAACAAGAAAGCGTTTAAGAAACAACACTATTTCTCTGCTGTGTCTCTGTCTGTGTATTGCTGTTTAGTATGGACAGTTTTGTTGGGCCGCGCAATGTGCATCTGCCGCATGTATGGGATCTTGGAGCAGCCGCCCAGGGACCATGTATGTGTCAGGTGTGAGTGGGTTGCCCATTGGAATCTGAGGTACGAGTCTAAGGGGTAAACTTGCAGCATTGCAGGACTTGGCAAACCTGGGGAAAGCAGGTACTGGCAGGGGCCAGTAAATTGGGGGGAGATGGGGCAGATAAGGTGGAGAAGGAAGATAGATTGGTAAGGGTCACCAGGGGAAGTAGGGGACGGAAGGATAGGGGGGCTTCTTCCCAGCTGGTCGATCCCAACAGATTTGCCATTTTAGGTGAAGATGGGAGGACGATGGCTCGGAAGCGCATGTATGGAGCGGGCCTTTCCCTTGAGCACCCAGGGACGGCCATCTCCAATACAGGGAGGGAGAACTGGGGGCTAGGAAGGATAGACAGGTGGTAGTGTAGGGGATTCTATTATTAGAAGGGTAAGAAGGGTAATCTGTCGCCAGGACCCTGCATGCCGAACAGTGTGTTGTCTCCTGGTGCTAGGGTTCGACATGTGGTGGATCGTGTAGACAGATTATTGGGTGGGGCGGGAGTGACCCGCGGTCTTGGTTCACATTGGTGCCAATGACAAAGTTAGAGGGTGGAGGTGAGGTCCTTAAAAATGATTTCCGAGAATTAGGGGCCAAGTTAAAAGCAAGGACCTCAGGGTAGTGATTTCAGAAATACTACCCGCACCACTGCTACGCTAGGGAGGCAACGGGAGCTCAGGAGTATAATGCGTGGCTAAGGGAGTGGTGTAAGGAGATGGGGTTTTGGGTTTTAGAGAACTGGGCTGACTTTTCTGTTGGCTACAGGCTCTTTAGTAGTGACGGATTGCACCTCAATGGTGAGGGGCAACTGTTTTGGGGGAGAAATGGCTAGGGGGTTGGAGGGATTTTAAACTAGGTATGGGGGGAGGGAAGCGTTTAACTACACAGGGGTAGATAGAGAAGTTAGGGATCTGGGGGCTAGTAACACACGGAGGAGAGAGAGGGGAGGGGGAGCATAGGGAAAAGGAGGCATTTACGACCATGTATGGAAGTATCAATGATAATCTAAAATGTATGTTTACAAATGCAAGGAGTCTGGCTGGAAAAACCGGCGAACTGAAATAATAGCGTTAAAGGAAAGGTATGATGTAATTGGTATAGCAGAATCATGGCTTAATGATTCACACGACTGGACAGTAATATTGAAGGGTACTCCTTATTTACATGACCGAGTTAATAAGAAAGAGGAGGAGTATGTATGTATGTAAACAGGAATTGAAGCCAAATTTAAAAGATGGAATAGATGGGGGAGCAAACGATGCGCAGAAAACATTATGGGTGGAACTGTGTACAGGAAGCAAGAAGGTAGGTAAATTAATTTGTTGAGTGTGTTATACCCGCCAAATGCCGGGGAAGAGGTGGAAATGAATCCCATATGCAGTTGGCGAAGGCTGCTGGTATGGGGCATGTTCTGGTTATGGGGGATTTTAACTACCCTGAAATAGATTGGAGTAATGGAACTGCCAGCCCTCAAAAGGTATAAAGTTCTAAATTTCCTATATGACATTTTCTTTCACAGATGGTAGAAGTTCCAACTAGAAAGAATGCGTTGTTGGATCTGGTATATCTAAACCCAGAGCTCATTTTGGAGATGAGGTACTGGGAACTTAGGGATAGTGACCATGATATATAGTGTCATTTAATATAGGTTGCAGAAAACTAAAGTGCAACTGGCTTAACAAAACTTTTAACTTAGAGAAAGCTAATTTTATGCTTTTAAAGGAATCGCTCCTGCTCATAGACTGGGGGAACTGTTTCTAGGTAAATCTGAGCAATGTGGACCACTTTTAAAGGATATTAAACTATAATTTCCAATCGGTACCTTTAGGAAACAAGTGTAAAAAATTAGGTCCACTCCTGCAGGCTTAATGCTCAGGTAAAAGGGAAATGGAAAAAAAGAAAAGGGCTTTTAAAATTTTGAAAGCAGAAGGCACAGAACAGCTTACAGGGACTTCAAAAGTTTGTAATAAGAGTGCAAGAAACAATTAAACTAGCTAAAATAGAAAATGAAACACGGATGCCGAACAAAGCAAGTCCAACCCAAGATGTTTTTTAAGTATATAAAATGGTAAAAAAATGAGGACTGAGAATGTGGGACCATTAAATAATGGAGCTGAGGTGGTTGTAGAGGATGCCGAAAAGGCTAATCTGCTAAACCGTTTTTTTACAATCGGTTTTTACTGTTGAGAATCCTTACAGTAGGGATTGAACAATGTGCAGGGAGGAAATGAAGAGTCTTCACATTGGATAACAGAGGATAGGTACGGATCAATTAGACAAAGTTAATATCAATAAAGCGCCAGGACCAGATGGATTGCATCTAGGATTTTAAAAGAGCTTAGTTCAGTTCTAGCAAGACCACTGTGTCTCATCTTTTCAGATTCGCTTTTGTCTGGGGATGTGTTCCGCTGGATGGAAAAAAGCCAATGTAATACCAATATTCAAAAAAGGTGTCGTTCACAGCCTGGTAACTATAGAACTGTAAGCCTAACATCAGTGGTAGGAAGGTGATGGAAACTTGTTAAGGGATCAATCCTTACTTTGTCTCCAGAGATTATCTTATTAGTAGTAGTCAGCATGGATTTATGAGAATAGATCATGCCAGACAAATTTAATTGGTTTTTATGAAGAATGAGTAAGAGTTAGATTCAGGCATAGTGTGGATGTGGTATATTTGGTTTTGCAAAAGCCTTTGATACTGTGCCACATAGCGACTAATGTATAAACTGAGGACTGTTCTATCCATGAACATTTGTTCATGGATAGAGAACTGGTTTATTGGACCGCAAACAGAGAGTGTGTTAATGGAGCTCCATCTAGGTGGGCTAAAGTTTCTAAGCGGAGTTCCTCAGGGTTTCTGTACTGGGGCCGCTTCTGTTTAATCTGTTTTAAAATGACTTAGAAGGGGCATTGAAGCAGGTCTCTGTGTTTGCTGATGACACTAAATTATGCAGAGCTTGGAAACTTCAATGAGGTGCAAGTGCTGCAAGCAACCTAGATAGATTATCAAAATGGGGCAGCAGAAGGCAGATGATTTCAATGTGATAAATGTAAGGTGATGCATTTGGATTAATAATCCCTGTGCCACCTACACCATAAATAACTCTGTGTTAAGTGCATCGAAATGGAAAAAGATTTGGGGTTCTGGTAGAATAACAGACTTAGCTGTAGCAAACAATGCCAGGTAGCAACAGCTAGAGCTAGCAAGATATTGTCTTGTATAAAGAGGGGAGAATCAAGAGAGAAAAATATTATTCTCCCTCTTTACAAGCACTGGTAAGGCCACATTTGGAATATGCGGTGCAGTTTTGGAATCCCATATACAAAAGGGACATCTTGGAAATTTGAGGCTTTCAAGAAGGGCAACAAATTAATAAGGGGAATGGGGGGGCTTGAATATGCAGGCAGATTAGACAAGTTAGGCTGATTTACATTGGAGAAGGCGGCGGTTGCGTGGGGACATGATAACCTTAACAAATATATTAATGGCCCATACAGTGAAACCCTCTGGTGCATTGTTCACTATAGGTCCATATCAGAGGACTCGTGGACATCCTTTAAGGTTGGAAGAAAAGAAGTTTCATCTTCAAGTTAGGAGAGGTTCTTTACAGTGAGAACGTTGAAACTGTGGAACTGTCTTCCAGAAGAGGTTGTAATGGGCAAGTTCATTGAATAACTTAAAAAGGCCTGATAGTTTCAAAACTAAAAAATATTGAGGAATTACTGGTATTAATGTCATAATAGGATCTGGTTGATCCAGGGATACTTTCCGATTGCCGTTTGGAGTCAGGAAGGAATTTTTTCCCCCTTTTTTAGCTGGGTTTTTTGTTCCTCCTCTGGATCAACTGTTAGGGTAGGGTTAAAAAAAAAAAATAAAAAAAAAAAAAAAGTGAATAGGTGGACTTGATGGACGAATGTCTTTATTCAACCTTAATTACTTTTACTATGTTTACTATGTCACATACGGAGTAACATTTGACCACTAATCTTTATTAGGATTGATGCCATGTGCCCTGTAACAATCAATGTACGTTACTCTCCACTGGGTGCATTTATTTCATTGTTAAGGACAATCGTCCTCTTCTTAGTAAAATTAACATTAACTCCTTATATGATATACCTACAGCTATCCGCTATGTGACAACAATTTATTAAAGGGCATAGCTAAGCATATTATAACTGATGACATAGCTACACACCTGATTATAACTGATGACATAGCTAACACTGTTATAACTGATGCATAGCAATAAACACTGATTATTGACTGATGACATAGCTAAGCACTAGTTTATAACTGATGACATAGCTAAACACTGATTAGCTGATACAAGCTAACTGTTACTGGACATACTAACACTGATTCAACGATGACATAGCTAAACACTGAATTATAACTGATAACATAAGCTAGCACTGATTATACTGATGACAAGCTCAACACTGATTATAACTGATGACATACCTAAACCTGAATAAACTGAAGACTAGCCAACATGTAACTGATACATAGATAAAAACTAATTCTACTGATATACGGTTAACACTGATTAACTGAGGACATATCAAACACAGATTATAACTGATAAATAGCTAAAAACAGATTATAACTGTGACAAGCTAAACACTGATTATAAGAGATGACATAATATGCTGATTATAACTGATGAATGCAACCGATAAATGTAACATAGCTAAGACACTGTTTATAACTGGTGACAAAGCTATGCACTGATTAGAACCGATGACATAGCTAACAACACAGATTTACTGTACATAGCTAAGCCCGTTTTATAATTGGTGACAAAGCTAAGCACTAATTTTACCCGATGAAATAGCTAAACACTGATTATACTGATGACATAACTAAGCACTGATATATGGGTGCACATAGCAAACACTGATTAAATGGATGACATAGTTAAACTGATTATAACGGTGACCTAGCTAAGCACTGATTATAACTGAAGACATGCTAAACACTGATTATAACCGAGACCATAGCTAAGCACTGATTATAACTGATGACATAGCTAAACGTGATTATAACTGATGACATAGCTAGCACTAGTTATAACTGATGACATAGCTAAGCATTGATTATAACTGATGACGTACTTAGCACTGATAATATCTGATATATACTAAACACTAATTATAACTGAGAATAGCCAACAACCTGATTATAACTGATGACAAAATTAAACAACAATTATAACTAATGACATAGCTAAGCACTAGTTTAAATGATGACATAGCCAGCACTGATTATAACTGATGACTAGCAAACACTAATTAATAAACTAATGACATAGCTAAGCACTAGTTATAACTGATGGCATAGCTAAACACTGTATTATAACTGACGACATAGCTAAACACTGATATAAACTGATGTCATTGCTAACACTGATTATAATTGAGGACTAGCTAAATGCTTGTGAAGGTTCTCATTCATCCAGTCATGGTATACTGTAATATTCAATCCATCCAGGTCAGGGTATATCTGTAATATTCATTCTCCAGTTCAACGGTAATATCTGTAATATGCTTCATCCAGGTCACGGATATACTGTAATATTCTCATCCAGGTCACGGTATATCTGTATATTCATCCATCCACGTCATGGTATAATCTGTAATATTCATTCATCCAGGTCACGGTATCTCGGAAATATTCAATTCATCCAGGTCATTGTATATCTGTAATATTCATATCCGTCCATGGTATATCTGTAATATTCATCCTCATCCAGTCACGGTATGATCTGTAATATTCTTCATCCAGTCAGTGTATATGCTGTTTGTATCAGTTAGATCAACTGGACTTTAGTTTAGTCCAATTGGACTGGACTTTAATTTATTTCTTGGACACGTTTAGTCTTGACGTTTCGCTAAGTCATCCGACTGGATCTCTCGATTCAGAAGACTTGGTCAAAGAACGTTGGCAATTATGTACCCTGGAAAGTCTAACTAGCATATCACACACACGCCCAGTGTAGGGACCTTCTTGATGCAAGGTGTGGATGCATTGCAAAAAACATATATGTGCTATGATCTCCAGTTTCACCCACTGTGGCCACCTTTAACATGGAGAGTGGAATAACAGGAGTTTTAACCTTTAAGAGCATAGCACCCAGCCCACTGTTCATCGTTGATTTGTAAGTTAATTTCTCAGCCTGGGAGCATACTTGTATTGAAGACGGAACTGAGGTTTTTGGGAGTTCCTGGGTGGACATGCCCTTTAAACCACACACATAGAAGACTAGGGGCATATTTATAAAGGTTTTTTAACACTCGTTCTCACTGCTGTTGTACAGAATTGGGACTTAATGCAATTTATAAAGAGCCGATGAAAGCCTTTAGACATGCTCAATCCTGAGTGGGTCCCTGAAGGTGTCAGCACTTGTGGGGTCTTTCCCAATACAAATTAGTTCCCAGTAATTATTTACTTATTTCCACGTATACATTTGGGGGGGGGTTTTAATTTCAATTTCTCAGTTGCAGCCTTACTCTGGTATTGGTCAATGTTACGGGGCCATTTTCTTTTAGGCTGTTCGATACTGGACCTGATGTATATAATAGGCCACATTCCACTGCCCATTTTGGCCATGTTACTTAAAAATACAGCAATAATGAATTTATTTACCATTGCATGTCCTTCGTTAAGCGAATGGCGATAATAAGATTGTTTATGAATACGCCCCTAATGCGAAATGGGAGAATATGGCTGTACTGCACCAATAGAACAAAGTAGAGAGCAGTTGAGGCTCTAGATCTGAAGATATTTGGCATCTCCTTCTTTAGTCCTGCACACAGAAGGGAGCCCCATGAAATAATCGTTCCCATCCTTGAATAATATGATGATGTTTGGAAGACATTATTCCAATTTAACAATGGAAATTTTTGACATAGTGGGCTACAACCCATTTCCTAATTCTCTCACTAAAGCTTCTTCTTTCTCATAGCACTTGATTTTGTTAACACCCGGCAACAATTGTTTGGATCCCTTCTTTCCAAGAGTACCAAACTGATAAACATCTGTTTTAGCCCATTGAGCTCTTTGTTCCATCCCGCTAGAGTCAATTATTTAATGGAAACTTCATTGCATCAGTTGAAGTTCCTAAACACTTTTTTCATAACGTGCAGATCATAAGTGAAAGATAACAACTCTGTTTCTCAATCGTAGAATGCTGCAAAATTCCTCTATCTTGGCCCTTCAGAGGGTAGTGTAATTATTTTTGCTTTGGGAAGCCATTTTTGAAATTTTCTTTTCCTTCTTAGGGGAACCGTGGTCCAAATGACTTTGGTAAATTGATAGGAAATTGCTCTCCTGAGATTTTTTGCAATTTTTTGTCATTGTTATTTTGCATATTTTTGAGATATTTAAATTTTTGTGTGTAATATGGCAGCAGCATCAACCAGGTCCCCTGCACTTCTGCTTCTTCTCTGAACCATGTCAGTGATGACAGTCAACTGCCCTGTGTTCTGCCTCCCCCTTGCAGCACCCCCTCCTCCCTCTTGCACCCCACTTATGACCCTCCCCACTCATGGACCCCATCGACCCTGCCCCATTTGCAGAGCCCCCTTGGGCCCAATTGATTGTGGAGTGTGCACTGTTGCAGAGAAGCCTTAGGGAATCCACATTCATGCCTCCCACCCCATTAACTTTTCTACTCCAGTAAATTTCTTTATATCTTGGGCTTGGAGCACATAGAGAGTGGGTTGAATGCTGTTTTTTAAAAGGTAGGAAACTGCCTTTCATTTAACTACTCAACGTTGTTTGGAGACCACGTTCCCTTTAAAGGGCATATCCGCCAAACTATAACTCAGCATGTTTGAGCCTAGTCTACGCCCCCAAAACCAAGGTGATTTTATCTTATCCTTGAATCTGCAACTCCCCTGCTGAGGTATAATTATTTCTTCCTCAGCAGATCCTTTGCCGAAGTCTGTCTTCAGCCTTGCTTTGCAAACAGTTTAAAAGCGTGCAGAGTAAGCCCACTTGTAACCACGCTCCTCCGGATATGGGCATTGGCATTTAAAATGCAATTGGCTTTTGGGGTAAATTTAGGCGCGGGCAAAAAAACGATATCAGTATAGTGTGTTTGACTTGATTAAAAACAGTACAGACATAGTCCCAACCTACTTAGCAATTACCTCCATCCGCCTAACTTTCCATCCAGAGAAAAAACCACACCAATGTTATGTAAGGAGGAAAAATCCTTCCTGACTCCAGTGGCAATCGAAATTTCCCTGGATCAACTCTACTATTTTGTCACAATACCAGTACTTGTAACATTCCTTGTTGTCAAGAACTCATCCAAGCTTTTTATTAAACTGACCATGAACCTGCCATAACACGTCCACGGAACAGTTCCATAGCTTTAAAGTTACGTTCTCCACAGTGACAACACACCTTTCCCAACTCGACTTTATGTATCAATCCGTAACTTGGCAACATTCCTTGGTTTGTAGAAACTCATCCAGCTTTTTTATTTAAACGACCAATGACCTGCCATAAACACGTCCACGGAAGACAGTTCCATAGCTTTACCATTCCACAGGTGACAAACCTTTCCAACTCCTACTTTAATGTTATCATACCAGTAACTTTGTAACATCCCTGTTGTAGAACTCATCCAGCTTTTTATTAAACGACCATTACCTGCCATAACACGTCACCCTGGAAGAGCGTTCCTAGCGTTTATCGTTTTCTCACAGTATAAACCTTTCCTCCAACTCTACTTTAATGTATCAATACCAGTAACTTGTAACATTCCTGTTTGTAGACCTCATCCACATTTTTATACAATGACCAATGAACCTGCATATAACGTCCCTGAAGACATGCCATAGTTTTCCCGTTCTCACAGTGACACACCCTTTCCCAACTCCTTATGGTATCAATACCATAACTGTAACATTCTTGTGGTAGAAACTCATCCAGCTTGTTATTAAACTGACAATGCCTCTCATACACACATCCACTGAAGACAGTTCCCAGACTTTACACCGTTCTCACAGTGACAAACCCTTTTCCCAACTCAGCTTATGTATCATACCAGTAACTGTAACAAGTCCTTGGTTTGTAGAAACTCACCCACAGCTTTTTAATTAAACTCACCAATGAACCTGCCATAACACTGTCCATGGAAGACAGGTTCCATAGTGTTACCGTTCTCAACAGTGTGACAAACCCTTTCCCCAACTCTACTTTTCATGGTCATAACCAGTAACTTGTAACATTCCCGTGTTTGTAAACAATTATCCAGCTTTTTAATTAAATCACACAATGAAACCTGCCATAACACACGTTCACGGGAAGACAGTTTCCCAATAGCTTTGTACCGTTCTCACATTGTGAAACCCTTTCCCAACCTACTTGTAGTGTTCAATACCAGTAACTCTGTTAACTTCCTTGTTTTAGAAACTCACATCCAGCTTTTTTTAATTAAACTACCAATAACCTGCCATAGCAACGTCCACTGGAAGCTATTCCATAGCGTTTAACCGTCTCTCAGTGACAAACCCCTTTCCCAACCTACTACTTTTATGTAATCAACAGTAACTTGTAAACATTCCGTGTTTGCAGAACTTCAATCCAGCTTTAATTTAATCACTGACCTCGAATGAACCTGCCATAACAACGTCCACCGGGACCGTTCCAGAGCTTTAAACGGTCTCACAGTGACAAACCCTTTCCAACTCTACTTTAAATGATCGAATACCATACGTTGTAACACTTCCTTGTTGTAAGAACACCACCCAGTTTTTATTAAACTGCCAATGAACCTCGCCATAACAAACGTCCACTGTAGACAGGTCCATAGCTTTAACCGTTCTCACAGTGACAAACTCTTCCCAACTCTACTTTATATCAATCCCAGCAGACTTGTAACACTTTCCTTGTTTTGTAGAAACGTCATCCAGCCTTTTTAATTTAAACTGAACCAATACCCTTGCCATAACCAACTCCACTGGAAACAGTTTCCATACTTTAAATCCTGTCTTCACGTAAAAACCCGTTCCAACTCTACTGTTATTGATCAATACCAGTAACTTTGGTAACCATTCCTTGTTTTGTAGAAACTCATTCTCACTCTTTGTATTAACACTGACCATGAACCTGCCATAACACGTCCACTGGAAGACAGTTCCATAGCCTTTAACCGTCTCATAACACAACCCTTTCCCACTCATACTTAGTATAATACAGTAACTGTAAATGCCTTGTTTTTAGAACTCAGCCATGCTTTTTATTAAAACTGACCAAATGAACAATAACCATCAACCCGTCCCACTGGAAGACAGTTCATAGCTTTATTCCCGCTCAAGGGCAAACCCTTTCCCAACGTCTAACTTTTGATTAATCAATACCATAAATTGAGACATTCCTTGTTTGTATAAACCCATCCACTTTTTATTACAACTGACCAATGACACCTGCCATAACACCGTCCACTGGAAACAGTTTCCAAAGCTTTACCGTCACATCGTGGACGAAACCCTTCCCCCCCAACTGCTACTTTATGTATCAATCATCAATAATTGTACATTTCTTGTTTGTAGAAACTCTCCATCTTTTTAATGTAAACTGAACTCATGAACCTGCCATAACACATCTCCCTGGAAGATAGTTCCCATAGCTTTTAAACCGTTCTCGACAGTGACTAAACCCTTTCCCAACTCTACTTTATGTATAATCCATCCCGTAAACCTGGTAACATTCCTGGTTGTAGAAACTCTCATTCCAGCTTTTTATTAACTGACAATGAACCTGCCTATAACATGGTCCACTGGAAGAACAGGTCCATAGCTTTTACCCTTTTTCCTCTCACAGTGACAAACCCTTATCTCTTAATCACCAGTAACTTGTAACATTCCTTGTTTGTAGAAACTCCATCCACTAATTTTTATTAAAACTGACCAATTAACCGCATACAACGTCCACTGAAGACATTTCCACTACTTTAACCGGTTCTCACATTGACAAACCCTTCCCAACTCGACTTATGTTCAATACCTAACTGTAACATTCCTTGTTTGTAGAAACTCATCCGCTGTTTTATAAACCTGACAATGAACCTGCCCTAACAATGTCCACTGGGAAACATTTCCATAGCTTTTACCGTTCTCCAGTGACAAAACCCTTTCCCTACCAACTCTACTTTATGTACTCAATTACCCAGTACTTGTACATCCCCTTGTGTGGGGGGTAAGACTCCCCCTTTTTATGTTTAAACTACATGAACCTGCAGAACAGGTCCACGAAGACATTCCATAGCTTTAACCGTTCTCACAGTGACAAACCCTTTCCCCAAACTCGACTTTATGTACAATTACCAGTAACTTGTAACGATTCCTTGTTTGTAGAAACTCCTCCATCTTTTATTAAACTGACCAATGAACCTGCCATAACAACGTCCACTGGAAACAGTTCCATGCTAACTTTACCGTTTTCACAGTGACACCCTTTCCCAAACTTCTACTTATGTATCATAATACCAGTACCTTGTAACATCTCCTGTGTTTGTAGAAACGCATCCAGCTTTTTAGATTAAACGCTGACCACTAACCGTCCATAACACACGTCCACTGGAAGCCAGTTCCCCATAGTCTTTAACCGTTCTCACAGTGGACAAAGCCCTTTCCCAACTCTACTTTATGTATCAATACCCATTACCTTGTAACTTCCTTCTTTTGTTGGTAGAAACTCATCCAGCCTTGTTTATTAAACTGACCAATGAACTGCCATAACAACGTCCCTGAAAGACGTCCATAGCTTTAAAACCGTTTTCTCAGTGACAACACCCTTCTTCCCAACCCTACTTTATGTATCAATAACATAACGTTGTAACATTCCTTGTTTTAGAAACTCATCCAGCTTT
Organism: Hymenochirus boettgeri; assembly: GCA_019447015.1. Taxonomy (NCBI): domain Eukaryota; kingdom Metazoa; phylum Chordata; class Amphibia; order Anura; family Pipidae; genus Hymenochirus; species Hymenochirus boettgeri. Next base: position 14,119,921 of record CM033470.1, read on the forward strand.
TTATTAACTGACATGAACCTGCCATAACAACGTCCACTGGAGACAGTTCCATAGCTTTACCAGTTCTCAAGTGACAAACCCTTTCCCCCAACTCTACTTTATGTATCATACATAACCAGTAACTTGACATTCCTTGGTTTGTAGAAACTCCATCCACAGCTTTTTATTAAACTGACCCAATGACCTTGCCATAACAACGTCCACTGGAAGACAGTCCCATACTTAAACATAACGTTCTCACCGTGACAACAACCTTTCCAGACTCTAACTTATGTATCAATACCAGATAACTTGTACATTCCCTACTGTTTGTAGATACGACACTCATCCAGTCTTTGTATTAAGACCAATGAACCTGCCATGAACAAACGTCCACTGGAAACATTTCCATAGCTTTTAACCCGTTCTCACAGTGACAAACCCTTTCCCAACCTACTTGATTATCAATACCTAAACCTTGTTACACTTGCCTTGTTTGCAGAAAACTCATCCAGCTTTTTAATTAAACTGAACCAATGAACCTGCCATCACAACGTCCACTGGAAACAGTTTCCATAGCTTTACCGTTCTCACAGTCGACAACCCTTTCCCAACTCTACTTATGTATCAATACCAGTAACTTGTAACACGTTAACTCCTTGCGTGTGTGTAGAAACTCATCCAGCTTTTATAAACTGACCATGAACTGCCATAAACAACGTCACTGAAGACATTCCACTAGCTTTATGACCGTTCTCACCGTGACACACCCTTCCCAACTCTACTTTATGTATCCATACCATAACTTGTAAACATTCCTTGTTTGTAGAAATCATCCAGCTTTTTATTAAACTTGACCAATGAACCTCTGCTCATAAACAATGTCCATCGGAAGACAGTTCCATAGCTTTAATAACCGTTCTCACAGTGACAAAACCCGTTCCCAACTGCTACTTTAATGTACATACCATAACTTGTAACATTCCTTTGTTTGCAGAAACTCATCCACGCTTTTTTACAAAAAACCCTGACGCAAGAACCGCCCACTAACAACGTGCCACTGGAAGACATTCCATAGCTGTTAACCGTTCTACAGGAGCAACCCTTTCCCCACTCTACTTATGTAATCAATAACCAGTAACTTTGTACATTTCCTTGTTTTGTAGAACTCATCCGCTTTTTATTAAACTGACCATGAAACCTGCCATAACAACGTCCACTGAGAAGACAGTTCCACGAGCTTTAAACCACGTTCTCCACAGTGACAAACCCTTTCCCACACTCTACTTTGTATCATACCAAGTAACTGTAACAATTCCTGTTTGGTTAGCAACGCATCCACGCTTTTTATTAAACTGGACCAATGAACCCGGCCATAACAACCGTCCCTGGAAGCATGTTCCATAGCTTTACCGTTCTCACAGTGTACAAACCCTTTCCCAACTCTACTACGTTTATTATCAACTACAGTAACTTTAACACCTTGTTTGATAGAACTCATCCAGCTTTTATTTAACTGACCATGACGCACCTGCCATAAACAACGTCCACTGGAAGAGCAGTTCCACCTAGCTTTAACCGTTCTCACAGTGACCAACCCTTTCCCAACTCCTACTTTCTGTATCAATCCCAGTACTTGTAACTTCCGTTGTTTTCGTAGAAACTCCTCCAGCTTTTTATTAACTGACCAATGACCGCCATACAAAACACGTCACTGAAGACCGTTTTCCATAGCTTATACCGTGGTCTCACTAGTGACAACCCTGTTCCCAACTCGTACTTAGTATCAATACCATTGAACTTGTAACTTCTTGTTTGTAGAAACCTCATCCAGCTTTTTTATTAAACTGACCAAGAACCTGCCACTAACACGTCCACTGGAAGACCAGTTCCTGCTTTTATATACCGTTCTCGACAGTGACAACCCTTCTTGCCGAGACTAACTCTTAAGGGAATTCCGCGCCATTCTCTGAAAGCACGATATTGCAAATTCTGTTATTGTGGGGCCTTTCCCAGTCACTAAATTCTGCAAATTCTTGAAAAAAAAGCCAATTACTGTTGCTTATTCCTATTTCTCTCTTTTCTTCTTCCGTTTTCCTTTTCTTTTTCTTTTTTTTCTTCGTTTTAAATGCTCCCGCTTTTTTGGACGTATCCCCCTCCCCACGTTTTGGAGCTAGAGACAATGAAATTCGGTAACGACGTGCGGGGCTAATGAGAAGTGTGCTATCTTCAGCTAAGGAATCCGCAAAGTGTTTACGGCGATATCGGCGAATTCTGGACCTTTTTTTCCCATAGACTATAATGGTAACAATCCTCAACCAAACCCATAGAACGTCATGGGAGGCAAATAGTTCGAAAAGTTCGAGTCAAATCCTACACTAAAATATCAATGGCAACTTAATGTAAATGGCTGGGACCTGGGAAGGGGTCGCTGGGGACATGTTCCATATCCCGAGCCTTTCCAAAAATCTTTTATTTCTGACGCTCGCTAATTTCCATCGTCCCGATTCGGTTTCGTTATTATTTCACAAACGAATAATGTTCGAGGGTGTACCGAACCCGCACTTTTCGATAATTATCGAAAGTCCTTAAGTTCAAATCTGAGAAATCGGTGGTCCGGATGTTCAAAAAGTCCGTCTGTTCGAACTGGGATAGTTGTGGCTTAATTCGGGGTCGATTCCAGTTTCAGTCCACTCTACTTCGAGGGCAAACCTCCTGGCTAAAAATCTAATTATGGGTAATTGATAGGTAAACTCAACCCCTAATCTCAGGACTGTTCATACATGTTACAGTCTTATTCCAGTAAACCCCTGACAACCAGCCTGCAGTTTATCTACAAGAATAAAATGCAACTGTCTGTTGCATGGGTAACTAGAAAGGAGCCAAAATTGTGTTTCGACAAAGCCCTACGACACTGGGAGATATTACAGTTTCCCATCTCTGACTGAGTAAATAACACATTGTGACGTTTCTACCAGCTCATAGAAGTCCCGGCCTTTCTCTACTCCGCGCGTTGTTCTTTTCTTTTTATTGCAGTTTTTTATACTTTAGCAAACCCCCGTGAAATAAAACCGATCTGGATTACACATTCTATGTATTGATTTTTTTTCATTGTATTGGTTTTTTCTTCTCCATAAATGGTCCTAGATCACTGTCTCTTCAACAAAATGCGGGTTCCATTGGCAACTAACTGAAAAAAGATTGTTGTAGATAACCAACTTTGTTTTATTTTAATTGGACTATTGACATTTAATTTGATTAGACTTATTAAACCATGATAATGGTCCTCAATTTGGCTGGCACACGGAGCCAAAGATGCTGTCCTGACATACAAACAAGTGCCAAGATTGGCTGCCACAATTTTAACCACACACTTGGCCTGATCTAAGAGGACACATTTCAACCATCCACGGTGTCCTCTTGGTTGTTTGTAAGGCTTGAACTATTTCATTTACCATTTGATGCCTTAACATGCGGTTGGCTTCTTAATTCCCATTTGCAAAAAACATAACCCCCAACCCACACATCACGGGTACAACCGCCTACTGATTCCGTTTGGCAGCCATACTAAAGGTTAAATAAATTATAAAAAAAAAATGTTCATAGATCCTCATGAAAGTTTAGTTATATGGTTTAAACACAAAAAATACCACCCTCAGCCAGACCCAGGTCTACAGACCTCCCTTTCCATTCCCGTGCAGCCATGGGTAACTATAGCAAAAACCTAATTTTGACCATATCCAAAAAGTTTTGTTTTTTCACCCCCAACTGGAAACAGACTCACACACCTCGAGTACTACCCATTCATTTATTTTGGCAACCATATTTAAAAAAGGGTAAGTAGGTCAAAAACATATTTTGAACAATCATCAAAAAAATTAGTCTTTTACCCCCAACCTCCAGGTACACACACCCTAATGGCCTACCCATTCATTCAGTGTGACAACCATATTTAAGGATAAGTAAAAAACAACAACTGTCCTCATCATTGCCATTATTACATTTTTGAATCTGCAGCACAAACAACACTTTCCTTCAAAAATGCGGCCTCTCAAGCCAAATTTCCAAACTTTATATACTTTGTCTAGTTAGATTTCTATTCTTATATATAACATAACGGCTGGGGTTGGTCCTTAAAGAAACAGGAGCTGTGGAATTGCAGTTTGTTGTATTATGAAGCAGACAATATCTTTCAAAAAGGTGAAAAAGTACACAAAGTAACTTTTCTAATACACACATCAACTAAAAAACAATATACTTATTCCAATGCCAAGTATGGAGCAAGTACTAGGAACACCAGGAGGAGACTGGGTTACTCAGATAGCAAGCTATATAATGGAACACCATGCAAAAATCAAATTATATTCTCCTTATGGGGATACATCACATTAATTTTGGGACCAACGTGGGAAACGTTCAGAAAACTTTGTAACAGATGGAGAGATATAAGATCGATCTCAAACGGAGACCCCAAAGGCCCAAATGATAATATGAAACTATGGATTTTCCTACGAGTAACACTGCTCTTCAACTACTTGTGTGGGAGGGCCATTCAGTAATCTGGTTGACCCTTAATATGACTAAAGTTCCCGATATAAAAGGGATAATAAAGCTGAATATAATTGCAATGAAGTTTGGTTTGTTCAGTTAGAGTTTCATTGTTACAAGTAAAGACAAGGGAATTCTGTAATACTGTAATAAATAGGTCAAGTTTGCAATATTAAAGACATGTATAGAATAATATCGCCCATGTTAGTGGTAAGAATGTCTGAGAGAGCTGAACTGTTTTAAATAACCATGTACCCTAAGTTAGATAGTAATGTGAGCCAATGCTTACATCTTATGCAATTGTTCAAGACCACCCCTGAAACCAATGAAATATTGCAAGGACACATCACCCTAAATCTATCGGGGTTCTCTCCAGCATTGGGATTTGGATCTCACCCTCATAGGAAACATCACCCTAATATATCGGGTTTCTCTCCCCACTTGATTGGATCTCACCCTTAAAATAGATAGAGAGTTAGGTGGGGGAAATGCAGGTACTGGCAGGGGCCAGTAAATTGGGGGTGGAGAGGGGGCAGATTATAGTGGAGAAGGAAGATAGATTGTAAGGGTCACCAGGGGAAGTAGGGGGGAAGGATAGGGGGGCTTCTTCCCAGCTGGTCGATCCCAACAGATTTGCCATTTTAGGTGAAGATGTGGAGGACGATGCTCGGAAGCAGCATGTATGGAGCGGGCCTTCCTTGAGCACCCAGGGGACGGCCATCTCCAATACAAGGGAGGGAGAAACGGGGGCTAGGAACGGATAGACAGGTGGTAGTGGTAGGGGATTCTATTATTAGAAGGTAGATAGGGTAATCTGTCGCCAGGACTCCTGGCATGCCGAACAGTTGTGTGTCTGCCTGGTGCTAGGGTTCGACCATGTGTGGATCGTTGTAGACGATTTTGGGTGGGGCTGGGAGTGACCCGGCGGTCTTGGTTCACATTGTTGCCAATGACAAAGTTAGAGGTGGAGGTGAGGTCCTTAAAAAAGATTTCCGAGAAATAGGGGCAAAGTTAAAAGCAAGGACTCCAGGGTAGTGATCAGAACTCTCTACGCAGCCAACCATGCTACGACTAGGAGGCAACGTGGAGCTCAGGATGTATGTTAAATTGCGTGGTAAGGGAGGGGTTTTATGTATCAATACCAGTAACTTGTAACATTCCTTGTTTGTAAAAATTCATCCAGCTTTTTATTAAACTCACCAATGAACCTGCCATAACAACGTTCACTGGAAGACAGTTCCATAGCTTTACCGTTCTCACAGTGATAAACCCTTTCCCAACTCTACTTTATGTATCAATACCAGTAACTTGTAACATTCCTTGTTTGTAGAAACTCATCCAGCTTTTTATTAAACTGACCAATGAACCTGCCATAACAACGTCCACTGGAAGACAGTTCCATAGCTTTACCGTTCTCACAGTGACAAACCCTTTCCCAACTCTACTTTATGTATCAATACCAGTAACTTGTAACATTCCTTGTTTGTAGAAACTCATCCAGCTTTTTATTAAACTGACCAATGAACCTGCCATAACAACGTCCACTGGAAGACAGTTCCATAGCTTTACCGTTCTCACAGTGACAAACCCTTTCCGAGACTAAACTTAAGGGATGTCCGCGCATTATCTGAAAGCACGATATTGCAAGATTCTGTTATTGTGCCTTTACACCAGTCACTAAATTCTGCAAATTCTTGAAAAAGCCAAATTACTGTTCTTTCTATTTCTTCTTCTTTTTCTTCTTCTTTTTCTTCCGTTTTATGCTTCCGCTTTTTTGGACTGTATCTCCTCCCACAGTTTTTGAGCTAGAGACATGAAATTCGGTACAGACGTGCGGGGCTTATAGGAGAAGTGTGCTATCTTCTAGCTAAGGAATCCGCAGAAGTGTTACGGCGTTATCGGCGAATTTCTGGACCTTTTTTCCCATAGACTATAATGGTAACAATCCTCAACAAACCCATTAAAGTCAATGGGAGGCAAATAGTTCGAAAAGTTCGAGTCAAATACAACTAAAATATCAATGGAAACTTAATGTAAATGGCTGTGGGACCTGGGAAATGGTCTGGGGAACATGTTCCAATATCCAGGACTTTCCAAAAATCTATTTTATTCTGACGCTCGCTACTTTCCATCTCCCGTATTCGGTTTTCGTTAATTATTTCACAAACGAATAGATGATTCGAGGGTTACCGAACCCTCGACTGATTCGATAATTATCGAAAGTCCATTAAGTTCAAAAGTCTGAGAAATCGGGGTCCGGGATAGTTCAAAAAGTCCGGGTCTGTTCGAACTTGATAAGTTTGGCTTGAATTCGGGTTCGAGTTCCAGTTCCAGTCCATCTCTACTGAGGGCAAACCTCCTGCTAAAAATCTAAATTATGGGTAATTGATAGGTAAACTCAACCCCTATCTAGGACTGTTCATACATGTTACAGTCTTATTCCAGTAACCCCTGACAACCAGCCTGCAGTTATCTATCAATAATAAAATGCAACTGTCATTTGTTGCTATGGGTAACTAGAAAGGAGCAAAATTGTGTTTCAGAATAAGCCCTACAGACACTGGGAGATATTACAGTTCCCATCATCTGACTGAGTATAAATAACAATTGTGACGTTTCCTACCAGCCGAGAAGTCCGGCCTTGCTCTCTCCGCGTGTTTGGTTCTTTTTATTGCAGTTTATACTTTACAAACCCCCGTGAATAAAACTGATCTGATTAAATTCTATGTATTGATTTTTTTTCAATTTATTGGTTTTTCTGCCATAAAATGGTCCTAGATCACGTGTCTTCAGTAACAATAATGCGGGATTCCATTGGCAACTACGATAAAAAGATTGTTAGAGTAACCAACTTTGTTTTATTTAATTGGACTATGATCATTTATATTGATTAGGACTTATTATAACCATGATAAGGGTCTCAATTTGGCTGCACACGGGAGCACAAAGATGGCTGTCTGACATACAAACAGGAGTGCCAAGATGGCTGCCACATTTTACCAAACACTTGGCCTGATGCTAGAGGACACATTTCAACCATCACGGTGTCCTCCTTGGTTGTTGTAAGGCTTGAAATATTTCATTTACCATTTGATGCATTAACATTGCTGTTGGCTTCTTAATGGTCATATATGCAAAAACACATAACCCCAACCTCACACGGGTACACACGCCTACTGATTCCTTTGGCAGCCATACTTAAAGGTTAAATAAAGTAAAAAAAAAAAATGTTCATATATCCTCAATGAAAGTTAGTTATATGGTTGTAAACACAAAAAAAATACCCCCTCAGCCAGACCCAGGTCTACAGACCTGCCCTTCCATTTCCGTGGCAGCCATAGGGTAACTATAGTCAAAAAACTAATTTTGACCAATAATCAAAAAAGTTTGTTTTTTTTCACCCCCAACTGGAAACAGACTCACACACCTACTGAGCTACCCATTCATTTATGTGGCAACCATATTTAAAGGGTAAGTATAGTCAAAAAACATATTTTGAACAATCATCAAAAAAATTAGTCTTTTATCCCCCAACCTGACACAGGTACACACACCAATGGCCTACCCATTCATTCATGTGACAACCATATTTAAAGGATAAGTAAAAAACAACAATGTCCTCATCATTGCCATTATTACATTTTGAAATCTGCAGCACAAACACACACATTTCCTTTCAAAATGCGGCCTTTCAAGCCAAATTCAAACTTTATACTTTCTAGTTAGATTTCTAGTTATATATACATAACGGCTGGGGGTGGTCCCGGTAAAAGGAAACAGGAGCTGTGGAAAGTGCAGTTTGTGTGTATATATGAAGCAAGACAATATCTTTCAGAAAAGGTGAAAAGTACAAAGTAACTTTTCTAATAACACATCAACTTAAAAAACAATATACTTATTCCAATGCAAGTATGGAGCAAAGTACGTAGGACAGACCAGGAGGAGACTGAGTACTCAGATAGCAGAGCTATATAATGGAACACCATAGACAAAATCAAATTATATTCTCATTTATGGGAATACATCAAATTATTTTGGGACCCAGGGGGAAACGTTCAGAAAACTTTGTAACAGATGGAAAGTAGATGGATATACGATCTCAAAACGGAGACCCCAAAAGGCCCAAATGATAATATAAACTATGGATGTTTCCTACGAGTTACACTGCTCTTCAACTAACTTGGTGGGGAGGCCATTGCAGTAATCTGGTTGACCTTAATATGACTAAGAGGTTCCCTATAAAAGGGGAATAATAAAGCTGAGATATAATTGCAATGAAGTTGTTTGTTCAGTAGAGTTCATTGTACTAAGTAAAAGACAAAGGGGAATTCTGTAATAATGTATAGAATAGGTCAAGTTTGCAATAATGTATAAGAATGTATAGAATAATATCGCCCATCGTTAAGTGGTAGATTGTATGAGAGAGAGCTGAACTGTTTAAATAACCATGTTACCTAATTAGGATAGTAATGTGATACAATGCCTTTACATCTTATCAATTGTTCAAGATCCACCCCTGAAACAATGAAATAATTGCAAGGAAACATCACCCTAAATCTATCGGGGTTCTCTCCCAGCATTGATTGGATCTCACCCTTCATAGGAAACATCACCCTAAATATATCGGGGTTCTCTCCCAGCATTGATTGGATCTCACCCTTCATAGATAGAGAAGTTAGGGATCTGGGGGCTAGTAACACAACGGAGGGAGGAGAAGGAGGAGGGGGGAGCATAGAGGATAAGGAGGCATGTACGACCATGTATGGAAGTAAATCAATTGATAATCTAAAATGTATGTTTACAAATGCAAGGAGTCTGGCTGGAAAAACCGGCGAACTTGAAATAATAGCGTTAAAGGAAAGGTATGATGTAATTGGTATAGCAGAATCATGGCTTAATGATTCACACGACTGGACAGTAAATATTGAAGGGTACTCCTTATTTAGACATGACCGAGTTAATAAGAAAGGAGGAGGAGTATGTATGTATGTTAAACAGGAATTGAAGCCAAATTTAAAAGATGGAATAGATGGGGGAGCAAACGATGCGGCAGAAACATTATGGGTGGAACTGTGTACAGGAAGCAAGAAGGTAGGTAAATTAATTGTTGGAGTGTGTTATAAGCCGCCAAATGCCGGGGAAGAGGTGGAAATGAATCTCCATATGCAGTTGGCGAAGGCTGCTGGTATGGGGCATGTTTTGGTTATGGGGGATTTTAACTACCCTGAAATAGATTGGAGTAATGGAACTGCCAGCACCTCAAAAGGTATAAAGTTCTTAAATTTCCTATATGAGCATTTTCTTTCACAGATGGTAGAAGTTCCTACTAGAAAGAATGCGTTGTTGGATCTGGTGATATCTAATAACCCAGAGCTCATTTTGGAGATGAAGGTAATGGGAAGCTTAGGGAATAGTGACCATGATATAGTGTCATTTAATATAGGTTGCAGAAAACTAAAGTGCACTGGCTTAACAAAAACTTTTAACTTTAGGAAAGCTAATTTTAAGCTTTTAAAGGAATCGCTCCTGCTCATAGACTGGGGGGAACTGTTTCTAGGTAAAGATACTGAGCAGATGTGGACCACTTTTAAAGGGATATTAAACTATAACATTTCCAAATCGGTACCTTTAGGAAACAAGTGTAAAAAAATTAGGTCCACTCCTGCATGGCTTAATGCTCAGGTAAAAAGGGAAATGGAAAAAAAGAAAAGGGCTTTTAAAATTTTGAAAGCAGAAGGCACAGAACAGGCTTACAGGGACTTCAAAAGTTGTAATAAAGAGTGCAAGAAAGCAATTAAACTAGCTAAAATAGAAAATGAAACACGGATTGCCGAACAAAGCAAGTCCAACCCCAAGATGTTTTTTAAGTATATAAATGGTAAAAAAATGAGGACTGAGAATGTGGGACCATTAAATAATGGAGCTGAGGTGGTTGTAGAGGATGCCGAAAAGGCTAATCTGCTAAACCGTTTTTTTACATCGGTTTTTACTGTTGAGAATCCTTACAGTAGGGATTGTAACAATGTGCAGGGAGGAAATGAAGAGTCTTCACATTGGATAACAGAGGATATGGTACGGAATCAATTAGACAAAGTTAATATCAATAAAGCGCCAGGACCAGATGGATTGCATCCTAGGATTTTAAAAGAGCTTAGTTCAGTTCTAGCAAGACCACTGTGTCTCATCTTTTCAGATTCGCTTTTGTCTGGGGATGTGCCGCTGGATTGGAAAAAAGCCAATGTAATACCAATATTCAAAAAAGGTAGTCGTTCACAGCCTGGTAACTATAGACCTGTAAGCCTAACATCAGTGGTAGGGAAGGTGATGGAAACTTTGTTAAGGGATCATATCCTTGACTTTGTCTCCAGAGATTATCTTATTAGTAGTAGTCAGCATGGATTTATGAGAAATAGATCATGCCAGACAAATTTAATTGGTTTTTATGAAGAAGTGAGTAAGAAGTTAGATTCAGGCATAGCTGTGGATGTGGTATATTTGGATTTTGCAAAAGCCTTTGATACTGTGCCACATAGGCGACTAATGTATAAACTGAGGACTGTTCTATCCATGAACATTTGTTCATGGATAGAGAACTGGTTATTGGACCGCAAACAGAGAGTGGTGGTTAATGGAGCTACATCTATGTGGGCTAAAGTTCTAAGCGGAGTTCCTCAGGGTTCTGTACTGGGGCCGCTTCTGTTTAATCTGTTTATAAATGACTTAGAAGGGGGCATTGAGAGCAAGGTCTCTGTGTTTGCTGATGACACTAAATTATGCAGAGCTTTGGAAACTTCCAATGATGTGCAAGTGCTGCAAGCAGACCTAGATAGATTATCAAAATGGGCAGCAGAATGGCAGATGAGATTCAATGTTGATAAATGTAAGGTGATGCATTTGGGATTTAATAATCCCTGTGCCACCTACACCATAAATAACTCTGTGTTAAGTGCATCTGAAATGGAAAAAGATTTGGGGGTTCTGGTAGATAACAGACTTAGCTGTAGCAAACAATGCCAGGTAGCAACAGCTAGAGCTAGCAAGATATTGTCTTGTATAAAGAGGGGAATGGAATCAAGAGAGAAAAATATTATTCTCCCTCTTTACAAGGCACTGGTAAGGCCACATTTGGAATATGCGGTGCAGTTTTGGAATCCCATATACAAAAGGGACATCTTGGAAATTGAGGCAGTTCAGAGAAGGGCAACTAAATTAATAAAGGGGAATGGAGGGGCTTGAATATGCAGGCAGATTAGACAAGTTAGGGCTGTTTACATTGGAGAAGCGGCGGTTGCGTGGGGACATGATAACCTTATACAAATATATTAATGGCCCATACAGTGAACTCTCTGGTGCATTGTTCACTAATAGGTCATATCAGAGGACTCGTGGACATCCTTTAAGGTTGGAAGAAAAGAAGTTTCATCTTCAAGTTAGGAGAGGTTTCTTTACAGTGAGAACGGTGAAACTGTGGAACTGTCTTCCAGCAGAGGTGGTAATGGCAAGTTCATTGAATAACTTTAAAAAAGGCCTGGATAAGTTTCAAAAACTAAAAAATATTGAGAATTACTGGTATTAATGCATATAGATCTGGTTGATCCAGGGATACTTTCCGATTGCCGTTTGGAGTCAGGAAGGAATTTTTTCCCCCTTTTTTTAGCTGGGTTTTTTTGCCTTCCTCTGGATCAACTGTTAGGTAGGGTTAAAAAAAAAAAATAAAAAAAAAAAAAAAGTGAATAGGTTGGACTTGATGGACGAATGTCTTTATTCAACCTTAATTACTATGTTACTATGTTACTATGTCACATACGGAGTAACATTTGACCACTAATCTTTATTAGGATTGATGCCATGTGCCCTGTAACAATCAATAGTACGTTACTCCTCCACTGGGTGCATTTATTTCATTGTTAAGGAAGCAATCGTCTCTTCTTAGTAAAATTAACATTAACTCCTTAATATGATATACCTACAGATATCCGTATGTGACAACAATTATATTAAAGGGCATAGCTAAGCACTAGTTATAACTGATGACATAGCTAAACACTGATTCGGAGGAGAAGCGAGCAGAACAACGCGCGGAGGCAGCAACAAGAGCAATACCAACGGAGGAAGAGCGGAGAGAGGAGAAGGACGGAGGAAAGACGAGCGGCCTGCGGCCGGGGGGTGGGGGGCGAGCGAGCTTACTCGCGCGAGAGCCCTGCTCCAACGACTTACGGTAGCACCGAGAGCTGCGCCGCTGCCGCGCGGACTCGCCGAGAGCGCAGGCCTCCCGAGGGCGGCGAGCCGAGCCCGGCTAGCAGCACGAGGACCAGACAGTCACGCGACAATAGCGACGAGACACACAAGCCCGCGAGGGCGCACAGGGAAGCAGACCGCGAGCGAGAAGAGAGAGGAAAGAGAAAGCAGCAAAGATGGAGAAAGTGAAAAGAAAGACAGGAGATGGTAAGGAGCGAACGAGAAGAGACCGAGAAAGGAGGGAGAAGCAAGTAGAGATGGGACACGGAGAAGAAGAAGAAGAAGACGACGAGAGACAGCCGAAGACTAAGAATGGATGACACAAGAGGAAAAAACCGAGAAGAGCAGATGGAAAGAGAGAAACGGAACGGCGAGGATAGGGGAGCAGAGAAAAATGAAGAAGGGGACGAAGAAGGAGAGAAAATGAGGAGAGCAGAGTAAGAGAGGAGGAGGAAGGTATAGAGTTTAGAAGAATGAGAGAGCTCAACTGGAGAGGCTAGAAAGAAGAATGGCTCGACCCGAGCGAATAAGAAACTCATTCTACTTATCTCGACTCATAACCTCCATCCCTATCTTCACTTCTATGTTGTATGTCTTAATCAAGCTCAAATACTACTACTACTGATACTGTTTTTTTTTGCGCCTAATTACCCCCAAAAGCTCAATGAATTTAACTGCCAATGCCCATATCCGGAGGAGCCGGTTACAAGTGTGCTCTACTCCTGCACGCTTTTAACTGTCTTGAAAAGAAGGCTGAAGAAGGGACTTCCGGCAAGGGATCTGCGAGGAAGAAGAAATAATTATACTCAGCATGGGGGAGTGTCAGATCAAGGTAAGATTAAATCACACTTGAGCTTTGGGGGGTAGCTAGGCTAAAACATTTGCGAGTTATATTTTGCTGGATATGCCCTTAAAGGGGACACTGTGGTCTCCAAACAAGTTGAGTTTAAATGAAAGGCCAGTTTCTACCTTAAAACAAGCCATCAACCACCTCTCTATGTGCTCCACAGCCCAAGATATAAAGAAATACTGAGTAGAAAGTTAATGGGTGGGAGGCTGACATGTGACATTCCTAAGGCTTTCTCCTGCACAGGCACACTCCACACTCCACATGGGGCCCAAGGGGGCCTGCAAATGGAGGGTCGATGGGGTCCATGAGTGGAGGGTCCAAAGTGGGGCTTGCAAGAGGAGGAGGGGGGCTGCAAGGGGAGGAGGAGACAAGGGCAGATTGACTGTCATCCACTGACATGGTTTCAGAGCAGGAAGCAGAAAGTGCAGGGGACCTGGTATGCTGCTGCCATATTACACACAAAAATTTAAATATCTTCAAACTATGCAAAATAAAACAATGACAAAAAATTGCAAAAAAATCTCAGAGGCAATTCCTATCAATTTACCCAAAGTCATTTTTGGACCACGGTTCCCCTTTAAGAAGAGAAAATGAAAATTTCCAAAATGGCTTCCCAAAAATGCAAACAATAATTACACTAACCTCTGAAGGGCCAAGATAGAGGAATTTTGCAGATTCTAAGATTAGGAAACAGAGTTTTATCCTACTTATTATCTCCACTTTATGAAAAAGATGTTTAGGGAACTTCAATCTGTTCAATGAGTTTCCATTAAAATAAATTTACTCTAGCGGATGGAACAAAGAGCTCAATGGGCTACTAAGCCAGATGTTTAATCGTTCTGGGTACTCTGGAAATGGAAGGATCCAACATTGTTTGCACTGTGTTAACAAAATCAAGTGCTATGACACAGAGAAGTTTTTAGTGAGGAGAATTAAAGGAAATGGGGTCTGTAAGCCCCAATATGTCAAATGAATTCCATTGTTAAATCTGGGAACTAATGTCTCCAGACATATCATATTTATCAAGGATGGACCGATTATTTTCATGGGGCCTCCCCTTGTGTGCAGACTAAAGAAGGAGATGCAAATATCTTCAGATCTAGAGCCTCAACTGCTCTCTACTTCTGTTCTATTGGTGCAGTCAAGCCATATTCTCAAATTCGCATTCTAGGGGCGTATTCATAAACAATCAGTTTATCGCCATTCCGCTAACGAAGGACATTGCAATGGTAAATAATGTAATATTGCTGTATTTTTAGTAAACATTGGCAATGGGCAGTGGCAATGTGGCACATATTAATTACACAGGTCCAGTATCGCAGCTTAAAAGATAAATGGCCCCGTAACATTGACCAATACAGAGTAAGGCTTGCAACTGAGAAATGACATTAAAACCCCCCCCCCCAAATGATACGTGGAAATAAGTAAATACTACTGGGACCCTAATTTGTATTGGGAAAGACCCCACAATGTGCTGACACCTTCCAGGGACCCACTGCAGGATTGAGCAATGTCTAAAGGCTTTCATCGGCTCTTTATAAATTTGCATTAAGTCCAATTCTGGTACAAACAGCAGCGAGAGACGAGTTAACAAACCTTTATAAATATGCCCCTCGTCTTATGTGTTGTGTTTAAAGGGCATGTCCACCAGGCAAACTCCCAAAACCTCAGTTCCGTCTCACTTACAAGTATGCTCCCAGGCTGAGAAATTAAACTTACAAATCAATGATGAACCAGTGGTGGGTGCTATGCTCTTAAAGGTATTAAAATCCTGTTATTTCCATTCTTCCATGTAAAGGTTGGCCACAGTGGGTGAAAAAACTGGAGATCCCAAGCCCATATATGTTTTGCAATGCAATCACACCTGCATTCAGAAGGTCCCTAACACTGGCTGTGATATGCTAGTTAGCACTTTCCAGGGTACATAATTGCCAACGATTCTTGTACAAGTCATTCTGAATCGAGAGATCCAGTCGGATGACTAGCGAAACGTTTTCAAGAACTAAACGTGTCCAAGAACTAAATAAAGTCCAGTCCAATTGGACAAACTAAAGTCCAGTTGATCTAATGAAACAACAGATATACCATGACCTGGATGAATGATATTACAGATATACCGTTGACCTGGATGGATGAATATTACAGATATACCATGACCTTGATGAATGAATTTACAGATATACAATGACCTGGATGAAGAATATTTCAGATATACCGTGCCTGGATGAATGAATATTACAAGATATACCCTGACGTGAGTGTTGATAGAGATGAATGAATATTACAGATATACCGTGACCTGGATGAATGAATTATTACAGATATACCGTGACCTGGATGAATGAATATTACAGATATACCATGACCTGGATGGATGAATATTACAGATATACCATGACCTGGATGAATGAGAACCTTCACAAGCATTTAGCTATGTCCTCAATTATAATCAGTGTTTAGCAATGACATCAGTTATAATCAGTGTTTAGCTATGTCGTCAGTTATAATCAGTGTTTAGCTATGCCATCAGTTATAACTAGTGCTTAGCTATGTCATTAGTTATAATATGTTTAGCTATGTCATCAGTTATAATCAGTGCTTGGCTATGTTCATCAGTTTATAACTAGTGCTTAGCTATGTCATTAGTTTATAATTAGGGTTTAATTTTGTCATCAGTTATAATCAGTGTTTGGCTATGTCATAGTTATAATTAGTGTTTAGCTATATCATCAGATATTATCAGTGCTAAGGTACGTCATCAGTTATAATCAATGCTTAGCATGTATCAGTTATAACTAGTGCTTAGCTATGTCATCAGTTATAATCAGCGTTTAGCTATGTCATCAGTTATATCAGTGCTTAGCTATGTCTTCGGTTATAATCAGTGTTTAGCTATGTCTTCAGTTATAATCAGTGCTTAGCTATGTACCCGTTATAATCAGTTTAACTATGTCATCCATTTAATCAGTGTTGCTATGTGCACCCATTATAATCAGTGCTTAGTTATGTCATCAGTTATATCAGTGTTTAGCTATGTCATCGGTTAAAATTAGTGCTTAGCTTGTCACCAATTATAAACAGTGCTTAGCTATGTTACCAGTTATAATCGTGTTTAGCTATGTCATCGGTTATAATCTGCATAGCTTTGTCACCAGTTATAAACAGTGCTTAGCTATGTTACCAGTTATAATCAGTGTTTGCTATGTCATCAGTTATAATCAGCATTTATTGTCATCTCTTATAATCAGTGTTTAGCTATGTCAACAGTTATAATATTTTTTAGCTATTTTATCATTATAATCTGTGTTTAGATATGTCCTCAGTTATAATCAGTGTTTAACCGTATCATCAGTTAGAATTAGTTTTTATCTATGTCATCAGTTACAGTGTTGAGCTATGTCTTCAGTTATAATCAGTGTTTAGGTATGTCATCAGTTATAATCAGTGTTTAGCTATGTCATCAGTTATAATCAGTGCTTAGCTATGTTATCAGTTATAATCAGTGTTTAGCTATGTCATCAGTTATAATCAGTGTTTAGCTATGTCATCAGTTATAACTAGTGCTTAGCTATGTCATCAGTTATAATCAGTGTTTAGCTATGTCATCAGTTATAAAATAGATCGTGCTTAGCTATGTCATCAGTTATAATCAGTGTTTAGGCTATTCATCAGTTATAAAAAGATTTGGGGGTTCTGGTAGATAACAGACTTAGCTGTAGCAAACAATGCCAGGTAGCAACAGCTAGAGCTAGCAAGATATTGTCTTGTATAAAGAGGGGAATGGAATCAAGAGAGAAAAATATTATTCTCCCTCTTTACAAGGCACTGGTAAGGCCTCATTTGGAATATGCGGTGCAGTTTTGGAATCCCATATACAAAAGGGACATCTTGGAAATTGAGGCAGTTCAGAGAAGGGCAACTAAATTAATAAGGGGAATGGAGGGGCTTGAATATGCAGGCAGATTAGACAAGTTAGGGCTGTTTACATTGGAGAAGCGGCGGTTGCGTGGGGACATGATAACCTTATACAAATATATTAATGGCCCATACAGTGAACTCTCTGGTGCATTGTTCACTAATAGGTCATATCAGAGGACTCGTGGACATCCTTTAAGGTTGGAAGAAAAGAAGTTTCATCTTCAAGTTAGGAGAGGTTTCTTTACAGTGAGAACGGTGAAACTGTGGAACTGTCTTCCAGCAGAGGTGGTAATGGCAAGTTCATTGAATAACTTTAAAAAAGGCCTGGATAAGTTTCTAAAACTAAAAAATATTGAGAATTACTGGTATTAATGCATATAGATCTGGTTGATCCAGGGATACTTTCCGATTGCCGTTTGGAGTCAGGAAGGAATTTTTCCCCCCCTTTTTTAGCTGGGGTTTTTTGCCTTCCTCTGGATCAACTGTTAGGTAGGGTTAAAAAAAAAAAAAAAAAAAAAAAAAAGAATAGGTTGGACTTGATGGACGAATGTCTTTATTCAACCTTAATTACTATGTTACTATGTATATCGTCCAGAAATATATTGCAGAGGAGCGTGCACACTGTGAGACGTGGAAATCAACACACTCTATCGTCCATTTAAAACCGTCTTTATTAGGGATGGCCGGTTCGCGGATCCGAACCCGGATTCGCCGTGGATTTATCCCGTTCGTGAAAGGCGGATTTTTCCGGATTTTCCGCCTTCCGAACTTCCGTACCGCGGATTTCTCGTATTTTCGAAAATACGAGGATTTCTCTTATTTCCGTAAATATGTATTTTTGAAAATTTTCTAAATTACGCGGATTACTCGTATTTTCGAAAATATATATTTTCGAAAATTTCCGAAATTACGCGTTTTCTCGTATTTTCGAAAATACGTGAAAACACGTAATTTCGAAAATTTTCGAAAATATGAGAAATCTCGTAATTTTGAGGATGTTTTTCATTTTAATGGGTCCGCTCGCGGATTTTCGAATTTTCAATTTCTTCGAAAATTCGCGAATCCTCGAGCGGACCGGATTTCGCTAAGTTTGGACATCTCTAGTCTTTATTCAAAATGTAACATAATGCGAGTCAGATGAACCTGACGCGCTTCGTGCAAACATGCACTTAATCATAGGTGAGAATATCCAACTCTGTCAGGCGAGGGAGGCTCCTTAAGTACCCATCCAGGTGTACATGGGCTCCGCCCCCTTAACTATTAAAGACACAGTGTAGTGACAAACAAGCGCATAAACACAAAATGCATACAAAAGAAGACAAAATGGGATAAACAAATAAAATGAAACTGAACGAAGTAAATATGAATATAAATATAAGTAGAAAATAAAATAAATAAATATAAATACCGTATATATAAAAAACATATATATATATATATATGTATATATATATGATGAATGCAGTATACATCCTAACACATCGTAAATATTAATCAAGAGAAAATGTGCATATAACACAGTAATTCAGGTCAGCCGACACTACTTACCGGGAGAACTGTACAAATACATACGAAAACATTGTAAATGTATACTGCAAAGAAGAACGGAAAGAGAAAGAAGTACACAAAAAAGAAGGGCAAGTATATAACTAAAACGAAATGAATATATGCAAAAAATGATGAAGGGGGTGTATCCCTCGAAACGTCGTATTTTGCTGTTTGATGTTTGGCTTTGAATAAAACGTTCTATTTTGGAGTGCAGTCCACCTTGTATCTATGTAATTGACTTATTTCCCTTTGGAGTAGGGGAATTTGGACATTTTGCACCCACCTGGGGATTAGTGTGCATATGGGCTACTTATACTTATATGCAAAAAATGACTTATCCAATAAATCCTGAGATGTCCAAGGAACTATTCAAGCCCCGAGGAACCCTGGTGTCCAACACAAAGATCCATTTGGCTTCCGCTTTCTTTAATGCACATTTTATATTTCTACCCCGCTTCCCTTCTTTTGATGGAGTGAGTCTTTGTATCTCCTGTACCACTAAACACGAGGGGTTACCTAGATTGCACCTAGCAAAGTGTCTAGCAATTGGACTAGTTTCTGAGCAGGATCCAATGTCTCTAACATGTTCCCTTATGCGGGCCTTCAACGCACGGGAGGTGCAACCTACATACTGAATCAAACATTTGGAGCATGTAAGTAAATAGACTACCCATGATACATCACAGTTAATATATTGTTTAATATGGAAAATTTGATTAGAGGAAGTACTTTGAAGAACAGAGGCCATTTTTATATAGTTGCATGTAAGGTATCTGTTTTTTCCACATTTGAAAGTGCCCAAATATTGGAGCCACCTATTAGACTTACTTAGAGAAGAGGCTAGGGGAGAGTATACTACCCAAAGTGGTGGCCCTTCTGGGCTGTCCTCATATAGGACCGGTAAGTATTTTCGAATAATTTTTGTGATATCTGCATACTGGTTGCTGTAGCGTGTTGAAAATATGATCTGTTCATTATTACCAACTTTAGCGATAGGGAGAGACCGCTTCTTAGAATGACACTGCAAAAAAGAATTATTATTATTGGTGCTCATACAGGGAGTATATTGAATCAGGGATTCCCTGTCCTTCTTCAGGGCTCTATTGAAAGCTAATCTTAATGTCTTAAGAGCATATCCCCTAGTGAGGAGCCTGTCTCCTAACTTGCAGGATTCCCGTACGAAATCCTCAAACCTGGAACAGTTTCTTCTGATACGAATAAACTGACCATAAGGGATGCCTCTCAGGCAATGAGATGGATGGCTAGAGGAAGCGTGTAAAATAGTATTCCCAGCTGACTCTTTTCGAAAAATAGAGGTTTCCAAAATACCCCCCTTACACATAATAGTAATGTCAGGAAAATTATCACCGCCAAAGTCATAGGTGAAATTTAAATCATTAAGATTAAGACATTTAACGAACTCTGCAAATTCTGATTTAGTTCCCTTCCATAGGACCAACAGATCATCAATGTATCTTTTGTAGCTTAATATACGTTGAAATGGTAATTCTGTACTGATTCTAGGGTAAATCATTGTCTCCTCCCACCAGCCCATATAAAGATTAGCATACGTGGGGGCAAATTTTGCCCCCATCGCAGCCCCACGGGTCTGGAGGAAGAAGACACTATCAAAGGTAAATTTGATGGTGATTTAATATAAACCAAACTGCTTCCAGTATGAATAATTTTGCTATAATTATCCAAATGGTACTTAACAGCTAGTATCCCCTTATCATGGGGGATACAGGAATAAAGAGAACATAAGTCAATAGAAGCCAATTGGTATTCACAGTCCACATTAAGTGAAGTGAGAACATGTAACACATGTTTAGTATCTCTAAGGTAAGAGTCAAGGCAGAGGACCAAAGGCTAAAGTAAAATATCTACAAGATCCGAGAGGCCCTCGCGGGTTTATGAATCTTGGGTAACAAATAGAAAATGGGCATTATTGGATGAGCTGGAATTAAACTATTTTTCATAGATGGTCTAACTAGACCTACTGTAATGCCTTTCTCAACAACATCAATCAACCCATTACGGAAAGTATATGTGTATAAGTCCTTTGATAGGCTCCTATATCCCAGTGCACGTGAGTGTGTCTTATTTAATTGCTGTATTTATAGCTCTATGCTTTGAGCTTACACCGTGTGTCACGAAAACCAGTTCGCTGGGCACGTGATCTGATCAATCAATCGGTACTCGCTGCCACTACTTTACGTTATGGCCTTAAAGACGCCCCAAAAACACTCTTGACTCTCACTGACTATGCACACCCCTGTCCTGGCAGCTAAATGGTTAACACTACACCATTCACTCCAGCAACTAACTGGTTAATTAGCATCAGTCCTTCACAAGCAGTCACAGAGGTAATTAGCATTTACACTGCACACTCCATTCAAACACATATAAACTTATCAGAGGCTAACTGAGTTCTTTTAGAGCATCAAAGACAAAACTTATTAAATTTTAGATTTAATATTGCAAAAGGTGGACAGTGCATATAATACAAAAATAAAAGAAAATGGTGTTATAATAAAATGACACACAATAGGTACAACAGTTATAGAAAATAAAAAGGATAAAACTATTCACAGACCCTACTCACTAGAAGAAGTCCTGTATCCCGGGGCGGGAAGAAACATTGGGTCCATACACACGGTTTTAGCATGTCCCCTCAGTATGAACAAAGTTATAGGGGCTACAAGGATTTTTAAACCATTTGATGAACCACACCCCTCCTGGGCTATGCATGAGGTGGGAGTGTCTAGGAATGTCCAGATTTACGACTAGCCAAAAGCATTCATTCCCCCTCAGTTAGGCAGATTCCATATAAATGTAGATATGTACATTGTATTGGGATATTGACCACATATTCCTCTCCTATATTAATTATCAATTCCTCCAATCCCAAACATGACCTGTGTGTAATCCATATTTCCCAAGATATTAATAACTCGCCTTGGCAAGACAATAAGGGCTCCAGTTGGGTATCATTTTGAAGGGCCTACTTTCCCATTCACAAGTATAATATTGGTTTCTGTCTTACATATTCCAATACCGAAATACATTTATTTTACATATATGACTGTCCTTAACATGACCTCTTAGGGTACCCACCAGACCCCTAGCTGAAGAGAATTCCAGATACACGGTTCAGCCCCACATTGTCTGGAAAGGAGACCTGGTTCTATGCTTCACTAATCGCAATATAAACAATAGGACTGTTCCAGGGTGGAATGGTATTTTTATTGGTCCTTTGCAAGAACTAATACCAATAGTTAACCCATTCTTACCAAGTCACTACACACATTCCTGACACCGTGTATAAGGTTCTACTGGGGAATGTGCTGATCCATTTCCCGGTAAGACTACGATCCATACTGGACGTGTGATTGAACTCTCTGCTACCATGTTCTATTTGAATAGTGAAAGGCTGTGACTGAGTTTACTGTGAATATTGAAATTGGTGCACATTTGTTATTTAGGATTGATACTACAGCTGGGTACTCTTTATATCCTGCATGAATACTTCCCTTTATACTGTTACACTGGAGCCACTTTATCTTCAAGGTTGACTTTATCCGAAGGCCGACTATTAGAACAGGGGACGCCCAGGTTGTGTGCCGTAATTGTATTTATTTAATGTGGGCTGAGTGGCATTGTATATTGGGTGATATGGGGGTGTAGTTATTAATCTGTGCCAATTAATTGATAATTTGCATATTGGTGTGTGTGTTATATGGATACGTGGGAAGGTTTCTTTCCCTTCCTTTATATTTGTTTCTACACATCAGAGAAGGGTAAGTGGAGACACATTGTACATTAATGTATCAACCAGACGGGTCATTTCTTTATGGTGCCACAATATGTTACAGTCAGTTATCCCAGTATAAACAGATACAGATGGATCCCTGTATGTCTGTAGGTTTACTTCAGGGAGATCTCCAGCTTAACATCTCCCACTGCCCATAAACTGGTAATTGTCCTTCAATTTCACATCCAATTCCTCTTAGCACAGGGAGATAGAAAGTATCTGATTGGAGAATTTCTCTCTCTCCCTGGGTGAGTCCCACTGAGCATGTCTGATCTCACTGAGCTGGGGGGAGGTACAGTAACTGTGTATAAAGATAATATACCCAAATCTACATCCCTGTAAATCAGTCCCAGACCTCAACTATCTCCTCCTGGATGGCACATCACCACCGTAAACCCACCATCTAAAACTGAACCCAAACCGGCCCCTAGCCCACCCTTCCCCATTTCTAAAGACAGGGTTGTTCAGTAAGGACACTGCCTGGGGTTAATGTTTCACTCTTCTCTCTTCTTCTGACATCACATGTTGTTTTCTCCTTCATAACATTGTTAAGATCCCCCTTTCCCCTGTATGGTTACCCACCTTCTTAGGATATAATCCCTTCAGGACAGGGACCTCCCTCCTGATACAGAAAGGCAAGACCCCCCTTATAATATCTATATATCCTTAATATACATATTGTGTATTTCTGTCCATTTCATTGGATTTTTATTATTGTTACTGAATAATTTATTAGCGTTGGGTACCCAAGTGACATTTTATAAATAACCAAGTCCGCACCGATCTAGAACGTGAAATCCCTTTCCAATCCCAGCCTGATCCCAATATTATAAAATATAAAGTGAGAAATAAAATCCAGACACCAATGTTTAGATTCATTTTTTATTTATTTCATTCTTAGAACACATACAGGGAGATTCAATAAAAGTTCTTATTGATAAAAATGGTGCTAATTGCCCCAACCAATCAGATATTGGCTTTCAAATGCTACATTTATAACGATAAGAACTTTTATTGAATCTCCCTGAACGTTGGTCCAGAGGAAGGCGAAAAACCCCTTCGGAAGCAAGGGACAGAGTGCTAACCACTGAGCCCCCGTGCTGTACCATGCTGTATCCATATTACAGGGCAGGGCTAAGAGGGAAGAGACAATAAAGAGTGTTAGGAAGTAATAATAGAATATCAGTAATAATAATAATATTACAGAGTGAGAACAGACACATACCAGACTGGGGTCCGTGTCATGTTAATAATTTATATTATTAGCAGAGGGAAGAGTAGGTGTACATGCCATTGGGAACTTACCGTACGAGACTCTGTAGATACTTGTGCATTTTATGGCTCTCCGTTGGTCTTGCTAAAGACAGACATAGAATGAGAATATTTATTAGAAGGATAAAATCTACTGAAAGTTTATAAGATTTATCAGAGTGAATGGGAGCTGCCAAATGACTTTCTCTCAGACACGACTGGTACCAGACTGAACTAATACTAACCTAGGAACCTTGCTTTGGTGTCCTTGGCCATAGGTCGAAGACTTTTTAGTCCCCCGACACAGGTACACACACCTACTGATCTACTTATCCATTACTGTGTCAGCCATACTTAAAGGGTAACTAAAGTAAAAAAAAAAAAATTTTGACCAATCATCAAAAAGATACAGAGAGATTCAATAAAAGTTCTTATCATTGAAAATGGTGCTAATGTTGCCCTAATCAATCAGATGTTAGCTTTCTCATTGATTGGATCAAAATTAGCACCACTTTGGGCTGGGTACACACAAACGTTTTTTTTGTCCCAAACAAGCGTTCACTACAAACTCATCATTCCCATTATTGAGTTTTAAAATCGGCAGCAAACACACATATTCCCTTCCAAAATGCAGCCCTTCAAGCCAAATTCACAGTTTATACTTAAACATTCCCTTTCTAGTTTAGGATTGATACTACAGCTGGATACTCTTTATATCCTGCATGAATATTTCCCTTTTGTGTGCCGTAATTGTATTTATTTAATGTGGGGTGAGTGGCATTGTATATTGGGTGATATGGGGGTGTAGTTATTTATCTGTGCCAATTAATTGATAGTTTGCATATTGGCAGTGTGTTTGTTGTATATGGATACGTGGGAAGGTTTTTTTCCCTTCCTTTATATTTGTTTCTACGCATCAGAGAAGGGTAAGTGGAGACACATCATGCATTAATGTATCAACCAGATGGGTCATTTCTTTATGGTGCCAAAATATGTTACAGTCAGTTATCCCAGTATATACAGATGGATCCCTGTATGTCAGTAGGTTTACTGGAGATTTATTTCAGGGAGACCTCCAGGTTAACATCTCCCACTGCCCATAAACTGGTAATTGTCCTTCAATTTCACATCCAATTCCTTTTAGCACAGGAAGATATAAAGTATCTGATTGGAGAATTTCTCTCTCTCGCTGGGTGAGTCCCACTGAGCATGTCTGATCTCACTGAGCTGGGGGGAGGTACAGTAACTGTGTATAAAGATAATATACCCAAATCTACATCCCTGTAGATCAGTCCCAGACCTCTACTATCTCCTCCTGGATGGCACATTACCACCGTAAACCCACCATCTAAAACTGAACCCAAACCGGCCCCTAGCCCACTCTTCTCCATTTCTAAAGACAAGGTTGTTTAGTAAGGACACTGTCTGGGGTTAATCTTTCACTCTTCTCTCTCCTTCTGACATCACATGTTGTTTTCTCCTTCATAACATTGTTAAGATCCCCCTTTCCCCTGTATGGTTACCCACCTTCTTAGGTTATAATCCCTTCAGGACAGGGACCTCACTCCTGATACAGAAAGACAAGACCCCCCTTATAATATCTATATATCCTTAATATACATATTGTGTATTTCTGGCCAATTCATTTGATTTTTATTATTGTTACTGAATAATTTATTAGCGTTGGGTACCCAAGTGACATTTGATAAATAACCATGTCCACACCGATCAATAACGTGAAATCCCCCCTTTCCAATCCCAGCCTGATCCCAATATTATAAAATATAAAGTGAAAAATAAAATCCAGACACCAATGTTTAAATTAAAATTTTTTTTTTATTTAATTCTTAGAACACATACAGGGAGATTCAAATAATAAATAATAAAAGTTCTTATTGTTAAAAATGGTGCTAATTGCCCCAACCAATCAGATGTTAGCTTTCATATGTTAATAAGATCTAATTGGCTGGGGCAAAATTAGCACCATTTAATGCTAACAACTTTTATTGAATCTCCCTGAAAGTTGGTCCAGAGGAAGGCGAAAAACCCCTTCGGAAGCAAGGGACAGAAGGGGGAAAAATTCCTTCCTGACTCCATGTGGCAGTCGGACTGATCCCTGGACCATTCTACATTAACCCTTAATAACTATGGGTCAAAAATCGTTTAGTGTGTGGGTTTTCGGTCGGCAAAATGGCAAAAAAAACCCAGCACATCAGCCAACCGAGCGCTCACACACTAAAGGATTGGTGGCCAAAACTGATGTTTGTTACACATTATGTAATGGCTGTTCGATTGGGTCTTGTTGATGATCTGCCCAGTCAGATCTCCAACAAGCCCCAACCGAAGGGCACATCAGTTGACCGAGTGTTCACGCACTAAACGATCATTGGCCATGTTATACACTGTACGTCGCAGGTAGGTCCAACAATCGCACGTGTGAACAAACCTTTAGAGATAGTTATTAAGGGTTAATTAAGACGGCCCATTATTGGTTTGACAATTTACAATAACATGTACAAATTCACATCAGGCTCTGCGCCGAAAAGCTTACAATCTAAGAACAAATATTTAACACACAACCTATCAGTATGTCTTTAGGATTGTGGGAGAAAGGACTGATACAGGGAACTGACTGATACAGATTACTTACTGTAGAGCTGCCATATTGATTGCCTCATGGCATACACCCTGCCCACTGTATAGAGAATAGAAAGTGATTATTTTCACACAATAAAGACGTCACATTCACTTACATAACCACACAAGGAATCCTTCCTTTCTACAGTGACCATCGCTAATGTTCAATACCACCCAGTCTATTCTAAGGGCTCAAGGGATTTAGATTTCTGGTTTCTATTGGAATCTTCCCCTTCCCAGAGTTCCCTGTAATATGATGTGGTCGGTTGGAACACATACTTTGTAGTCTCAGCAGAGACACCTGGGCCTTGACATTCTCCAGCAGCTCCGGTCATTTCACGCTGACGTTCACTTTCATTTTTCCGAAGGTCGGTGATTTCCTTCTTCAATTCATCGATGCAGTTCGACTAGAGGGAGACAACCAGTAACAACCATTACAGTGTCAGTGTGTATTGGGAAGGTAACTGCAGGCTGATACTCACAGATAAACCCAGTCCGCCCCAACTTATAAATGAATGAAATGCACCCAGTGCAGAACTATAGCCAATGGCAGGAAGATTCTATTGAAAGGTGTCAATCATCACCTATATAACTGGCCACACCTCCCAACTTTCCCCCTGTGCTTTATAGTAAAGTAAAAGGGCCAGTAGACTTGTATTGTGTGTCCCCAGCCTTAGTGTATACCATATTCTATGTATACAGCAGTTACAGTTTATTTCATTGTCCTGCCATCTAATAGTAAAGTGGGGTCCCAGCATTAGAAAGGGGGGATTACCTTTTCTTGAAGTTCCGAAGCCATCTTATCTATTATAGCCTGGAACGCCGTCTCCTGGGAAGATTGTTTCTTCCTAACATCTTCCAGGTTAGGCCTCTAGTTGGATACGTCTCTCCTTCTCCTCTGAGGCATCATTGTCAGATTTCTGTGGAGCCAATAGAACACATTAATAGCAGTGAAGGGCTAGTGAGGTTAGGGTTAGAATTTCTATTTTCTATCTATTACAGACCTCCTTCTGGTTGGTGAGGTTGGCCAGGTCCTTTCGAAGATTCTGTATTTCTTGGCGATAATCTTCTTCGTTGACTTTCTTCTCTGAAAATTGAATAACACAGATGATTGTGAATAAACATTCACCATATCATGGACACTAATCCAAACTACCAGCCACATTTCTACCGTACATATTCACATACAATAGACATATTCATTAAGGGGGTAGTATTGCAATATACCGTGCCGTTATCACCATTACAGAATTCTCTCACTGCCACATGGTGATTTAGAACAGCGCCATAATAGAATGACACAGCCGTAAAATCCAGAAGAGATAGTGGAATTGTATTCAGCTAATATGACCAATAACCATTAAATTATTGTTTCTAGCCTTTACATCCCCTTTAATGCAAAATCTAAAAAAGACAGCAACGGTGACCGGTGATATCACACAATCCACATGAAATCAATCAGTTCCCATTCATATACTTACTGATCTCTGAATTTTTATTTTTAAATTCCTCCTCCAATCTCTCCATTCGCCTTGCCAGCTCTTCCATCTTCTCTGCTTGCTGGGCCAGCTTGTGCATGAGGCTCTGAGCCTCCCTTCTCTTGTCCTCAGCACTCATCTCCCCTTCCGATACCTGGAAAATAAATGTTAAGAAGTGAGGAAGGTGCCGTGTCGCTTGGTTTCTGTGCAGGAGGAGCGGCCTATAATATTAATTATATTCACTTCTACTGGATTCCTAAGGTAAGAATTAGCCAGATAATGTCAATGGGACAAACAAGGACCCAGGGCACCAAAGTCTTTATTGATTTAAAATTAACCATAAAGACGTTTTATATATCCCACTGATTGTACTGCAAGGTGAGGACCCGGCCAGGGGCGTAACTACCAGGGGAGCAGACAATGCGTCCACAGGGGCCCCATCTTCTTACTTTCCCTATGACAGTTACAGCCTCCCCCCAGGAAACTGCCATATATAAAGCAGGAAAGGGCCCCATCATAGTTTTGCTGGAAGGACCCAGAGACTGCTAGTTATGCCCCTGGACCCAGCCATACAGGGTTGTGCTTATAAATGGAAATGACCAGTATATTGTATATCTAAAGGATTAAATGAAACACCCCATGTACCATGATAATATATTGTTAATAGGAACCCTTCCTCTAATAACACAGCTTCCCTATAGATAAACATTTTACTCCTCCTCAGTCACAACTAAATAACCAAACAGAGTCGGGTCCATCCACCTGTCAATTGGGGACACTTACATTTGGATAAAGGGTGCCATGAAAGGTCACCCATGTCATCGTATCTGAAGCGTCTGGGATGGCGTTGACTTTTTTAGACATCGTCTCCTAAATGGAATAAAGGATTTTTATATAAGTTTCTTACAATGGGATCTTGGGATAATTCAGGCAACATAACTGTGATCCAATAATGGTCTCACCAATGACTCGGAGATGTTGGGGAGGATCTTGCTCTGAGCCTCCATAGTCTGAAGTCTCCGCTCGATGTCGTCCATGTCCATCTAAGGGAGAAGGAGAAAATGGGAAATGAAATTGACATTATGAGCTGCAGTAAAATGTGTAAATATGGACAACTTACTGGTTTTCTATGGCAATATGGGAGACAACGGAAGGTAAATGGAGAGACCACCAATGTACTAGAATTAGAAGTGAAAAGACCTTCATAGACTTCAGTCATTTGCTATCAGAAATTTACCTTCTTTTCTTCTTTTTTTGCTTTCAAATTCTCTTGCATCTGTTTAATAGAGTCATCCATGGCATTGACTTTGGTCATAAGATCCTGATGGTTCCCCATGACCTGGAAAAGGAAGGACGAGCGTGAGAATCTTTGGGCCCTATTTATAAAAGATCGGTATCGTTATCGTAAAATACCGATCGCTATCGTAAAATAATGACCGGGTTTTTACCGATAACGACCGTTATTTACCGATAACGACCGGTATTTACCGATAAAGACCGTTTTTTAACGATATCGGTAAATAACGGTCGTTATCGGTAAATAAACGACCGGTATTTAACGATTATCGGCAATACGGTCGTTATCGGTAAATAAAACGGTCGTTATCGGTAAAAACACGGTCGTTAGTTTACGATAAACGATCGGTATTTTTACGATAACATACCGATCTTTTATAAATAGGGCCCTTTATTTCTTCCATTAATGTGCATCTGGGATGAGGAGACACTAGAAAACAGGGGGTTTCCTGGTACTTTTCCCCTACCATAGGACACCGTCTTTATGGGACTCCGGACTCCTTTCCAGACACAGAAAGTTTCACATGTCAAGCACAGGCTTCTGTCCTGCTGGCCTCTGCTGAGCAGAGTTTGGGTGGTGGCCCCGTCCGTGTCTGGATTTCCCTGGATCTACTGTAAAATCGTTTCTCTCCACAGATCCAGGTTATCCAAAATCCACAGACTAAAACACACAAAGCCAACATCCACGCAGTGGGATTCCGGACCGCCTGGGCCGTAGACCTGATTGTACGTCGTAGACATTTCTTAGTATAAGGAAGCAAAGCAAATAGATTAAACAAAATATTTATAAAAACAGCAAATGGCTGCAATGTGGGATAGTGGGTTACCATGGAAACGGAAGGTAGGTTGGAGTGTGAGGGTGTGTCAGTAGGTGTGTACCTGTCTGTGTGGTGTTAGGGGTGCGTATTTGCATTTCAGACCATAATTTAAGTTTGGTTACCATGGAAATGGAAGGTAGGTTGGAGTGTGAGGGTGTGTCAGTAGGTGTGCACCTGTCTGAGTGGAGTTAGGGGTATGTATTTGAATTCCAGACCATAATTTAAGTACGGTTGCCATGGAAACAGAAGGTAGGTTGGAGTGTGAGGGTGTGTCAGTAGGTGTGTACCTGTCTGTGTGGTTTTAGGGGTGCGTATTTGCATTTCAGACCATAATTTAAGTTTGGTTACCATGGAAACGGAAGGTAGGTTGGAGTGTGGGGGTGTGTCAGTAGGTGTGCACCTGTCTGAGTGGCGTTAGGGGTATGTATTTGAATTCCAGACCATAATTTAAGTACGGTTGCCATGGAAACGGAAGGTAGGTTGGAGTGTGAGGGTGTGTCAGTAGGTGTGTACCTGTCTGTGTGGTGTTAGGGGTATGTATTTGCATTCCAGACCATAATTTAAGTACGGTTGCCATGGAAATGGAAGGTAGGTTGGAGTGTGAGGGTGTGTCAGTAGGTGTGTACCTGTCTATGTGGTGTTAGGGGTATGTATTTGCATTCCAGACCATAATTTAAGTACGGTTGCCATGGAAACGGAAGGTAGGTTGGAGTGTGAGGGTGTGTCAGTAGGTGTGTACCTGTCTGTGTGGTGTTAGGGGTATGTATTTGCATTCCAGACCATAATTTAAGTACGGTTGCCATGGAAACAGAAGGTTGGTAGGAGTGTGAGGGGGTGTCAGTAGGTGTGTACCTTTCTGTGTGGTGTTAGGGGTATGTATTTGCATTCCATACCATAATTTAAGTACTGTTGCCATGAAAATGGAAGGTAGGTTGGAGTGTGAGGGTGTGTCAGTGGGTGTGTACCTGTCTGCATGGTGTTAGGGGTGCGTATTTGCATTTCAGACCATAATTTAAGTTTGGTTACCATGGAAACGGAAGGTAGGTAGGAGTGTGAGGGTGTGTCAGTAGGTGTGTACCTGTCTGTGTGGTGTTAGTAGTGCGTATTTGCATTTCAGACCATAATTTAAGTTTGGTTACCATGGAAACGGAAGGTAGGTTGGAGTTTGAGGGTGTGTCAGTAGGTGTGCACCTGTCTGAGTGGAGTTAGGGGTATGTATTTGAATTCCAGACCATAATTTAAGTACGGTTGCCATGGAAACGGAAGGTAGGTTGGAGTGTGAGGGTGTGTCAGTAGGTGTGTACCTGTCTGTGTGGTGTTAGGGGTGCGTATTTGCATTTCAGACCATAATTTAAGTTTGGTTACCATGGAAACGGAAGGTAGGTTGGAGTGTGGGGGTGTGTCAGTAGGTGTGCACCTGTCTGAGTGGCATTAGGGGTATGTATTTGAATTCCAGACCATAATTTAAGTTTGGTTACCATGGAAACGGAAGGTAGGTTGGAGTGTGGGGGTGTGTCAGTAGGTGTGCACCTGTCTGAGCGGCATTAGGGGTATGTATTTGCATTCCAGACCATAATTTAAGTATGGTTGCCATAGAAACGGAAGGTAGGTTGGAGTGTGAGGGGGTGTCAGTAGGTGTGTACCTGTCTGTGTGGTGTTAAGGGTATGTATTTGCATTCCAGACCATAATTTAAGTACGGTTGCCATGGAAACGGAAGGTAGGTTGGAGTGTGAGGGTGTGTCAGTAGGTGTGTACCTGTCTGAGTGGCGTTAGGGGTATGTATTTGAATTCCAGACCATAATTTAAGTATGGTTGCCATGGGAAACGGAAGGTATGGAATTTGAGGGGAGGGGTGTCAGATAGTTGTGTACTGTCTCTGTGTGGTGTTAGGGGGTGTATTTGCATTCCAGACCATAAGTTAAGTACGGTTGCCATGAAACGAAGGTGGTTGGAGTGTTAGGGTTGTCAGTAGTGTGTACCTGTCTGTGTGGTGTTTAGGGGTTGCGTATTTGCATTTCAGACCATAATTTAAGTTTGGTTACCATGGAAACGGAAGGTAGGTTGGAGTGTGAGGGTGTGTCAGTAGATGTGCACCTGTCTGAGTGGCGTTAGGGGTATGTATTTGAATTCCAGACCATAATTTAAGTATGGTTGCCATGGAAACGGAAGGTAGGTTGGAGTGTGAGGGGGTGTCAGTAGGTGTGTACCTCTCTGTGTGGTGTTAGGGGTGTGTATTTGCATTCCAGACCATAATTTAAGTACGGTTGCCATAGAAACGAAAGGTCGGTTGGAGTGTGAGGGTGTGTCAGTAGGTGTGTACCTGTCTGTGTGGTGTTAGGCATGTGTATTTGCATTCCAGACCATAATTTAAGTTTGGTTACCATGGAAACGGAAGGTAGGTTGGAGTGTGAGGGTGTGTCAGTATGTGTGTACCTGTCTGTGTGGTGTTAGGGGTGTGTATTTGCATTCCAGACCATAATTTAAGTTTGGTTACCATGGAAACGGAAGGTAGGTTGGAGTGTGAGGGTGTCAGTAGGTGTGTACCTGTCTATGTGGTGTTAGGGGTGTGTATTTGCATACCAGACCATAATTTTAATACGGTTACCATGGAAACAGAAGGTAGGTTGGAGTGTGAGGGTGTGTCAGTAGGTGTGTACCTGTCTGTGTGGTGTTAGGGGTGTGTATTTGCATTCCAGACCATAATTTAAGTTTGGTTACCGTGGAAAAAGAAGGTAGGTTGGAGTGTGTGGTTGTGTCAGTAAGTATGTACCTGTCTGTGTGGTTTTAGGGTATGTATTTTCAGTCCAGACCATAATTTAAGTACAGTTGCTATGAAAACGGAAGGTAGGTTGGAGTGTGAGGATGTGTCAGTAGGTTTGTACCTGTCTGTGTGGTGTTAGGGGTATGTATTTGCATTCCATTACCATAATTTAAGTACAGTTTGCTATGGAAACGGAAGGTAGGTTGGAGTGTGAGGGTGTGTCAGTAGGTGTGTACCTGTCTGTGTGGTGTTAGGGGTATGTATTTGCATTCCAGACCATAATTTAAGTACAGTTGCTATGGAAACGGAAGGTAGGTTGGAGTGTGAGGGTGTGTCAGTAGGTGTGTACCTGTCTTGTGGTGTTAGGGGTTGTATTCTGCCATTCGCGACCAATAATTTAAGTAGGTTGCCAGAAACAGGATGTATTTGGTGTTTTGTGTTGTGTTTCCTGTGGCCCTGCAATGTTTGAAAACTACAGCTCTCACTTTGCACCAATAGCGGATGTCAGCAGGGAAGCTGGTGTGGGGGTTAGTTTGCACAGGAACTGCACATGCCCTGGCTATTAAACTAATGGCCTACTTCTTCTAAATACTAAACCATACAAGACAAAGAATAGAAGAATAGAAGACCCGGAATTTGGTCTCTTATAATTCAATATGAATTTCTGGGTAATTCTGATTGGCCCAGTGGACAGTTGAGTGACAGTTGCCAGGAACATTTCACACCACACAGAGATGAAAAGTTGGGGTTTGATCACATGACCCTGAAACCTCCCAATTCCATGTTAGGGATTGGACCCATAATGGTCAATGGGGATTTTTTTTTGGAAACGTGGGACATTTTCACGGATTCCTTATCTGCGTCCAATTCCTCCTAGTGTCCCCAACTGTGTCTATCTCCATAATCAGTCTCATAAAATGGGGAAGAAAAAGAAAAAATACAACGGCTGAGCAGCACCTTCTTTATCATGATCACAACAGAACTGACTTGTGAGTCATCATGCAGCCTCTTCTATACCCCCAGTTGACATCACCTTTGTGACATCACATGTGACATCAACCACTTTTAAAAAGAAATGCATGGTTACTTTGTAGTGATGGAGCATATCTGTCCATGACCACATATTTTGTTAGTTGTTTTCAGCTTGTTTGAAAGCATTCAATACAGCATGGTGCATGTGAGGCTTTAAGTACTAATAGGGCTATGACGGCGAACCGTTATCGGCTTTTCCATCTTAAAGTCACGTTAAACCCATATACCAAGTCTTAATGTGACTTTAAGACATAACTAATGGCGGTACGCAAAAACTGTGTCATGCAACACCAAAGCAAATGTACCAAGCCAATTATGGGATCTTTAAAAAACCTATTCTCTAACACTGAGAGCTGCTATCAGCTCAGTGCATTGGCCTAAAGGAGGCAATAGAGAGCGATAACGGCTCTTTTTGTGCATGGCCCTTTAAGTGTTTGAGCAACACATGTTTTCCAGTAATACTTTGAGTCAGCTCTACTACAGTTGGTAAGCAATTCTTTTATTCAGCAAGGTACACAATCTCCTGAGCCACAAAGAGAGGTTCATGTCACTAACATGCACATGGGACAATTGCTTCGCTTTCATTTTAATCTTAGCTACCAATCGATTATAGTGATCAGTTCTCTATGGTAAATTAGTACATGCATTTCAGCAGCCCATGCATGGCGTATTATATAATGAGCAATCGTCATTGTTAATTTACATGTTAAATTAGCCATGTGATCAATTGCAAAACATTGGCCTGAATTATCACTTAATCAAAATGTCGGCATTGGATTATCAGAGGGCAGGAATATCAACCCATCAGGGCTATCAATAAAAGTTCTTATCGTTTAAAATGGTGCTATTTTGCCCCAACCAATCAGATGTTAGCTTTCAAATGTTAAATAAGGATTGATTGGTTGGGGCAGAATTAGACCATTTTAACTATAAGAGCTTTTGGATAACTCCCTGTATGTGTACAACTCTTAAAATGCTCAAAAATCGCGCTTTTTCTTTTTAAATGATTTGTTTTGTTTCTGTCCTGTGCTGACATAGTTTTCTTCAAGGAAAACTAGATAAAACCATGAGATCATAATCCATTTAAAGAAAATGTACTTATTACATGCTATTTGAATATATTATGTAGAAGACGAGGATACATACATTCTTAAAAATAAACATAAGTAGAAAAAAATGTACCTTTAGATGCTCTACAAGTTAAGGTCGTAAAGTGTGAAAGAAGTTAAGGTCTTAAGATTACCTACTTTTTACTATAAATATGATTATTTGCCATCCACAGTATTGTGGTTTTTTGTCTTACGGCAGATATGTCTCAATGAACCAAGCATATTAAAACGAATATTGTCTAAGAAAAAGTTATCCACTCAACTTATTGCCTTGGAGAAATATGAATTTCCAAAATCGCCATCCAGACATAAAAACTATTCATCTTACCCTTTATCTACTAAAGATGCAGAGATATAACCCTGTCCTAGTCACTTGTTTCCTTTGCAGATGGCAGACTCAGCAGTGTGCCCCTTGCCCAGCTCAGAACAACTATCAGGTTCATTAAGAAGATGAGTAAACTGTCATTAAAGGACAACTCCACCTCATAAGAACATCTTTTAGAAAGAATGGCCTCTTTTAAATATGTTGATATATCATAGTTTGTCCATTGAATTCCTGACTGTATGCCTGCTATGCTTCTGGATGCCTCATGGAAACTAAGCAATTTAGAAACCTGTACTGAGCATGAGCATGCTAGAAGAGCCAGACAGGGGATTAACATTCAGTCATTGGCGTGATGTCAACTGTCAACTCCATAACTGACAGTTACTAACTGGAAGAACCAGGAAGCAGAAACAGGGGAAACAGGACATTGTGCAGGATTTCAGGTTAGACTTATATATTTCAGACTTCATACTATTAACATTTAGGGTTTTGGGGGGTGATTAACCTGTATGTAAGTTTTCATTTTGGAGCTGGACTTGCCCTTTAAAACCAGTTAGAGAGTACTCACTCCTCTACCATTTTAGTTTATCACATTAGGTCCAGGTAATAAATATGTCATCAAATCAAATGGTACAATAAACACACATTTTCTTTACACTATTACCTGCATGCTCACTCTATGAAATTTGTACAAGTTAAATGAGTATGGCTAAGTGATTGTAACTAAATAAATCAATAAGCATTAATGCACATCCCTGGTAAGGTATTATAAATCTGAAGCTTTTTGCAAGGCTTGATTTTTGCTTGAATCCACTTGCCAGTTGGCTAACAATCTTCTGCTTCACAGACCTCATACTTAATACAAAAGAAAAATGACTAAACTAACAGGGAAACAAACTTTGAAAAGGAAATGGTATTTTTTTTTTATAACAAATGGCTTTCATTTATTTCTAAAATGTGCATGCATGCCCGTGTCAAAGTGAAATAAATCTAAAATATAAGCAATGAAAATAAATCACTTCAGTAAATGCACATTAAATTGCGTTTTGCATAATGAGAAAAAAAAAAAAGGTTTGGAAGAAGCTTTTTTAAGAGATGCTTCAAATGCATAATCCAGCAACCAGATGCAAAGCAGTTAAAAGCAGGAGAACGGGAGGAATTTTAATATTACCCCAGGGGCTGATGGGATGCTTTACACAATTTGCCTGATGAATAGAGAGGCGGCTGTAGTAGGGCAGGGTCAGGGGATCCAGGTCCACATGAATTTTGTGGAAGACAACATGCATGTTCAATCGTAAGTTTGCTTGCTTCAATGAAGTGATACAATCCAATATGTTTGAAACTCAAAAAGAGAGAAGCAGTAAGCAGTCAGTATAGTAAGTATAGTTCTTCAGCCTGTGACAAGCATTGGTAAGCCTGCAAAGATGCACAAATGGAACAATAAATTAAAAATGGTGGACAGTTGACAGAAAATAGTTAAAACCGAAAGCCTGAAAAGTATGTTTTGAGTAGCAAATTACTTTAAGAAAAACTAGGCTAAAATATTTTTATAGCCCGGAAACAGTCAGGTCTATGTAATATTGTCAAATACGTTACTTACATGGCCACATTCCCTTTATACAGTAATCATTGTGCGCTGTACTGCATCGTGGGTGTGGGTCAGATAAGTTTTTTTTGTCCCCGTTCAAAAGACATTGAATTTCACACTACATAGTAATGGAAAATTCAACACAAAAGGTTTTGCATCAGGTGCCAAGCATGTTTCTAAAAACTACTACTAGCACGGTACACACAAAACCACTAGAAAACCCGGATTTAGGTGACAGTGCTTATTTTTACATCTCCTTTGTGTTGTGTTTTTACCCACGGGTGAGTGGCAATACCAGGAAGTGACTGCAAGGATTTTTTCAATTTTACACTGCTGAACCCTAACTCATAGAGCAAGATTATATGCGCTTAATGTCAGTGAGGACTACTTTATTCTTTCACATATATATCATTTCAAAGTAACCATCAAAATTCCAATGACCACAGAGAGCAGTCAGCTTATCTTCTGAATAATTGATAGCCTATTTCTTGAGCATTTTAATATGTAGCTTGAAACCATAATCAAAAATCAGTAAAACCTTGAAGTTCACTTTAAGTCAAGATGTCAACTATCTCAGAAAATTGAGGTCATACTCCCAGGTCAATCAAGCAATTTTTAGCACACCTGAGTTGGAGTTGCACCTTTAAAGGAAATGCTTGGTTTTCCTTTGAAATCAATAAGCATATTCTATATACCAGTTATTTTTTTAGAAGGTATATAACTCATCAGACAAGAAATGGATTCTAGAAGACATAAAGTGAACTGACTTCATGTAGCAGAGAAAAAGTGCAGAAACACAACAAAATTGCTGATCAAGGGTATTTAGTGGTTGAACACTGTAACACTTTTAAGTACATTTACTGTGCCAAGCACCAATAGGTATTAGCCATATGGGAAAATCATGATACTATGAGAGAGGAAAGACCCCTTCTAAACACAGTAACCCCTTAGATAGCACTCGCAGACAAATACAACCCAAAATATTAATATCCAACCAACAATCTTGTATGATTGTACATGTAAAATATTTGTAGCTATTCAGGTGTAAGTTATGCCTTAGTTAACACATATACTAACACAACGTAATACCAAACCTGTACCCTCCAACCACCCCCCCAAAAAAAAGTGCTGCCAAAAAAAGAAATGTGCAATTCCTGTTTGAAAAACCAGGCTGGGAATGGGCTGATGTCAAAATGGCACACCTGGATTACCAGGAAATGTATCAAAGGCAGTCCTCACAACACTTTCCAGGGACCATGTAACACACTCCAACTATGATAGCAGTTTATATATAAAGTGCAAGTGAATGGGTCGTCGTTTCCCCTGTCTGGAACGAAGTCCACCCCTTGGGGGTAAGACATGAAAACAGTCTGAGTATGATCCCATGTGGAATAGAAGTGTAGCATAAATGTCTTAAACGGCATCCCCAGTTATCCCGATATTACATACTCAGGACTCCGCTTATTCATCCAAAGTTCCAGACGTAACATCAGGCTAAGAACACTCGCGTCCAAACGGCGATATCACACAACAAAAGATCAGTCCAAATCCCAGACCCGGTCAAACACCTATGCGCGTTTCTCCCCAACTGGGCCGGGCTTGGTCAGGGCGTAATCCAACTCTCAATGGTCATTGCTTTTTAAAGGAAATGGGACTTCTCCTTCACCCTTTAATACTACCCCGGAGCATTAAGCCTTACTGAGCTTAAGATGGAGGGAAAGCAATTTATATATTACATAGAGCCAATATGGCACATTTAAATAGGATATACATGATCCCTCTACAAGTCTGCTTCATTACTTGTATACCAAGGGTGGTTAGCTATATTGTACAAATCTAGGCCATGAAATGATTACTTAAAAGTCATAGATCAGACATGGCTGCAGGAAACTACCCTAACACAATTGGTTACAGTTTATTCAGATAAAGATAGTATGAAGGTGTATACATTTATCTCCTCACAAAACCCTCTACCAAAGATGATCAAACAGATTTGTTTCAATATTTCTCTATACACTATGAGTCCATTACTTAGACATTAGCCATATTTAGTTACATACACTTATACCAGGGTCATTAAATCAATTTTAGCACTCATAACATAGAAAAGTCCCAAAATAACCTATAAACACTTATTTTACAAGAAGCTGTTATATGATAGTTCCTCATTAAGTCCATTGGAAGTGAGTGTATAAACTTATAGGCCCAAAAGGCCTCTCTCCGCAAAAGTCGTTTCAACACATCTCCACCTCTGCTCCCTAGTGTTTACCTTTTCTATGCATATCCTTACATCAATGTCCTCATTATGCTTACTCAGAGTAATGTTTAGCCAAGCTCTTCCTCAAATCTCCATTGTTTGTGGCTATAATATGCTCTGAATTTCTCAGGACCAATTTCCTTAAGTCTGTCCAATATATTTTTTGCCACTTACAGACTATTTGATAGACTACTTGAGATGTTTGGCAGTTGATAAAAGATCGTATGGGGACCACACCACCCTTGCTTTCTAATTTGTCCCAACTGTCACATATTACATATCGAACAGCGGCCATATTTTAACATTTCCAAGATCCGCATATTGCGATCTCGCGGATTTTCCAGGAATTTCGCTTTCCAAATTTTAAAAATTTGCCAAAAATGATACAGTAACTTGCTGTAAAGGGCCCTGAAAAATGGTCTGGGGAACTTTCTAAAAGAATCCTATTCTGATTAGTTACAATCAGAATTTTCATAAAGAATCTGGTTGGTATACCAACCAATCACATTCTTTTCCATCAGAATTGGTTACAATAGATTCTAATGTTATTGTAACCAATTTTGATGGCATACTAACTAGAGATGGACCTGATGTGGAACCAAACCTGGTTCCATGGCAGATCTCCGAGATCTGCCAATCCGCGGATTTTCCGAACCCACTTTGAACATTTTCGAAGATTTT
This sequence comes from Hymenochirus boettgeri, assembly GCA_019447015.1. NCBI lineage: Eukaryota > Metazoa > Chordata > Amphibia > Anura > Pipidae > Hymenochirus > Hymenochirus boettgeri. Next base: position 14,160,050 of record CM033470.1, read on the forward strand.
CATGTATCAATTCACCAATGGCAGTGTTTTTACCCGTGCCAACCCCCTGGGTATAAAAGGCAGCTAGACAGGTGCCACTTTGTCAGTTTGTTAAAGTGAGTTTAGTGGACACCTGACAGTGTAGGAGTTATAGAGTTTTTTCCATGCTTTTGAAGCTTACTGTGTGTGAATTTTAGTGTGGTGGATTAGCACTTGTTGTTACCCACTCCTGTATTCACACAATTTGGGACCCAAAGTCCTTTTGAGGACTAACTAACCCCCCCCCCCCCTATAAGTTTTTTGTTCACATTTAGTGTTAGGCATTTTAGAGGTCTACTGGCCCTATTTAAAAACACACAGTACTGCAGTTTAGCGATACAGTGCATTACGATAATTGTTCAACCGCGGCAGTAAATTAACGCTGAAAGTTCGTTAATTAACAAACCAATTCTGGAGGACCAAGACAGTGATATGGATGTCAAATGATGCGCCAGCCAGTGCTATGTAGCCCCTCCATTATAGTGCACTTCTAGCGCTGTATGTGCTTTTGCCCATTGGAATGCTCTAAATCCAGGGGCAAGCGCAGGATTGTTAAGAGGGGGGATTTCTGAAGAAGCACAGTAGGAACGTTCAAATTCATGTTCCCAGACTTTAGTGCTCCTATACAGAAAATATAGGAGCGGTCCCCTAACCCCCGTTAGCGGAGCTCACATCAGCGGCCTTTCAGCGTGTCCTTGAAACATATACACTGCAATAACAGGCTCAAGCTTTAGGGTTTTAAAACTTCACCTTTATTTGTAAGCAATTCTGATTGGATACATAAATTATTTTAGAAGAATTGTTGGTTATACTATCAGAATTGGTTACAATCAGATTGGTCTGTTCCCCAGAGCCATTTACAGTAAGTACTGTATCATTTTTTGAAAAATTTCCAAAAATTCCTGGAAACTCGAAAATTCCTGAAAACTCAAAAATTCGAAAATTCTCGAATTTTCGAAAAATATCGAAAGCGGCTCGAAAATAGAATGCGGAAGCTCAAAAAAAGGTGCAATCGCGAGTAAAGTTTGTTTTTTTCTTAGTTCTGGGTATATGTACGTGTTCCTCAGACCATTTCCCAGGTCCCACAGCCATGTACAGTAAGTTACCATTGCTGTTTTACCTTATATTTAGGCGATCTGTGCAATTTTTTCTCCCCTTGACTTAATGGGTTTTACGCGGATTTTCGAATTTTTTCAGAAATCCACGAATCCACAGGCGGAATGGATTAGCAGTTTCAGCCATCTCTACTTAAGGGTTTCTTACAACCATTCTGAGATGCCACTACGGATGGAGTTAAAGACTGTGGAGTAGCTTGTCCCCAATATTGCAAGGCTCTGAGCCACCATAATTTTGTGTCGAGATTGCCTTTTAAACTGTGAGTCTTCCTTAGAATGAACCACCATTTGTTGAACAAATGTCCTACTTCCCTCCTGTTGGTTGAAAGTGTGATAAACCGGATTGTGTCATTTCCTCCAGGTTTTCTTGTTTTTTGAAAAGGAGACTGGGTTTTTTACAGGGGTGGTTAGGGGTACAGGTTTGGTATTACTCTGTGCAGGTATTTCATGTTTACTAGTTTTTTATATGATACAGAGATTTTGTATCTTCTCTATACATTGTGTTAGTATATGTGTTAACTAAGGCCTAACTTACATCTGGATGGTTACCAATATTTTTCAGTACAATCATACAAGATTGTTGGTTGGATATTAATATTTTGGATGTATTTGTCTGCGAGTGCTATCTTAGGGGGTACTGTGATTAGAAGGGGGTCTTTCCCTCTCTTATAGTATCTTTATTGTTCTTACTCACAGCACCGTCCTTAAAGCACAGTCGTCCGCCCATCAATTAATAATATTATATTAGCGTGACTTTTGCAGTGGATGCACTGGCACACAAATTGCGCCATGCAGTGCGCACAAGTGATGATATGAAGCAATAGCATCAACTTATAACTTTTTAATGCCAGCTAATGGTTAGCTTAAAGCTCCTGCAAAGTTTTAAGACAGAATTGCGATGAACCCAGACACCACTATCACTTTACAACATCGCAAACCTGATTGCAACGAAAAAGATCTCAGTGCATCGCCCTAATAGTTTTTATTTTTAAGACAAATGGGGGCAGGGTTTGACTCCTGCACAGTGAAATAAGATAAATCTTTAATCAAAGGAAATGTGTTCTCTACTTTTTATTTTAGACATACTTGCTGGACTTGTCAGAATAAAGGTCAACAGGATGCTTCTTTTATTGTGTTATCTGGATATTGAAATTAACTCTGAAAGGCCCAATACTTTAGGAAGAAAGATTGCTTGATTAAAGGAATAGTTCACTCCAAGTGAAACTATCCTTTAATATATTGATTGAAGCCCGGGAGGTTAAGGAGCTATGCCTTACCTCCGATCTTCAATCAATATTGCAGGGACCGGAACGAAGATACCAAAGACCTTACCTTTTACGCGATTCACTGCAGCCCAGCTGGAATCTCCGACCGCTTCATTCTCCTGTACAGCTATTGTGCGCATTATGCGCATGCGCGCTATAGCTGTACAGAAGAGTGAAGCGCTCGGAAATATATAATAAAATTTAAATAATTAGCTACTGTAGCTCAGTATAGTTGCTTTTATAAAGGAATAATTCTAATTTGTGTATGGTTTTAATAGTGAATTTTTTTTTTACATAAAGGACAACAAATGTTGGAATTTACTTTTGCCATAAAGGTATCTGCTACTTGCCTTATGAGACACTCAATATTTGTCCATGTAGATTTGCTTACTTCATTTTTCTTCCTTCCAAATTTTATACTTCATTGAGGTTCCTGCACACAATAATTTACAGCTCCAAAGTCCCACTACCTTGTTGATGATGCAGGAACAGCAGGCCCATAGTTATGCGGCATCGATTATTTTTTATTTCTGTCTTCAATGTGTGGGAGCGAGAAAGTACAATCTATGATTCGTTTGTGAACTTTAAAGGGAAAGCTGCAATTTTGTTTTCCTATTATCAGTGGGTAAATTATATGCAACACATTCTGCAATTTTAGCTAAATTAGTTAATTGACCATGCATGATCACATTCACAGTCACGTTTCAGACTTTGTGCATGTGTGCTTCTACCAAATGTGCATAAGAATTGGAGAAAGGGCATGGTCAATACAATTACAAGGACAATCACAAGTGATATATACGGACATATACATTTTCCACATGTTTAACTTTTTAACTTTTAAGATATTAAGGCAGATTTAGAGGGAAAAAATCTTAATTAAAACTATTTTAAAGCAGAATAAGAATTAAAAATTTCTAAACTTTTTTTAACTTTAAAGCTGGATGCATTACAGTATTATTGGGGGGGGGTGCAAAATGACAAAAAAAAGTGGCTCTCAAATAGGATAGGACATAGAGATGTAAAAAAATATTACTGTAACAAAAAATAATAATAATGCCAGTGGCCTTTCCTTCAATACAATGAATACAGCTTAGATATTAGATAATACCCAATTACCCATAATACCCAGATTACTATCTGCTTCAAAATGTTTCCAAGAATCTTTAAAAATATTTTTAAAATATGTAATACCGTATGTATCCTTATGTATAGAAGGTTTCACCAGCAGCAATATATTACAAAAAGATATAAAGTATATTGCAAGTACCTGTATTTATTAGATGCAGTCAATAACCCATCTTTTAGGTCCACATGAATCTATATTAATTCATTTATCCATAGGTCAATTACAATAAACTGTGATTAATTAAATAATAATTAATTTGCATCTGTTGTCTGTTTATTTTGTTTAACAAGTTGCTTAGATTTATGCTCTAAACTTCTTCTTTAATTTTTGTTTTGTGGAGGATAGTATCCCTAAAAATTGCCTCCATCACTATTCATTAATTTGGCTTGAAAAAGCCAAATTACTGTTCTTTCTATTTCTTCTTCTTCTTCTTCTTCTTCTTTTTCTTCCGTTTTATTCTTCCGCTTTTTGGACCGTATCTCCTCACAGTTTTTGAGCTAGAGACATAAAATTCGGTACAGACGTGCGGGGCATATAGGAGAAGTGTGCTATCTTCTAGCTAAGGAATCCGCGGAAGCGTTACGCGTTATCGGCGAATTTCCGAACATTTTTTCCCATAGACTATAATGGTAACAATCCTCAAATGTGGATATTTCAAAACAGTTTGTTTCATGGTTAAATACAAATGGTGATACCCCCAACCCCCCACACGACCCAGGTACACCCACCTACTAACCTACCTTTCCATTCCCATGGAAGCCATATTTAAAGGGTAACTAAAGTCAAAAAAACTAATTATCCTCAATAAAAGATAGTTTTATGGTTATAAACACAAAAAGACATACCCCCTCAACCAGACCCAGGTACACACACCTACTAATCTACTTATCCATTACTGTGGCAGCCATACTTAAAGGGTAACTAAAGTAAAAAAAAACTAATTTAGATTTATTCTCAATAAAAGATAGTTTATGGTTGTAAACACAAAAAAGACATACCCCCTCAATCAGACCCAGATACACACCTACTGATCTACTAATTCCTTATGGTGGTAGCTTTAAAGGGTAACTAAAGTCAAAAAAACTAATTTAGATTTATCTCATAAAATATAGTTTTATGTGTTGTAAACAAAAAAAGACATACCCCTCAACCAGACCCAAGTACACACAACTACTGATCTACTATCCATTATGGTGGCAGCCATATTTAAAGGGTAACTAAAGTCAAAAAAACAAATTTAGATTTTTACCTAAATAAAAGATAGTTTTATGGTTGTAAACACAAAAAAGACATACCCCCTCAACCGACCCAGGTACACACACCTACTGATCTACTTATCCATTACAGTGGCAGCCATACTTAAAGGGAACTAAAGTAAAAAATACTAATTTCGATTTATCCTCAATAAAAATAGTTTTTTTAGCACAGGGAGATAAAAAGAATTTCTCCTCCCTTAGGAGTCCCACTGAGCATGTCTGATCTCACTGAGCTGGGGGAGGTACCGTACTGTGTTTAAAGATAATACCCAAATCTACATCCCTGTAGATCAGTCCCAGACCTCAACTATCTCCTCCTGGATGGCACATCACCACCGTAAACCCACCATCTAAAATTGATCCCAAACCGGACCCTAGCCCACCCACATTTCTAAAGACAGGGTTGTTCAGTAAGGACACTGTCTGGGGTTAATCTTTCACTCTTCTCTCTCCTTCTGACATCACATATTGTTTTCTCCTTCATAACATTGTTAAGATCCCCCTTTACCCTGTATGGTTACCACCTTCTTAGGTTATAATCCCTTCAGGACAGGGACCTCACTCCTGATACAGAAAGGCAAGACCCCCCTTATAATATCTATATATCCTTAATGTACATATTGTGTATTTCTGGCCAATTATTTGACTTTTATATTTGTTACTGAATAATTTATTAGCGTTGGGTACCCAAGTGACATTTTATAAATAACCATGTCCGCACCGACTAGGACGTGAAATCCCTTTCCAATCCCAGCCTGATCCCATATATATAAATTATAAAGTGAGAAATAAAATCCAGACACCAAGTTTAGATTCATTTTTTATTTATTTAATTCTTAGAACACATTCAGGGAGATTCAATAAAAGTTTTTATTGATAAAAATGGTGCTAATTGCCCCAACCAATCAGATGGGGCTTTCAAATGTAAAAATTTTAACAATAAGAACTTTTATTGAATCCCCTGAAAGTTGGTCCAGAGGAATGCGAAAAACCCTTCGGAAGAAGGGACAGAAGGGGAAAAATTCCTTCTGACTCCATGGGGCAATCGGACTAATCCCTGGACCAACTTGGACCTTTAAAACAAGTCTACATTAACCCTTAATAACTATGGGTCGACAATCGTTTGGTGTGTGGGTGTTCGGTCTGAACTTGTTGATGATCTGCCCGGTTAGATCCCCAACGAGCCCAAACCAAACAGGCACATCAGAAAACCGAGCGCTCACACACTAAGGATTGGTGGCCAAAACTGGTGTTTGTTACACATTATGTAATGGCTGTTCGATTGGGTCTTGTTGATGATGCCTGCCCGTAGATCCAATGGCCCCAACCGAAGGGCACCATCAGTTGACCGAGTGCTCACGCACTAAATGATCATTGGCCATGTTATACACTGTACGTCGCAGGTAGGTCCCACAATCCGCACGTGTGAACAAACTTTACAGATGTTATTAAGGGTTAATTGAGACGGCCCATTATTGGTTTGACAATTTACAATAACGTACAAATTCACACACTAGGCTCTGCGCCGAAGATGATTCAAACTGATTCAAACTCCAGGACGTCATTGCTGCAAGGCATCAGTGCTAACCACTGAGCCCCCGTGCTGTACCATGCTGTATCCATATTACAGTGCAGGGCAAGAGGGAAGAGACAATAAAGGGGTTAGGAAGTAATAATAGAATGTCAGTAATATAATAATATTACAGAGTGGAACAGACATACCAGACTGGGGCCGTGTCATGAATAATTTATATTATAGCAGAGGGAGAGTAGGTGTACATCCCATTGGGAACTTACCGTACAAGACTCTGTAGATACGTGTGCATTTTATGGCCTCCGCTGGTCTTGCTAAAGCAGACATGAAGAGAATATTTATTAAAAGGATAAAATCTACGAACGTTTAAGATTTATCAGAGTGTGGAGCTGCCAAATGACTTCTCTCAGACACGACTGGTACCAGACTGAACTAATACTAACCTAGCAACCTTGCTTTGGAGTCTTGGCCATAGGTCGAAGACTTTTTAGTCCGGGTCTGCTGGGCTGCTGAATGAACTTGGCCAAAGTGGACGCACTGTCAATGATCCCGGAGAGACTCTACTGGGCTGCTCGGGGACCTTGGCCAAAGGTGGAAGCACTATCAATGGTTCCAGGAGTCTCTGCTGGTCTGCTCGGTGACCTTGGCCAAGGGGACTTACTTTCACTGGATCCTGGAGACTCTTCTGTTCTGCAGGGAGAGTTTTCTCTGTAACAGGAATTGTGGGTATTAAATACTGACTGTCTCTAGTTCCCCTTCCCTTATATCCAACCCAGGGATCTTTACTTACTCTTATCTCCATGGTCTGCGCCTTAGTGTCCAGGTCCCTAAAGGAACAGAGAGACTTGCGTCATGTTTATGGCTAATAAGTAATAATAAGGGACAGAAGAGGCGATACCAGTGGGAGACAGTAGTGGGGGTGGGGAAAGGACTGATACGGGAACTGACTGATACAGATTACTTACGTAGAGCTGCCATGTTGATTGCCTCATGGCATACACCCTGCCCACTGTATAGAGAATAGAAAGTGATTATTATCACACAATAAAGATGTCACATTCACTTACATATCCACCCAAGGAATCCTTCCTTTCTACAGTGACCATCGCTAATGTTCAATACCACCAGTCTTCCATGTTACTACATCGCTCATAGTGCTAAGGGCTCAAGGGATTTAGATTTCTGGTTTCTATTGGAATCTTCCCCTTCCCAGAGTTCCCTGAAATATGACGTGGTCGGTGGGAACACGTACTTTGTAGTCTCAGCAGAGACACCTGGGCCTTGATGTTCTCCAGCAGCTCCGGTCATTTCACGCTGACGGTCACTTTCATTTTTCGAAGATCGGTGATTTCCTTCTTCAATTCATCGATGCAGTTCGACTGGAGGAGAAAACCAGTAACAACCATTACAGTGTCAGTGTGTACTGGGAAGGTAACCGCAGGCTGTACTCACAGATAAACCCAGTCCGCCCCGACTTATAAATGAATGAAATGCACACAGTGCAGAACATAGCCAATGGCAGGAAGATTCCATTGAAAGGTGTCAATCATCACATTTAAAACTGGCCAAACCTCCCAACTTTCCTCTGTGCTTTATAGTAAAGTATAAGGGCCAGTAGACTTGTATTGTGTGTCCCCAGCCTTAGTGTATACCATATTTCTGCCAATTCTAGTATACAGCAGTTACAGTTTATTTCATTGTCCTGCCATCTAATAGTAAAGTGGGGTCCCAGCATTAGAAAGGGGGGTTACCTTTTCTTGAAGTTCCGAAGCCATCTTATCTATTATAGCCTGGAACGCCGTCTCCTGGGAAGATTGTTTCTTCCTAACATCTTCCAGGTTAGCGTTGAGGACATTTAGAGTGGCCTCTAGTTGGAGACGTCTCTCCTTCTCCTCTGAGGCATCATTGTCGGATTTCTGTGGAGCAATAGAACACATTAATAGCAGTGAAGAGCTAGTGAGGGTAGGGTTAGAATTTCTATTTCTATCTATTACAGACCTCCTTCTGGTTGGAGAGGTTGGCCAGGTCCTTTCGAAGATTCTGTATTTCTTGGCGATAATCTTCTTCGTTGATTTCTTCTGAAAATTGAATAACACAGATTGTGAATAACACCATATCATGGACACTAATCCAAACTACCAGCCACATTTCTACCGTACATATTCACATATAATGGACATATTCATTAAGGGGCAGTATTGCAATATACCGTGCCGTTATCACTATTACAGAATTCTCTCACTGCCACATGGTGATTTAGAACAGCGCCATAATAGAATGACACAGCCGTAAAATCCAGAAGAGACAGGGAATCGTATTCAGCTAATATGGCCAATAACCATAATTATTGTTTCTAGCCTTTACCTCCCTTTAATGCAAAATGTAAAAAAGAGGCAAAGGTGACCGGTAATATCACAAACCACATGAAATAAATCAGTTCCCATTTATATCTTACTGATCTCTGAATTTTTATTGTTCAATTCCTCCTCCAATCTCTCCATTCGCCTTGCCAGCTCTTCCATCTTCTCTGCTTGCTGGGCCAGCTTGTGCATGAGGCTCGAGCCTCCCTTCTCTTGTCCTCAGACTCATCTCCCCTTCCGATACCTGGAAAAAAATGTTAAGAAGTGAGGAAGGTGCCGTGTCTACGTGTGCTTGGTTTCTGTGCAGGGGAGCGCCCTAGAATATTAATTATCTTCACTTCTACTGGATTCCTAAGGTAAGAATTAGCCAGATAATGTCAATGGGCAAAACAAGGACCCAGGGCACCAAAGTCTTTATTGATTTAAAATGAACCATAAAGACGTTTTGCTCTTTATACACTGATTGTACTGCAAGGTGAGGACCCAGCCACGGGCATAACTACCAGGGGAGCAGACACTGCGTCCACAGGGGCCCCATCTTCTTACTTTCCCTATGACAGTTACAGCCCCCCCCAGGAAACTGCCGTATATGAAGCAGGAAAGGGCCCCATCATAGTTTTGCTGGAAGGACCCAGAGAAGCTGCTAGTTACGCCCCTGGACCCAGCCATATAGGTGTACTTATAAATGGAAATAACCAGTATATTGTATATGTAAAGGATAACTAAACAACCGTGTACCATGATAATATATTGTTAATAGGAACCCTTCCTCTAATAACATGGCTTCCCTATAGATAAACATTTTACACCTCTCGTCACAACTAAATAACCAGAGTCGGGTCCATCCACCTGTCAATGGGGACACTTACATTTGGATGAAGGGCGCCATGAAAGGGCGCCCATGTCATCGTATCGGAAGCGTCTGGGATGCGGTGAACTTTTCTAGACATCGTCTCCTAAATGGAATAAAGGATTTTTATGTAAGTTTCTTACAATGGGATCTTGGGATAATTCAGGCAACATAACTGGGATCCAATAATGGTCTCACCAATGACTCGGAGATGTTGGGGAGGATCTTACTCTGAGCCTCCATAGTCTGAATTCTCTGCTCGATGTCATCCATGTCCATCTAAGGGAGAAGGAGAAAATGGGACATGAAATTGACATTATGAGCTGCAGTAAAATGTGTAATATGGACAACTTACTGGTTTTCATGGCAATATGGGGACAACGGAAGGTAAATGGAGAGACCACCAATCTACTGGAATTAAAAGTGAAAAGACCTTCATAGACTTCGTCATTTGCTACTAGAAATTTACCTTCTTTTCTTCTTTTTTTGCTTTTAAATTCTCTTGCATCTGTTTAATGGAGTCATCCATGGCGTTGACTTTGGTCATAAGATCCTGATGGTTCCCCATGACCTGGAAAAGGAAGGACGAGCGTGGAATCTTTATTTCTTACCATTAGATGTGCATCTGGGACGAGGAGGAGACTAGAAAACAAGGGGTTCCTGGGTACATTTATCCCCTTCCATAGCGACACCATCTTATGGGACTCAAACTCCTTTCTCAGGCACAGAAAGTTCCACATGTCCAGCACAGGCTTCTGTCCCTGCTGGCTGTGCTGGAGCAGAGTTTGGGTGGTGGCCGTCGTGTCTGGACATTCCCTGGATCGACTGTAAATCGTTTCTCTCCCAGATCCAGGTTATCCAGAATCCCACGGACTAGAAAACACAAAGCGTCAATGTCCACGGCACTGGGATTCCCGACCGCCTGGGCGTAGACCTGATTGTACGTCGTAGACATTTCCTATTAAAGGGAAAGCAAAGCAAATAGATTAAAACAATATTTATACGATAGTAAATAAACAACAAAATGGGTGTGCAATGTGGGATAACGGTTACCATGGTAACGGAAGATAGGTTGGAGTGTGAGGGTGTGTGTCAGTAGGTGTGTAACTGTCTGTGGTGTTAGGGGTATGTATTTGCATTCCAGACTATAATTTAAGTACGGTTACCATGGAAACGGAAGGAGGTTGGAGTGTGAGGGTGTATCAGTAGGTGTGACCTGTCTGTGTGGTGTTAGGGGTGTGTATTTGCATTCCAGACCACAATAACTACGGTTGCCATGGAACGGAAGGTAGGCTGGAGTGTGAGGGTGTGTCAGTAGGTGTGTACCTGTCTGTGCAGAGTTAGGGGTGTGTATTTGCATTCCAGACCATAATTTAAGTTTGGTTACCATAGAAACGGAAGGTAGGTTGGAGGTGGTGAGGGTGTGTGAGTAGATGTGTACCTGTCTATGTGGTGTTAGGGGTATGTATTTGATTCCCGACCATAACTTAAGTACGGTTGCTTGAAAACGGAAGGTAGGTTGGAGTGTTTGGGTGTGTCAGTAGGTGTGTACCTGTCTATGTGGTGTTAGGTGTGTGTATTTGCATCCAGACCATTTAAGTAGGTTGCCCTGGAAACGGAAGGTAGGTTGGAGGTGAGTGGGGTGTGTGAGTAGGTGTGTATCTGTCTGTGTGGTGTTAGGGGTATGTATTTGCATTCCAGACTATAATTTAAGTACGGTTACCATGGAAACGGAAGGTAGGTTGGAGTGTGAGGGTGTATCAGTAGGTGTGTACCTGTCTGTGTGGTGTTAGGGGTGTGTATTTGCATTCAGACCACAATTTAATACGGTTGCCATGGAAACGGAAGGTAGGCTGGAGTGTGAGGGTGTGTCAGTAGGTGTGTACCTGTTGTGCAGAGTTAGGGTGTTGTATTTGCATTCCAGACCATAATTTAAGTTTGGTTACCATAGAACGGAAGGTAGGTTGGAGTGTGAGGGTGTGTGAGTAGATGTGTACCTGTCTATGTGGTGTTAGGGGTATGTATTTGCATTCAGACCATAACTTAAGTACGGTTGCTATGAAAACGGAAGGTAGGTTGGAGGTGTTAGGGTGTGTCAGTAGGTGTGTACCTGTCTGTGTGGTGTTAGGTGTGTTGTATTTGCATCCAGACCATAATTTAAGTACGGTTGCCATGGAAACGGAAGGTAGGTTGGAGTGTGAGGGTGTATCAGTAGGTGTGTACCTGTCTGTGTGGTGGGTAGGGTGTGTATTTGCATTCCAGACCACAATTTAACTACGGTGCCATGGAAACGGAAGGTAGGCTGGAGTGTGAGGGTGTGTCAGTAGGTGTGTACCTGTCTGTGCAGAGTTAGGGGTGTGTATTTGCATTCACGACCATAATTTAAGTTTGGTTACCATAGAAACGGAAAGGTAGGTGGAGTGTGAGGGGTGTGTGAGTAGATGGGTACCTGTCTATGTGGGGTGTAGGGGTATGTATTTGCATTCCAGACTAACTTAAGTACGGTTGCTATGAAAACGGAAGGTAGGTTGGAGTGTTAGGGTGTGTCAGTAGGTGTGTACCTGTGTGTGTGGTGTTAGGTGTGTGTATTTGCATTCCAGACCATAATTTAAGTACGGTTGCCATGGAAACGGAAGGTAGGTTGGAGTGTGAGGGTGTGTGAGTAGGTGTGTCTGTCTGTGTGGTGTTTAGGGGTATGATTTGCATTCCAGACCATAATTTAAGTACGGTTGCCATGAAAACGGAAGGTAATTTGGAGTGTGAGGTGTGTGAGTAGGTGTGTATCTGTGTGTGTGTGTTAGGGGTATGTATTTGCTTCCAGACATAATTTAAGTTTGGTTACCATGGAAATGGAAGGTAGGTTGGAGTGTGAGGGGGGGTGAGTAGGGTATACCTTTCTATGTGGTGTTAGGGGTATGAATTTGCATTAGACCATAATTTAAGTACGGTTACCATGAAAACGGAAGGTAGGTTGGAGTGTGAGGGTGTGTCGGTAGGTGTGTACCTGTCTCTGTGGTGTTAGGGGTGTGTATTTGCATTCAGACCATAATTTAAGTTTGGTTACCATGGAAACGGAAGGTAGGTTGGAGTGTGAGGGTGTGTGAGAAGGTGTACCTGTCTATTTGGTGTAGGGGTATGTATTTGCATCCAGACCATAACTTAAGTACGGTTGCTATGAAAAGGAAGGTAGGTTGGAGTGTTAGGGTGTGTCAGTAGGTGTGTACCTGTCTGTGTGGTGTTAGGTGTGTGTATTTGCATTCCAGACCATAATTTAAGTACGGTTGCCATGGAAACGGAAGGTAGGTTGGAGTGTGAGGGTGTGTGAGTAGGTGTGTATCTGTCTGTGTGGTGTTAGGGGTATGTATTTGCATTCCAGACCATAATTTAAGTTTGGTTACCATGGAAACGGAAGGTAGGTTGGAGTGTGAGGGTGTGTGAGTAGGTGTGTACCTTCGATTGGGTGGTTAGGGGTGTGTATTTGCATTCCAGACCATAATTTAAGTTTGGTTACCATAGAAACGGAAGGTAGGTTGGAGTGTGAGGGTGTGTGAGTAGGTGTGTACCTGTCTATGTGGTGTTAGGGGTATGTATTTGCATTCCAGACCATAACTTAAGTACGGTTGCTATGAAAACGGAAGGTAGGTTGGAGTGTTAGGGTGTGTCAGTAGGTGTGTACCTGTCTATGTGGTGTTAGGTGTGTGTATTTGCATTCCAGACCATAATTTAAGTACGGTTGCCATGGAAACGGAAGGTAGGTTGGAGTGTGAGGGTGTTCTAGTGCTAAGGGCTCAAGGGATTTAGTTTCTGGTTTCTATTGGAATCTTCCCCTTCCCAGAGTTCCCTGAAATATGACGTGGTCGGTGGGAACACGTACTTTGTAGTCTCAGCAGAGACACCTGGGCCTTGATGTCTCCAGCAGCTCCGGTCATTTCACGCTGACGGTCACTTTCATTTTTCCGAAGATCGGTGATTCCTTCTTCAATTCATCGATGCAGTTCGACTGGAGGAGAAAACCAGTAACAACCATTACAGTGTCAGTGTGTACTGGGAAGGTAACCGCAGGCTGATACTCACAGATAAACCCAGTCCGCCCCCGACTTATAAATGAATGAAATGCACACAGTGCAGAACAATAGCAATGGCAGGAAGATCCATTGAAAGGTGTCAATATCACATTTATAACTGGCCACACCTCCCAACTTTCCTCTGTGCTTTATAGTAAGTATAAGGGCCAGTAGACTTGTATTGTGTGTCCCAGCCTTAGTGTTATACCATATTCTGCCCAATTCTATGATACAGCAGTTACAGTTTATTTCATTGTCCTGCATCATCTAAGTAAAGGGGGTCCAGCATTAGAAAGGGGGGTTACCTTTTCTTGAAGTTCCGAAGCCATCTTATCTATTATAGCCTGGAACGCCGTCTCCTGGGAAGATTGTTTCTTCCTAACATCTTCCAGGTTAGCGTTGAGGACATTTAGAGTGGCCTCTAGTTGGAGACGTCTCTCCTTCTCCTCTGAGGCATCATTGTCGGATTTCTGTGGAGCCAATAGAACACATTAATAGCAGTGAAGAGCTGTGAGGGTAGGGTTAGAATTTCTATTTTCTATCTATTACAGACCTCCTTCTGGTTGAGAGAGGTTGGCCAGGTCCTTTCGAAGATTCTGTATTTCTTGGCGATAATCTTCTTCGTTGACTTTCTTCTCTGAAAATTGAAAACACAGATTGTGAATAAACACCATATCATGGACACAATCCAAACTACCAGCCACATTTCTACCGTACAATTCACATATAATGGACATTCATTAAGGGGCAGTATTGCAATATACCGTGCCGTTATCACTATTACAGAATTCTCTCACTGCCACATGGTGATTAGAACAGCGCCATAATAGAATGACACAGCCGTAAAATCCAGAAGAGACAGCGGAATCGTATTCAGCTAATATGGCCAATAACCATTAAATTATTGTTTCTAGCCTTTACATCCCCTTTAATGCAAAATGTAAAAAAGACGGCAAAGGTGACCGGTAATATCAACAAACCACATGAAATAAATCAGTTCCATTTATACTTACTGATCTCTGAATTTATTGTTCAATTCCTCCTCCAATCTCTCCATTCGCCTTGCCAGCTCTTCATCTTCTCTGCTTGCTGGGCCAGCTTGTGCATGAGGCTCTGAGCCTCCCTTCTCTTGTCCTCAGCACTCATCTCCCCTTCCGATACCTGGAAAATAAATGTTAAGAAGTGAGGAAGGTGCGTGTCTACGTGTCGCTTGGTTTCTGTGCAGGTGGAGCCGCTAGAATATTAATTATCTTCACTTCTACTGGATTCCTAAGGTAAGAATTAGCCAGATAATGTCAATGGGACAAACAAGGACCCAGGGCACCAAAGTCTTTATTGATTTAAAATGAACCATAAAGACGTTTTGCTCTTTATATCCCACTGATTGTACTGAAGGTGAGGACCCAGCCACGGGCATAACTACCAGGGGAGCAGACACTGCGTCCACACGGGGCCCCATCTTCTTACTTTCCCTATGAACGTTACAGCCTCCCCCAGGAAACTGCCGTATATGAAGCAGGAAAGGGCCCCTCATAGTTTTGCTGGAAGGACCCAGAGACTGCTAGTTACGCCCCTGGACCCAGCCATATAGGGTGGTACTTATAAATGGAAAAACCAGTAATTGTATATGTAAAGGATTAACTGAAACACCCCGTGTACCATGATAATATTGTTAATAGGAACCCTTCCTCTAATAACATGGCTTCCCTATAGATAAACATTTTACACCTCCTCAGTCAACTAAATAACCAGAGTCGGGTCCATCCACCTGTCAATTGGGGACACTTACATTTGGATGAAGGGCGCCATGAAAGGTCGCCCATGTCATCGTATCGGAAGCGTCTGGGATGGCGTGAACTTTTCTAGACATCGTCTCCTAAATGGAATAAAGGATTTTTATGTAAGTTTCTTACAATGGGATCTTGGGATAATTCAGGCAACATAACTGGGATCCAATAATGGTCTCACCATGACTCGGAGATGTTGGGGAGGATCTTACTCTGAGCCTCCATAGTCTGAATTCTCTGCTCGATGTCATCCATGTCCATCTAAGGGAGAAGGAGAAAATGGGACATGAAATTGACATTATGAGCTGCAGTAAAATGTGTAAATATGGACAACTTACTGGTTTTCTATGGCAATATGGGAGACAACGGAAGGTAAATGGAGAGACCACCAATCTACTGGAATTAAAAGTGAAAAGACCTTCATAGACTTCAGTCATTTGCTACTAGAAATTTACCTTTTTTCTTCTTTTTTTGCTTTTAAATTCTCTTGCATCTGTTTAATGGAGCATCCATGGCGTTGACTTTGGTCATAAGATCCTGATGGTTCCCCATGACCTGGAAAAGGAAGGACGAGCGTGAGAATCTTTATTTCTTACCATTAGATGTGCATCTGGGACGAGGAGGAGACTAGAAAACAAGGGGTTCCTGGGTACATTTTCTCCCTTACCATAGCGACACCATCTTTATGGGACTCAAACTCCTTTCTCAGGCACAGAAAGTTCCACATGTCCAGCACAGGCTTCTGTCCCTGCTGGCTGTGCTGGAGCAGAGTTTGGGTGGTGGCCGTCCGTGTCTGGACATTCCCTGGATCGACTGTAAATCGTTTCTCTCCCAGATCCAGGTTATCCAGAATCCCACGGACTGAACACACAAAGCGTCAATGTCCACGGCACGGGATCCGACGCGCCTGGGCGTAGACCTGATTGTACGTCGTAGACATTCCTAGTTATAAGGGAAAGCAAAGCAAATAGATTAAAACAATATTTATACGATTAAATAAACAACAAAATGGTGTGCAATGTGGGATAACGGTTACCATGGTAACGGAAGATAGGTTGGAGTGTGAGGGGTGTGTCAGTAGGTGTGTACCTGTCTGTGTGGTGTTAGGGGTATGTATTTGCATTCCAGACTAATTTAAGTACGGTTACCATGGAAACGGAAGGTGGTTGGAGTGTGAGGGTGTATCGTAGGTGTGTACCTGTCTGTGTGGTTGTAGGGGTGTGTATTTGCATTCCAGACCACAATTTAACTACGGTTGCCATGGAAACGGAGGTAGGCTGGAGTGTGAGGGGTGTGTCAGTAGGTGTGTACCTGTCTGTGCAGAGTTAGGGTGGTGTGTATTGCATTCCAGACCATAATTTAAGTTGTGGTACCAAGAAACGGAAGGTAGGTTGGAGTGTGAGGGTGTGTGAGTAGATGTGTACCTGTCTAGTGGTGTTAGGGGTATGTTTTTGCATTCCAGACCATAACTAAGTCGGTTGCTATGAAAACGGAAGGTAGGTTGGAGTGTTAGGGTGTGTCAGTAGGTGTGTACCTGTCTATGTGGTGTTAGGTGTGTGTATTTGCATTCCAGACCATAATTTAAGTACGGTTGCCATGGAAACGGAAGGTAGGTTGGAGTGTGAGGGTGTGTGAGTAGGTGTGTATCTGTCTGTGTGTGGGTAGGGGTATGTATTTGCATTCCAGACTATAATTAAGTACGGTTACCATGGAAACGGAAGGTAGTTGGAGTGTGAGGGTGTATCAGTAGGTGTGTACCTGTCTGTGTGGGTGTTAGGGGTGTGTATTGCATTCCAGACCACAATTTACACACGGTTGCCATGGAACGGAAGGTAGGCTGGAGGTGAGGGTGTGTGTCAGTAGGTGTGTACCTGTCTGTGCAGAGTTAGGGGTGTGTATTTGCATTTCAGACCCTAATTTAAGTTTGGTTACCATAGAAACGGAAGGTAGGTTGGAGTGTGAGGGGTGTGTGAGTAGATGTGTACCTGTCTATGTGGTGTTAGGGGTATGTATTGCATTCCAGACCAAACTTAAGTACGGTTGCTAGAAAACGGAAGGTAGGTTGGAGTGTTAGGGTGTGTCAGTAGGTGTTACCTGTCTTGTGGTGTTAGGTGTGTTGTATTTGCATTCAGACCATAATTTAAGTACGGTTGCCATGGAAACGGAAGGTAGGGGGAGTGTGAGGGTGTATCAGTAGGTGTGTACCTGTCTGTGTGGTTAGGGGTGTGTATTTGCATTCCAGACCACAATTTAACTACGGTTGCCATGGAAACGGAAGGTAGGCTGGAGTGTGAGGGTGTGTCAGTAGGTGTGTGTACCTGTCTGTGCAGAGTTAGGGGTGTGTATTTGCATTCCAGACCATAATTTAAGTTTGGTTACCATAGAAACGGAAGGTAGGTTGGAGTGTGAGGGTGTGTGAGTAGATGTGTACCTGTCATGTGGTGTTAGGGGTAGTATTTGCATTCCAGACCATAACTTAAGTACGGTTGCTATATGAAAACGGAAGGTAGGTTGGAGTGTTAGGGTGTGTCAGTAGGTGTGTACCTGTCTGTGTGGGGTTTAGGTGTGTGTATTTGCATTCCAGACCATAATTTAAGTACGGTTGCCATGGAAACGGAAGGTAGGTTGGAGTGTGAGGGTGTGTGTAAGGTGTGTATCTGTCTGTGTGGTGTTAGGGGTATGTATTTGCATTCCAGACCATAATTTAAGTACGGTTGCCATGAAAACGGAAGGTAATTTGGAGTGTGAGTGTGGTGTGGAGTAGGTGTGTATCTGTCTGTGTGGTGTTAGGGGTATGTATTTGCATTCCAGACCCTAATTTAAGTTGGTTACCATGGAAATGGAAGGTAGGTTGGAGTGTGAGGGTGTGTGGAGTAGGTGTATACCTTTCTATGTGGTGTTAGGGGTATGAATTTGCATTCCAGACCATAATTTAAGTACGGTTCCTGAAAACGGAAGGTAGGTTGGAGTGTGAGGGTGTGTCGGTAGGTGGTACCTGTCTCTGTGGTGTTAGGGGTGTGTATTTGCATTCCAGACCATAATTTAAGTTTGGTTACCATGGAAACGGAAGGTAGGTTGGAGTGTGAGGGTGTGTGAGAAGTGTTGTACCTGTCTATTTGGTGTTAGGGGTATGTATTTGCATTCCAGACCATAACTTAAGTACGGTTGCTATGAAAACGGAAGGTAGGTTGGAGTGTTAGGGGTGTGCAGTAGGTGTGACCTGTCTGTGTGGTGTTAGGTGTGTGTATTTGCATTCCAGACCATAATTTAAGTACGGTTGCCATGGAAACGGAAGGTAGGTTGGAGTGTGAGGGTGTGTGAGTAGGTGTGTATCTGTCTGTGTGGTGTTAGGGGTATGTATTTGCGATTCCAGACCATAATTAAGTTTGGTTACCATGGAAACGGAAGGTAGGTTGGAGTGTGAGGGTGTGTGAGTAGGTGTGTACCTTTCTATGTGGTGTTAGGGGTATGTATTTGCATTCCAGACCATAACTTAAGTACGGTTGCTATGGAAACAGAAGGTAGGTTGGAGTGTGAGGGGGTGTCAGGAGGTGTGTACTGTCTGTGCGGAGTTAGGGGTGTGTATTTGCATTCCAGACCATAATTTAAGTTTGGTTACCATGGAAACGGAAGTAGGTTGGAGTGTGAGGGTGTGCACCTGTCTATTTGGTGTTAGGGGTATGTATTTGCATTCCAGACCATAATTTAAGTATGGTTGCCATGGAAATGGAAGGTAGTTTGAGGGTGAGGGGGTGTATTGTAGGTGTGTGCCTGTCTGTGTGTTGGAGGGTGTGTCAGGTATGGTGAAACTATGAATTTATAATGCACCCGGTCAGAGCTGTGGTGTTAGGGGTGTGTATTTGCATTCCAGACCATAATTTAAGTTTGGTTTACCGGTGGGAAAAGAAGGATGTAGTTGGGAGTGTGTGGTTGTGTCAGTAAGTATTGTACCTGTCTGTGTGGTTTTAGGGTATGTATTTTCAGTCCAGACCATAATTTAAGTACAGTTGCTATGAAAACGGAAGGTAGGTTGGAGTGTGAGGAGTGTCAGTAGGTTTGTACCTGTCTGTGTGGTGTTAGGGGTATGTATTTGCATTCCAGACCATAATTTAAGTACAGGTGCTATGGAAACGGAAGGTAGGTTGGAGTGTGAGGTGTGTCAGTAGGTGTGTACCTGACTGTGTGGTGTTAGGGGTATGTATTTGCATTCCGACCATAATTTAAGTACGGTTGCCATGGAAACGGAAGAGTAGGTTGGAGTGTAGGGTGGTCAGTAGGTGTTGTACCTGTCTGTGTGGTGTTAGGGGTATGTATTTGCATTCCAGACATAATTTAGTACGGGTTTGCCCACAGACGAAAAAACGG
>CM033470.1:14179875-14341696 GCA_019447015.1 Hymenochirus boettgeri
AAAACTTATGTATTTGTGTTGTGTCGTTTCTTTGGTCCCTGCAGATGTTTGAAAACCTACAGCTCTCCCTTTTCACCAATAGTCGATGTCAGCAGGGCATGCTGGAGTTTGTAGTTTGCACAGGATGTGACATCCCTGCTATTAAACAATGGTCATACTTCCTTCAAAACAGGACACATACCAAGAAACAAAGAAGAAGAAATAGAAGGACCCGTAATCTTTGGCTCTATAATTAATAATTGAATCTGGGTAAATCCTGATTGGGCGCTCAGTTGACCGTGAGTGGACAGTGCCAGGAACATTTCACACAAACGGTGAAGTTGGGGGGGTTTGATCCATACATGACGCCTGAAACCCTCCCAATGTCTCATGTTTAGGGAATTGGACCCCATAATGGTCAATGGGGATTTTTTTGGAGAACAGTTGGGACTTTCCCGGATTCCTTATCTCAGGTCCCAATTCTCTAGGTGTCCCTCCCCGATGTGTCTATCTTCCATAAATATTCACAATAAAAGGAAGAATAATAGAAAAAATTACAACAGCTGTAGTCAGCACTTACTTTATCTGCAGGAACAAACAGTAAACTGACTTGTGAGTCATCAGCAGCCTCTTATATACCCCCAGTGGGACTCAACTTTGTGACATCACTGTGACATCATCCCAGCTTTTTAACCTCTAAAGCAAAAGGGTAAAACAGACAAGTTAAACCCGGTTAAAAATGGTGAAATGTGGTAGTTTGAATACGATGGGTTTTTACCTGTTTAATAGGGGACAGTTAGTTTCACTTTGTTCTATCACGAACAGACCCCAGAACCATTAACCTTTTTCCTATGCCACCATACGCTCTCAAGGCCCTTGCTCCTAGTTAGACTCCACTCTGTGTACTATATGGGATGTGGTCAAGTGGACAACTGGTGGTGAAGGGGTTAATGTAGCAGTGAATAAAGGGAGAGAATGGAGCGTACAGTTACATGTCTAGAGCTGTATATTGGTGATCCTGTAGGAAGAGGAATGTATCCATTATACTATGGGGGGTTATCTATGGAATCAACTGTCCAATCTTAGCCAAGACCCACCTACCACATCTTAGCCTAGACCCCATAAGACATCTTAAGCCAGAGACCCCATTAGACATCTTACCATAGACACCATAAGACATCTAGCCATAGACCACCATTAGACATCTTATCATAGACCATCATAAGACAGTCTTAGCCATAGACCCACCATAAAAAAAAACCATCTTAGCCAAGCCACCATTAAGACATCTTAGCCAGAGACCATCATAAACTCTTATCCATAGACCACCACTTAGACATCTTAGTCCAAGACCCCATTAGACAGTCTTAGCCAATAGACCGCATATAAGACATCTTATGCCATAGACCACCATGTAGACATCTAAGCCATAGACCACCTTAGACAGTCGTTAGTCATAGACCATCATAAGACAATCTTAAGCCATAGACCACCATTAGACATCGTAGCCATAGCCACCATTAGACATCTTAGCCATAGACCATCATAAGACATCTTAGCATAGACCACCATTAGACATCTTAGCCATAGTACACCATAGACATCTTCACCATAGACCCATCATAAGACAATCCTTAGCCATAGACCACATTAGACATCTTACATAGACCATCAATAGACATCTTAGCTAGACCACCCATTAGAACATCTAGCCCTAGACCATACATTAGACATCTAGCCATGCACCATCAATAGACATCTTGCCATAAGACCCATCATAAGACATCTTAGCCATAGACCATCATAAGAACATCTTAGAGCCATAGACCATCATAATCCATCTTAGCCATAACCATCATAAGACATCTTATCCATAGACCACCTAATGACCATCTTAGCCATAGACACACCATAACAGGTGTGAAGAAGAGACCGCCAATCGGATTTAATGCAAAAAAACTTTATTGGAACAGACGCCATTAAAACCGTCCCCCCGGGGAGAGATCCCCTACATGTAGACTGTGTGAAATTCATGCACAATAAGTGGGCACACCACGCGTAGCCTTAAATGTAGGATTATGAGAGAATACAATAATCCACGTAACAATACTGAATATTCATCACTCAATTGTGTAAACGTTTTGCAACGTGTTAACTAACCGGATCGGAACATTGACGTGTGAAAGTCATTGGAAGTGTCTCCCCTTTAAGGGGGAAACGCTCCTCACAATATAAGAAGAGGAAGATTTGGATTTTTCAGTTGCACGAGATTGTCACAGGGTCTTAATTACTGTTGGGATCGACCACATTTCATTAGAGTCATTAATCATTTGAGCTGTTTTTTACTAATGTTTTAGTTACTATTCACACATATAAGCTATTTAGCTATACTATAAAAGGCAACCCGTCACTCACTCATCACTACATTCTCCAACTTGCCGTGGAGGCAGTGGCTTAAATTTGGCATGGCTCATTCATTGCACCTTACTACAGAACGTGTAAGCAGTTTCGTTTCGAAAAGGCCCATCCCTCACTCACTCACCTCAACTTCATCCTATTCTCCCACTTGCCGTGGAGCAGACGGCTTAAATTGGCAGCTCATTCATTGCACACCCTTCCTTACAAAGTTAACTCAGGTTTCGTTTCGAAAGGCAAAGCCTCACTGCACCTCACCATCACTAATTGCTCCACTTGCGGTGGAGGCCAGACGGCTTAAAATTTGGCAGGCTCATTCAATTGCACCTTACTTACAAAAGTTAAGCTCGTGTTCGTTTTGGACACAGGCAAAGCCCTCACTCACTCACTCCCCTCACCACTCACCTCACTCACTCACTCATCAACTAATTCTCCAACTTGCCGTGGAGGCAGATGTGCAAATTGGGGGCTCATCTCATTGCGCACCTTAATTACATGAAAAGTTTAAGTAGGTTTTTGTTTCGAAAGGCAAAGCCCTCACTCACTCCCTCACCACTCATCACTAATTTTCACAACTGCCCGGAGGCATAACGGCTGCTTTGGCACGGCTCTTTCATGTCACCTACTACACAAAGTTGCAGGTTTCGTTCGAAAAGGCAAAGCCCTCACTCCACTGATTCACTCACTCATCACTAATTCCCCACTTGCCATGGAGGCAGCGCTTAAAATTTGGCACGTGCTCATTCATTGCACCTACTTCAAAAGTAAGCAGTTGTTCGTTTTCGAAAAGGCAATCAGCCTCACTCACACACTCTCCTAATGTCTCCACTTGCCGTGGAAAGGAGACGGCTTAAATTTGGCAGTCTCGTTCATTGCACCTTACTTACACAAGCTAAGCAGGGTTTCGTTCGAAAAGGCAAAGCCTCACGCAACTCACTCCCTCGCCCTCACTCACTCACTCACGAATTCCTCCCACTTGCGTGAGGCACGACTGCTTAAATTTGGCAGCTCATTCATTGCACCTTACTTTACAAAGTTAAGCGGTTTTCGTTTCGAAAAGGCCAAGGCCCTCCTCACTCACTCCTCGTCCGCACTCTCTCACTCACTCACTCATCATAATTCTTCTCAACTTGCCCGTGGAGGCAGACGGCTTAAATTTGGCATGGCTCTTCATTTGCCATCCTTACTTACAAAAGTTACGCAGGTTTCGTTTTCATCTCAAAAAGGCAAGCCCCTCCCTCACTCATTCATCCATCACTAATTCTCCACTTCCGTGGGCCAGACGGCTTAAATTTGGCAGCTCCATTCATTGTCAACCTTACTCTAACCAAAGTTACAGGTTTCATTTCGAAAGGCAAGCCCTCACTCACCTCACTCACTCAACATTTCCCGAACTACTAATTCTCCACTTGCCGTGGAGGCGCACCAGCTTAATTTGCAGGCTCATCATTGCACCTTACTACAAAAGTTAAGCAGGTTCATTTTGAAAAGGCAAGCCCTCACTTACTCACTCACTCACCCTCACTCCTCTCTCACTCACTTATCACTAATTCTCCAACTTGCCGTGAGCAACGGCTACATTTGGCAAGCCTCATTCATTGCACCTGTGCTTACAAAAAGTTGCAGTTCGTTTCGAAAAGGCCAAAGCCCTCACTCACTCACTCACTCTCACTAATTCCTCCCACTGCAGGAAGGCAGCGACGCTTAAATTTTGGCAGGCTCATTCATTGCACACTTACTTACAAAAGTTAAGCAGGTTTCGTTTCGAAAAGCAAAGCGCCTCACTCATCACTCTCCCTCACTCACTCACGTCTCTCAATCTCCAACTTGCACGTGGAGGCAGACAGGCTTAATTTGGCAGGCTCATTATTGCACCTTACTTACAAAAGTTCAATGCGCGGTTTGTTTCGAAAAGGCAAAGCCTCAGTCACTCACTCGTCTCGACTCACTCACTCACTCACTCCCTCATCACTAATTCTCCAACTTGCCGTGGAGGCAGACGGCTTAAATTGGCAGGCTCATTCATTGCATGATGCACCTTACTTACAAAGTTAAGCAGTTCGTTTCGACAAAGGCAAAGCACTCACTCACTCACTCATCACTAATTCTTCCACTTGCGCTGTGAGGCAGACGGCTTAATTTGGCATCTCGTTCATTGCACCTTATCTTACAAAAGTTAAGCATGTTTCCTTCGAAAAGGCAAAGCCCTCCTGCACATCCCATCGATCATCATCTATTCTTCCAACTTGCCTTGGAGTGCGATGGCTTAAATTTGCAGGCTCGATTCATTGCACCTTACTTACAAAAGTTAAGCAGGTTTCATTTTCGAAAGGGCAAAAGCCGCTCGACTCACTCACTCACTCACTCTACTACTTTCCTCAATTCTCCAACTGCCGGGAGGCGACGGCTTAAATTTGGCAGCTCATTCATTTGCACCTTATTACAAAGTTAGCAGCAGTGTTTCGTTTCGAAAAGTCAAGCCCCTCACTCACTCACTCACTCGCCTCACTCACTCACTCATCCTAATTCATCCAACTTGCCGTGGAGGGCATGACGTGCTTAAATTTGGCAGGCTCATTCATTGCATATCACCTTCTACTTACCAAAAGTAAGCAGGTTTCGTTTCAAAGGCAAAGCCCTCACTCACTTCACTCAATCGCACTCAATCACTAATTCTACACTGCCATGGAGGAGAACGGCTTAAATTTGGCAGCTCTTCGTTGCACCTACTACAAAAGTTAAGCAGGTTTCATTGTCGAAAAGCAAAGTCCACTCACATCACTGCTCACTCACTCACATCGCCCTCATCACTCACTCATCAACTAATTCTCTCCAACTTGCCGTGGATGCAGACGGTCTTTAATTTGGCTAAGGCTCATTCAATTGCACCTTACTTCCAAAAGTTAAGCAGGTTTCGTTCGAAAAGGCAAAGCCCTCACTCACTCACTCACTACTCACCCGCCCTCACTCACTCACTCACCTCACTCATCACTAATTCTCCACTTGCCGTGGAGCAGACGGCTTTAAATTTGGCAAGTCTATTCATTGGCCACCTTAACTTACAAAAGTTAAGCAGGTTTCATTTCGAAAAGCAAAGCCCCCTCCCCTCACTCAATCACTCATGCACTAATTCTCCAACTTGCAGTGCGAGGCAGACGGCTTAAATTTGGCAGGCTCATTCATGGCACCCTTACTTACAAAGTTAAGCAGATTTCATTTCGAAAAGGCAAATCGCAAACCACCACTTCACTGCACGCACTCACTCATAATAATTCTCCAACTTGCATGGAGACCAGACGGCTTAATTTGCAGCTTCATTCGTGCACCTTACTTACAACAAGTTAGCACGTTTCGTTTCGACAAGGCAAAGCCCTCCCTCCCCACTCACTCATCAACTAATTCTCCAACTTGCCATGGAGACAGAACGCTTAAATTTGGGCATGCTCATTCATTGCACACCTTACTACAAAACTAATTCAGGTTTCGTTTTGAAAAGGCAAAGCCCTCACTCACTCACCGTCCTCACTCTCACTCATCACTAATTCTCCTCCTCAACTTCGTGGCGGCAGATGGCTTAAATTTGCAGCTCATTCAGTCAACCTTACTTACAAAAGTTAAGCAGGTCGTTTCAACAAAGGCAAAGCCCTCACTCATTCTCCGCACTGATCACTACTTCTCCACTTGCCGGGAGGCAGATGGCTTAAATTTTGGCAGGCTCATTCATGTGCACCTACTTACAAATTGCAGAAAGGACGGTTTCGTTTGCAACGGCAAAGCCCTACATCACTCACTCAACCACATCATCACTAATTCTCCACTTGGGCGGTAGGCAGATGGCTTAATTGGCTCGCGTCATTCAGTGCAGACCTTACTTACAGAAGTTATCAGCAGGTTTCGTTTTCAAAGAAAAGCAAAGCCCTCACTCCATCACGTCACTCCCAATCACTAAGTCTCCCACTGCCATGGAGGCAGACGGCTTAAATTCAGCTAGGCTCATTCTTGTCACTTACTACAAAAGTTAAGCAGGTTTTGTTTCACAAAGGCAAGCCCTCACTCACTCACTCACTCAATCACACTACTCTCCACTTGCCGTGGAGGCATACGGCTTGAAATTTGCAGGCTCATTCATTGCACCTTACTTACAAAGTTAAGCAGGTTTCGTTTTGAAACTTCA
Organism: Hymenochirus boettgeri; assembly: GCA_019447015.1. NCBI lineage: Eukaryota > Metazoa > Chordata > Amphibia > Anura > Pipidae > Hymenochirus > Hymenochirus boettgeri. The sequence goes on from CM033470.1 coordinate 14,186,444, forward strand.
CACCTGTAACAGTGAGTAATCTGACATTGACACCTGTAATACGTGAGTATCTGACAATTGCACAGCTGGTTGGTCCGATATTCAACCAAATTTGGTATGGGCATATACCTCTTTAGCATAAAAGGTTAATGAAAATTTTTTTTAGGTGTGGGGTGACTGGGGGGGGAATAGATTTTGAAATCCTGCACACTAACGGCTGGACCGTTTTTACCCAAAAAATGCAGGGTGGTGTGCGGGGACTGGCTGAGGTGTAAGGGGAAGGGTTTGGAGGGCGACAGAGAGGAATAGTGGGGGGTATTCGGGGCAGACGGGAGGGGTGGTGGTGTTATTTTCACCAACATTTGAGTTGAAAACAATAAAAAATTATATATTAATTAAAGTTAATGTAGTGTTGCCATTATCGTAAAGCTTATTGAATTGTCTTTCTTTTTAATATCATCCAAGTGTCCGAGTGATTACAAGCAATCTTGAATACATTATTGCTTTTCTGTATTCTTCTACTAAACGTTATTTCAATACATCTCCGCTGCGAAGCGCGGGTATTTTTGCTAGTATATACTGATGGTCATATGTGGTTTATTTTATTTTGTACAACAACGGTTAATCTGGACACATCCCCTCCTATGTAAGTAGGGGTGGTGTGTGAGCTATGACATCATCTATACTAGGGGTCGGTCCCCAAATGCTTCAGGTGATGTCTTTTTTTTTTTATTCCTCTTGCTGGACTGTGTTTTAATGGCGTTCTGTTCCCAATAAAGGTTTTTTGGTGTATTCCGTCCCGAGATGTGTGGCGTCTTTCTTCACCCATACTTGGCTTGCGGTACCCGAGACTGCACGAAACCTGCTTCCGGCGTCCCTAACGCTTACCCCATACACTCCCTCTATGGCTTCTCCTCTCCTGCTTTGCCTTGGGCGGCCATCATCTATCATGTATTATATAGACCACCATAAACAACATACAGGGTCAGGTATTTATATGGGAGAATATCCCCTAGTTTATAACAGAGAGTTTTTACATTCTTATTATTATTATTATTTTATTAATAATACATTTGTGCTTTGAAAGCCAATTACTGTCTTCTTTCTAGTTTTCTTATTCTTCCTTTTCTTCTTCCGTTTTATTCTTCCTCCATTTCTTTTGGACGTATCTCCTCCCACAGTTTTTGATGCTAGACAATGGAATTCGAAAAATACAGACGTGGTGGGCATTAGGAGAAGTGTCTATCTTCCTAGCCAAGGATCCGCAGAAGCGTTAACGGCGTTATCGCGGCAATTTCGCCAGACATTTTTTTTTCGTCCCATAGACTAAAATGGTACAATCCTCAAATGTGGATATTTCAAACAGTTTTTTCATGGTCAATAATACAAACGGTGATACCCCACCACCCCCCATACAGTACCACAGGTACACCCCACCTACTGACCTACATTTCCATTCCCATGGAAGCCTTTTTAAAGCGTACTAACAGTCCAAAAAACAACATTTAGATTTATCCTCAAGAAAAGATAGTTTTATGGTATAAACACAAAAAACATACCCCCTCAACCAACCAGTACACACACCTACTAATCTACAAGGGTTTGGGTTTTATTGAGAATTGGGCAGACTTTGCTGTCGCTAAAAAACACAAGGCTTCTTTAGTAGGGATGGTTTGCACCTCACTATGGTGGTGCACTGGTTTTATGGGATGAAGATGGCTAGAGGGTTGTGAGGAATTTTAAACTAGGTTTGGGGTGGGGGAGGTTCATTAGCAGTATCACGTGGATGCGATTGTCCCAGATGGAAGCAAGGGGTTTAAGATACAAGTGGTGGGCGCAAGGGGGGGGGGCTACATAGGGGTATAGGGAGGAATGTGTCCTCAAAGTGTAACTAATAAATTACAGATCATATCAATGATGTTTTTTTGCAAATGCGAGAAGCCTGCTGACAAACAATGGTGTGAATTGGAATTATGGCATTGAATGAAAATATGATGTAAGATTAGGCAGAAAGCAGTTGACCCGTTCTCAGCCGACGGGCTGTACAATATGAGAGGATAATGCCTTGTTTAGCATTGACATAAAAAAAAAGGAAGGGGGAGGAGTATGTGTTTATGGTTAAAAAGAATTGAAAGCCAAAGTTTGAAAGAAGAGAAACTGGTGATATGGATGATAAAGTGGAGCAATAAATAGGTGTGGATTAGGCAACAGGAAAGGGGGTACTGTCATTGTGTGTCTTGCTATAAAGCCCCAACTGCTAGCAGAGAGAGGTGAGTCAAAACTTTCATATCATTGGCCAAGGCTGCTGAAGTTTTGGGGAGTGTGCCCATTATGAGGGACATTCATTACCCTGACATTGATTGTGTGTGTGTGGAACTGCCCCATCACAAAAAGGCATGAGTTCCCTGAATTTGCTGCAGGATAATTTTCTCTCTACACAGGTGGTTTGAGGTTTCCTACTAGAAAAGGAGCTCTGTTGGATCTGGTAATAATCCCTTTACATTGTGGAGTCATTATAGATCATAAAGGTAACCCTGGATGCTTAGGGAATAGTGACCAGTGAAAAGTGGCATTTGGACTTTGTTATCGAGGAAAAGTGGCGCTGGGTTAACAAGACATTTATCTTCCAGGAAAGCAAATTTTCCAGTTAACAAAAGGCAGCTTCTTAGAATGTCAACGGGATAATGTATTATCATGTAAAGGTACTGAACAGAAGTGGACTGTGTTCAAGGGGATTTTAAGAGACCAGTTCACATCTAAATTATACCCTTGGGATAATAACTGTAAAAAAAATAAATCCGCGCCCATGTGGCCTGAATTCTGATGTAAGAGTGCAAATGGTAAGGAAGAAAAAGGCATTTAAAACCTTAAGGCCGAGGGAACGGAAAGGGCCTTTAGGGAGTATAAACTGGTAATCAGGAGTGTAAGAAAGCATCAAACTAGCTTAAATTAATAATGAAAGTTAGGAATAGCTGCAGAAAGCATCACTAAGCCTAACATTGTTTAAGTATATTAATAGTAAGAAGATGAGGACATGAGAATGTGGCACATTAATTAATTTTTCCTTCTCGTACACTATAGAAGATCCAAGTACCAGATATCTAGGAGTATATAGCAATAAAGGTATACCAAGATTCAAGTGCACTTGGTAAACCGAGGATATGGTACATAAGAAGACCTAAATACGAGTATATTATAATCCTCCTGGACCGGATAAAATACATCCTCGGTACTTAAGGAGCTAAGTTCAGTTTTTATCTAGCATTGTTTCTTATTTTTGCTGATGTCCCTCAAATGTCCGGAGGTGTGCCTCTGGATGGAAAAAGGCTGAGTTTATCCCCATATTAAAACGGGTAGTCGTTCACAGTCCGGGTAATTACAGGCCCTGTAGTTATTTACCTCATTGGTGGGGAAGACCTGGAAATTTAATAGGACAGATGTCTAAGAGTATTTTTCAGGACTGACCTCATCAAGTAGTAACCGCATGGATTTTCGAGGAATAGCATTCTTGATCCAAACTAACGTTGCTTGGCTTTTATGAGGAAGTAAGTAGAAAATTTAGACGCTCTGGCATCGCAGAGAATTAAGTTTACGTTGATGTTGCAAAGGCTTTTTTGATACAGTCCCCCATAGTGCTACTATAGATAAGCTAAGGGTCGTTGTCTGGGGAGTCACATTAGTACATGGAATATAAACATTGGTTAATGAATAGGAGCAGAGAGTAGTTGTTTATGGGGTCTTCATCATTATGGACTAAAGTGCTAAGTGGGGCCACAGGGTTCTGTGTTTGGGTGCCGGTTCTATTAATCTATTTATTAATGATTGGAAGTTGGTATTGGTCGCAAGCGTTTACTGTGTTTGCTGACGACACAAACTTTGTCGACCATTAAACACTTCAGGAGGATGTGCAATTGTTGCAAACAGGTGATCCTAGATAGATTATCACGATGGGGTCTGGCAAGTGCATATGAAATTCATGTTGATAAATGTACAGTGATCTGCATTTGGCTGAAATATATGTGCTACTTATACTATAAATGGCTTCCTGTGTTTAAGTGATCCCTTTGGAAAGGTGCTCTTGGAGTTTTGGTGGATACAAACTTAAAGGTAGTCAAGCAGTGCAGGCGTCACAGCAGAGCTAGCATTGTTTGTCTTGTATAAAGAGAGGTAATGCGATTCAAGTGAGGAAAATGTAATTCTCCCTCTTTAGCAAAGCAATTGGAAGGCCTCATTTGGAATATGCATTGCATTTGGAATCCTGGTGTCAAAAATAGACATTTTGGAACTGGAAAGGGTTCAGAAATGGCAACTAATTAATAAGGGGATTTGGGGGGGAGACTGAAAAGTTACAATTGATGTAACGCTGGAGAAAAGGGCCGCTGCCGTGGGGATATGATTACTGTGTTATATAATTTAACGGGCCATACAATAACTATCTGATCTGGGGCATGTTTCCCAATAGAACATGTCAAGGACACGAGGACATTCCTTAAGACTTGAAGAAAAAAGGTTAGGCTTCAAGCTCGGAAGGTTTTGTCACTGTGAGAATGGTAAAGCTATGGAACTGTCTCCCAGTGGAACTTGTAATGGCAGGTTCATTGTCAGTTTAATAAAAGCTGGATGAGTTCTACAAACAAGGATGTTCAGTTACTGGTATTGGATACATAAAGTAGAGTTGGGAAAGGGTTGTGTCCACTGTGAGACACGGTAAAGCTATGGAAACTTTCTTCCAGTGGTGTTGTTATGGCATTTTCATTGGTCAGTTTAATAAAAGCTGGATGAGTTCTACAACCAGGAATGTTACAAGTTACTGTATTGATACACTAAAGTAGAGTTTGGGAAAGGTTTGTCCTGTGAGAACGGTAAAGCTAGGGAACTGTCCTTCCATGGACGTGTTATGGCAGGTTCTTGGTCAATTAAATAAAAAGCTGGGATGTGTTTTTCTACAACACAAGGAAGTGTTACAGAGTTACTTGGTATTGATACATAAGTGAGGTTTGGAAGGGTTTTTCACTTGAGAACGGTAAAGCTATGGAAACTCTTCCAGTGGACGTGTTATGGCGGTTCATTTGGTCCAGTTTAATAAAAGCTGGATTAGTTTTCTGAAACAAGTTGTTACAAGTTACTTGGTATTATACATAAAAGTAGAGTTGTCCAGTGAAATTTTCCGATGCCACTGGGAGTCAGAAGGAAGTTTTTCTTTCCCCTCCTTCATAAATTTGGTGGTTTTTTTTTTGCACTTCCTCTGGATCAACGTTAGGCAGGAAACTGAGTATATTGCTAGATGGGTTGGACGGATGGCCGTATGTCCTGTTATTTCACCTCCATACTATACTATACTATACTCATCTATACCATATCCAATTACAGTGGCAGCATACTTAACCTAAAGTAAAAAAACTCATTTAGATTTAATCTCCTCAGTAAAAATAGTTTTTATGGTTGTAAACACAAAAAAGACCTACCCCCTCAACCAGACCCGTACACACACCTACTGATCTACTTATCCATAACTTGTGGAAGCCAAACTTTAAAGGGTAACTAAAGTCAAATAGCGAATTTTGATTCATAACTCAAAAAACATTAGTTTTTTTTAACCTACCCACACGTATACAGGTAATACACAGCTACTGACCTACCCCTCCATTACTGTTGCAGGCAGCCATACTTAAAGGTAACTTATTAAAAAAAAACTAATTTGACCAATCATCAAGTTTTTTTTTTTAACTCTCAACCCCGACACGGGTACACACACACCTACGATCTACTATCCATTACTATGGCAGCCATACTAACCGGGTAACTAAAGTAAAAAACTCATTTTGACCAATCCAAAAAGTTAGTCATGTTACTCCCCAACCGATATGAATACACACACACAACACCACTGACCTACTACCTACCTTTAATGCATGTGACCATATTTAAAGGGTAGTAAAAAAACAACAATGTCCTCTTCACTGAAGTTGTTTAAAATCTGCAGCACAAACACATAACACACACAAATTCCCCTTCCAAAATGCCGTCTTTCAAGCCAAATTCAAAGTTTTATACTTAGACTGTTCACTGTTCTAGTTATATTTACTTTTCCACTGAATTGTTACTGACCCTATGGGTCCGGGTGCATACATTTAATATGTGGTGTATCACAGGACGTTTGCAATTTTAAAATTCCACCACAGTATTGTAATTCACACACCGGCTGGTATTTTACTGGCATTCATCTTAAAATCAGTTATTATTATTATAATTAACTCAAGGCCGTGGAAAAATATCGGATGTGTTAGTAAGACGACTGTATATAATAGTCCCCCTATTGTTTAATGTCGCGAGACCAGCACAGTCGCTAAGGCACCTACCAATGGTACCAACCTAAATGCAGTTAACCACTGACTCAATCATCATATTTTATTACTTATTACAGTATGCTGCTTCTCGCATATAAAGTTGTGGTGTGCTTTAAATGTGTTTACAATATGCACCATGCCATACATTCTAATTACAGAATGATATTAACTAAAAATTTCCCTCTGTTTTCATCCCCCATTCTCTTATAATACATACAACATTAACATATTCATAATGCAAAATAGTGTGGACAAGTTTTCCCTTCTAGCAGCCCAGTTTAAGATATTAATCAAGACAGGAAATTGGAAGTGTTCTCATTTAATATCCAGTGGGGGCCAGGGCTAAGTCTCACTGAGGCGGGAATAAATCCACTACTCATCACTTGCCATACCTTTGTTGCCCAAAAATATCTCGGAAATCTATTTCACAGAAATTTAACAAAAATGTTATTTATATACGTATTATTGTGGGGCTACATGTTGACATGTAGTATATACAAGCACTTGAGGTCCCGTAGACGCCAGTTGCTTTTATTTTTTCGTCCAACATTCAGAGGTTGTTTTAATGTGGTTTAGTGGGCACATGTCAAAAGAAGGGTCCTTAATGCCAGGTTCTACAATATAATCAAGTCCTATAAAGAAATTGCAAATATTTGTAGAACCACATTTTTATTTTTGAACTAAACTTCCCAAAAGTTAATATAAATATAAATTCATTCTGAAGACAGTGCCCAGGATTCCTTCCCCCTCCTCTGATGTCTGACCTACACATGCCCATGTACGAGAAAAACAAAAGTCATCTGAAATAGAATTTTTTGTCTAGAACCCAAGTATAGGCTGAGGCCGGGTACACTCTGAAACGGACACCAATGGACTGAACAGAACTGAAGACAAGTAAAATGACAAGATACAATGAAAACAAAGAAACAATGAATATAACAATGAACAAGTACTATAGGCTACAAGAACCATGACTTGGTCTACTAAGAAATAGCTGGTACACTAGCTTGGCTAACCAAAACTATAACGAGGCAATAAACTAGACAAACGAGCGGACTAAAATAACTCAGGGGAACCAATAGGGCATTGGAGGGTAAAGCAGATGCTCGGATAGGCCAGTTTAAACTCATTCTTCCTGGCTCTCCTCCAACCAATAGAGTCCTGGAACGAAGGAGAAGAGAAGGGAGCAGTGCTGTGCTGTGTCCACACAGCACCGCGCCGAGTGCGGCCCCAAAATGATGTCAACTTGCAAAGATGCGACGGAAGTTCCACGCCGAGTTCAAAAGAGGCAGCGTCCCCGGTTGAAGCTAGAAAAGGTAAAAGTGCAAGTCCACAAAAAGCGTCAAAAGGTTGAATTGTTCATTACTAATATAGTGTATAATGCAACCCCCAACTGGAATTATAAGGAATTAGAGTCCACCGAGGAGTTCTGTGGACACATAAAAGTAACGAGGCGCGGCCGAGTACACTTTTATAAGGGCACGGAACTCCAAGGTGACTTCTAATATCCTTATAATTTCAGTCGGGTGCATTATTTATATATAACCTACCACACCCCTTTGTGGCTTCTGGTTTTCCTTCTACCTCCTGGAACTGTAAGATTATAATGGCCATAATCTTAACAGCTTCCTCCCATATGAAATCCCACTACATGGGGTAGGTTATATCAATATTAACTTCTACCATGGCAGGGGGATCTGGAATGTTCTGGAGAACAAGTATTCAATGCCACAACCTATAAAAATTTCTGCCTACATAAAGTAACATAGTAATAAAAATACCAATCTTTATTCTATATTTTAACTCACACATCAAAAGGAAGGCCGCTGGTCTTCAATTGGCCGACTCTAGTTTTACTTCCCATTAGGAAACATGGTTCCTTCTAAGGGTATAATTTTAATGCATAAGTACGCTATTGTAAAACAACACCACTCCCTGTTTATAACTACGACCGGTGTTTCCATTTTTTAAATTGTTTATATTTAACCTAACTCATATACGAAGTCAAGAAGTTTGGAATAAACATGAAACCAAACCCATAAAACCCTACATATTCTGTCCTGTGCGGCGAAAACTTTGTTAAATTTGGGGGGACTTCAGATTTTCAGAACGACCTTTCTAGTGGATTCTAACCCAAAGGAAGTTCTGTTTTCCTTACACATCCAGTAATTTCATCTTTCCTGACTCAGATATCATTGTTCTTAGTGGGCAAAGAGCAGAGATGCCAGGAACCAGAATTAGTAAAAACTTTCTTTTGTTCACCAATTTCAAAAATGTGTTCCTTCTTGTCTGTTTTAGATAATTGCCTTCCCTGATAGGTTGTTGAATTGAATTCAAATGTTTTACCCTCAAGTGCAACTTTAAAATGACAATGTCCAACTCTAACCCTTAAAAATTATTCAGGACTGACATTTTTATGTGAAAGGAAGAAAAAGAATGGGACAACAAGAAAGTTCCAGGTACCTATAATACCTAATACACTACATCAATATAGGAGTGAAAACGGACACTAATCCCGGTACCTATATTATACTACCCCCATAGGGATAGGGTGGAACACGGGGACACTGTCCGCTACCGAATTTCACTATCAATAGGATAGGGTGAAACACGGGGACACTATCCAGGTACCTAATATACACTATCCATAGGATAGGGTGAAAAACGGGTACACTATCCAGATACCTATATACACTATCAATAGGGATAGGGTGAACACAGGGACGCTATCCAGTACCTAATAGCTATACTATCACTAGGGATAGGGTGAAACACGGGGCCACTATCCAGATACCTATATAACACTATCAATAGGGATAGTTTTGAAAACACAGGGACGCTATCCAGAGTACCTATATAGACACAATCAATGGAAGGGTGAAACAAACGGGAACACTATCCAGGTACCTAATATACACTATCAATAGGGATAGGTGAAACACGGGACACATCCAGGTACCTAATATCCACTATCAAAGGGATAGGGTGAAAACAGGGACACTTCCAGGTCCCTAATATTACACTATCAATAGGATACGGTGAAAACCGGGGACACTATCCAGGTACCCTAATATTAACTATCAATTGGGAATGGTGAACAACACGGGACACTAACCGGTACCCTAATATATATATCAATAGGGGATAGGGTGAAACCACGGGGACACGGGTGATCCAGGTTGACCTATATATACTATACTATAGGATATGTGGTGAAACACGGCGGGACACTATCCAGGTTACCGGTACTATATACACTATCAATAGGATAGGGTGAAACACAGGGACACATCCAGTAACAAAACGTATATACACTATCAATAGGGATAGGGTGAAACACGGGACACTGTCCAGGTACCTAATATACACTATCAATAGGGATAGGGTGAAAAACACTGGGGGACACTGTCCAGGTATCTCAATATACACTATCAATAGGATGGGGGAAACACGAGACACAGCCAGGTACGCTATATACACTATCAATAGGGATAGGGTGACACGGTGGACACTATCCAGGTACCCATATACACTATCAATAGGGATAGGGTTTAAACACCGAACACTACCGGTACCTAATATACACTATCAATAGGATATGTGAAAACACGGGGACACTCATCCGGTACCCATAATATACAATATCAATAGGGATAGGGGTGATGGTGCTGTTATAACCCACCTTAAGGTTTTGGTAACAGCGCGTGAATATTTTCCGGTCACACCGCCAGTATTTCCGTGTATTGTGTCGTAATGGCCAATTGTGGAAGTCGCCAATGGGGCCACATGATCGGTTGAGGCAAACAGTCCGCCGTAGCTAATTTGGCCACACCCAGTGATCTTGAACCTGCTGAACAGCTTGCTAGTGGCGATTGGTCATCTGGTAACCATATCCCAGTGTACAGTGGTATAAAAATGAATTTTGGGAGCATCTTTATTTAAGTTGAATCTTAACTGCTACAGTACATATAAACTATACATGCCATCCACAGTGGCCACTGTTATGTTTGTCGTTTAAAGCGCTGAATTGCTATTAGAAGGCAATCTAAGGGTTAACCAAGTTGTTAACAGCGAGACCAATATGGTAGTAACATGAATATTGCATGCATCATAATTTTTACTGTGCTTTTCCCGAAGGAGAGTCTTTTATCTTTTTAACAATCCTATCAAAATAAGATTGATGTTTTTCCCAGGGGGGTTACAATCCTTCTGGGAATGGAACAGCGCCAAGTCCTGAACTTTAGATATTGACTGCCCACTTTCTAAGCTGTTAAAAACCCCCGGGTACAAAATAATCATGTCCGGAATCGCCAAGAAAATGCACATTTTTCATTGAAATAAAGTCAGATGTTTTTTCCTGATAATACAGTATACGCTATTTTGTGCTTCATCATGCAAAGTTAAATTGCAAACCTGTGCCCCATATTAAATAGGGAAAACATTCCCCATCTGACTGCCGCTTTGTTTTACTAAGTTCTCATGCCATCGATCCAGAGAAGGAATGGCAAAATAAAATATAACTAATAGGAGAAAAGATAAATAAAGTTTTCTTTAAACCTGTTACCAATCACTAAATCATACATTTCATCAAATATAGTAAGAATATGATAGTCCTGGTTATACAAATGGAAATATATAATTTAAATGAATCATCTAACTCCGGATCATTTATAGATCCAGCTCATTCTTTTATTTTTCTGGCCCTTATAATCAGGCTTATAAAGGACCAATCAGGTTTTCACAATTGTAGTGGAATGCCTGCCATGCACAACTTATGAAGTGGCATAAGCTTTGGCGTTGAGAGATCTAGCTATCAGTTAGAATTAAAAACGCATATACAGGGGGTTTATTTATGTTTACAAGCTTAGTCCCCTTTATAGCTACAGTGTGGTAAGTTTTAATTTATAGATTAAGTAACAAGCTCAGCTGTTCTGCCGCTAAACTATTGTGCTGCGTGTAGTATGATAACCTAGGCCTCCATGTGTTAATCACTTTTATAATCTGTGTGGATTTACATGCTGGCGTGCCAAACTCACATTATTTCATATGTAGGTGGCCAAGCGTATATCACCCTCCCGTACTGCGGGTAGAGTAATGTTATCAAACCGGGCTAAACGGGATCTGAATACCAGCGAAGCTTCTCTTCCTGTAGCATGGTATTTGCTTTTATTACCGAATGCTAGGAACTTACCATCGTCCCTGCTGTCTAAAGCAACAGAGTTGTTCAGCCTCCAGGTTTCAAACATTACACTTAATGGATACCTCACGTATACCCACTTACTAGCTCATAACCTGTTGATTTTAAAATTATGTAATCCTTTATTAACAAGCAATTCGATCAACCTAAGAGAGATTTATTTAAACAATTCCTCATTACTGCCCCCTTCCATAGCTCAGTGAGTTCAGGCACGCTCAGTGTATTCCGCTCGGAGCGCAGAATTCGCCGATCCATGTACTTGTAATCTTTTAACTCAGGCAATAGATTAAAACCTGTTAAATAAATATACTAAGGCGATACCTAACTAGAAGGCAACCCAATGAGCCCAATTTGTGATGGGAAATGATTCGTTTTCTGCCTCTGATTGGCACCCCAGTGGCTGGAATCCAGTTTTAAAACAAAAATCTGGTTTCGGATTCGGAAATGCCGTTTTGGAGACCACGGATCCGATGGATTTCTAGAATTTTTATGAAACTCCCTAGTTTGTTTTAAGTAAAATATGAAAATAAATATTTGATAAAATGCTATTGTAAATTGAAAACCTTAATCGAATTTTGTGATCCGACTTCAATAGAGTCACGGAACGTGTCAGAAATGGTAACTTTCCATTTTGTGTTAATTTATACTCTATATTATAATTATTGTATGTCCTGTAAGTTTCCAGGCAGGTGTCTAGGTTGCTTTGCAATAATCCTACTCTGGTAACCAATCAGCAGAGGGTCAGTCACATGACTAGCCACCAGGGGGATTTGAGACAACCACATGTGGAGATCTTAGTAGCCTGGGGATGATCTCTATAGTATGGAATAGTTTTAAACTAAACATCACAATAACATAAAAACACATGGGTAAGCTGCGGAATTCTTCCTGCCGTGTCCCAGTTTTCATGGATCTAATGAAATCTATTGGTTCAGAACAATTTAATACAGTACGCCCCAGTTTACCTTATTCTGTTGAATTTCAGAACCAGCCATTTGGATTTTATTACCTCCCTACCCACATTGTGTAAAAATAAGATAAACATGAGAATTTCCATCTTTCTTCCGTGCATTGACTGTCCAATCTCCAAAGATACGGTGCCGTCTCCGCTCTGTCTGTGCCGCACCAACCGTCTTTATTGTTTAGGGGAAGCGATTCCAATGTAAAGGCAGGCCAGTGATGACACAATAAAGATTGCATTAGGCAGTGGTTATTTCCTCAATGGCGCTTTGTGGCTCCCATTCAGCAGACTCTCATTATATTTTATCCACATGCAGTGTTTTGTGACCCAGTTTGTTAAACAAATTAATATTTTATGTTTAGATCCCCTCAATGTACAAGGGGCACATGGGGTTTCTTAATTTAAAAGGCGAACTGTGTCTCCATGCAAGTTTCCCAACTTTATTATTATTATGATGGACAACTTCTTACTATACTAACAACATTTATGTTTGCTCCCAAGATCTCAGTTTTAGGCATGCCGACTGGAGATGTAATGTGGTTCTAATAGAACCCGGTTCCAAATCGAATCTGTGGGTTTCGAAGTCCCATAGAAACTTTCGGAACTCCCGAAAAAATTTTTTCAAATAGAAACGATTTTTTGAAAGTCGTAAAATAGAACCATTTTAAATCAAAAGTATTAATTTGAACTCCGAATTTTCGAACTTTCTGAAAATTTTGAAGATTCAAAAATGGAACAAACTCAACAATTCGAACACTCTCTAATGCCCACTTGTACATCACACTGAAACTTTAGTTTTTTTTTAAATTGCCCATGAAACTATAATTCTTCCAACATCACTGTACCATTTATTGTGACATGGGTCCCCCTATTTCTTAGATATCCAGTCTGAAACATTTTAGTAAGTTTCAGCTTGTCAATCAAATGCTTAATTATCATAAACTCTTCTGCTGGTGCAGTTTGCTGTCAGTTGTATGTGTGAACTGCATGGTGGGAATTCACTTTCCCATGGGCTGCCTCATAGGGCATTACTGAGGCATGCTTGCCCTCAAAGATAGTCAGATAGTCTGGAATGGTGTGGAGCAAAGGAAAAGCTCTAGTTATATTGGGATTGTCCCTCCAGTAAATTTTCTAGGATGTCGTACAAACTCAATGAGGGAGTCCCTAGAATATTTTTCTACATTCCCTGCTTGGCCTGCTTGACCTCGTCGTTTGTCATTGGAACTAAAACCTTGATCTTAGTCTTAAACACTTCCTTTTGTCTGACCCCAATGTTAATAACCTAACTTCTGTGCCCAATACTCGATCCATGCCCTGTCCTCATTCCATCGCTATGGTTCTTTATTGTTTATACTTCTAACTTCAAACCATAATTACAACCTTCATGTTGGTCCCGCTGGTAGAAATGAAAAGGAGCCCTTCCCTTCCTCAGTTATTCTGAAGTAAGTTAAAGATGATGTAAGGTGCCCTTATATGCCTTCCCCTGCCCGTACCTCCAGGTTCTGGCCTCTGGCAACCCTACCTTGCATGACGAAGCCCTACCCCCAACCTCCTGCTGGCTCCTATCCTGGACCATTATAGGGCAGCTGAAATACCAGAGGAAATCCCCCAAAACCGACTGTCCCAAGGAAACTAGGGGGGGGGGGAACGTTTGGGAGGTTATGTACAACTGACCTGTATCAGTTTATCATTTAAACGAATCCTATGTAATGTATGTAATGTATGTTGTTATCAGCTATGTTACTACGCTGTACATCAAACCTCCTTGCAGAATGTGTCCATGGGTGGCATCGAACTCAGGACCCTCAGCGCTGCAAGCATCAGTGCTAACCACTGAGCCACATGCTGGCCCCTTCATACATCTGTGTGAACCTATCACATACACCACAACCTAGCAGTATGTCTTAAAAGGACACACTATACTCCCCGCACCAGTCCACACACTGTTAAGGACCTCACCCTGGTTCTCTTATGAGTTAAGGCAGCCTTTGCTGTGAGGATGATTAGTTATAATTCCTGTCAAAAGAAGTAACTGTAAAAATTTACTTTTAATAAAATGAAAAATCCTGGGATGTAGGATTGGACTACTGCCTACCGTCCATATTGTTAGTTGATGATCTTAACAGCACGTACAGTTTTTTATCCTGCCAGGTTAATTGTCCTGGCAAATTCCTGTAATAAAGGTATTGTTGAAGCCCAGTATGAGCTTGGCAGAAGCAGTTTTTCTTCGATTTTAGTGATCCTCATGGAAACAATTGGGAGGGTAAAGTCGGATTCCGCATCAATCCTACCAATCCCTGCCTGCGTACGCTTTTAGTTTTAACAGTTAAAAAGGCGAGATGCACAGCTAAAAATGTATATACCAAGTTACAGCACTCATCTCGAAAAGTAGACTCTCTTCATAAAGATCAACGCACTTTCCATCTATCTCAAGAGGCCTCTTTAATAGTCTGAATATGCATGTACTGTCCATGAAATTATTTGATGCCGTGCATGCTTCTGGAATGCCCATCATGAACTGAGACCATTTAGATACGACTGTACATGGGAGCCTGTACTGCAGCCATGGTGCATGGCTCAGAAGGATGACGAAGGGATGTAACATTCAGTCTTGGCTGTGGAGTCATCCAATTGCACAATCCATAACTACAGTTACTTAACTGGAAGAGACCAGGAAGTAAACAGGGGAAACGACATTGTGCAGGATTCAGGTTAGTACTTGTACTCCATTTCACATTGTCAAACTCTTACAGTTTAGGGTGGTATATGTGGGCAGGGATTTACCTTATAATAAATTTTTCCTTGTGTGACTGTTGGGTCTTGCGCGTTTGGGCTGTGTGTATGGGCTTTAAATAGATGATACAGACAAAAGTAGAACATATAATGTAGAACATACAACAAGAATCCGTCTGAACCCCAGAACTCACACTTACTCAGCTATGAATACTCTTAAACCAGTGATGACCTGATTTTGGTCCCTTCATGAGATGTACTATGTAAACAAAATCCATCTGACCGCCTAATGTCAACGGTGTGATAACCTTGATCACCTCCCTCAATGCTTTTGCCCTATATACACTCCTTCATGATACAGCCAGCATTGATTGGAGCATTTGGAAAAACACAGTGACTCATCCGGAGCTCCCACCAGTGAACATTTTAAACAACTAATTATCACCACATTCCATGACACATATCTGAGAGGGGGCACCTGCCTTAGTCATGTCCCCATAACGTCCATTAAAAAACCAGCACTTGTCGGTAAGTTTTTAAAAAGAGGTCCCCTGTGATGTCTACGTGTCCAATCTCAACGTGAAATGTCCTCACGTCACATAATGCAGCAAGAGTTTTAGAACCCCTTCCAAGCAGTCAACAGTTTACATATTACCAATATGGCCCAATAACGTATAACGGGAATCTATGACTATGGAATGTAAAGAATCAGAAACAGCTGAGGATCCAAATGTTCCTTCACCATTCCCTCTTTTATTCTGTAACTTGAAGATTCCACCAGCTGGAGAATTAAAGCAAAAAAAAAAACTTCACTTCCACCCATCCGAGGGCCATAAACCTTTTTGGAAATAATAATCGTTATCCTTTCTATAACCTGAATGGAAAAATTTTGCAAATGAACAGTCCAAGCCAATACAATGAAGCTATCCAAATGTATGAAAGTGTTTCGATTTCTATTACTAGATACATTATTATATATCTTGTGCTGGATGGTTTATATTAACTTTTTACAAAAGAAACAATTAAAATCACATTTCTATTAATGACAAATTCAAAATTCAAGCAAACCAAACACTTTGGGCAATATTCGTACAACCACTCGTTTATCGTAATGTACAGTTACGCCAAATGTTTTGTTAATTAACGAACATTTGGTCTCCGCCATGTATTCGATTATGATCCTGTATTTACAAACCTTGTGAAATCAATAATTAAAGGCGTGGTACGCTAAAAAGTGTACCCCACCTTAATACATTGGCCCTTATTCCTGACATATAGGCCAGAAACTAACTATAAACAATACGTTCTTATTACATCGATATACCCATTTAAATTTAATACATTTTCCACTACAGTAAATCCCCACCTTAACTTCAGTTCATTTTACCCCCCATTTGTGGTGTTAGGGGTATGTATTTGCATTCCAGACCATAATTTAAGTACGGTTGCCATGAAAACGGATGTATTTGTGTTTGTGTCTTTTCTGTGGCCCTGCAGATGTTTGAAAACTACAGCTCTCACTTTTCACCAATAGCGGATGTCAGCAGGGAATGCTGGGAGTTGTAGTTTGCACAGGATGGACATCCCTGCTATTAAACTAATGGTCATACTTCCTTCTAAATACATAAACCATACAAGACAAAGAAGAAGAAATAGAAAGACCCGGAATTTGGCTCTTATAATTAATAATGAATTCTGGGTAAATTCTGATTGGCCCAGTGACAGTGAGTGACAGTGCCAGGAACATTTCACACACAAAGTGAAAGTTGGGGTTTGATCACATGACCCTGAAACCTCCCAATGTCCATGTTAGGGAATTGGACCCATAATGGTCAATGGGGATTTTTTTTTGGAGAACGTGGGACATTTCCACGGATTCCTTATCTAGGTCCAATTCTCCTAGGTGTCCCCATGTGTCTAGCTCCATAAATAGTCACAATAAAAGGGAAGAAGAAGAAAAAATACAACAGCTGAGCAGCACTTACTTTATCTGCAGGAACAAACAGGAAACTGACTTGTGAGTCATCAGCAGCCTCTTATATACCCCCAGTGACATCACCTTTGTGACATCACTGTGACATCACCAGCTTTTAAACCTCTAAAGCAAAAAAGGGGAAAACAGACAGTTAAACACGGTTAAAATGGTGAAATGTGGTAGATTTGAATAATGATGTTTTACTGTTAATAGGGGACAGTAGTTCACTTTGTTCTATCAGAACAGACCCCAGAACCATTAACTTTTTCCTGACTGCCACACATAAGCCTCACATGCCTTGCTCCTAGTTAGACTCCTACTGTGTATATATGGGATGTGTCAGTGACACTGGTGGTGAAGGGGTTAAATGTAGCAGGAATTAAAGGGAGAGAATGGAGCGACAGGTTACATGGTCTAGAGCTGTATAATTGGGATCCTGTAGGTAAAGGGAATGTACCATTATACTATGGGGGGTTATATATGGAATCAACTGTCATCTTAGCCATAGACCACCATACAACATCTTAGCCATAGACCACCATAAGACATCTTAGCCATAGACCACCATTAGACATCTTAGCCATAGACCACCATAAGACATCTTAGCCATAGACCACCATTAGACATCTTAGTCATAGACCATCATAAGACATCTTAGCCATAGACCACCATTAGACATCTTTTAAATTTGGCAGGCTCATTCATTGCACCTTACTTACAAAAGTTAAGCAGGTGTCGTTTTGAAATTCCACCTGTAACGCCCTCACTCACTCACTCACTCACTCAATCATCACTAATTCTCCAACTTGCCGTGGAGGCAGACGGCTTAAATTTGGCAGGCTCATTCATTGCACCTTACTTACAAAAGTTAAGCAGGTTTTGTTTCGAAAGGCAAAGCCCTCACATCACTCCTTCATCATAATCTCCAACTTGCCATGGACAGACGGCTTAAATTTGGCAGGCTCATTCATTGCACCTACTTACAAAAGCTAAGCAGGGTTTCGTTCGAAAAGGCAAAGCCCTCTCCTCACCGCCCTCACTCACTCATCAACTATTCTCCAACTTGCCGTGGAGGCAGAATGGCTTAATTTGGCAGGCTCATTCATTGCACCTTACTTACAAAAGTTAAGCAGGTTTCGTCGTTTCAAAAAGGCAAAGCCCTCACTCACTCACTCACTGATCACTATTCTCATTCTCCAACTTGCCGTGAGGCAGATGGCTTAAATTTGGCAGCTCATTCATTGCACCTTACTTACAAAAGTTAAGCAGGTTTCGTTTCAAAAGGCAAAGCCCTCACTCACTCACTCACTCACTCATCACTAATTCTCCAACTTGCGTGGAGGCAGATGCTTAATTTGGCAGCTCATCATTGCACACCTTACTTACAAAAGTTAAGCAGGTTTCGTTTCAAAAAGGCAAAGCCCTCACTCACTCACTCACTCATCACTAATTCTCCAACTTGCCATGGAGGCAGACGCTTAAATTAGCAGGCTCATTCATTGCACCTTACTTACAAAAGTTAAGCAGGTTTTGTTTCAAAAGGCAAAGCCTCACTCACTCACATCACCAATCATCACTATTCTCCAACTTGCCGTGGAGGCAACGGCTTAAATTTGGCAGGCTGCATTCATTGCACCTTACTTACAAAAGTTAAGCAGGTTTCGTTTTGAAATTCCACCCTTAACGTTGAGTATCTGACATTGCCCTGTAAACGGTGGTATCTGACATTGCACCAGACTGGTTGGTCCGATTTCAACCAAATTTGGTTGCATATATCCTTTAGCAGTAAAAGGTTAATGAAATATTTTTTTTAGGGTGGGGGTGAATGGGGGGGGAATAGAATTTTGAAATCCTGCACACTAACGGCTGGACCGATTTTTACCAAAAATTCAGGGTGTGTGCGGGGGACTGGCTGAGGTGTAGGGGAAGGGTTTGGAGGCGGACCAGAGGGAATAGTGGGGGGTATTAGGGGCAGACGGGGAGGGGTGGTGGTGGTTATTTTCACCACCAAAATTTTTGTAGTTGAATAAAAAATTAATATTAAATTAAAGTTAATAGTGTTGCATTATCGTAAAGCTTATTGAATTGTCTTTCTTTAATATATCAAGTGTCGAGTGATTACAGCAATCTTGATACATTATTGCTTTCTTACTAAAAACGTTATTTCAATACATCTCCGCTGCGAAGCGCGGGTATTTTGCTAGTATATATATATGTGCATATGTGTGGTTTATATTTATTATGTACAACACGGGGTTAATCTGGACACATCCCCTCCTATGTAAGGTATGGGTGTGTGTGAGACTATGACATCATCTATGACTAAGGGGGCGGTCCCCAAAATGCGTCAGGTGATGTCTCCTTGCGGGACTTGTTTTTAATGGCGTCTGTTCCAATAAAGGTTTTTTGGTGTATTCCCGGATGTGTGGCGTCTTTCTTCACCCTATATTGGACTTGCGGTACCGAGACTGCACGAAACCTGCTTCCGGCGCCCTAACGCTTACCCATACACTCCCTCTATGGCTTCTCCCCCTGCTTTCTGGAGCGGCCATCATCTATATGTATTATATAGACCACCATAAAACAACATACAGGGTCAGGTATTATATGGGAAATATCCCCTATTTATACAGAGAGTTTACATTATTATTATTATTATTATTATTATTAATAATAATAATTTGGCTTGAAAAAGCCAAATTACTGTTCTTTCTATTTCTTATTCTTCTTTTTCTTCTTCCGTTTTATTCTTCCCCTTTTTTGGACCGTATCTCCTCCCACAGTTTTTGAGCTAGAGACATGAAATTCGGTACAGACGTGGGGGACATATAGGAGAAGTGTGCTATCTTCTAGCCAAGGAATCCGCAGAAGCGTTACGGCGTTATCGGCGAATTTCCAGACATTTTTCCCATAGACTAAAATGGTAACAATCCTCAAATGTGGATATTTCAAAACAGATTTTTTCATGGTCATAAATACAAACGGTGATACCCCCAACCCCCCATACAGACACAGGTACACCCACCTACTGACCTACATTTCCATTCCCATGGAAGCCATATTTAAAGCGTAACTAAAGTCAAAAAAACTAATTTAAATTTATCCTCAATAAAGTAGTTTTTATGGTTATAAAACAAAAAAAACTCCCCCTCAACCAGACCCGGTAACACCACCTCTAATCTACAAGGGTTTGGGTTTAATTGAGAATTGGGCAGACTTTGCTGTCGGCTACAGGCTCTTTTAGGGATGGGTTGCACCTCACTGATGGTGGTGCAGCTGTTTTAGGGGAGAAGATGGCTAGAGGGTTGGAGGAGATTTTAAACTAGGTTTGGGGGGGGGAGGTATTAGCAGTATCACTGGGATAGATTGTCCAGGAGGAAAGCAGGGTGTAGATAGGCAAGTGGTGGGCGGAAAGGGGTGGGGCTAGCATAGGGGATAGGGAGGAATGTGTATCAAAGTGTACGAATAAATTCCAGGATCATAATCTAAATGTATGTTTGCAAATGCAGAAGCCTGGCTGACAAAATGGGTGAATTGGAAATTATGGCTTGAATGAAAGTATGATGTAATAGGTATAGCAGAAACATGGTTGAAACAGTTCTCACGACTGGGCTGTAAATATAGAAGGATATGCCTTTTTAGGCAGGACAGAAAAAAAAGGAAAGGGGGAGGAGTATGTGTTTATGTTAAAAAAGAATTGAAGCCAAATTTAAAAGAAGAGATAACTGTGTGATATGGATGATAAAGTGGAGGCAATATGGGTGGAATTAGCAACAGGAAAGGGGGTAATGTCATTGTTGGTGTCTGCTATAAGCCGCCAAATGCTAGCAGAGAGGAGGTGAGTCAACTTCATATGCAGTTGGCAAGGCTGCAAGTTTGGGGAGTGTGCACATTATGAGGGACTTCAATACCCTGACATTGATTGGTGTGGTGGAACTGCCATCACAGAAAAAGGCGATGAGTTCCTGAATTTGCTGCAGGATAATTTTCTCTCACAGTGGTTGAGGTTCCTACTAGAAAAGGCTCTTTGGATCTGGTAATATCTAACATTGTGGAGTGCATTATAGATATAAAGGTAACTGGAGCTTAGGGAATAGTGACCATGAAATAGTGGCATTTGGACTTGTTATCGAAAGGAAAAGTGCGCTGGGTTAACAAAACATTTAATTTCAGGAAAGCAAATTTCCCAGGTTAAAAGCAGCTCTTCAGAATGTCACTGGGATAATGTATTATCAGGTAAAGGTACTGAACAGAAGTATGTGTTCAAGGGATTTTAAGCCAGTTCACATCTAAATTTATACCCTTGGGAAATAATGTAAAAAAAATAAATCCGCGCCCATGTGGCTGAATTCTGATGTAAAGAGGCAAATGGTAAGGAAGAAAAAGGCATTAAAACCTTTAAGGCCGAGGGAACGGAAAGGCCTTTAGGGAGTATAAAAACTGTAACAAGGAGTGTAAGAAAGCAATCAAACTAGCTAAAATTAATAATGAAGTTAGGATGCTGAAGAAGGCATCACTAAGCCTAAACATTTTTTAAGTATATTAATAGTAAGAAGATGAGGACTGAGAATGTGGCACCATTAATTAATTTTTCCTCTGTTACACTATAGAAGATCCAGTACAGATATCATAGAGTATAGTAGCAATAAAGGTATACAAGATTCAAGTGCCACTTTGGTAAACCAGGATATGGTACAGAAAGAACTAATAAAGGTTAATATTAATAAATCTCCTGGACCGGATAAAATACATCCTCGGTACTTAAGGAGCTAAGTTCAAGTTTTATCTAGGCCATTGTTTCTTTTATTTTGCTGATTCCCCATGTCCGGAGGTGTGCCTCTGGATTGGAAAAAGCTGATGTTATCCACATATTCAAAAAGGGTAGTCGTTTCACAGCCGGGTAATTACAGGCCTGTAAGTTTAACTTCAGTGGTGGGGAAGATCCTGGAAAGTTTAATAAGGGAACATGTTTAGAGTATGTTTCAAGGACTGACATCATAAGTAGTAACCAGCATGGATTTAGGAGGAATAGATCTTGTCAAACTAACTTGCTTGGCTTTTATGAGGAAGTAAGTAGAAATTTAGACTCTGGCATAGCAGTAGATGTAGTTTACTTGGATTTTGCAAAGGCTTTTGATACAGTCCCCCATAGGCGACTAATGAATAAGCTAAGGTCTGTTGGTCTGGGGAGTCACTTAGTACATGGATATAAAATTGGTAATGAATAGGATGCAGGAGTAGTTGTTTTAATGGGGCTTCATCATTATGGACTAAAGTGCTAAGTGGGGTGCCACAGGGTTCTGTGTTGGGGCCGGTTTATTTAATCTATTTATTAATGATTTGAAGTGGTATTGTCAGCAAGGTTTCTGTGTTTGCTGACGACACAAAACTTTGTCGACCATTAAAAACTTCAGAGGATGTGCAATTGTTGCAAGGGGATCTAGATAGATTATCACATTGGGCTGCTAAGTGGCAGATGAAATTCAATGTTGATAAATGTAAGGTGATGCATTTTGGACTTAAAAATACTTGTGCTACTTATACTATAAATGGCTCTGTGTTAAGTGAATCCCTGTTGGAAAGGGATCTTGGAGTTTTGGTGGATAACAAACTTAAAGGTAGCAAGCAGTGCCAGCGGCACAGCCAAGCAGCATGGTATTGTCTTGTAAAAGAGAGGTATGGATTCAAGGGAGGAAAATGTAATTCTCCCTCTTTACAACAGCATTGGTAAGGCCTCATTTGGAATATGCAGTGCAATTTTGGAATCCTGTGTACAAAAAGGAATCTTTGAAATGGAAAGGGTTCAGAAAGGGCAACTAAATTAATAGGGGATTGGGAGACTGAAAAAGTTACAATGATGTACGCTGAAGAAAAGGCGCTTGCGTGGGGATATGATTACTGTGTATAAATACATTAACGGGCCATACAATAAACTATCTGGGCATTGTTCACCAATAGAACATGTCAAGGACACGAGACATTCCTTAAGACTTGAAGAAAAAGGTTTAGGCTTCAAGCTCGGAAAGGGTTTTTCACTGTGAGAATGGTAAAGCTATGGAACTGTCTCCCAGTGGACGTTGTAATTGGCAGGTTCATTGGTCAGTTTAATAAAAAGCTGGATGTGTTTCTACAAACAAGGAATGTTACAAGTTACTGGTATTGATACATAAAGTAGAGTTGGGAAAGGGTTTTTCACTGTGAGAACGGTAAAGCTATGGAACTGTCTTCCAGTGGACGTTGTTATGGCAGGTTCATTGGTCAGTTTAATAAAAAGCTGGATGAGTTTCTGCAAACAAGGAATGTTACAAGTTACTGGTATTGATACATAAAGTAGAGTTGATCCAGGGAAATTTCCGATTGCCACTTGGAGTCAGGAAGGAATTTTTTCCCCCTTCATAAATTTGGTGGGTTTTTTTTGCCTTCCTCTGGATCAACAGTTAGGCAGGAAATGAGGATATTGCTAGATGGGTTGGACTGGATGGACGTATGTCTTTATTCAACCTCAAATACTATACTATACTATACTATACTATACATATCCATTACAGTGGCAGCCATACTTAACTAAAGTAAAAAAAACTCATTTAGATTTATCCTCAGTAAAAAATAGTTTTATGGTTGTAAACACAAAAAAGACATACCCCCTCAACCAGACCCAGGTACACACACCTACTGATCTACTTATCCATAACTGTGGAAGCCAAACTTTAAAGGGTAACTAAAGTCAAAATAGCGAATTTTGATCAATAATCAAAAAACTTAGTTTTTTTTAACCCCCAACGTGATACAGGTATACACAGCTACTGACCTACCCCTCCATTACTGTTGCAGCCATACTTAAAGGGTAACTTAATTAAAAAAAAACTAATTTTGACCAATCATCAAAAAAGTTTTTTTTTTTTAACTCTCAACCCGACACGGGTACACACACCTACTGATCTACTTATCCATTACTATGGCAGCCATACGTAACGGGTAACTAAAGTAAAAAAAACTCATTTTGACCAATCATCAAAAAAGTTAGTATTTTATCCCCCAACCTGATATGAATACACACACACCAACTGACCTACCTTTAATGCATGTGACATATTTAAAGGGTAAGTAAAAAACAACAATGTCCTCTTCACTGAAGTTTTAAAATCTGCAGCACAAACACACAAATTCCCTTCCAAAATGCCGTCTTTCAAGCCAAATTCAAAGTTTATACTTAAACTTTCCCTTTCTAGTTATAATTTACTTTCCACTGAATTGTTACTGGACTCCTAGTGGGTCCAGGGGGCACATTTAATATGTGGTAGTATCACAGAGACGTTTGCATTCTTAAAATTCCACACAGTATCTGTATTTCACAACCGGGCTGGTATTTTATGGATTCATCTTAAAATACAGTTATTATTATTATAATTAACTCAAGGCCGTGGATAAAATATCGATGTGGTTAGTAAGACGACTGTATAAATAGTCCCCCTATTGTTTTATGGCATTGATGACAGACACAGTCTAAGGCAACCGACCAATGGTAACCAACCTAAATGCAGTTAACCACTGACTTCATTCATCAATTTTATTTACTTATTAACAGTATTGCTGCTTCTGCATATAAATTGTGTGTGCTTTAAAATGTGTTTACAAATATGCACCATGCATAAATAATCTAATTACAGAATGATATTAAACTAAATCTCTGTTTCATCCCCCATTTCTTTATAATACATAACAACATTAACATATGTCATAATGGCAAAAATAGGTGGGACAAGTTCCCTTCTAGCCCAGTTTAAGATATTAATCAAAGACAGGAAATTGGAAGTGTCTCTTTAAATATCCAGTGGGGGCAGGGCAGATCTCACTGAGGCGGGAATAAAAATCCCATCTACTCATCTACTTGCCATACTTGTTGCCCAAAAATATCTCGGAAATCTATTTCACAGAAATTTACAAAAATGTTATTTATACAGTATTATTGTGGGCTACATGTTGACATGTATTAATACAAGCAATTGAGGTGCCCTGTAAGACAGCCAGTTTGCTTTTATTTTTCGTCCACATTTCAGGAGGTTGTTTTATGGGTTTTAGTGGGCACATGTCAAAAGAAGGGTCCTTATGCAGGGTTCTACAAAATAAATCAAGTCCTTATAAAGAAATTGCAAAATATTTGTAGAACCAACATTTTTATTTTTGAACTAAACTTCCCAAAAGTTAATATAAGATAAATTCATTCTGAAGGACAGTGCACCAGGATTCCTCCCCCTCCTCTGATGTCTGACCTACACATGCCCAGTAGAGAAAAACAAAAGTCATTCTGAAATAGAATTTTTTGTCTTAGAACGCAAGGTATAGATGCTGAGGCCGGGTACACTCTGGAAAACCGGAACACCAATGGAGCTGAACAGGAACTGGAAGACAAGAAAATGACAAGATACAATGAAAACAAAGAACAATGAATAATAACAATGAACAAGACTAGGCTACAAGAACCAGACTTGGGCTACTAAGAAATAGCTGGGACCACTAGCTTGGCTAACCAAAACTATAACGGGCAATAAGACTATGACAAAAGCGGACTAAAATACATCAGGGGAACCAATAGGGAGTGGAGAGGTAAAGCAGATGCTCGGATAGGCCAGTTTAAACTAATTGGCTCTCCTCCAACCAATGAGGAGCCTGGAAGAACGGAGAAGATAAGGAGCAGTGCTTGTGCGTGTCCACACAGCACCGCGCCCGGGCGCGGCCAAATGATGTCACTGGCCAAAGATGCGACGGAAGTCACCGCCGGAGATTCCAGAGGGCAGCGTCCGCCGGGGGAAGCGAGGAAAAGGTAAGTGCAGAGTCCACAAAAAGCTTCAAAAAAGGTTGAATTTTCATGTATCTAATATAGTGGATAATGCACCCCAAGGATATTAGAAGTCACCGAGGAGTTCAGTGACCACATAAAAGTACGAGGCCGCAGGCCGAGTACCTTTTATAAAGGCACGAACTCCAAGTGGACTTCTAATATCCTTATAATTTACAGTTCGGGGTGCATTATTTATTATAACCTACCCCTTTGTGGCTTCTGGTTTCCTCCTGGAACTGTAAGATTATAAGGCTATAATCTTACAGTTCCTCCCATAGAAATCCACTACAGGGGTAGGTTATATCAATATTAACTTTCTACCAATGGCAGGGGGATCTGGCAAATGTTCTGGAGAACAAGTATCAATGGCCACAACCTATAAAAAATTCTGCCTACATAAAGTAACATAGTAATAAAATACCAATCTTTATTCTATATTTAACTCACACATCAAAGGAAAAGGCCGCTGGTCGTCAATTGGCCGACACTATTTTTACTTCCACATTAGGAAAATGTTACTTCTAATGGTATATTTAATGCTATAAAGTATCGATATTGGTAAAAACCAAATTCCACTGTTTATAACTACGACCCGGTGTTTCCATTTTTAAAATGTTTATATTTAACTAACTCATATACAAGTCAAGAAGTTTGGAAATAAACATGAAACAAAATACCCATAAAACCTACATATTCTGTCCGTGTGCGGCGAAAACCTTGTTAATTTGGGACTTTCAGATTTTCACAAGACCTTTCAGTGGATTCTAACCCAAAGGAATGTTCTGTTTCCTTTACCATCCAGTAATTCATCTTCCTGACTCAGATATCATTGTTCTTAGTGGGCAAAGAGCTAAAGATGCCAGGAGACCAGAATTAGTAAAAACTTTCCTTTTGTCACCAATGTCAAAAATGTGTTTCCTTCCTTTGCTGTTTAGATTAATTCCTTCCCTGATAGGTTGTTGAATTGAATTCAAATGTTTTACCCCCAGTGCACTTTAAAATGACAAATGTCCAACTCTTAACCCTGAAAAATTATTCAGGACTGACATTTTTATTGTGCAAGGAAAGAAAAAGAATGGGACAACAAGAAAGTTCCAGGTACCTATAATACCTAATACATACTATCAATAGGGATAGGGTGAAACACGGGGACACTATCCAGGTACCTAATATATACTATCAATAGGGATAGGGTGAAACACGGGGACACTGTCCAGGTACCTAATTTACACTATCAATAGGGATAGGGTGAAACACGGGGACACTATCCAGGTACCTAATATACACTATCAATAGGGATAGGGTGAAACACGGGGACACTATCCAGATACCTAATATACACTATCAATAGGGATAGGGTGAAACACAGGGACGCTATCCAGGTACCTAATATATACTATCAATAGGGATAGGGTGAAACACGGGGACACTATCCAGATACCTAATATACACTATCAATAGGGATAGGTTGAAACACAGGGACGCTATCCAGGTACCTAATATACACAATCAATAGGGATAGGGTGAAACACGGGGACACTATCCAGGTACCTAATATACACTATCAATAGGGATAGGGTGAAACACGGGGACACTATCCAGGTACCTAATATATACTATCAATAGGGATAGGGTGAAACACGGGGACACTATCCAGGTACCTAATATACACTATCAATAGGGATAGGGTGAAACACGGGGACACTATCCAGGTACCTAATATACACTATCAATAGGGATAGGGTGAAACACAGGGACACAATCCAGGTACCTAATATACACTATCAATAGGGATAGGGTGAAACACGGGGACACTGTCCAGGTACCTAATATACACTATCAATAGGGATAGGGTGAAACACTGGGACACTGTCCAGGTATCTAATATACACTATCAATAGGGATAGGGTGAAACACGAGACACTATCCAGGTACCTAATATACACTATCAATAGGGATAGGGTGAAACACGGGGACACTATCCAGGTACCTAATATACACTATCAATAGGGATAGGGTTAAACACGAGACACTATCCAGGTACCTAATATACACTATCAATAGGGATAGGGTGAAACACGGGGACACTATCCAGGTACCTAATATACAATATCAATAGGGATAGGGTGATTGGTGCTGTGTATACCCACCTTAAGGTTTGGTACACGTGGTAAGATTTTTCGGGTCAACCGACCAGTATTTCCGTGTATTGGTCGTATGGCCAATTGTGAAGTCTCCAATGGGGCCACATGATCGGTTGAGGCAAACAGTCAGCCGTAGCTAATTTGGCCACAACCGTCAGTGATTGGACCTGGCTGACAGCTTGCTAGTGGCGATTGGTCAGCTGGTACAAATATCCCAGTGTACAAGTGAGTATAAAAATGAATTTTTGGAGCATCTTTATTTGAAGTTGATCTGAACTGCTACAGTACATATAAACTATACAATGCCATCCACAGTGGCCACTGTTATGTTTTGTCGTTTAAGCGCTGAATTGCTATTAGATAGGCATCTAAAGGGTTAAACAAGTTGTTAACAGCGAGACAATATGGAAGTAACATGAAATATTGCAATGCATCAGATTTTACTGCTTTTCCCCTAAGGAGAGGTCTTTATCTTTTTAACAATCCTATCAAATAAGATTAGATGTTTTCCCAGGGGGGGTTACAATCCTTCTGGGAATGGAACACGCCAAGTCCTGAACTTTAGATATTGACTGCCACCTTTCTAAGCTGTGAAAAAACCCCGGTACAAAATAATACAATGGTCAGGAAATAGCCAAGAAAATGTCACCATTTTTCATTGAAATAAAGTCAGATGTTTTTCTGATAAATACAGTATACGGCTATTTTTGTGCTTCATCATGCAAAGTAAATTGCAACCTGTCCCCATATTAAAATGAGGGGAAAACATTCCCAATCTGCCGCTTTGTTTACTAAGTTCTCAGCCATCGATCACAGAGAAGGAATGCAAAATAAAATATAACTAGATAGGAGAAAAGATAAATAAAGGTTTATTTAACCTGTTACCTCATAAATAAATACATTTCATAAATATAGTAAAGAATATGATAGTCCTTGTTTATATCAAATGGAAATATATAATGTAAATGAAGCATCTAACATCGGGATCATTTATAGATCCAGTCTCAATTCTGTTTTATTTTGTCTGCCCTGATAATCAGGCTTATAAAGGACCAATCAGGGTTTCACAATTGTAGTGGAATGCCTGCCATGCACAACGTTATGAGTGGCATAATGCATTTGGCAGTTGAGAGATCTAGCTATCAGTTAGGAATTATAAAACGCATACAGGTTTATTTATGTTTAAGCTTTAGTTCCCCTTTAATACGCTACAGTGGTAAAGTTTTATTTATAGATTAAGTAACACAGCTCAGCTGTTCTGCAGGACTAGAAATATTGTGCTGCGTGTAGTATGATAACCTTAGGCCTCAATGTGTTAATCACTTTTTATGCTGTGTGGATTACAGCTGGCAGTGCCAAACTCACATTATTTTCAATAGTAAGGTGCCAAGCGATTATCACCCTCCCAGTACTGCGGGTAGAGGAATGTTATAACCGGGCTAAACGGGAATCTGAACCAGCGAAGCTTCTCTTCCTGGTAGGATGTATCTTTTATTACACGAAATGCTAGGAACTTACCATCTGTCCTGCTGTCTAAAAGCAACAGAGTTGTTCAGCCTCCAGGTTTACAAACATTACATTTAATGGATTACCCACGTATACCCAACTTATAGCTCAGAAACTGTTGATTAAAATTATGTAATCCTTTTATTAACAAGCAATTCCCAACCTAAGAGAGATTTATTACAGAAATTCCTCAGTTACTGCCCCCTTCCATAGCTCAGTGAGTTCAGGCACGCTCAGTGTGATTCCACTAGAGAGAGCAGAATTCGCCGATCATGTAATATGTATCTTTTAACTCAGGCAATAGATTAAAACCTGTTAAATAAATATACTAAGGGATACTTAACTTAGAGGCACCCAATGAGCCCAGTTGTGATGGGGAAATGATTCAGTTTCTGCCTCTGATTGGACCCCAGTGCTGGAATCCAGTTTTAGAAACAAATCTGGTTTCGATTCGGAAATGCCGGTTTTGGAGATCCACGGATCCGATGGATTTCTAGAATTTATTATGAAACTCTAGTTTAGTTTTAAAGTAAAATATGAAAATAAAAAATTTGATCCGAAAATTGCTATTGTAAAATTGAAAACTTTATCGAATTTGTGATCCGAACTTCAATTAGATCCACGGAACTGCTGTCAGAATGTAACTTTCCAGTTTTGTTAATTTATACTCTATATTAATTGTATGTCCTGTAAGTTTCCAGGCAGGTGTCTAGGTTGCTTTGCAGATAATCCTACTCTGGTAACCAATCAGCAGAGGGGCAGGTCACATGACTAGCCACCAGGGGGATTGAGACACCACAGTGGGGTAGATCTTAGTAGCCTGGGGATGATCTCATAGATATGGAATAGTTTTTAAACTAAACATCACAATAAATAAATAAACAAAGGGTAAGCTGCGGAATTCCTGCCGTGTCCAGTTCAATGAGATCTAATTGGGAAATCTGATTGGTTCAGAACAAATTTATACAGTAAGCCCCAATGTTTAATTATTCTGTTGAATTTCAGAACCAGCCATTTGGATTTTATTACCCCTCCCACATATGTGTAAAAATAAGATAAACATGAGATATTTCCATCTTTCTTTCCGTGCATTGAACTGTCTCAGAGTCTCCAAAGATAAACGGTGCCGTCTCGCTCTGTCTGTGCCGCACAAACCATTCTTTATTGGTTTAGGGGAAGCGGATCCAATGAAAGGCCAGGCCAGTGATGACACAATAAAGATTATTTAGCAGTTTTATTTCCATCAATGGCTCTTTGTGGCCTCCCATTCAGCAGACTCTTCATTATTTTTATCCACAGGCAGTGATTTTGTGACCCAGTTTGTTAAACAATTAATATTATTATGTTTAGTCCATCAAATGTACAAGGGGCACATGGGGTTTCTTAATTTAAAGGCGAACTGTGGTCTCCATGCAAGTTCCCTTTATTATTATTATTATAGGACAACTATACTTACTATACTAACAACATTTATTTGCTCCCAAGTCTCAGGTTTAGGCATGCCGACTGGAGATGTAATGTGGGTTCTAATAGAACCCGGTTTCAAATCGAATCTGTGGGTTTCGAAGTCCCGATGAAACTTTCGGAACTCCCGAATTTTTCAAATAGACGATTTTTCGAAAGTCGAAAATAGACCATTTTTGAAAATCAAAAGTAGATAATTTGAACTCGAATTTTCGAACTTTCTGAAAATTTTGAAGATTCAAAAATGGAACAAAACTCAACAATTTCGAACATCTCTAATGCCCACTTGTATAACACTGAAATTAGTTTTTTTTAAATTGCCCATGAAAACTATAATTCTTCCCAACTATCACTGTACCATTTTATTGTTGACATGTCCCCTATTTCTTTAGATATCCAGTCTGAAACATTTTAGATTTCAGCTGTCAATCAAATGCTTTATTATCATAAACTCTTCTGCTGTGTGCAAGTTTGCTGTCAGTTGGTATGTGTGAACTGCATGGTGGGAAATTCACTTTCCCAGTGCTGCCTCATAGGGATTACTGAGCATGCTTGCCCTCAAAGATAGTCAGATAGTCTGGGAGGTGTGGAGGCAAAAGGAAAAGCTCTAGTTATATTGGGATTTCCCCCAGGAATTTTCTAGGATGTCGTACAAACTCAATGGAGGATTCCTAGAATATTTTTCTACATTCCCTGCTTGGCCTTGCTGACCTCTCGGTTGTCAGTGGAACTAAACCTTGATCTTAGTCTTAAACATTCCTTGTCTGACCCAATGTTTAACCTACTTCTGTGCCCATGAACTTCAGATCATTGCCCTGTCCTCATTCCATCGCTATGGTTCTTTTATTGTTTATACTTCTATCAAACCATAATTACACCTTCATGTTTTCCCGCTGGTAAGAAATGAAAGGATGCCCTTCCTTCCATTTAGTCTGAAGTAGAGTTAAATGAGATGTAAGGTGCCCTTTATATGCCTTCCCTGCCCAGTACCTCCAAGGTCTGGCCCTGGCACCCTACCTTGACATGACTAAGCCCTACCCCCAGACCTCCATGCTGCTCCTATCCTGGACATTAATGGGCAGCCTGAAACAGAGGGAAAATCCCCCAAAACCGATCTGTCCCAAGGAAACTAGGACAGTTTGGAGGTATGTACAACTGACCTGTAGCAGTTTATCATTTAAACTAGATCCTAATGTATGTATGTATGTATGTATGTTACAGCTATGTTACATACCTGTAACATACAAACTCCTTGCAGATGTGTCCATGGGTGGAATCGAACTCAGGACCTCAGCGCTGCAAAGCATCAGTGCTAACCACTGAGCCACCATGCTGCCCCTTCAGATACATCTGTGTGAACCTATCACATACACACAACCTAGCAGTATGTCTTAAAGGACAACTATACTCCCGCACCAGTCACACACTGTAAGGACCTCACCCATGGGTTCTTATGAGTTAGGCAGCCTTTGCTGTGATGGAGATTAGTATAATTCCCTTTCAAAAGAAGCTAAACTGTAAAAATTTACTTTTTAATAAATGAAAAATACCTGGGGCAGGTAGGATTGACTACTCCTACCTCCCAATATTGTTTAGTTGAGGATCTACAGCACGTACAGTTTTTACCTGCCAGGTTAATGTCCTGGAAATTCCTGTAATAAAGTTATTGTTGAAGCCAGTATGAAGCCTGGCAGAAGCAGTTTTCTCGATTTTAGTGATCCTCATGGAAACAAATTGGGAGGTAGGGATTCTCAATCCTACCTCCCTGCCTCGGGTACCTTTTATTTTAACAGTTAAAAAAACACTTAATTTGCACTATTAATCTCCTTTAAAGGACAACTCCACCCTCATAAGAACGGCCTCTTTATAATATGTTGATATATCATAGTTTGTCCTATGAATTCATTACTGTATGCCTGCTATGCTTCTGGATGCCTCATGGAAACTGAGCCATTTAGAAACCTGTACTGAGCCTGTACTGAGCCTGGGCATGCTCAGAAGAGACAGACAGGGGATTAACATTCAGTCATTGGCTGTGATATCAACTGTCAAATCCATAACTGACAGTTACTAACTGGAAGAACCAGGAAGTAGAAACAGGGGAAACAGGACATTGTGCAGGATTTCAGGTTAGACTTATATATTTCACATTTCAAACTATTACAGTTTAGGGTTTTGGGGGAGATTTACCTTTATAAAATTTTTCCTTTGAGGGCTGGACTTGCCCTTTAATGATAGTGAGAGAAAACAGTAGAACATATAAATTAGAAATACACAAGAATCGATCTGAACCCAGAACTCAACACTTCCAGGCTATGATAACTCTTAAACCAGTGATGACCTTGATTTTGGTCCCTCACTGGAGATAGACTATGTAAGCAAAATCCATCTGACCTCCTAATGTCAACAGGTGGGATAAACCTTGATCACCTCCTCAATGCTTTGCCCATATATACACTCCTTCATGATACAGCCAGGCATTGATCTGGAGACAAATTTGGAAAAACACAGTGACTCACGGAGCTACCACCAGGAACATTTTACAACCTGAATTACTCACCAATTCTCAGACACATATCTGAGAGGGGCACCTGCCTTAGTCATGTCCATAACGTCCATTAAAAACCAGCACTTGTCGGGAAAGTTTTTAAAAAGAGGTCCCAGCTGTGATGTCTACGGTGTCAAAATCTCAACGTGAATGTCTCACGTCACATAATGCAGCAAGAGTTTAGAACCCCTGCCAAGCAGTCAACGTTACATTACCAATATGGCCCAAGAACAGTATAAAGGGAACTATGACTATGGAATGTAAAGAATCAGAACAGCTGAGGATCCCAAAATGTTCTTCACCATTCCCTCTTTTATCTGTAACTTGAAAATTCCACCAGCTGGAGAATTACCTTCACTTCCACCCATCCGAGGGCATTAAACCTGTTTGGAAATAATAATCGTTTAATCCTTTCTATAACCTGAATGGAAAAATTTTGCAAATGAACAGTCAAGCCAATAAAATGAGCTATCCAAATGTATTAAAGTGTTTCTGATTTCTATTACTAGATACAGTATTATATATCTTGTGCTGGATGGTTTAATATTAAAACTATTTTAAGAAAAGAACAAATTAGAATCACATTTCTATTAATGAAAAATTCAAGAAATTCAAGAAGAACTAAAACACATTGGGCAATATTCGTAAACCACTCGTTATCGGTAATGTACAGTTACGCCAAAATGTTTGTTAATTAACGAACATTTGGTCATACCGCAATGGTATTCGTATTATGATCTGTAATTTACAATTGTGAAATCAATAATTAAAGGCGTGGTATCGCTAAAAAGTGATACCCCCACCTTTATGAATATGGCCCATTATTCCTGACATATAGGCCAGAAACTAACTATAAAAATACTTCCTTATTATCGATATACCCATTTAAATTTAATACATTTTCCACTACAGAAATCCCCACATTAACTTTCAGTTTCATTTTTACCCCCTTATCTTTCAGCACAGGGAGATATAAAGAATCTGATTGAAGAATACCTTTTCGTTCCCTGGGAGAATCAAACTGAGCATGTCTGTGATCACTGAGCTGGGACAGGGGCGGTAACTGCAGGGCTCTCTGTACTGAACTATTAATTAATAATAAGGGTTTGAATGTCAATCTACCAAGAGATTAGAGAGGGTATAGAGAAGATGGTCTAAAGGCAATGTCATTCTGAAAGATATAACAGTCTGTTTGTGGAAAATGGCAGATTTGAGTCAGTCTAGCAATGTTGTCAAATTAGCCCTTTAAATGTTCCAGCAAGTTCAATTGACAAACCCCGAGGAACAGTGCAAAATAGAAAGTTATTTGAGTTGGGATTTTTATGAAGAAGAATTGTTAAAGGGCATGTCCACCCCCAAAACTATAATCCCCCCAACTACTGGCCCCACCATGTAGTGTAGTTTAATCCTTACCTCACATCCCAGCTCCATAGGGTTCTCCTGTAGTCCCCCCCCAAAGTCCCAAAAAATGACTACCAGGAGGCTAGCAGAGTCCATATAGGACACTGCCTGCTAGCTGGCCTCAGGTAGATTTTTGCCATGCGTACTGCAGCCCTTCTCCCCCCTCCCTCCCCCTCCCTCTCCCTCCCTCTCCCTCCCTCTCCCTCCCGTTCTACTATCCCTCCCCCTAGCATAAAACCCCTTAAGTAATCATTTCCCCCATGTCTCCCAGCCCAACCGCTTTTTTTTTTTTTTTTAGAAAGCTCCCCAACTCTTACTTACCTCTCCTCTTTCTCCTCGGCGAAGTGACTGCCGGCAGCCGCGTCTGTGATTGGCTGCCTGCTCAGCCAATCACAGACGCGGCTGCCGGTCCCGCCCCTCTGCTTGCATTTCCTTGCAAGCAGAGGGCCGGGAGCGCGGCGGAGGATCGAGGGGAGGTAAGTAGAGTTTGGGGGGCTTTCTAAAAAAACAATTATAGCGGTTGGGGCTGGGAGCCCAGGGGGGACCATATATAAAAAAAAAATTTTCAGGGTGGACATAGCCTTTAAAGGTGAATAAAAGCTAAAAATATAAATAAATGAATGGAAATGCGCTCTGTAATCCCTGCCAGTTACACTTAAGCCACAACACACCAAACATGAAAAAAACTGAATGTATTTGCACGGCAGGCTGGCATTGCTATGAATTTCACAGAGGATTATAGAAGACCCAGGCTGTGGAGTGAGGCCAGAGTCAGAGATTTCCTCACTTGCAAATAAAAAAAGAAAATAGATTTTAGCTTCCCTTTAAGTAACACACTTTGCACTTCTCTCCATGCAGTGATAAGTTAATCAGCTTAGGGATCTATGGATATTCCAATTTCCAATCATTTACTTTAAAGGAACATGCTTGTCAGTTTATTAATTTAAACAAAGGTAAGGGTTTACAATGCAGACAAACAGAACATTACAAACCAATTGAAAGGTGGCCCACTGTACCAAACAAAGCCATGTACCAGCTGTCCACACCAAGCACATATTGTTGGTCTATGAGGACCACTGGAGTCAAGAACTTGTTTTGAGTTCCAGCTGCCATCAGTTTCAAAGTACACTAGACCATGTTAAAACCCATCTGTATACACTGACCTACATTATGTTTAATATTTTTGGCTCCTTCCAGAGAAGGTTATTGGGTAAAGGTTCACTCTATCCCATTGGTTACCTTCTCTGAATAACCTTTGACATCCAGATGTTATTTTTTGACATATGGGTTGATGCGAACCTTTTGATGGTTTAGCACAGAAATAGCGATGGGTAATGATCCCTTTCGTATCTCACTGAGTTTACGTCTTTGTTATAGAATCGCAATGACATACGTAACCACCCCATAGGGCTTTCAGCCAACCCTTACCTCAGCAGGCTGCTGCATTTCTCTGAGTTCTTATTTGTAGGTCGAGACATTTTGTTCAAAGGAAACACAGAATGTTTGGAGGGAAAATAGAAGATCTCCAGGTGTCCACGTTTTCATTAGTCCTTGGATTTTGTTTTTGAATACATCAGTCTTCAGATGCTCGTCCTTCAGTTACGTTTGTAGAATCCCATGTTATCCAAGAGGACAAGAATAGGGAATTTCTTAATAATTGACCAATGGGAATGGTGACCTGTGGTACATTGACCCATTAGTCTATGAAGCTATGAAGCTGGTTGACAGTACATTATAGTCTCTAGTAGATATGCATGGGTAGGTATGGGGCAAGATAAAGATGATACACTCTCACAGCTATAATACAAAAGTGGTGCTATAATGTACAAAGTTTTCATTTTCTGCCGGAATCTTATATTTATTA
Source organism: Hymenochirus boettgeri (assembly GCA_019447015.1). Classification (NCBI taxonomy): domain Eukaryota; kingdom Metazoa; phylum Chordata; class Amphibia; order Anura; family Pipidae; genus Hymenochirus; species Hymenochirus boettgeri. Next base: position 14,223,402 of record CM033470.1, read on the forward strand.
AGGTTTCAATTATAAATAGGGCCATGCAAATCTACAGAGACTATAATGGGTCAATGTACCACAGGTCACCATTCCCATTGGTCAATTATTATGGGATAATTTCCCCAAAGGAAAACTAATTTCACATGGGACATAGGAGATAATTAAAGGGTAACCGTGGTCTAGAATTCTTCCAAACTAGTAAGAATTATATAAAAAGCCTTCCATCGAACCTTGATCCAGAGGTAATGAATCAACTTTTCACCTCTAATAGTACCCAGGGTGAAGACCGATACCACTAGGTCCTCACCTTTGGGTTTCCAATAGTTGCCCTAAACAACGCCTTCAAATACCTGGTGAACTCCTCCTGCACTAGACGTTATCTGCCGTGACTGTGGAAGAGCTGGGACTTTACCGTTATTAGCTGCAGGAATCAGGCTGAATATCTCTATTCAGATGTAGTTCTGGGTGGGTATAATGGTTTTACAGTTTGTAGGGGGTTCTACTCAAATCTTAAAGACTATTTGGGAGGTGGGAGTGGAAAAAAATTGGTCAAATATTGGAAAGGAAACCACCTGTAGTAGAAACATAACCTGTACAAGAATTTACTGCCTTTGTTTATACCAACACTAACGTTGCACAACCATTGGTCACCACTATATAGAAGGCATGTTGGTTGCTCATGAACTTTTATGATATTGGTTTTATTGGGACTCCATGTCATCATTGCCTTGGGAAATATCAACAATTACCACCCCTGTAGCTTTAGTCAAAGAGTCCCCAACTGTTAACCTTCAGAGTCACTCAAGGGCCTTAAATCTTTAGCCAAGATACAGATATTATCTATACAATGGGATATAATCTACAAAATCTACCAAATTAACCAGGAAACCCTACCTGTGTAGATATATAAATATGTGAGAATGTATAAAGCGCTACAGAAGATGTTGGCGCTATTTAAATCCACAATAATAATAATAATAATATATGCAAATAAATATACAAATAATATGCTGGTAGGTGTTAGTACTGCCAATGGCAAACTCAAATTTAAAGGAGACTTATTGAAGTCTTATGTAAATTGCATTAATATGTCTGTATCACAGCAGCTCTGCCAAAAAGGTTGGGAACACGTTTCTCAACTGTGATGTTAAGTGTTTGTTTGCAGTTTGGGCTGCCACAGATGCTATTACTTGGTTACGTTCCTGAAAGGCACAGCAACTCCTCTAGCTCTAACATGGGCAAGGAACAGGAAACCCCTCCTCCTGGTACTCCAGTTCATTAGCCAGTGTTGTCCGCCCTTGCTGCCCTCCAGTTTATTAGCCAGTGTTGTCAGCCTTTGAGATCATTAGTCAGTGTTGTCAGTCCTTCAGATTGTTAGTCACTGTAAGTCAGCCATCCAGTTCATTAGCCAGTGTCGTCAGCCCTCCAGTTTATTATTCAGTATTGTCAGCCCTCCAGTTCATTAGCTAGTGTTGTCTGCCCTCCAGCTCATTAGCCAGTGATAGTCAGCCCCCCACTTTATTATTCAGTGTTTGCCAGCCCTCCAGTTCATTAGCTGGTGTTAGTCAGCACTTCAGTTCATTAGCCAGTGTTAGTCAGCCCTCCAGTTCATTAGGGACAAGGGAAACTTTGGGAAAGTATAACTTGACCTAGAAAACCTACCAGAGGTGAGGTCATAACCCTGTGTACTTGTAAGGGGGAGAAGGAAGATTTTAGGACTATAATTGTCCTTTAACCACATCATGCACTTAAAAAAAGTAGCAGGCAACAATGTAAAATGGGAATAGTGGTCTTAAAAATTGGTGTAACCTAAACTAATTGTCTGACCTAAGCAAAGTGGGCATTTCAACTTTTTAAGGGCCACTTGGCTGTATTTGCTCCCCAGGTCAAAAGGTCCCAGTCCTCCCCTGTCTGATATTTAACCTATCTTTATTTCCGGGTTATTGTCATTGCCATTCTACATTTCATTTTATTTACTTAGATCTGCTGTAAATGTCTTGATCACTAAACAACTATGGCTGCCCCTATGGATATCTGCCAAGGCTCCCAGCATGCTGTACTTGATACCTCTCATGTTCTACAATCCCACGTGAGATGGGAAGCAGGGGAGATTACACAAAGAAGGTATTTTATCTCAGCCACTACGAGGCGAGCGAAGATGTGATAAGGATGTGTTATAAGTCAAGGAGGTGACATTGACAAGAAGACTAGTCTTCTATGTGTGGATCATTCGCTCAGATGACAACACTGTAATTATGGACATGATGGTACAAATGGACGAATCCATGGATTTTTCTCATTTCATTCATTGTGTTTTTCCAACACCTCAGAAATATTCTACATAATTTTGGGAGGAAGTTTGGGAGCATTTTTTGAAATTTCTGGAAGAAGCCTTTCCTTTAATTTGCTATTGTACCTATTTCTTTCTTCTATGGAGCTAAACACGTTTACTTTATCTAATGACGCGTCCAAAAGAGTTTACAATCTATCAGTATCTGTACGTCTGTAGGACTGTGGAATGAAACCTATACTTCTTGTATACAAGAAATTACAAACTCCTTGCAGATGTAGCAATGGGGAATTTAAACAAACAACTAAAAGTTATGAACAATGCAAAGCAAACTATAAAATAATATAACAGAACCAAAAGTATTGTTTATAAAGGGAAAAAAAGGGTGGGGGGGGGGATTTCACTAGAAATTCAATTGTAAATTTCCTGTAAAAATAGCGTTAGAAATAAGGATTTAATAAACACCTCACCTTGCTTTATAAGGAAAGAGCCTGATTGACTGATGGCATACTACGGTATATAATAATGTTTCCAGCTACCACCTCCCAAAAAAGGACCCAGACTGAGGGAATCTGAAGTTCTGATTGCTTGTCTATCTAGCTCCACCCCCATACTGAGACTGGGACCAAGCCAATAGGAGGATGCGCTCTGCAAGAAGGGGAACAGAGGGGGTGACAGTTATCAGTATAGCTGTCCTTTAAGATTAGTATGTTTAAGACCTGGTTACTTGGTAACATTAAATAAAAATGAAAATCAGTCTAAAAAATTATCACCTTTTGCGCAGCATGAACTGAAAGAAGTGGCATTAAATATTATTAACTATTTAAAGATGTTTATATGTTTGAATTTTTTAGTCATCTTAATGCATCTTTGTCCTGGCTCAGTAAAACTGAGGTCTGTACACACGTGTGATGACTGGGCCAACCTGTGATGCATGATGTGTATGGAACGGCCATTCCAGCCGACTATGATCTAATGTATGCGATTGGTCAGGCGAAATGGCCATTTGGTTGGGCATCGTTGATGATCCACAGGGTCGGATGACAAGCAAGGCTCGGCCGAGTGTCCATATATTAAACAATGCGTGACTAAAGCAGGCGTTCGGTACACATTGTGGGTCAGACCCACGGTCGCTCATGTGTACTAATCTTTGGTCTCCCTTACTGACATTAATTACAAATACTGAATGGTGCCTGACTCCTGACTTGTAATAATAATTTTCATTGAAGTCAGGGAGCCTGTTTGCAATAGGCACTTACAATACATCTAAAGCTAATTAATTTTTAATTATAGGGAGGTTGCAAAACTTTCTAATACCTCATTTAAATTATTTATGGGGGGTTATTTGCATTGTTTAGTGGTGCTATTAAAGGGGAACTGTGGTTTCCAAACAAGTGTATTTTAAATGAAAGGTCAGGTTCATACCTTTAAAACGAGCCATCAACCACCTCTCTACGTGCTGCACAGCCCAAAATATGAAGAAATCACTGATCAGAAAGTTAAGGGGTGGGAGGTTCTTAATCTGCAGTCAGAAATACTGTTGCCTCCTCTAATCTGCAGTTGGCACATGCTCAGTGCATGACTGAATGGTAGGAGGGGGTGGGGATAACAGCACAGCCCACAGCACTGCTTTTTTAAATGCCTCCCACTTGCTGGCCCTTCCCAATCGTGGGCCCTGTGGCTCTGCACACTTGGGGGTCCTGTGGCCCCTCCCCCACTTGCCCAAGGGGCTGCAAGGGGAGGGGCCATAGGGGCCCACGAGGAGGAGGAAACACAGAAGAGGGACTGTCAAATGGTTTCAGTGCAGGAAGCAGGAAGTGCAGGGGATTTGGTGATACTGCAACCATATCACACATAAATGTAAATATCTTCAAAACGATGTAAAATAAATAATGAAAGTAAATTGCAAAAATCCTCAGGAAAGCAATTCCTGTCAATTTACCTAAAGTCATTTTTGGACCACAGTTACCCTTTAAGGCGAATTCTCACAGTATAGGGTAAACGAGTTATCATGTGCCATAGTCATTTTGGAGCATTTTGGGGGTCAAATGTGGCCCTGATGGTTTCAGCATTGGGGATCATTGTTCTATGGCATTGGGCATTGTAATAGTAAATTGTTTAACAGTGAATTTAGAATAAAATGTTAGATTAGAATGTGGATTAGAGACGGCTGAAAGTCACTAGATCCGAAAATCCGAAACCGGAATAAATGTACGGAGCTATTTTTGAAAATAACCTTGAATGTTCGAAAATTCTCGGTTTGTATCTTCCAGGATTTTCAAACATTTGATGCTATTTCCGAAGATTATCGAAAATGTGTTCTGAAGTCCAGATTCGGAAGGATCATTCGGATTTCGGAACCGAGGAGTTTCGTGTCAGATCCGGGTTTGTGTCGGATACGGATCCCATCTCCAATGTAGATAGGCTACTGGCCAATCAAACTTTGTTTCTAAATAACATTGATCATTTTTTGGGACGGTGGGAAGTCTAGTACAATAAACTACTGGGGCCAGTAGGAAAGTATGTGGTAGTTTGTATGTCAGTAGGTAGGTATTTTATTTCTTATATCTTTATGAAAGGGAAAGCGTATAAATGAAGGCAAGCTAATCTGTACATATTTTGCCTTTATTTTATATTTTTTCTGTATGCTTGGCTCCATTTTATATAATATTGTCTACACCATTAATTACATTCTGCCACTTCCATTAATATTGAAGTATCAAAGTATTGAAGTATTAAAGTATCAATGTAGTGAAGTATCAAATTATTGAAGTATCGATGTATTGAAGTATTGAATTATTGAAGTATAGAAAAATCGAATATTGGAGTATTGAAGTATCGAAGTATTGAAGTATAGACGTATCGAAGTATTGAAATATTGAATTATTGAAGTATCGAAGTATTGAAGTATCGAATTATTGAAGTATTGTAGTATCTAAGTATCGGATTATTGAAGTATCGAAGTATGGAAGTATCGAAGTATGGAAGTATCGAAGTATGGAAGTATGGGTCAGAACGAAACAATAGGTAAAACCATAACCCAATTTATTACAAAACTGTAGTACAGATATACCTGTATATGTACCTTAATGGACACGCATGTTCTCTGGCCCCACCCGCAACGAACAAATGTGTTACGAATGCTAGTTTTGTCTGACTATCAATTACTGTATGGGTGCTTGGTTGGGGGAAACGGCCTATTTGTTGGGCGCAGTTGATGATCCGACCTGGAAGGCCCGTGATTGCGTGTGTAACGCTCCGGATCCCCTCGTATTCCTTCAGTCCGAATACCCCAATCTACAACCACTATCTTTGCCAATAGACAAGCCCCCGTTTGTCGGGAGGCTAGATGCGCCTCACCGAACATGGTTGCCCCCTGGACTTAGAGTGCAAGGTATCCGAACTGAGGCCGGGAATACGAGAGAAGTCCGGAACGAAACTGACAGACAAGGCACACGGAGAGATACAGAGGTCAGAGACCAAAAATACACGGTACAGACAAGGAGCAGGCAAAAGCAGGGTCAGGAACAGAGCAATAGGTCAGAACCAGAAGTCAGGCCGCCAGGCACGGTACAGAGGGTTAGGCAAAAGCGTAGTCAGGAACAGAGCAGAGGTCGGGACAGGCAGATACGGATCAGAGTCAAAATAACAGGCAGGAGTCAGTAACAGGAAATCACAGATAAAGCACAAGCAAGGATAATAAACTAAACCACTATATCGGGCGGGGATACTAAGGGCTGATGGGTATAAATAATGCAGAGGGACCAATGGGGAAAGGAGGACAGAGATATGTGAAGGCGATAGGATAGTTTAAACTTAACAAGTCTTTCTCCATCCAATGGGAAAGCTGGAAGGGCGGAGGAAGTAGGAAATGAACAACTATTTAACCCTCCTCCGACCAACTGATGATTTAGAGGAGCGGAGGAGGTATGCAGCAGTGCCTGTGCGTGTCCGCACAGCACTGGGGGCAGGCCGGCCGGATGCGCGAGCACGAACGGACGTGCGAGCACGAGAAGCGCTAGGGCGCGTGACGTCACCGCGCGCCGAGAGCCGAGACCGAGGAGAGACGCCGCGGAATCCCTAAGCAGGTAAGCCCCTTGTTACAGCGTGTGTGTACGAATGCCCTTCTGTCCGACTATCGCATACTGTATGAACGTTAGGTCGGAGCGAAACAGCGGTTTGGTTGGGTGTAGTTGTTTTCTCCGACCCGGCAGGCCCGTGATGGCATGTGTGTACGAAGCTTAAGTGATAAATAGGTATAAATACAGGATAAAGGTTATCACAATAATCCTGTCAATAGAAGGTTCTGATAAAACTATTAGAAACATCAACCCAAGATCACAACAGGGGTGTCACTTCCAAGGCTCTCAATAGCTCAACGGGGGTTTTCCTGAAATTAAAACTTTGTTTAACTTTCTTGTTGCGCTTGGCCAGACCCGTGTGTTCCAACTGTGTCCGAAGTGTAAACATCACATTGGATGATCAGATCTAAAGTTCTCAGATCATTCTATTTCAGACCCTCTAAGTTGGACTTTTTGGAGGTCCAAGTTTGTCAGGAAATCAGGAAACCAGGAGTAGTAATTCCATTTCATTTAAACCAGAGAACCTAAGACCCTTACAGATAAGTAAGACAAATTCTCCTTCAAAATCTAATTGCTGGAGCGTGTCTAATATTTGTACATTGTGATAGTGACCTTAAAGCTGGGTACACAAAAGCAGATTTTTGGCCCAACTGACCAATATTTCCATGTATCGGTCGGTCAGCCTGAAAAATCTGTGGTGGTTTCGGCTGCAGCGGCGACTGATGTCGGACGAACTGGGCGATCAAGTGGTTTCCTATGTGACTGCACGATTGGTTGCGGCGAACTGGTGGTAAACGGTCGGGACAAATCTTGTTCTGTGTGTACCCAGCCTTAAAGATGACAACCCCCAAGCAATCTCCTTCTAGCATCACTACACAACCAACAATGTTTCATGCTTCGTTACTGTACAGCGCTGCGTCCCCAAGTGGCGCTTTATAAATAAACTATACATACATACATATATACATACATACATACATAGATATATAAATACATACATGCATACATACGTACATTTAAAAAAAAGCATGATTAATGGTAATGTCTGGGCATCACAGAGGTACATTTTTAACACTCATTAACAAGCATAGAATTGCATCATTGTGGTTAAATGTACTCGTTACAATGAATGGTCATCGGGAATCATTTATCTGTTTATAGCTGAGACACAGTTTTAGAGGGAGCCCATTGGCCAGAAAATGTTACAAGCAAAGCCCCTATCCGTGCTTCAGCTACAGTGGTTTTCTGGGAGGAGGCTGTCATATAGGAAAAATAAGAAGTTGGGGCCCCATGGCTCCCAGGCCCCCCCTGTGGTTGCTTTTCCTGCTTCCCTGGTAGTTACACCCCTGAATTGAAGCCTTATTTTAATAAGCAGTTTCTAAGCTATAAAGCTAGGTACACGCTTTACAATAATTCAGCCCGGTTGACATTTCATTGTATTGTATGGTTCCTTGTGGCGCCGTGACCAACTGCCTACTATTTGTTAGTACAAATTGGAGGAACACGCGATCGGAGAGGTCATCTATGGGGCCGCACACTCTTTCATGGTTAGTGTCAGACACGGCTGCTTTTGTTGCAACCAACAGTCCTTCCTCCTGGCAGACCCGGTCGAAAGCCTCGAACAGTCGGTCAAGAGGAAAGTTGAATGGTGCGTACCATGCTTAACTTAGGACAAAATGTGCCTGACGCCTCCTTTAATTAGGAGTATCTGAAAGTAGCTTACGGTATGTATACAAAATAGAAAATCACCAAATAAATGATTGAGTCAACAGGCAGTGATATCTGATGGATTTGATTGTGTAGCTGTTTATATAAGGGGCGGTGGTAGATGACAAAACACACAGATGTGGATTGTGATCTGATAATCTAGACAATTGGCTATTGGTGTAGCAGTAAACAAGGTGGTCTATGGTCTAGGTTTGGTCCATTGCCCACCGAAACAGAACCAGCTTGTGTTGTTGGCTGTGATCTTCTTGCCAACCTGACAATTTAGTTTGAAATGATTATGATAAACTTCCCACCATGACTAAATTCAATTGGACCGTGACCCGAAATCCTTTGATGCTTCCTGGGACTGGCGTACGTTGTGTAAAAATACTTCTCAATGATGGTTATAACCATTCCTGTGGCTATGTCGGATGATTTCTAAGATGGCTTTGTCACGCCACAAACTGCCAATGTCACAGGTTGAATCTTTCTCTATAAATAAATGATTACATTCCCTTTAATTGTTGGTCTCTTCCCAAATAAACTGAGTTAAACAGTATCGTGCATATTCCCTTAGGGTGTATAGGAAAGGCTGAGACAATATCTGGGGTTCGCAACTATTTCCTATCGCTAAGAATTACATTTTTTGGAAGATTAGTTTGGTGAGTTTTTCTTGCGCAAAACTGACCGCAATCCCATAATGCAATAAATCTTGCAAAGGGATGATTGCATCTTGTCCAGGTAAGTAGCATGGCTTGTGCAAATTGCATAGTTCAGAGAGCATTTAGAGAGCACATGTTTTGATCACAAATGCATGATCCTAACTAGAGATGGACGAACTATATGGAAAGTTCGAAAGTTCAAAAACGGACCCATTCGAATGAAATACAATTGAAATATCAATGGTAACTTAATGTAAATGGCTGTGGGACCTGGGAAATGGTCTGGAGAACATGTTCCAATATCCAGGACATTCGAAAAATCGATTTTACTCTCACGCGCGGTACTTTCGAGCTCTCAGGTTCGAATATTCGATAATTTCCATGAACGACTCGCAGATTCGATAATTCGATATTTACTCGCGTATTGGTATAATAGACATTTTACTCACATATTCGTTAATTCGATATTTACTCGCGTATTGGTATAATAGACATTTTACTCGCATATTCGTTAATTCGATATTTACTCGAGTATTGGTATAATAGACATTTTACTCGCATATTCGTTAATTCGATATTTACTCGAGTTTTGGTATAATAGACATTTTACTCACATATTCGATAATTCGATATTTACTCGAGTATTGGTATAATAGACATTTTACTCACATATTCGATAATTCGATATTTACTCGCGTATTCGTATAATAGACATTTTACTCGCATATTCGTTAATTCGAATTTACTCGAGTATTGGTATAATAGACATTTTACTCAATATTCGTAATTCGATATTTACTCGTGTATTGGTATAATAGACATTTTACTCACATATTCGATAATTCGATATTTACTTGCGTATTGGTATAATAGACATTTTCCTCGCATATTCGATAATTCGATATTTACTCTCGCGTATTGGTATAATAGACATTTTACTCGCATATTCATAATTCGATATTTACTTGCGTATTGTGTATAATAGACATTTTACTCACATATTCGTATAATTCGATATTTACTCGTGTATTGGTATATAGAATTTTTGCATAATACTCCGAACAGATAACCGACGAAAACCGGTTCGAAATTTTTCTGTCTCTAACTTGAAATTTACTGTCGTCTATACTCTTTTCATATGGATATCGAACAACACGCGCATGGTATAAAGACATTACACAACACAGAAACGCGTAGGAAAAGCATTACTGACATGTTCGTAATTCGATATTTACTCGCTATTGGTAAAAAGACATTTTACTCACATATTCGATAATTCGATATTTACTCGCGAATTGTTATAATAGACATTTTACTCACATATTCGATAATTTGATATTTACTCGCGTATTGGTATAATAGACATTTTACTCACATATTCTTTAATCGATATTTACTGGCGTATTGGTATAATAGACATTTACTCACATATTCGATAATTTGATATTTACTCGCGTATTGGTATATAAGACATTTTACTCACATATTCGATAATTCGATATTTACTTGCGTATTGGTATAATGAGACTTTTACTCACATATTCGTTAATTCGATATTTACTCGCGTATTGGTATAATAGACATTTTACTGGCATATTCGTTAATTCGATATTTACTTGCGTATTGGTATAATATACATTTTACTCACATATTCGATATTCGATATTTACTCGCGTATTGGTATAATAGACATTTTACCACATATTCGTTAATTCGATATTTACTCGCGTATTGGTATAATAGACATTTTACTGGCATATTCGATAATTCGATATTTACTCGCGTATTGTTATAATAGACATTTTACTCACACATATTCGATAATTTGATATTTACTCGTATTGTATAATAGACATTTTACTGGCATGTTCGTTATTCGATATTTACTCGCGTATTGGTTAAAAGACATTTTACTCACATATTCGATAATTCGATATTTACTCGCGAATTGGTATAATAGACATTTTACTCACATATTCGATAATTTGATATTTACTCGCGTATTGGTATAATAGACATTTTACTCACATTCGTTAATTCGATATTTACTGGCGTATTGGTATAATAGACATTTTACTCCACTATTCGATAATTTATATTTACTCGCGTATTGGTATAATAGACATTTTACTCACATATTCGTAATTCGATATTTACTTGCGTATTGGTATAATAGAACTTTTACTCACATATTCGTTAATTCGATATTTACTCGCGTATGGGTATAATAGACATTTTACTGGCTATTCGTTAATTCGATATTTACTTGCGTATTGGTATAATATACATTTTACTCACATATTCGATAATTCGATTTTACTCGCGTATTGGTATATACATTTTACTCACATATTCGTTAATTCGATATTTACTCGCGTATTGGTATAATAGACATTTTACTCGCATATCGATAATTTGATATTTACTCGCGTATTGGTATAATAGACATTTTACTCACATATTCGCTAATTTGATATTTACTCGTGTATTGGTATAATAGACATTTTACTCACATTTCGTTAATTTGATATTTACTCGCGTATTGGTTAATAGAACTTTTACTGGCTAATTCGATAATTCGATATTTACTCGCGTATTGGTAATATAGACATTTTACTGGCATATTCGATAATTCGATATTTACTCGCGTATTGGTATAATAGACATTTTACTCACATATTCGTAATTTGATATTTACTCGCGTATGGTATAATAGACATTTTACTGGCATGTTCTTAATTCGATATTTACTCGCGTATTGGTATAAAAGACATTTTACTCACATATTCATAATTCATATTTACTCGGAATTGGTATAATAGACATTTTACTCACATATTCGATAATTTATATTTACTCGCGTATTGGTATAATAGACATTTTACTCACATATTCGTTAATTCGATATTTACTGGCGTATTGGTATAATAGACATTTTACACATATTCGATAATTTGATATTTACTCGCGTATTGGTATAATAGACATTTTACTCACATATTCGATAATTCGATATTTACTTGCGTATGGTATAATAGACTTTACTCACATATTCGTTAATTCGATATTTACTCGCGTATTGGTATAATAGAACTTTTACTGCATATTCGTTATTCGATATTTACTTGCGTATTGGTATAATAGACATTTTACTCACATTTCGATAATTCGATTTTACTTGCGTATTGGTATAAAGACATTTTACTCGCATATTCGATAATTCGATATTTACTCGCGTATTGGTATAATAGACATTTTACTCGCATATTCATAATTCGATATTTACTTGCGTATTGGTATAATAGACATTTGACTCACATATTCGTTTATTCGATATTTACTCGCGTATTGGTATAATAGACATTTTACTCGCATATTCGATAATTCGATATTTACTCGTGTATTGGTATAAAGACATTTTACTCACATATTCGCTAATTTGATATTACACTCGTGTATTGGTATAATAGACATTTTACTCGCATATTCGATAATTCGTATTTACTCGCGTATTGGTATAATAGACATTTTACTCACATATTCGTAATTTGATATTTACCGTGTATTGTATAATAGACATTTTACTCACATATTCGATAATTTGATATTTACTCGCGTATTGGTATAATAGACATTTTACTGGCATGTTCGTTAATTCGATATTTACTCGCGTATTGGTATAAAAGACATTTTACTCACATATTCGATAATTCGATATTTACTCGCGAATTGGTATAATAGACATTTTACTCACATATTCGATAATTTGATATTTACTCGCGTATTGGTATAATAGACATTTTACTCACATATTCGTTAATTCGATATTTACTGGCGTATTGGTATAATAGACATTTTACTCACATATTCGATAATTTGATATTTACTCGCGTATTGGTATAATAGACATTTTACTCACATATTCGATAATTCGATATTTACTTGCGTATTGGTATAATAGACATTTTACTCACATATTCGTTAATTCGATATTTACTCGCGTATTGGTATAATAGACATTTTACTGGCATATTCGTTAATTCGATATTTACTTGCGTATTGGTATAATAGACATTTTACTCACATATTCGATAATTCGATATTAATCGCGATTGGTATAATAGACATTTTACTCACATATTCGTTAATTCGATATTTACTCGCGTATTGGTATATAGACATTTACTCGCATATTCGATAATTCGATATTTACTCGCGTATTGGTATAATAGACATTTTACTCACATATTCGATAATTCGATATTTACTCGCTATTGGTATATAGACATTTTACTCACATATTCGCTAATTTGATATTTACTCGTGTATTGGTATAATAGACATTTTACTCACATATTCGTTAATTTGATATTACTCGCGTATTGTGTATATAGACATTTTACTCACATATTCGATAATTTGATATTTACTCGCGTATTGGTATAATAGACATTTTACTGGCATGTTCGTTAATTCGATATTTACTCGCGTATTGGTAAAAAGACATTTTACTCACATATTCGATAATTCGATATTTACTCGCGATTGGTATATAGACATTTTACTCGCATATTCGATAATTCGATATTTACTCGCGTATTGGTATAATAGACATTTTACTCACATATTCGCTAATTTGATATTTACTCGTGTATTGGTATAATAGACATTTTACTGGCATATTCGATAATTCGATATTTACTCGCGTATTGGTATAATAGACATTTTACTGGCATATTCGATAATTCGATATTTACTCGCGTATTGGTATAATAGACATTTTACTCACATATTCGATAATTTGATATTTACTCGCGTATTGGTATAATAGACATTTTACTGGCATGTTCGTTAATTCGATATTTACTCGCGTATTGGTATAAAAGACATTTTACTCACATATTCGATAATTCGATATTTACTCGCGAATTGGTATAATAGACATTTTACTCACATATTCGATAATTTGATATTTACTCGCGTATTGGTATAATAGACATTTTACTCACATATTCGTTATTATATTTACTTTCGGCGTATTGGTATAATAGACATTTTACTCACATATTCGATAATTTGATATTTACTCGCGTATTGGTATAATAGACATTTTACTCACATATTCGATAATTCGATATTACTTGCGTATTGTATAATAGACATTTTACTCACATATTCGTTAATTCGATATTACTCGCGTATTGGTATAATAGACTTTACTGGCATATTCGTTAATTCGTATTTACTTGCTATTGGTATATAGACATTTTACTCACATATCGATAATTCGATATTTCCTCGCGTATTGGTATAATAGACATTTTACTCACATATTTGTTAATTGATATTTACTCGCGTATTGGTATAATAGACATTTTACTCACATATTCGATAATTCGATATTTACTCGCGTATTGGTATAATAGATTTTACTGGCATATTCGATATTTGATATTTACTCACTATTGGTATAATAGACATTTTACACATATTCGATATTTGATATTTACTCGCGTATTGGTATAATAGACATTTTACTCAACTATTCGATATTTGATATTTACTCACGTATTGGTATAATAGACATTTTACTCACATATTCGATATTCGATATTTACTTACTCGCGTATTGGTATAATAGACGTTTTACTCACATATTCGATATTTGATATTTACTGCGTATTGGTATAATAGACATTTTACTCTCATATTCGTATTCGATATTTACTTGCGTATTGGTATAATAGACATTTTACTCACTATTCGATATTCGATATTTACTTGCGTATTGGTATATAGACATTTTACTACCACTATTCGATATTCGATATTTACTGCGGATTGGTATTAGACATTTTACTCACATATTCGTTAATTAGATATTTCTCGCGTATTGGTATAATAGACATTTTCCTGCATATTATTCGTTAATTCGATATTTACTTGCGTATTGGTATAATAGACATTTTACTCACATATTCGATAATTCGATATTTACTCGCGTATTGGATAATAGACATTTACTCACATATTTGATATTTGATATTTCTCGCGTATTGGTATAATAGACATTTTACTCACATATTCTATAATTCGATATTATACTCGCGTATTGGATAATAGACATTTTACTCACATATTCGATATTTGATATTTACTGCGTATTGGTATAATAGACATTTTACTCTCATATTCGATAATTCAATATTTACTCGCGTATTGGTATAATAGACATTTTACTCATAATTCGTAATTCGATATTTACCGCGTATTGGTATAAGACATTTTACTCACATATTCGTTATTCGATATTTACTCGCGTATTGTATAATAGACATTTTACTCGCATATTCGATAATTCGATATTTACTCGCGTATTGGTATAATAGACATTTTACTCGCATATTCGATAATTCGATATTACTCGCGTATTGGTATAATAGACTTTTACTCCATATCGTTATTCGATATTACTCGAGTATTGGTATAATAGACATTTTACTCGCATATTCGATAATTCGATATTTACTCGCGTATTGGTATAATAGACATTTTACTCGATATTCGATTTCGATATTTACTCGCGTATTGGTATAATAGACATTTTACTCAATATTCGATAATTCGATATTTACTCGCGTATTGGTATAATAGACATTTTACTCACATATTCGTTAATTCGATATTTACTCGCGTATTGGTAATAATAGACATTTTATCTCATATTCGATAATTTGATATTTACTCGGTATTGGTATAATAGACATTTTACTCACATATTCGCTAATCGATTTACTCGCGTATTGGTATAATAGGACATTTTAACTCGCATATTCGATAATTCGATATTTACTCGAGTATTGGTATAATAGACATTTTACTCACATATTCGCTAATTCGATATTTACTCGCGTATTGGTATAATAGACATTTTACTCGCATATTCGTTAATTCGATATTTACTCGCGTATTGGTATAATAGACATTTTACTCACATATTCGTTAATTCGATATTTACTCGCGTATTGGTATAATAGACATTTTACTCTCATATTCACACCTTGAACGTTCGAACATTCGATAATTATCGAAAGTCCGGAAAATATCGAAAGTCAGAGAAATCCGGGTCCGGGATAGTTCGAGAAGTCCGAGTCCGTTTGAACTCGAATATTTCGGCTCGACTTGGGTTCGAGTTCTAGACCATCTCTAATCCTAACGTGATTTCTTTCTTAATGCCACACAAAATGCCGGTCTTAAGCAGACGTAAATAAAATCTCATCACATGATCGGAATGTATGCTGTGATCACATGATCGGAATGTTCACTGTGATCACATGATCGGAATGTATGCTGTGATCACATGATCGGAATGTTCGCTGTGATCACATGATCGGAATGTTCACTGTGATCACATGATCGGAAAGTTCACTGTGATCACATGATCGGAATGTGTGCCTTAAGTCTGTTGCCTTATTTATAGTAGAAGTGGATGAATTAAATACAAATTTGTACATGTGTATATCTACCTGCACATTGGTAAAGAAACAGCTGGATGAAATACATTTATCAATAAATTAAATAAATCTATTAGCAGCTAACGCTTTAAAGTTCAGTACAGACACATTTTGCTTCAAATAAAAAACAAACAGGGTTATTCAATAAAAGTTCTTATCGTTTAAAATGGTGCTAATTTTGCCCCAACCAATCAGATCTTATTTAACATTTGAAAGCTATCATCTGATTGGTTGGGGCAAAATTAGCCCCATTTTAAATGATAAGAACTTTTATTGAAAGTATTGCCATTTCCATTACTGCTAAACCCTGGAAAAATAAAAGCAATTAGTTCAATAAGTTGGCCAGTCATCACGTCAAGGTTGTTTTATTTAACTGGGTCCTAACCTACTGGTACTTGGCTATTTGGCTACATGAGCCGACAGCTTCTCCTGTGTGGCCTGGATGCTTGAAGCTGACTCTCTATAAAGTACTTATAGATCTAACTCTGGGTGGAATACAAGTAGGTTAGGAGTAGGACCCAGTTAAATAAAGCAACCTTGACGTGGTGACTGGGCTTATAATAATTTGGCCAACTTATTGAACTAATTGCTTTTATTTATCCAGGGTTTAGCAGGCTGTTTGTAGTAGAACCTTATGGAGGTAGCCAATATGCAATTAGAATTGTGTGTGCACTAGAATTCTAGTGTTTGTATGTATTATGTTGTTGGTCTCTGGTTGCACTTTAAAGGGTATGTCCACCCTAAAAAAAAAAAATTAATATAAGATTCCCCCTGGTCTCCCAGCCCCAACCGCTATATTTTTATCTTTAGAAAGCCCCCCAAACTCTACTTACCTCCCCTCTTTCCTCCGCTGCGCTCCCGGCCCTCTGCTTGCGAGAAAATGCAAGTAGAGGGGCGGGACCGGCAGCCGCGTCTGTGATTGGCTGAGCGTCAGCCAATCATGGACGCGGCTGCCGGCAGCTCACTTCGGCGGAGGAAAGAGGAGAGGTAAGTAAAGTTTGGGGAGCTTTCTAAACAAAAAATATAGCGGTTGGGGCTGGGAGACCAGAGGGAATCTTATATATTAAGGGTTTAACCTAGGGGAGGGAATCGGGAGGGGGAGGGAGGGGGAGAAGGGCTGCAGTGCGCATGCCAAACTTCTCCCGGAGGCCAGGTAGGAGGCAGAGTCCTATATGGACTCTGCTATCCTCCTGGTGGGCAGTTTTTGGGACTTTGGGGGGGACTACAGGAGAACCATATGGAGCTGGGATGTGAGGTAAGGATTAAACTACACTACATGGTGGGGCCAGTAGTTGGGGGGATTATAGTTTTGGGGGTGGGCATGCCCTTTAATATGGATGTACAACAGCCCAATTTTCTATATGTTGTCCATTTCCATTACTATCATCCGATCTTCCAGTGATTTCACTGTGTATCGATCAATGCTTCCAAAATACTGGCATCCTGTTTTCTCAGCCCCCGACCAGTAATTATTCTGAATTAAGTTTGGTAAATTTAAAGCAAACCCGCTTTATTGAATATGGAAACCTTACACATCTGTACTAAAGTGGGTCTCGTTTCAGTTCAGCCAATAAATCCTTGGAATCATAGGATAATCTACACTTGACACAGTTAAAAGGATAACGTTTGAACACAAAATATTCCAGGATGCCACCCTGTGATGCCAATAGCAGAGGATAAGAAATTAACCCATAAATACAACCTACCACAAAGTAACTGGGTTTAACAGGAGTCTGCCTGGATGCATGAAATATCCAAGTGGGTTAAGTGAGAAGGCGCTGCAGTGATTTCAGCTGCACCGTGTATTAGAAGTTTTTTAACTTTTCTGTATCTCGGGAACAAGATGGCATATAAATGCAAATGCCTAAAGATGGGCAATATACAATTTAAAAGTTTTCTTATATAAAGTTAAAAATATTCAGATCCTTGTTACTAGAGATGTTCGAAACTGTTGAGTTTCGTTTTCGAAATTTCGAAATTTTCGGAAAGTTCGAATTTTGATTTTCGAAAATCGTCTACTTTCGATTTTCGAAAATCGTCTATTTTCGAAAATCGTCTACTTTCGGTTTTCGATAATTATCTACTTTTGATAATAATCTACTTTCCATAATTGTCTACTTTCGATAATTATCTACTTTCAATTTCAATAATCATCTACTTTCAATTTCAATAATCATCTACTTTCAATTTCAATAATCATCTCCTTTCGATTTCGATAATTATCGAAATTTTTTGATAAAAATCGAAAACTCAGAAAATTTGGGTTTTGGAAATTCCAGGGTGTTCCGAAAGTTTCCTCAGGACTTCGAAACCCTCGGATTCGATTCAAAACTGGGTTCTATTAGAACCCACAGTACATCTCTATTTGTTACATGGGAATATGGTAATTCTGCTACATGGTAAACTTTTATTTCTTAATTTAAATTTATAAAAAGGGTATATTTTCATTTAAAGACATAAATCTATGTAAATGTAAATGTCTCACAGAAACAATATTAGGAAATAGGAATTACTAATCTTACCAATAATTTTCATTTTAGATTTTTTTTTTTTTAAACTTTATTTGCTCTTTTATTTATTTTCTTCTTTAAAGCAGAAAATAAATACTAATAATTAATCAAGTTCAAGTAATTCCCCAAAGTTAAATATATAACATATATATACCAAAAAGGAAATATATATATATATCTATTTTTATATATATATATATATATAAAAACATGGCTTGAGAAAGGTAATGGATGTTACCGAAACGTCGCCTTTTATCTTGATATGATGATTTACAAGAAATAAAACATTCTACGAGTGCTGCACAAATTTGTTTTCTTTTATATATATATATAACAATACAATATTTTTTCTGACTCCCTTTCTGTCTCCCATGGTCCTTTGCTGTTAATTTCAGGCCCAAACAAGTCTATGGAGTTGGTACAATATGAAGATTTGTCAGCTGAAAGATTTTCCCACATGTAAGGAGTTTGGGAAAGAGTTGATCCATGAATATATCAGTTTTTGTTGATGTTTTCATTAAATTTGGATTAACCAAAATTTGTTGTAGCACCCCTAGTGGCACCACAAACAGAGTGTGGGTGGATTCAGTGGCCATGCCGCTGGTGTGCTCAGACTCTAGCCCCGCCCACCCCGTAATTTTTCTTGAACAGGACACGTATTGGGCACCCATGTGTTATAGCATAAGAATTTATTTTAAAGGGATAGTCTCAGCCCAAAGAAGTTTTGCCTGTAACACATAAGTAATTATGACCTGCATCACATTTATTGTAAATTTACCATTTTTTGTTGGAATTATTTGCCACTAAAAACTAAAACATTTGTCTTAGTCAAAACTTTACAACAGGACTAACTCCCTCTATTGTTTATAGGGATAAAACTAATAGATAATATCATTATAAATCATTGTATAGAATGTAACACACAGGAAGTACTGTATGGAAGATGCTATATTGAATGTAATAGTAACTGAGATTCGTTGATGACTTATTAATTAACATGGATTCTCTCTGAGCTGTAGTACAAACACGGGATTGTTGCTAAGATTTAGATTGGTTGTCTCAGTCACATTACTAGCTGATTTGTCCCAACACTGCACCGATTGTTCCTGGTCGCTCTGTAGCCTCCCCTTCGGAAGGTAGAGCCACTAGCTTGCTTTTAGGGATAATAGAATTCAGTGATGAGTCTCGCCACATTCACATGACCGTCAAACACCCAACAGCAGCTCAGATCAGTTCTAGGAGGAAGCAAGGTCACAATTTATATTTTCAAATAACAATTAATCACATTTTATTTCATGCACAGTAAAGGGTCAATGGTGCCTTTAGAGGGTTAAAGAAAGATAAATGATAAATTAGCCTGAATAGATTATATCGTTTCTGACTGCAGGATTGCCAGGCTGGGAATTTAAACCCTAGATGCATAATTACATTATACAAACTTTGGAATCCTTTCAAGCATATTTATATTTTAGGTTTCACTTTCCTTTAAAGCTTTCCCACTGTTATGCCACGTTAAATTAGTTATCTTTGGTCTATAAAATGTAATTAAGAGATCTATTGTTTATAGGGATAACAGATTGCAGAATTAGGACAACTGGGTGTGTCCAGTCTGGGGTTATTATGCAGGGAATTTCTTTTTTTAAGAACAATATTTATTCACACCAAGAATGGCTGCAAAATCGGAGTCTTGTTAAATCTTATTTAATTGAATCAGTATGTGGTGCTATATAGTATATATTATATCAGCCTGGAATATCAATAACATGAGCGTCACTGTCAAAGATCTGCTTGTGTCATTGCCGACTGCTCATAGTCACACATGTGCCGAGGGACACTGACGACTATCAGTGAGCTGTCAGCTGTGGAGCAAGTGGTCCTTTGATAGCTTTCAACTTGTTCAAGGGACCACCCAGGGAGGTGTCAAGATTCCACTACCTTCCTGGGAAATGGATAGGTAAAATGTTAGATTTAGGCTCTAGTTGTCCTTTAAATGAATAGTAACTAATAAAATGTGTATAAATTCCTGTAAGAAATAACATTTTGATTAACAGGGTAATATATATCATTCATTTACATAGTGAGCATAAAATACCAGTTTCATATTACATCACGCAACGTAAGTGTCCAGAACATAATCTAACATCCCAGATGTTAAATAACGAATGCTATCTTATGGTAACAGTGACTTTTAATATCCTTATAATTTACAGTAGTGGATACATTATTCTTAAAATACATGAGTGGTACCCTGAGTTAATTGTCCTGTATAACTCACCCTGTGTCCTTGTACCTTTATAAAGATACAAAACTCCTCAGTGACTTCTAATATACTTATAATTTACAGTAGGGGATACATTATCCCTTATAATACATGAGTGGTACCCAGAGTTCCCTGTATAACTCAGTCTGTGTCCTTGTGCCTTTATATAGACACAGAACTCCTCAGTGACTTCTAATATCCTTATAATTTACAGTAGGGTATACTTATCCTTATAAAACATGAGTGGTTCCCAGAGTTCCCTGTTAAACTCAGTCTGTGTTCTGTACCTTTATATAGACACAGAACTCCTCAGTGACCTTCTAATATCCTTATAATTTACAGTAGGGATACATTATCCCATATAATACATGAGTGGTACCCAGAGTTCCCGTATAACTCAGTCTGTGTCCTTGTACCTTTATACAGACACAGAACTCCTCAGTGACTTCTAATATCCTTATAATTTACAGTAGGGGATACATTATCCCATATAATACATAAGTGGTACCCAGAGTTCCCTGTATAACTCACTATGTGTCCTTGTACCTTTATATGGACACAGATCTCCAGAGTGGCTTCTAATATCCTTATAATTTACAGTAGGGGATTAATCATCCCTTATAATACATGAGTATACAGTTGTCCTTTAATTACAATTGCAATTAAAGGAAATGTTAATTTAAAAAGTTTTACTTTATGTATATATTTAAGTTCTAGTTATATTTATAGTTAACCCTAAAGTACCTCAGTTCCGTTAGTGATATACCCTAGAACCATTCCCTCAACAACAGTCAACAGTAGAGCCGCCATTTTATAGGTCTTTATCATCACCATCCGGTGACATTTCACTCTGGACCATAATAACTTGCACAATCTATAATTCACCTCTGAATTATAAAATATTTGTTTTACAGAATAGGGCCGATACCCTTCTTCCCCTGCAATCTCTGTCAAGTATCTACTCAGTGACCTGCTCATGGCCCCTCTGTACCAAAACTGAGCAGTGAAAAAAGCAATTGTTACTCACAATTTATTAGCTTAATTTCCCCTTTAAACATTTGAATCCTTAGAAATAATGTTCCCCTTCGTAATATAAGGATAATAAAAGTCACTATAGCGTTCTGTGACCTGATTTAAGGCGCTAGCCCTACAGCCTCATGATTTTATATGGTCATGGAATTTGTCGGTAATTTCTAATATCCTTATATTAAACAGAATGGAGTACATTATCCTCCATATATTCCAGACTAGGAAGAACATATTATATATAACATCCCAGCTGGTTGGTTATAACATTCCTTTTCAGACATTCCGTTCCATAAACTAACATAGCCATAAGTTACAGCCTTAGCAGTTGTTCAGACACAGAAAATAATAACCACAGACCTTAATGGATAGGATATGATACATTTCATAGTTTAGTCAATAATCTAAACTAACACCCGATTGGTCTAGAATGAGTTATAAGCAGTAATAAAATCTATTCTGATTGGATTGAGGATCAAAGAATTTATGGAGACACAGGTTTCAGTATTTATTTAGTTTTTTATTTTGTTAGTGAATATTAATGGTGACGTTATATGAAAATATTTGTGTGTGGGGGCATTAAGAAACCAGTGGGTTGGAACCACAGATGTAGACTCCAATAAAAGTGGTCTCTGATCTTTCCAGTGATATAGAAGGATCTTATTTCAAGCTTCCTCGTAACCTGAGGAGATAATTGTGCCAGTCTGCCAGTCTCCAAGACTAATTCCATTCTGTGAATCACAACTTTATTGTGTCAATATGACATCACTGGGCCATCTGACATTACTGGGCAATCAATGTCTTTTTGACCGTGGGGAAATTTTTTGTTGCACTTGAAATACATTAAACCAAGACCTGCAACCACAAAAAAAAGCCAAGCTAAACAGTTTGCTGCAATGTTACAAGGTTTAGTGCAGATTGGAGCTAAAACTGAGCATGACTTGTATAACACTGTCATATAGCAGGTCTTATATGCACATTAATGAGATGAAGTCAGAATGCAATATGGCGCTATTAACTGTATATAGGTAATTGGAGAAGGTAAGGAGCACTAGTCCTGATGAGGTATACACCCCCAAGTGTAAAATATAACGATATTGGAACAAACCAATTATACTACTGTAGTCCTCTCAAAGGTGACTTCTAATTCTATTATATTATAAAGTAGGGGGTACATTATTTTCTACAACATACAAGTTTTAATGAGTCATGTGACACTGATGACATAGCTAAGTACTGATTAGAACTGATGACATAGCTAAACACTGATTAGAACTGATGACATAGCTAAACACTAATTATCACTGATGACATAGCTTAACACTGATTTTAACTGATGACATAGCTAAACGCTGATTATAACTGATGAAATAGCCAAGCACTGATTATAACTGATGACATAGCTAAACACGGATTATAACTGATGACATAGCTAAACACTGATTATAAATGATGACATAGCTAAACACTGATTATAACTAATGAAATAGCTAAACACTGGTTATAACTGATGACATAGCTAAACACGGATTATAACTGATGACATAGCTAAACACTGATTATAACTGATGACATAGCTAAACATGGATTATAACTGATGATATAGCTAAACACTGATTATAACTGATGACATAGCTAAACACTGGTTATAACTGATGACATAGCTAAACACTGATTATTACTGATGACATAGCTAAACACTGATTATAATCGATGACATAGCTAAACATGGATTATAACTGATGACATAGCTAATCACTGATTATATCTGATGACATAGCTAAACACTGATTATAACTGATGACATAGCTAAACACTGATTATAACTGATGACACAGCTAAACACTGATTATAACTGATGACATAGCTAAACACTGATTATAACTGATGACATAGCTAAACACTGATTATTACTGATGACATAGCTAAACACTGATTACAACTGATGACATAGCTAAACACGGATTATAACTGATGACATAGCTAAACACGGATTATAACTGATGACATAGCTAAACATGGATTATAACTGATGACATAGCTAAACACTGATTATAACCGATAACATAGCTAAACACTGGTTATAACCGATAACATAGCTAAACACTGATTATAACCGATGACATAGCTAAACACTGATTATTACTGATGACATAGCTAAACACTGATTATAACCGATGACATAGCTAAACATGGATTATAACTGATGACATAGCTAAACACTGATTATAACTGATGACATAGCTAAACACTTATTATAACAGATGACATAGCTAAACACTGATTATAACTGATGACATAGCAAACCAATGATCTGTAAACTGATGACATAGACTAAACACTGATTATAACTGATGACATAGCTAAACACTGATTGTAACTGATGACATAGCTAAACACTGATTATAACTGATGACATAGCTAAACACTGATTATAACTGATGACATAGCTAAACACTGATTATAACTGATGACATAGCTAAACACTGATTATAACTGATGACATAGCTAAACACTGATTATAACTGATGACATAGCTAAACACTGATTATAACTGATGACATAGCTAAACACTGATTATATCTGATGACATAGCTTAACACTGATTATAACTAGTGATGGACCTGAACCTGAGTTCAGGCAGAACTTTTTTAGTTTGGACGAACTCATACTATCTGAACTAGTTTGGTTTTCCAAACTCGTGGACCTATTTTCGATAATAACCAAAAATTCAATCATTATCAAATGTAACGTTCGAATCCGGTAATCCTCGGATGTAGCCACCAATTTCGAATGTATGATTTTTAACTATAGGTAAATATATAATTTCCCCTGATTTGTTACTGTCCAGCACTCTGGACAGTGGACTCTATTTAGCACTTGACGTATGAAGTCACAAGATCCGTAACAATGTGCGACCCAGCCTGTCCCAATCAATGCACCCTTTCTTTCCCTGTGTTCTGGCTTCCAAAGAGTTAACACTACAGTTTCCAGGGTCTGTGTTCATTTTACATTATAAACTCCCGTCTACCGTCCTGATCTCAGACCCTAGCGGAGAGTGGGAGATAATAGATTATAATCTGCTCCCTATTGTCTTTCTTGACAACTTTACTTCCTTTCTGAAAGGCTGAGATCCTCTTGGTTAAATAGAGAGTAGAGAAGTCAGGGGAAATCCTGAACCAAGGCCAATGTTCTGCAGCTCTGGGTCTGCGTAAGATCACATTTATATCCTAGCCCAAGGAAGCCCTTTTACAGAGCAGAGGCAGTCAGCTGCTGCTTAGTATCAGACATGGCTCTGCCCAGGAATCATACACACGTTAGGATAGTTCCTGACTGCCAGACACTCTCTCTGCCCTGACTCCCCTTCTCTCCCTAGGAAAGGAAACTTTCTGACAAAGGATCCAACTTAGAGTTCGTCCCTGACACCTGCGTTCAATGTCTCCCTTCCCGACGCAAAGCCTTGGAACTGCGAATCCCGACACCAGGTAATATTTATTCTTCTTAATGTTCCCAGTTATTATTTATCAGCTGTAATATTTAACGTAGCATAAAATTGTGGGTGTAAGTTCCGCATTACCTACATCCACCCAGATTTTTGTGTGCCCCCTTTTTATACCTGCGTGTGTCGGCCTGTGAGGGCGCAATTAACAGGGAACACTGTACAGTGTATATTCCAAGGACCAGAAACCTGAGCGGAGATTTCTAACTGTAACATGACTTCCTATAGCTATTATTAATATTCAATATTTCCATTATTAACCCCTATATGTATTGTGTGGGGATTTGTTAATATCTTTATTTGTGTGGGTCATTTTTATTTTATTTGTGAAGGTATTTTCAGTATTTTTACTTGTGTGGGTATTATTCTTATTTGTGTGCGTATTTAAAATCTGTTGGTATTTTTTTATTTGTGTGGGTATTATTCTTATTTGTGTGGGTATTATTCTTATTTGTGTGGGTATTTTTTTATTTGTGTGGGTATTATTCTTATTTGTGTGGGTATTTTTTTATTTGTGTGGGTTTTATTCTTAGTTGTGTGGGTATTTTTTATCTGTGTGGATATTTTTTATCTGTGAGGATATTTTTTTTGTGTGGGTATTTCTTATTTGTCTGTTTTTTTGCTTTTTTTATTTGTGTGGGTATGTTTGAGTATCTATTTGTGTGGGTATTTTTAAAGGGTATGTCCACCTTGTTTAAATTGTACATTACCCCCCCCAAACCCCACTTTTGCAATATTCCCATCTTCCAAAAATGCTTCTTGATCAGGTCCCTCAACGTTCCTACGCTTCCTCTGCTGCTGACAGCCTCTCCACTTCCTGGTTGCGGCTGTCAGTTAAGGTGCGACGTGACGTCACGCCCAATCGCTCGACAGCCGCGACCAGGATGGACAAAGTGTCTGTCTGCGCAGAAGTCCCCTGCGCGTGTTTTTGCAGGAAACAAGAGCAGAGGGCGGTACCTAGACGGCGATCGACCGGGTCAGGTAAGAAAGTTCAGGAGAGTTTTTGGAAGATGGGAATTCCGCGAAAGTTTGGTTGGTGGAGGGGGGGGGGTTAATATACAATTTACAGCAAAGTTTTTTTAACGTGAACTTGCCCTTTAAGTATTTTTATCTATGTGGCTATTTTGAATTATTTTTATCTGTGTGGCTATTTTTGAGTATCTATTTGTATGGGTATTTTTGAACATTTTAATTTGTGTGGCTCTTTTTAAGTATTTTTATTGGTTTGGGTATTTTTAAGTATTTTTCTATCTGTGTGGCTTTTTTTTTAAAAGTATTTTTATCTGTGAGTATTTTTATTTGTGTGGCTATTTTTTGAGTATTTAATTTTGGCGTGAAGAGTTTTTCTTTTGCATTTTATTTCAAAATTTCTTCCCAATTTTATCCTTTTACCCCCTCTGCTGGGGATCTTCTCCCTCTATCTAGTACTCAGAAAGGGGAATGTATCTGTTCCAACACTGACAAGAAATATTTCATAGGTTTCCTCAAAGTTGTAAACGTATTTACTGGTATATTAGGCCAAACGTAAGATATGTGAAATTCTCGTAAATCGTGTGTACAGTTTGGTGCTAATATATAGGGATGGCCGGTTCGGATCCGCCGCGGATTTATCCCGTTCGCGAACGGCGGATTTTTCCGGATTTTCCGCCTTCCGAACTTCCGATTCGCAGATTTTTCGTATTTTCGAAGATACAAGGATTTCTCTTAATTCCATGCATACGTATTTTCGAAAATTTTCGAAATTACGAGGATTACTTGTATTTTCGGAAATACATATTTCCGAAAAACACATGAAAACTCGTAATTTCGAAAATTCCCGAAAATACGTGAAAACTCGTAATTTCGAAAATTTTCGAAAATACGAAAAATCTCGTTATTTTAAGGGTATTTTTAATTTTAGCGGGTCCGCTCGCGGATTTTCGAATTTCGAATTTTTTCGAAAATTCACGGATCCTCGAGCAGGCCGGATTTTGCGAAGTTCGGACATCTCTACTAATATACACAAAGGGTAGTGGTTCAGGATCCTTCACACCTAAACAGTCAGATATCATGTGTTCAAATGCTGGGTGCTCCCGCGTCTGTAGAGACAAGCATCTGAGAAAGAAGCCACACTGGCTTCGAAACGTCACAAATAAAATTGTGTTGCACTTAAGACTGGAGTGCCCAGCGAGTTTGTTGCTTTGTTGCATATTTAATCTACACAAAGGGGCACCCAGGAAAAGGCAGGGCCCTTTGGAAAGGGAACGATAATACGTAGAATAATAATAGAATGTAGAACATTGCTTGGTTCCAAAAGCTTCTAGCCATCAAAATCTGTTTTACGTCAACACATCTGCCTCCCATCTCGTTGTAGTTTATTGGGATCCAGATACAAATAGTTTTTATTTCTGCATTTTTATTGGTTTCTAGATTGGAGGAAAGTGAACAGACCACGCTTCCATTCTAGTCCACTTAACTTTGGAGGTGTTATAGGAAGTCGAGAGCTGATTGGTTACTGGATACACAAATATCATTGAAACCGAGCCACGATCACCTATTGGATTAACAAGTCTTGGATCTGCCCATTTAGTATTTATCACCAAGATTTTATAATTTAGTAGTAAAGTTAAAGGATCACCGTACCCCAAAATTAACTTTCCCCCTCTAAATCTAGATTTCAGTGAGAGGAGGGAAAATCACCTGTTTAGATGCGATGAAAAAGTTAATAGTTTTCAAAGTTTTACTGCCAATGCTCAGCTTTTACAATCCTTACCCCCAAAAATGTTACGTTATTGATCTAGGGATCCTTTCCAATTGCATCAGTAAGGATTCATTCAATTTACAATACTATGTTACTTTGTAACTGTTATACAGACATTATGGGTAGGGTATAAAGGTTGGACTAGATGGACGTATGTCTTTATACAACCTCCAATATTATGTTACTATGTAACTGTTAGACAGACATTATGGGGTAGGGTATAAAGGTTGGACTAGACGGACGTATGTCTTTATACAACCTCCAATACTATGTTACTATGTAACTGTATACAGACATTATGGGTAGGGGATAAAGGTTGGACTAGATGGACGTATGTCTTTATACAACCTCCAATACTATTTACTAGTAACTGTTATACAGACATTATGGGTAGGGTATAAAGGTTGGACTAGATGGACGGTATGTCTTATATCAACTCCAATACTATGTTACTATGTAACGTTATACAGACATTATGGGTAGGGTATAAAGGTTGGACTAGATGGACGTATGTCTTATACAACCTCCAATACTATGTACTATGTAACTGTTATACAGACATTATGGGTAGGGTATAAAGTTGGACTAGATGGACGTATGTCTTATACAACCTCCAATACTATGTTCTATGTAACTGTTATACAGACATTATGGGTAGGGTATAAGGTTGGACTAGATGGACGTATGTCTTTATACACCTCCAATACTATGTTACTATGTAACTGTTAACAGACATTATGGGTAGGGTATAAAGGTTGGACTAGATGGACGTATGTCTTTATACAACCCCAATACTATGTTACTATGTAACTGTTATACAGACATTATGGGTAGGGTATAAAGGTTGGACTAGATGGACGTATGTCTTTATACAACCTCCAATACTATGTTACTTGTAACTGTTATACAGACATTATGGGTAGGGTATAAAGGTTGGACTAGATGGAGTATGTCTTTATACAATCCAATACTATGTTACTATGTAACTGTTAACAAGACATATGGGTAGGGTATAAGGTTGGACTAGATGGACGTATGTCTTTATACAACCTCCAATACTTGTTACTTGTAACTGTTATACAGACATTATGGGTAGGGTATAAAGGTTGGACTAGATGGACGTATGTCTTTATACAACTCCAATACTATGTTACTAGTAACTGTATAGAACAGCTTATGGTAGGTAGGGTATAAAGGTTGGACTAGATGGACGTATGTCTTTATACAACCTCTCAATACTATGTTACTATGTAAATGTTATACAGACATTATGGGTAGGGTATAAAGGTTGGACTAGATGGAGTATGTCTTTATACAACCTCCAATACTATGTTACTATGTAACTGTTATACAGACATTATGGGTAGGGTATAAAGGTTGGACTAGATGGAGTATGTCTTTATACAACCTCCATACTATGTTACTATGTAACTGTTATACAGACATTATGGGTAGGGTATAAAGGTGGAAGATGGACGTATGTTTATACAACCTCCAATACTATGTTACTATGTAACTGTTATACAGACATTATGGGTAGGGTATAAAGTTGGACTAGATGGAGTATGTCTTTATACAACCTAATAAATGTACTATGTAACTGTTATACAGACATTATGGGTAGGGTATAAAGGTTGGACTAGATGGACGTATGTCTTTATACAACCTCCAATTATGTTAATATGTAACTGTTATACAGACATATGGGTAGGGTATAAAGGTTGGACTAGATGGAGTATGTCTTTATACAACCTCCAATACTATGTTACTTGTAACTGTTATACAGACATTATGGGTAGGGTATAAAGGTTGGACTAGATGGAGTATGTCTTTATACAACAATCCAATACTATGTTACTATGTAACTGTTATACAGACATTATTGGTAGGGTATAAAGGTTGGATTAGATGGACGTATGTCTTTATACAACCTCCAATACTATGTTACTATGTAACTGTTATACAGACATTATGGGTAGGGTATAAATGTTGGATTAGATGGACGTATCTCTTTATACAACCTCCAATACTATGTAGATAGTAACATATGTATTGGAGGTTTGTATAAGACATACGTCATCTAGTCCACTTTATACCCTACCCATAATGTCTGTATAACAGTTACTAGATAACATAGTATGGAGGTTGTATAAAGACAACGTCCATCTAGTCCAACCTTTATACCTACCCATAATGTCCTGTATAACAGTTACATAGTAACTTGTATTGGAGTTGTATAAAGACATACTCCATCTAGTCAACCTTATACCCTACCCATAATGTCTGTATAACAGTTACAAGTAACATAGTATTGGAGGTTGTATAAAGACATACTCCATCTAGTCCAACCTTTATACCCTACCCAATGTCTGTATAACAGTTCATATAACATGAATTGGAGGTTGTATAAAGACATACGTCCATCTAGTCCAACCTTTATACCCTACCCATAATGCTGTATAACAGTTACATAGTAACATTATTAGGTTGTATAAAGACATACGTCCATCTAGTCCAACCTTTATACCCTACCCATATGTCTGTATAACAGTTACATAGTAACATAGTATTGGAGGTTGTATAAAGACATACGTCCATCTTATCCCACCTTTATACCCTACCCATAATGTCTGTATAACAGTTACATAGTAACTAGTATGGAGGTTGTATAAAGACATACTCCATCTAGTCCAACCTTTATACCCTACCCATAATGTCTGTATAAAGTACATAGTAACATAGTATTGGAGGTTGTATAAAGACATACTCCATCTAGTCCAACCTTTATACCCTACCCATAATGTCTGTATAACATTTACATAGTAACATAGTATGAGTTGTATAAAGACTACGTCCATCTAGTCCAACCTTTATACCCTACCCCATAAGCTGTTTAACAGTTACTAGTAACATAGTATTGGAGGTTGTAAAAAGACATACTTCCATCTAGTCCAACCTTATACCCTACCCATAATGTCTGTATAACAGTTACAAGTAACAAAGTATTGGAGGTTGTATAAAGACATACGTCCATCTAGTCCAACCTTATACCACTACCCATATTTTGTTAACAGTTACATAGTAACATAGTATTGGAGTTTGTATAAAGACATACTCCATCTAGTCCAACCTTTATACCCTACCCATAATGTCTGTATAACAGTTACATAGTAACATAGTATTGGAGGTTGTATAAAGACATACGTCCATCTAGTCCACCTTTATACCCTACCCATAATGTCTGTATAACAGTTACATAGTAACATAGTATTGGGGTTGTATAAAGACATACGTCCATCTAGTCCAACCTTTATACCCTACCCATAATGTCTGTTAACAGTTACATAGTAACATAGTATTGGAGGTGTATAAAGACATACGTCCATCTAGTCCAACCTTTAACCCTACCCATAATGTCTGTATAACAGTTACATAGTAACATAGTATTGGAGGTTGTATAAGACATACGTCCATCTAGTCCAACCTTTATACCCTACCCATAATGTCTGTAAACAGTTACATAGTACATAGTATTGGAGGTTGTATAAAGACATACGTCCATCTAGTCCAACCTTTATACCCTACCCATAATGTCTGATAACAGTTACATAGTAACATAGTATTGGAGTTGTATAAGACATACCGTCCATCTAGTCCAACCTTTTACCCTACCCCATAATGTCTGTATAACAGTTACTAGTAAATAGTATTGGAGTTTGTATAAAGACATACGTCCATCTAGTCCAACCTTTATCACCCTACCCATAATGTCTGTATAACAGTTACATAGTAACATAGTATTGGAGGTTGTATAAAGACATACGTCCATCTAGTCCAACCTTTATACCCTACCCATAATGTCTGTATAACAGTTACATAGTAACATAGTATTGGAGGTTGTATAAAGACATACGTCCATCTAGTCCAACCTTTATACCCTACCCATAATGTCTGTAACAGTTACATAGTAACATAGTATTGGAGGTTGTATAAAGACATATCGTCCATCTAGTCCAACCTTTATACCCTACCCATAATGTCTGTATAACAGTTACTAGTAACATAGTATTGGAGGTTGTATAAAACACATACGCTATCAGTCCAACCTTTATACCCTAACCCTAATGTCTGTATAACAGTTACATAGTAATAGTATTGGAGGTTGTATAAAACATACGTCCATCTAGTCCAACCTTATAACCCTACCCATAATGTCTGTATAACAGTTACATAGTAACATAGTATTGGAGGTTGTATAAAGACATACGTCCATCTAGTCCAACCTTTATCACCCTACCCATAATGTCTGTATAACAGTTACATAGTAACATAGTTTGGAGGTTGTATAAAGACATACGTCCATCTAGTCCAACCTTTATACCCTACCCATAATGTCTGTATAACAGTTACATAGTAACTAGTATTGGAGGTTGTATAAAGACATACGTCCATCTAGTCCAACCTTTATACCCTACCCATAATGTCCGTGAATCACATTAAATTGACAGTTCCTTTATACACCGCATAACTTCCACAATTTCAAGTTGTTCTATTTTTCTAGATATTTTCTGAACTTTGCTCATCTCCAGATGTCAAAATCTCATTGAAGAAAAATCCAACATGACACAGCCAGAGCTTGGAGGGAGACTATTATGCAACACTGCTCACCACACTCCGAGCTTCAGATGGGGGCCCCTTGTCAGGTCTAATGGGATAAGTAACATCTGTGTTCCAGTATGTCCACACACATGTTCCTCCTTGCTGTTCGCTATCCACATTATGGCCAGTTAATTGTTTCTATCGCATTTGGGAGTGCAAAGTTACAGGAAAACAATGTCAAATATGGTTTATTTGGTAAAGTCCCTCCTCCCTGTATAAATTTATTTCACACTGTTGATTCTCTTTAAAGAGATCTGTCAAAATGACTTTAGGTAAATTTGATATGATTGCTCTCCTGAGAATTTTTTGTCAATTTAATTTCCATTATTTATTTTGCTAGATTTAAAGAATATTTTACATTTTTTGTGTGATATGGCACAGCATCACCAGGTCCCGCATCTTTCCGCTTCCTGCCTGAACCTGTCAGTCAATCTGCCTGTTCTCCTCCCCTTTGCAGCCCCCTGGTCCCTCCCACTCTGGACCCCATGGCCTCCAGTTGCAGGCCCCCCTTTGCCCATTCCCTGACAACCCCATGTGGGCCGCCGCCCACATTGGCTGTACCACGGTAATAGTTTGAAATGTGAAATATATAAGTCTAACCTGAAATCCTGCACAATGTCCTGTTTTTCCCCTGTCTTCTGCTTCCTGGTTCTTCCAGTTAGTAACTTTCAGTTATGGATATGACCTCACAGCCATGACTGAATGTTTAGTCCCCTGTTCTGCCTCTTCCCTGCGCATGCCAGCTCAGTACGGCTCAATTACAGGGTTTTCTAAATGGCTCATTTTCCAGAGTCATCCATAGCATAGCAGGGCTACAGTAATGAATTCATAGGACAAAACTATGATATATAATATATTATAAAGAGGCCATTCTTTCTTAAAAGATGTTCTTATGAGGTGGAGTTGGTCCTTTAACATGGGAAGAATTGAGTGCCCTATCTTTTTAGTGGGCATCCCAGATAGCGTGGATTCTTTGTACCAACCAAACTGAACGGGGTTTTGAGGAGAAAGAATTGTTGCAAATCAGTGTTGAAATTGAAAATTCCGGTTAAAAAAATTCAAAAATCGGCTAAAAAAACTTCGACGTTTGGAGGGTTTAATTGTGAATTTTTCATTCTGCGAAAACCATGCAGTGGAACTGTTGCTTAACAAACTCACTGGTTTTCAATAATCCTAGTCTCAGACAGCAGGGTATGTGAGTTGGTAGGTAGCATTTCTCAAAATACACAGCTTTCTCCTCTTTTTGTCTTTACAGAATTATGCCACATGGAGACCCTGAAAACCTGAACCTCAGGTAGGACTTTGTTTGATGTACTGGTTATTTCGATAATCCCACTGATCGTAAAACCTACCGTACAAACTCAGTTTTTGCTGTTATTACCATACTGAATGCAAATTTGTCACATCCAGTATTGTTTATCCCCTCCCCGGATCCAAGCTAATTTTCACTAAAATTTTTTAACGGTTTCTGAGCAGTTTCTAGTTATCCTTGTGAAAACACTCACTCCTGTAAATGTTCGTTAAGGGCATCTATAGTGAAAAAACACATTACGCCTTTGCAAAGTTCAATTCATTACTCGCTGTGCTGCCTTAATCCATCTCTGTCAGTGACTCTGTTTAAACCATGGTGTCGATCTGTGTGCAGCACTTCCCCCTTCCCCCTCCCCTCTTTACCCTGCTTCATGTTCTCAACTCAGCTGAACCGACCAGCTTCTCATTGCAGTATGGGTAAAGTTCAACATCCTGACAACACCCCGCTGCCCAGTGCCAATAGAAAGCAAGCTGTCCTGAGACAAGGAAGAAGAGATCAGTACATTTTACAAATCTCTCATTTGTGACCCATCATCATCATGAAAGCTATTAAGAAGGGGGTCAAGTGGCAGGCCTTATATCTAAATCTACCATCAAAGCTACCTCTCTCCCCAGCTAATGCCTCTTATCTCTTATGTTTATTACAGATCAGGAGGGGGGATCACGTCACGGGATTTGATTGACATCCAAGTAGGCGTAGAGGAATGCATCACGTATTCTCTTCTCTGGTGTATCTCAGGACACGAGAGGGAATCGAAAAAGTGAAGACACCTGGGGGTTGTGGAAATTAAGACACCTGGAACGAAAAAAAACAAGTTCATTTTCCACTATAGATGCCCTTTAACTTTTTTTTCTCTTCTTCCGTTACCCCCCTCCGATGGATTCGCCAATTTGGACTAATAAAATATAAATAAAAAAAATATATAAAAATTTTAATAATAATAAAAATAAATAAATTAAATAAGTAAATGCAATTTATTTTGCCGCATTATAGGAACGCAGTGTATATTCATTGGCGTTTAGTCTTGTATCGCTCCGAATAGAGAATACTTGCCGGTACATTGTTTGTTTTTATAAAATGGGGAAAAGAAACGATCTTTGCCATTGCGATGTCGCGGTAGCGAATGAGGAAATAGCGATCCGTTATAATAGCCCTTAGTCTCCTGACCTAGAGACCCACAACATAGCACAAAATCTAACTTTATTGGAATTAACAATAACATACATTTAGATTAATGGTGTGGAGGATTCCACCATTAGGTGGCGCCACATCTTTGGTACAGTGGTGTAACTTTCTCACTTAGCATTTGACAAAGGCAAACAAATCTGCAACATTTGTGTGTTTTCCCTTTATGTGCCCAATTAGTTTGGAATATGTAAAATTCTGCGGACAGGACTCTTTTCCGTCCTCTTGATTTTCATTATAGTGGTGTGTTCAACAAGCAATTTTGGTTGTAGACACTATAATTATGGACCTGATTTGTTTCTGTCTGTGCGTGTTTGGGCTCCAACGTGTTTTATTGGATGATATTCTAGCCTTACAATAACATCTGCAATTTCACCCCCACCCCTCGAAAAGGCAAATTACCGCTGATTCAGCTTTAACCCTATGTTGGCACTGCCCACATACATGGTGTAAAAAGCGAAAGTTTGCAGTGAGTATTTCTAATTATATATCTAATATTCCCAGAACTCACGCATCATTATATATAGAGATAAATGTATGAAACATATTGTAAAAGGGGAAATAGACCCTATACTGTATAATAAAATAGGTGGAATGATTTGTATTAATAAGGATATTATTGGCTCCAAGGTGTTCCATTAGTTATGGTGCACCTTATACAGTTCATCTGAAACTAACTGTGACTTCCGGATCTTACAATGTTTAATTAGGGGCTCGTATTTTCCTGTAAATACACAATTATCTTTTCTCTGTATTTTAACTGCCCTGAATGTTTCCCAACAGATCTTTTATCAAATGTCTTCGAAAGCAGCAATACTTTTATGAGAACTGAGGGCAGAAGAGTCGATTGAAACGCTCAGGTAAATTACACAAAGTCCTAAGCCTTCGTACACACGTCCGATAGGACGAAAAGGAACGACCCTGACTTGTGACAAAACCGGCGTCGGGCGATAATCGCACTTGTGTATGCGTTCGCTCAGGCGCCCGTTCATCTATTCCACCTGTAAGTATCAAGGAATGATGCCGAGCGAACGCCTACGTGTTGTGGCTATTTGCAGAATGCTGATATGCGCACATGTCCTACGCTAGTTGGTCCGAGCAACGTTCGTGTGTAACGGACGCTTTAGGATAATGTCATATGGAGAGAACCCTGGCAATGATAAAGCTATTGACAACAACACTAACCATATAAGTTTTATCCGCTTATTTCTACTTTTTACAGTCAAAAGCCGAAAGATAAGCGAAGACACTACTATACTCAGCTCATTTCGAAGGTAACACAAAGCTTATCTATAACCTTATCTCGCCTCCTTACTACTATTAATGTTACCTTTTCTCCATATCAGTAGATATGATGCTTTCCCCCCCAGTATATAACAGCTCCTGGGGTTTCTTCCACTGGTGCCCCCAAAAGGATTAACTCAAGGGCAAGGCCCCAATAGGAGCGCGCAGGAATCGCAATACAATCCAAGGAGCATCCAGCACACCGGTGTTGTCTGTATGCCAGACACGTAGAGAGGTCAGTTTTCCCTAGCCCTCACTCCAGGGGCCAGAAAGTTCCCAGGCACAGAAAAGAATATGGGGAAGCGCACTAATCAGGTGAATTGCACAACTATTTATTGTAACAACACATACAACTTTTTGGACGCCCTACATGGGCGAATCAGGGGAATAGTGGTGGTGGGTGGTGGAATGACTAACATTGACTGGTGAACTGGAGGCTGACGTAAACTGATTGGTGGCTGAAGGCCTGACTTAACCTGATTGGTGACTGGGGTGCTGAATGCAGTATTTTTGCACCTTTTAAGTGTTCTGCAGGGGCGCCTCTGAGCAAATTGTTCAGTTTGCTTTGCATGGTAGGGGCAACCCCTACTCATTTGCCAATAGCTTTAATTACCATAATAACGTTTTGCAATCAATCAGTCTTGTGAATAAATTTATAAAGTGTGGTCCCATCAAATCAGATAACTTGGCAACCCACTGCCATGGCCGGGATTGTTCAGTTGTAAACGCTCCGAAAACCCAGAGTATCAGCACGATACCCAATCTTCACTACTGTCTTGTTGAGTGCAAACGAGAAGATTTTGGCACTACCAGCTTGAAGCTGAAAAACAGACCAAGCTTGGTACAGAGGATATAACAAGACTTAGTCCCCCCAAGGATGGAGCCCATTGACATTGAATAGCCACAAAGACAAAAGACCAGTAAAAAGCCAGCCAACACAACAAAGACCCTACTGGCTAACAGAACATCTCGCAGGACCTAACCGTCCACATGAGCGGGAACAGTCAAAGTTATCCAGGAAGCCATGCCAAGAGGAAAGAGCAGACGAATGGTGCTGGAGTAGAGTCGAGATGAAGGGAGATGGGGATTACTGACATCCCATTGTACACAAGTCCATCAACAACAGGCTGAATCTTCTGACTGATTGCTATGGATAGACGGGCAGATGTGCTTGAATGATTGTCTTGGAGGAAACATGGTTTTCCTAAAATGTAACAAGTGTAGCCACATTGTTCTGTGCAAATGGACATGGAACGGCCGCATGAAGAAAAAACTGCTTTGTGCCGGCTTCCTGGGGTGTGCTTCCACTATTTTTAAACTACAGAAAGGCCCAGGACACTACCTGGCCGTGAAACTGTATTGCTATAGCTGCTAAACGAACAATAGTGGGATAATCATCCTACCCCCCTGTCCCAGGTAACTTTTCCATTTTTAAAGAAAGTTCATTTTTACAGTATAGTTGTTCCTTGACAGGTGAACATTTCTCCCTGTGTGTCCTGTTCCTATGATGCTAAAGATTCAAAACATTTTCCTTGGAACCGGAGTATTGGTGCTGATGTTTTCACTGGCAAAATCTAAAAACAAAAATAGGAGCATGGGGGAAGGATGAAAGAATTTGTGGTAAGAAAGATATTTCTGTCTTACCATAAGGGATCTTTCTGGAGTATATATGAGATATACCATTATACTGGAAAAACTTAAAGGTCATGTCCACCCGAAATTTAAACTTTACTTTTTGATAATGTGGTAGGGCATCTCCCCCAGCCCCAACCCCTTAATAAATTGTTAGAAAGTCCCCCGATTCTTTACTTACCCTGCCCTCTCCTCCCCTGCTGCAGTGTTCAAGGGTGGCCCTCTGCTTGCATTGAATTGAAAGCAAGGGGGCGGGGACCGTCAGCCACGTCGTTGTTGGCTTAGAGGCAGGGAGTTCTGCACTAGCATGCCTCAAACCTTGGGGTCCGTAGTGGTGGTTAGGAAGTGCTCATGCACAAGCATGAGTCACCACCTGCTCCTCACAGCAGTTTTCCTGGACGTTGGAGGGCACAAGCAGGGGAACCATTTTGAGCATGATGTAAGGTACGGATTGTTTAAAACCTACTTGGATTTTGGCCAGTAGGGTTTAAATTTACGTTTGGGGGTACATTCCTGGAATAAAAACTTTAGTGTTTAACAGTCCCCAAGTTTTTCATGGAATTTTCCTCTACACTTTTCTGGACATCCCATCTGGTTTGGAGCTCCTCTGGGTACGCAGTAAGCCGATAGTGGACCATGACTCATTAGGCTATGAGACCATAGGCTATGTACCATTAGGGCCATGACCATTTAGGCTATGACCATTAGCTATGACCATTAGGCCATGACCATTAGGCTATGACATTAGTCTATGACCATTAGGTCTATGACCATTAGGCTATGCCCTTAGGCCATGACCATTAGGCTAAATGACCATTAGGCTATGACCATAGGCTATGACCATTAGGCCATGACCATTGTAGGCTATGACCATTCGGCATGACCATTGGCTATGACTGCATAGGCCATGACCATTAGGCCCGTTGACATGACCATTAGCTATGACCATAGGCTATGACCATTAAGCTATGATCCATTAGGCTATACCATAGGCGCAGACCATTAGTCCATACCATTTTGGCAGACCATTAGGCTATGAACCATTAGGCCCAATGACCATTATGCCATGACCATTAGGGCTATGACCATTCGGCCATGACCAATTGAGGCTATGACCTTAGGCTATTACCATTAGGCCATAACCATTAGGCCAATGACCATTAGGCTATGACCATAGGCTAATGACCATTAGCCATTAACCATTAGGCCATGGACCATATGCTTATGACCATTATGCCATGACGCATAGGCTATGACCATTAGGCTATGACCATTAGGCCTATGACCATTAGGCCATGACCAATTATGCTGTATGACCATTAGGCCATGACCAGTAGGCATGGACCATTAGGCTATGACCATTAGCCATGACCATTAGAGGGCCATGACCATTAGGTATGACCATTAGGAGGCTATGACGATTAGGCCATGACAATTAGGCCAGGAAAACCCATTAAAAATTTTAGGCTATGACCATTAGGCCATGACCTTAGGCTATGACCATTAGGCATGACCATTAGCTATGGACCATTAGTCCAGGACCATTAGGCTATGACCATTAGGGCCATACCATAGGCATGGACCATTAGCTATGACCCTAGGCTCTGACCATTGGCCATGACCATTCGGCTTTGACCATTAGGCCCATGACCATTAGGCCATGACCATTAGGCCTATGACCATTATGCTATGACCATTAGTCTATTACCATTAGGCCATGACCATTAGGCTATGACCATTAGCCATGGGACCATGGCTATGACCATTAGCATGACCATTAGGCTATGACGCATTAGGCTATGACCATGCCATGACCATTAGGCTATGACCATTAGTAGGCTATGACCATTTAGGCTAGACCATTAGGCTAGACCATATTTGTTAGGCCATGACATAGGCTATGACCTTAGGCCATGAACCTTAAGCTATGACCATTAGCTATGACCATTAGTCTATGCCATTAAGCTATGACCAGTAGGCTATACCATTAGGCCATGCCATTAGGTTGGTCCACAGTGGTCTCTAATGTTTTCATAGTAGTGTAGAAAGGTGGGAAAAAGGTGGAACAATTAAATACGTGTGGGGGTTCATCTCACTTAGCGATCTGGGAGTCCCTGGCTTTATGAGGATTGGTGTCCCTGTGGATCGGTGAGGGCTCATATAAGAAACACAGGTCTCAATATGGATAATCAAATACAGCAGGGGTAGTGCAGGAAGGGAGTGAGGTGAAAGTGACTGCAGGAAGGGAGTGGGAGGTGGACCTGCATACTGCAGGAAGGAGTGAAGTGAAAGTGGATGCAGGAAGGGAGTGGAAGTGAAAGTGCCTGAGGAAGTGGAGTGGAGAAGAGCTGCAAAAGGGAATGTGAGTGACAGCAGGAACGGAGTAAGGTAACTGCACTAAGGGCGTGGAGGTGACTGTGCAGGAAGGGGGTGGAGGCGACGCAGGAAGGGAGTTGGGGGTGACTGCAGGAAGGGAGTGAGAAGCACTGCAGGAAGGGAGTGGAGGTGACTGCAGGAATGGTGTAGGTGACTGCAGGAAGGGAGTGGTCAGACTGCAGAAGGGAATGTG
The DNA here is from genome assembly GCA_019447015.1 of Hymenochirus boettgeri. Taxonomy (NCBI): domain Eukaryota; kingdom Metazoa; phylum Chordata; class Amphibia; order Anura; family Pipidae; genus Hymenochirus; species Hymenochirus boettgeri. Next base: position 14,264,315 of record CM033470.1, read on the forward strand.
GAGTGACTGCAGGAACGGAGTACGGAACTGCAGGAAGGGAGTGGAGGTGACCAGGAGGGAGTGGAGGCGACGCAGGAAGGGAGTGGGGGTACTGCAGGAAGGGATGGAGTGACTGCAGGAAGGGAGTGGGGTGACTGCAGAAGGGGAGTGGGGGTGACTGCAGGAAGGGAGTTGGGGTGCGAGGAAGGGAAGTGGAGGTGACTGCAGGAAGGGGTGGGGGTGACTGCAGGAAGGGGATGGAGGTGCTCAGGAAAGGGAGTTAGGTGACTGAGGAAGGGAGTGGGGGTGACTGCAAGGAAGGAGTGGAGGGACTGCGAAGGGATGGGGGGGTGACTGCAGGAAGGATGGGGTGACTGCAGGAAGGATTGGGGTGACTGCAGGAAGGGAGTGGGGGTGACTGCAGGAAGGGAGTGGAGGTGCTGCCAGGAAGGGAGTGGGGGTGACTGCAGGGAGGTAGTGGGGGTGACTTCAGTAAGTGAGTGGAGGCGACTTCCAGAAGGGAGTGGAGGTCTGCAGGAGGGAGTGGGTGACTGCAGGAAGGGAGTGGGGTGAGATATATCCACAAAAGTAAAGCAAAAATAATAGGAAGATGAGAAGATCACATAACTCAGAAAACAAGGCCTACCATCTTCGTCCTTATGAAGGGAGTGGAGGTGCTGCGTTACGGGAGTGGAGCGACTGCCGGAAGGGAGTGGGGGTGACTGCAGGAAGGAGGGGAGGGTCCTGCGGAAGGGATGGGTTTGTACTGCAGGCATGGATTGGGTGTGACTGCAGAAGAGAGTGGGGGGGTGACTGCAGGAAGGGAGTGGATGTGACTGTCAGGAAGGGAGTTGGGGGTTACGCAGGAAGTGAGTGGAGGTGACTGCAGGACTGAGTGTGGGGGTGGACTGCAGGAAGGGAAGTGGAGGTGACTGCAGGAAGGGATGGGGGTGACTGCAGTAAGGGAGTGGGGGTGACTGCAGGAAGGGAGTGTGGGTGACTGCCGGAAGGGAGTGGGGGTGACTGCAGGAAGGGAGTGTGGGCAAAGGTGATGCAGGAAGGGACGTGGGGGTGACTGCAGGAAGGAGTGGGGGTGACTGCAGGAAAGGGAGTGGAGGGACTGCAGGAAGGGTGGAAGGTGACTGCAGGAAGGGAGTGGGAGGTACTGCAGGAGGAGTGGAGTGACTGCAGGAAGGGCGTGGGAGGTGACTGCAAGGAAGGAGTGGGGTGACTGCAGGACGGAGTGGGGGTGACTGCAGAAGGGAGTGGAGGTGACTGCAGAATGTAGTGGTTGGGTGACTGCAGGCAGGGAGTGGATGTGACTGCAGGAGGAGTGGGGGTTACTGCAGGAAGGAGTGGAGGTGACCGGCAGGAAGGGATGAGGCGACTGGCAGAAGGGAGTGGGGGTGACTGCAGGAAGGGCGTGAGAGAGACTGCAGGATGGGAGTGGGGGGTTGACTGCCAAGGAAGGGAGTGGAGGTGACTGCGGAAGGGCGTGGGGTGACGCGGAAGGGAGTGGAGGTGACTGCAGGCAGGGCGTGGGAGGCCGGACTGTTCAGTAAGGGAGTGGGTGTGACTGCAGGAAGGATGATAGGACGCAGGACGGGAGTTGTAGGTTGTACTGGGGGGGGGGGGGGGGCAGAAGGAGTTGGAGGTGACTGCAGGAAGGGAGTGGAGGCGACTGCAGGAAGGGAGTGGGGGTGACGCAGAATGAGTGGAGGTTGACTGCAGAAGGTCGTGAGAGAGACTGCCAGAAAGGGAATGATGAGTGACTGCCGGAACGGAGTAAGTAACTCAGGAAGGGAGTGGAGGTGACTGCAGGAAGGGGAGTGGGTGACTGCAGGAAGGTAGTGGAGGTTTTTTTTTTGACTGCAGGAAGGGAGTGGAGGTGACGCAGGAAGGGAGTGGGGGCGACGTGCAGGAATGGAGTGGGGCGACTGCAGGAAGGGGAGTGGGGGGTGGACTGCAGGAAAGGGAGTGGGGGTTGAACTGAGGAAGGGAGTGGGGTGACTGGCAGCGAAGGGAGTGGAGGTGACTGCAGAAGGGAGTGGGGGTGACGCAGGAAGGAGTGGAGGTGACTGCAGGAAGGGAGTGGGGGTGACTGCAGGAAGGGAGTGGAGGTGACTTCAGGTATGGGGATGGGGGTGACTGCAGGAGGGAGTGGAGGTGGACTGTCAGAAGGGAGTGGAGGTGACTGCAGGAAGGGAGTGGAGGTGAAAAAAAAAAACAAACTGCCAGGAAGGGAGTGGGGGTGACTGGGCAGGAAGGGAGTGGAGGTGACTGCAGGAAGGGAGTGGGGTGTGACTGCAGGAAGGATTGGAGGTGACTTGGCGGAAGGGAGTTGGAGGCGACTGCAGGAATGGAGTGGGGGGTGACTGCAAGGAAGGGAGTGAGAGAGACTGTCATAGGAAGGGGAGTGGAGGTGACTGCAGGAAGGGAGTGGAGGTGACTGCGAGGGGAGTGGAGGCGACTGCATGAAGGGAGTGGGGTGACTGCAGGAAGGGAGTGATGTGACTGCAGGAAGGGATTGAGAGAGACTGCATAAAGGGAATGTGAGTGGACTGCAGGAACGGAGTAAGGTAACTGCAGGAAGTGAGTGAGGTGCTGGCAGGAAGGGGTGGGGGTGACTGCAGAAGGGAGTGGAGGTGACTGCAGGAAGGAGTGGAGGTGACTGCAGGAGGGAGTGGAGGCGACTGCAGGAAGGGAGTGGGGGCGACTTGGAAGGTAGTGGTTGACGGCAGGAAGGAGTGGGGTGCTGCAGGAAAGGGAGTGGGGTGACTGCACGGAAGGGAGTGGAGGTGACTGCAGGAAGGGAGTGGGGGGTGCTGGCATGAAGGTAGTGGAGGTGTACTGCGGAATGGGAGTGGAGGGACTCGCGGAAGGGAGTGGGTGTGACTGCAGGAGCGGAGTGGAGTGGACTGCAGGAAGGGTAGTGGGGAGTTACTGCAGGAAAAGGGGTGGGGGTGACTGCAGGAAGGGAGTGGGGTGACTGCGGGAAGGGAGTGGAGGTGACTGCAGGAAGGGAGTGGGGTGACTGCAGGAGGGAGTGGGGTGACTGCAGGAAGGGAGTGGAGTGACTGCAGTAAGGGAGTGGAGGTGCTGCAGGAAGGGAGTGGGGTTGACTTTCATGAAGGGAGTTGGGGTGACTGGCAGGAAGGGAGTGGAGGTGACTGCAGGAAGGTTAGTTGGGGTAGTGACTGCGGAAGGGAGTGGAGGTGACTGCATGAGGGGAGTGGAGGTGCTGCAGGAAGGGAGTGGGGGTGACTGCAGGAAGGGTTGGGGGTGACTGCAGGAAGGGAGTTGGGTGAACTGCAGGAAGGAGTGGATGTACTGCAGAAGGGAGTGGAGTGACCTGCAGGAAAGGAGTGGAGGTGAACTGCAGGAAGGGATGGATGTGACTGCAGGAAGGGAGTGGGGTTGACTGCAGGAAGGATGGGGGTGACTGCAGGAAGCGGAGTGGGGGTGACTGCAGGAAAGGGGTGGGGGTGACTGCAGTAAAGGGAATGTGGGGGGTGGGGGGGGGGGTGGGGGAAAAAAAAAAAATTGGTAAATCCAATAAAATTCTTTCAACCTTACGCTCTCTACATTACTTTCCTTTTATAGTCCCACAGCTAGATACAAACATCTGATGTGGAACTTCCTTTGCAGATGTATCAAACTGAGCATGTCTGTGACACAAGCTGGGTTAGAGGCGTAACTGGTTTATTAATACATACAAAAATGAGCCTAGTGCACATCACAATTAATTTGGCATAATTAACATTGCTTTTTATATCAGATTCTGGGCAGTGGGTAATACATTTCAGGTGGAGTTCTCTGGGTATTAGTTATAATTTAAATATTCTAAAATCTTCTATATTTTCTCTTTTCCATTCAGACCCAGGGGATAAAAAGAAAAAGAAAATGGAAATGCCGGTAAGTTACGATACTCTTAATACTTCTCGTATACCCTTACGTGTAATTATAATCGCTGCAAAATGGAATTTTCATATTAAGGGAATCAGGTATCTTCTCCCTTTCAGAATAAATGGAACAAATCCTACACTGGGGCTGAGGTCCCACTGAACTCCACAGCCCGGTCCATTATGATACCAAAAGGGGGGAGGTCATTGTGAATCATAGAGGGGCTTTATTCCCTGTATTGTCAGGTAAGTCATACAAGTCTCTACTCTAACATTATATTGGGCCAATAATCATTAATAGTCACTTTAATTACTCTGCTACATACAGAAGTTGGTTAAATGGGAACTGTGGTCTCTATAATTGTCCTCTATACAAGTCCTTGTATTTATTAAAGCTCTCATACTTTTAACATCAGGTAAGATTCAATAAAAGTTCTACTCCGTTCAAATGGGCTAATTTTGCCTCACCAATCAGCTTCAAATGTTAATACTGTCCGATGGGTTTGGGGCAAAATTAGCCCCATTTTTAACGATAAGAACTTTATTGAATACCCTTAATGTTCTTTTAACTTCTCTGGACCATTAAGTTATAGGCTTGTAAGTTACCTTTCCAAAACTGCTGGTGTCTCTGGTCTTCATGACAGGCAACGTGTTTCTTAGCGGTGTGCATAATCCCCACTCCCCAAAAATGAATCTTTTCTAAAGCTACTTACAGAACAAACCATCCCTTACTCTACCCATGGACACCTTAGGGAGAAAAAGAATCTTTTCAAGCTTGTGGCTACTTCTAAAAATGATTTAGAAGTTTGTGGGCGGGGCTTATGAAGCAGCACTGATTAATGCTCTTCCCAGCAGTGGGCATGCCTCCGCCTTAACTTGGAGGCAGACCCCAAGTGCGGGTGATGTCCAGCTCACAGTGCTAGCAGGAAAAACCCTCTTTATACTGCTGTGACTTTTGTAAAAGACTGCGCTGGAAGCATGACCCTGGATTATTTTCCACTTATATCCCTTAACGCTTATTATTTAATGATTTTGTGTCTAAATTAACTTTCCTGTTGGGTTTGTCACGCTTTAAGGTACTTTTCAATGAAGCCAAAGTAATCTACATCAAGCTCGATCTCCTTCGGAGGCTCTCTGACTTCCGCTGGCCCCTGCGGAATTCTCTGCTATATACACCCGCTGCCAACATCCACAACCCCGAGGTGAAGATATGGTGGTGTCTCTTGGGCTTCCTCGCTTTAAAACGCCCTGGTTCTTTCCTACGCTCCGCACCCTGCCCGATGCAAGCCTTAAAATAGAGCGTTTCTTACCTAGTTTTGGAGACTGTTCCATGTCCCACTGAACCTACTATTTATTATGGATGACCCCTCACACCAGCAATTTGGTTGGTATCATTTCTGGAATAGCCCATTCCAGCATTCATGGGGGGGAAAAAATTAAAAAATTGGCTGCAGATTAGAAGGACATAAAACTTTGGACACTAAGTGGACTATGTAAAAGGAGAACCAGGGTAGTTATCCGATTTGCACATATCAAAGTGAGAGGACACTGCGATTCTTGATTGCAAAACGCTTCTACTAGCAGGAAGAACACGGCTTCCACAAAAAGAAACTGTTTGGACGTATTGTGGGTGCCCATGGCTTATACAAAAGCCTCCTGTAATCTCACAAAAAACCCCAACAGATGGCAGGGCAAATCATAAAGAGTTTTCCCACGTGGAAAATCACAGATAGGGACAGTGATTCTTGGTTTCGCCACTGCTTTTTTTATGCTCTCTCTTAGCTTTCAACTCTTAACTGAATGTTATTTATTAGCTTTAATTTACCCTGGTTGCTGCCTGGGAGGGGTAACTGGCTGCTTGGATAAGGAACCCTAACATTGGAAATGGAAACAAACTCTTGGGGGGGAGGTTAACGTTAAATACGGAGACTTTAAAAGCAAATTCATAACAGTCCAGGGAGGCACCCTGTATACCTAGTGATAAGAAGGGAGGAGAAGGCATCAAATGGCAGCTAGTCCAGACATCTATCCAAAGAAAGTCTAGTGGCTTCTGCTATGCCGTACAATTCACCGTTTTAAACATATAAGAACCTGGGGCAGGGTGGTAAGATTGCTTTACATCACAGAATTAAATTTGTCGAGGAGCTACAGCCATACACTTTAACATCTGCAGGTTATGTCCTGTGCTTCGCTCAGTGTTAAGATAGGGCTGAGCCTCTGGAACCTGGCAAAAGCAGTTTTCTTCATGCGGGGCTCCTCACAGAAAAAATATTGGGAGTAGGAGTTCCCTGCCACAGGTGCATTTCAGTTTACCAGTTTTTGTTTTTAAACTTCATATGCATATAGCTTTCCTTTAATGACGAAGTATTGACAAATTGTGTCTGTTTTCAGAGAACAACTTCATCATTTATAAGAGATTTTGTCAGAGAATGTTTCTAAATAGAGCATAAATAAGTAACTGGAGAAGTAGGAGGTATTATTCCTTCCCTCCTGCTTAACGCACTGCATAGTAGAACCGAGACAAACACAGGTCAGGGTGGAGTGTGAACAGGAGACAAAAGTGGGTACAAACTGCTACTCACAGCAACAAATCTGAATGCCAGACAGGAAAAAGTCCACATGGGCCTAAACACCAGTCCCCTACAACAATATAGAGTGCCTATACACTATTTACATTTATAAATATTACTTCTACTAAAATATATTGCTAACGGGACTCGGTGCAAGATTTATGGTGGGGGCAAAAAGATTTACAAGGCACAATAACATACATATTGATTTTTTAGAAATGTACGCAGGTCGGAGGTGCGCACGTGAGAGGCGCAGCACTCTGTTCAAGGGGTGTTACGATCAGTTAGTGCGACCCCTAGCTTGCTGTTTTAAAAAAGGCTGGGGTGCTCTATATGCTGGGGTAAATACTTACGTGCGGGTTTATATTCATCCAAGCCAAATTTCAGCCTCTGGTAAATCTGCAAAAGAGTTTTTCCAACCAGTGTTGGTTCTGGGTGAATCTCTCTGGCTGTGAATACTGTGGTAACATTAATACCATCAAACTCATTAAGAGACTATATGATTAAAATGTAGATCACTTTGTTTCCAGGAATACCGAGTCGACTTTCAATCAACTACTACTAACTCCTCACCACTCATTCAGGTGCCAGCTGACTCAGACCTGCTCAGCAAGGTTCACACCCAGAGAGCAATAAATAGAGGAGCTGTCGATAAAGGCAAAGTGGCATGTTTATTATAAGCCCTGGTTACGTGTAATTGATTAAGCTTGCTTTACTCCGTATTTATAATCAATTTTGCAGAGACCAGGAAGGAAGGTGAGTATATTAAAGGGCTCTCCAACCCCACAAACTACTTTTTTTTTGTAGAGTACAAAAGCCAATAACAAAACAGAAATAGTACTTACCGCCATTCATCCCCTCAGCCCTCTGCCTTGCAGTAGTTGCAAATGTTCTGACCAGCAGCTTGTTTGTTGATTGGCTGAGAGTCAGCCAATCACAGACATTGCCATCCTATGCAGAAAGTCGTGGGAATGTAGTATGATAAGTCTATTCTGTGGGGCTTGTTAAAAAAAAATATCATGCGTTTAAAAAAATATCATGGCGTTTGGGGGTGACTGAGGTGCCCTACATAGTATCATGCCCCAAGTCAACCTTCCCAAACCCTTCGCCTCCTCTTCAGGCCAATGTTAAGGCAACACAGAGTTTACAAGGATATTAGCCCTTAATGCAGTTTTTTGCATGTTTACAGTTGTAACATTGTTACAACTACTACTTCTATGTAATAGGCCTTAATCATGCGCAACTCATTTATTATTGTGAAATAATCTGCTTTTAAAAGTCAATAAGTTAATATTGATCACCTGTAATAAACTGTTAGAAAATATTCCATCATAGGAGTGGTATGATTATATCCTGGTCATATCAATTGAATAATAACTCTGATACTGCGTTACGTTAACTGAGCAATTGAACCATTATTTCAGGTAGGACAAATGGGGGAAAGTAGATTTTCCACTCCTACCTAATGTTCATGTATTAGGGGTGTTAGTCGGGAAATTGTTAAAATAAAGGGGAATTGGATTGAGGTGTATTAACTCGCCTGTGTCCGATTTTTTTAATGGGGATCATCGGAAAGGTTGGACTAGATGGACGTATGTCTTTATTCAACCTCCAATACTATGTTACTATGTAACTGTTATACAGACATTATGGGTAGTGTATAAAAGTTGGACTAGATGGACGTATGTCTTTATACAACCTCCAATACTATGTTACTATGTAACTGTTATACAGACATTATGGGTAGGGTATAAAGGTTGGACTAGATGGACATATGTCTTTATACAACCTCCAATACTATGTTACTATGTAACTGTTATACAGACATTATGGGTTGGGTATAAAGGTTGGACTAGATGGACGTATGTCTTTATACAACCTCCTTATACAACCTCCAATACTATGTTACTATGTAACTGTTATACAGACCATATGGGTGACATAGCTTAACCACTTGATTTATAACTGAATGACATAGCTCAAACAGCTGCATTATAACTGAGTGACAATAGATGCTAAAGCACTGATTATAAACTGATGACATAGCTAAAACACTTGATTATAATGAGATGACATAGCTTAAACACTGATTTAAATGATGACAAGCTACTAAACATGATTAACTATGAACATAGCTAAAATGGTTTATTATAATGAGACATAGCTAAAACACGATTATAACTGATGACATACTCTAAACCTGATTATAACTGATGAACATAGCTAAACATGGATTATAACTGATGAATAGCTAAACACTGATTATTAAACTGATGACATAGCTAAACACTGTTATAACTGATGACATAGCTAAACACTGATTATAACTGATGACATAGCTAAACACGATATATCGATACATAGCTAAACACTGATTATAACTGATGCATAGCTAACATTATAATCTGAGTTGACAAGCTAAACACTGTTATACTGAGACATAGCTAAACACTGATCTATACACTGGTGACACAGCTAACACAATGATTTATAAATGATGACATAGCTAAACACTGATTATAAAACTGATGACATAGCTAAACACTGATTAGTCTGAGACATAGACTAACACTGATAAACTGATGACATAGCTAAACACGGATTAAAACTGATAACAAGCTAACACGGATTATAACTGAGAATAGCTAAAACACTGATTATTAACTGATGGACATAGCTAAACACTGATTATAACTGCTTATAACATTGAAAGCTAAAACACTGGTTTAACCGAGAACATAGCTAAACAGATTATAACCGATGACATAGCTACACTACGTAATAGCTAAACAACTGATTATACGATTGACATAGTAAACATGTTATAAACTGATGACATAGCTAACACACTGATTATAACTGAGAAATAGCTAAACACTGATTATAACGATGACACTAGCTAAAACTGATTATAACTGATGACATAGATAAACACTGATGCTAAAATGAGACATACGTCTAAACAACTGATTTTAACTGATGAACACATGATGACATAGCTAACCTGATTTAACTGTGACATAGATAAACATGATTAAACTGATGAGACTAGCTAAACACTGATTAAACTGATGACATAGCTAAACACTGATTATAACTGATGACATAGCCTAAACACTGATTATAACTGATGGAACATAGCTTAACAACTTGATTATAACTGATGACATAGCTAAACACGGATTTAACTGATGACAAGCTAAACACTGATTATAACTTGATGACATAGCTAAACACTGGATAATATCTGATGGACATTTAGCTTAACACCTGATTTATAATAGTGAATGGACCTGAAACCTGAGTTCAGGGAGAGAGCGAAGAGAAAGCAGAGAAGAAACTTTTTGTAGTATTTTGGACGAACTCAGACTCTATGAACTCTAGTGTGGGTTTTCCAAACTCCGTGGGTGGACCTATTGGACGAGAAGGACAAAAAAGGCAAGCAGGAGCAAAGGGGAACGGGCGAATCGGGGTTAATCCTTCGGATTGTAGCCACCAATTCTCGAATGTTATGATTTTAAACTATAGGTAACAGATATAATTTCCCTCTCTGATTTTACCTGTCCCAGCACTTTGGACAGGGTTTTGGGACTCTATTTAGCACTTGACGTATGAAAGCACCAAGATCCGTAAAATGTCGACACCGCCTGTACCAATCATGCACCCTTTCTTCCTGGGTTATGGCTTCCAAAGAGGTTAACACTACAGTTTCCAGGGTCTGTGTTCATTACATTATAAAACTCCCGTCTACGTCCTGATCTCAGACCATAGCGGAGAGTGACGAGTGGGAGATAATAGAATTATAATTCTGCTCCCTATGGCTTTCTGACAACTTATTCCTTTATGAAAGGCTGAGATGCCTCTTGTTAATAGAGTAGAGAGTAGAAGAGTCAGGGGAAATCCTGAACCAAAGGCCAATGGTTCTGCAGCTCTGGGTCTGCGTAAGGACGAAGATAACTTTTATACCTAGCCCAAGGAAGCCTTTCAGAGCAGAGGCAGTCAGCTGCTGCTTAGTATCAGACTGGCTCTGCCCAGGAATCATTACACACGTTAGAAGTTCCTGATGCCAGACACTCTCTCTGCCTGGACTCCCCTTCTCTCCCTAGGAAAGGAAACTTTCTGACAAAAGGATTCCAACTTAAGAGTTCGTCCCTGACACCTGCGTTCCAATGTCTCCCTTCCCGCCGCAAAGCTTGGAACTGCGAATCCCGCACCAGGTAATATTTATTCTTCTTAAATTTCACAGTTATGATTTATTCAGCTTTGGTACTATTTAACGTAGCATCAATTGGGGTTGTAAGTTCCGATTACTTAATCCCACCCAGATTGTGTTGTGCCCCCTTTTTATACCTGCGTGTGTCGGCCTGTGAGGGCGCCAATTAACAGGGGAACCCCACTGTACAGTGTATATTCCAAGGGCCAGAAAACCGAGCGGAGATTCTAACTGTAACAATGATTCCTATAGCTATTATAATATTCCAATATTTCAATTATTAACCCCTATATGTATTGTGGGGGATTGGTTATTTTGGGGATTTGTGGGGGATTTGTATATCTTTATTTGTGTGGGTTCTTTAGTTTATTTGTGAAGGTTTATTTTCAGTATTTTTATTGTGTTGGGTATTATTTATTATTTGTGTGCCGTATTTAAAATCTGTGGTATTTATTTTTTTTATTTGTGTGGGTATTATTCTTATTTGTGTGGGTATTTTTTTATTTTGTGTGGGTTTATTCTATTTGGGTGGGTATTTTTCTTATTTGTGTTGGTATTTGTTTTTATTTGTGTGGGTATTATTCTTATTTGTGTGGGTTATTTTTTTTATTTGTGTGGGTTATATTCTTCTTTGTGGGGTAGTTTTGTATTGTGTGGGTATTTAGTCTGATTGTGTGGGTATTTTTATTGTTGTGGGTATATTCTTATTTGGGTGGTTATTTTTTTATTTGTTGTGGGTGTTATTCTTATAGTTTGTGTGGTGTGGGGTATTTTATCTGTGTGGGATATTTGTTATCTGTGAGGATATTTTTTTTTGTGGGGTATTTTCTTATTTGTCTGTTTTTGCTTTTTTTATTTGTGTGGGTATGTTGGAGTATCTATTTGGTGGGTATTTTAAAGGTACGTCCCACCTTGTTTAAAATTGTACATTACCCCCCCCAAACCCCACTTTGCAATTTCCCATCTTCCAAAAATGCTCTTGATCAGGTCCCTCAACGTTCCTACGCTCCTCTGCTGCTGACAGCCTTCCAATATCCTGGGTTGCGGCATGTCAGGTAAGGTGCGAGTGACGTCAAGCCCAATCGCTCGACAGCCGCGACCCGGAGGGACAAAGTGTCTGTATGAGCAGAAGTCACCTGGCGTGTTTTTGCAGGGGGGGGAAACAGAGCAGAGGGCCGGTACCAGACGGCGATCGAACCAGGGTTCAGGTAGAAAGTTTCAGGAGAGTTTTTGGAAGATGGGAATTCCGCGAAAGTTTGTTGGTGGAGGGGGGGGGGTTGTTTTTGTTAATATACCAATTACAGCAAAGTTTTTTTAAGGAACGTGACCTTTAAGATTTTATCTATGTGGCTATTTTGAATGATTTTTATCTGTGTGGCTATTTTTTTGAGTATCTATTTGTATGGTATTTTTGAACATTTTTATTTGTGTGGACTTTTTAAGTAATTTTATTGGTTTTTTGGGTATTTTTAGTATTTTCTATCTGTGTGGCTTTTTTTTTAAAGTATTTTTATCTGTGAGTATTTTTAATTTGTGTGGCTATTTTTGAAGGATTAATTTTGGCGAGTGAAAGAGTTTTCTTTTGCATTTATTTCAAAATTTCTTCCCAAATTTTATCATTTACCCCCTTGCTGGGGACTTCCCCTATATCTAGACTCAGAAAGGGGAATGTATCTGTTTTTGTTTTTCCAACACTGACAGAAAATTTCATAGGGTTTCCTCCAAAGTTGTAAAAGATTTACTGGTTATATTAGGCCAACCAAAGTACGGATATGTGAAATTCTTCGTAATAAAATCGTTTGTGCTACAGTTGGTTTGCTAATATTATAAGGGATGGCCGGTGGTTCGGATCCGCCGAGGGATTGATCCGTTCGGAACGGCGGAATTTTCCCGGATTTTCAGCCTCCGAACTCCGATTCGCAGATTTTCGTATTTTCGAAGATAAAGATACAAGGATTTCTTCTTAATTCCATGCAGACGTAGTTCGAAAATTTCAAATTACGAGGATTACTTGTATTTCGGAAATACATTTATTTCCGAAAAACACATGAAAACTCGTAATTTCGAAATTCCCGAAAATACGTGAAAACTGTAATTTCGAAAATTTTCGAAAATACGAAAAATTTCGTTCTGGTAAGGGTATTTTAATTTTAGCGGGTCCGCTCGCGGATTTTCGAATTTCGAATTTTTTAGAAAAAGTCACGGATCCTCGAGCAGGCCGGATTGTGCGAGAGTTCGGGACCATCTTCACTAATAGAACAAAAGGTAGTGGTTCAGGATCCTTCACACCTAAAAACCAGTCGATATCATTTGTTTTCAAATGCTCGGGTGCTCACGCGTCTGTAGAGACAAAGCATCTGAGAAAAGAAGCAACAATGGCTTCGGAAAAGTCACCAATAAATGTGTTGCACTTAAGATGGAGTGCCCAGCGAGTTGTGCTTTGTTGCATATTTAATCTACAACAAAGGGGGCGCACCCTAGGAAAAGCAGGGCCCTTTGGAAAGGGAAAGATAATACTAGAATAATAATAGAAAGTAGAACATTGCCTTGGTCCAAAAGCTTCTAGCCACAAAATTATGTTGTACGTCAAACACATCTGCCTCCCATCTCCGTTGTAGTTTATTGGGATCCAGGATAAATAGTTTATTTCTGCATTTTATTGGTTCTAGATTGGAGGGAAAGTAACGACACGCTTCCATTCTAGTCACTTAACTTTGGTAGGGTGTATAGGCGAGAGTCGAAGAAGCGATTTTGGTTACTGAACACCCAATATCTTGAAACCGAGCCACGATAACCCTATGGATTAACAAGTCTTGGCTTCTCCAATTTAGTATTTATCACCAAGATTTTCTTATAATGTAGAGGTAAAAGTTAAAGGATCACCGTACCCCAAAATTAACTTCCCCTATAAATCTAGATTCAGGTGTGAGGAGGAGAGGAGGGGGGGAAAAGCACCGGTGGAGAGGCGAGAAAAAGTAAGAGGTGGCAAAGGGGGACGGGCCATATGCTAGCGGGTACATAGCCGGACCCCCAAAAAGGGGACTGGGAGGGAAGCGAGGGAGAGGCCGGGCCAAGGGCCGCAGGAAGGAAGTGCCCCAAAAGGCAAGGGACAAGACGATGGACGGGGGCGGAACGGGGAGAGACAGGTAATGACTGGGAGGGTTGGATGAGGGGAGAAAGGGGGGATTTGGAGGGGTATTAGAGGAGGGGATATTCTTGGAGGGAGGTAGGGAGGGGGGGGGAGAAAAGGTAGGGTATAGTGAGAGAAGAAGAGGAGAGGGAGGAGGGGGAGAAAGTGGGACGAGAGGACGGGGATGTCGGGAGACACCGCACGACGCGGGGACTGGAACTGGTAGACAGGACAGGATGGGGGAGGGGTAGGGGATAAAGGGGGGTGGGGGGTGGGGGTGGACGAGAGGGAGGTGGGGGTGGGGGGGAAGATGGAGGCAGGGGGAGGGGGGAGGACAGTGGAGACAGACAGAGGGGGAGGGGCGAGTCGTAGAGGGAGGGGGTGGGGTGAGGTGGGGAGAGGGGAGGGGAGGGAGTAGGGGGTGGAGGGGGGGAGAAGAAGTATAAAGGGGTGGGGGGGGGGGGGAATGGGGGACGAGAGGGGGGGTGGGGGGGGGGGGGGTGGGGTGGGGTTTGGGGGGACGGGAGGAGAGGGTAGGGGGGGGACGAGAGGAGGGGTGGAGAGGGAGGGGTGAGGGGGGGGGACGCGGAGAAGATGGGGACGAGAGACGGGGGGGACGAGAGGGAGCGGGGGGGGGGGGGGGAGGGGGGGGGGGTGGGGGGGGGGGGAGGGGGGAACGAGACTGGGGGGGGACGGGGAACGACGAGAGGGAGTGGGGGGGGGGGGGGTGGGATGGCGGTATACAACCGCCAAGACGAGGGGGAGCGATGCGGAAACGGGGTGGTGAGACAGACAGGAGGGGCGGAGGGGAGGAGAGAGGAGGGGGAGAGAATGTAGAAAGGGGGGGAAAAGGGAGGAGGGGAGGAGAGGAAATGGAGAGAAGGAGAGGAATAGGAAGGGAGGGGAGAATATGGTTTTATTATATAGGGTATTATATTTTAAAATTTTGGTATTGTTTTTATACTTTATATATATATTTGTTGTTAGGGTATTTATATTTTATATAAATTGGTTATTAAATATATTATTTATATATTATTTTAAAGGTTGGTTTTTGGAGACTTAGGGACGTATATGTCTTATACAACCTCCAATAACTAGTGTACTAAGTAAATGTTAGTTACAGACATTATGGGTATGGGTAGGGTTATAAAGGTTGCTAGATGGAGTTCTTAGATGGAGTATGCTATATAAACCTCCAATACGATGTTTACTATGTAACTGTTATACAGACATTATGGGTAGGGTATAAATGTTGGGACTAGATGGACAGTATGTCTTTATACAACTCCAATACTATGTTACTATGTAACTGTTATACAGACATTTGTAGGGTAGTAGGGTATAAGATTGTGGACTAGATGACGTATGTCATTTATCAACCTCCAATACTATGTTCTATGTAACTGTTATACAGACATTATGGGTAGGGTATAAAGGTGGCTAGATGGACGTTGTCTTATACAACCTCCAATACTATGGTACTATGTTAACTGTTATACAGACATTATGGGTAGGGTATAAAGGTTGGACTAGAGGACGTTATGTCTTTATACAACCTCCAATATTATGTTACTAGGTACTGTTAACAGACATTATGGAGGGTATAAAGGTTGGAGCTAGATGGAGTGTATGTCTTTATACAACCTCCAATACTATGTTATATGTAACTGTTATACAGACATTATGGGTAGGGTAATAAAGGTTGGGTGACAGATGGACGTATGTTTTATACAACCTCCAATACTATGTTACTATGTAACTGTTTTGATAAGACATTATGGGTAGGGTATAAAGGGTTTGGACTAGATGGACGTAGTCTTTTATACAACCTCCAAACTATGTTACTATGTAACTGTATAACAGACATTAGGGTAGGTATAAAGGTTGGGCAGATGGACTGTATGTCTTTATACAACCTCCCATACTATGTTACATGTAAACGTTATACAGACCAGTAGGGTAGGGTATAAAGGTGGGGCTAGATGGACGTATGTCTTTATACAAACTCCAATACTATGTTACTATGTAACTGTTATACAGACATTATGGGTAGGGTATAAAGGGTGACTAGATGGAAGTATGTCTTTATACAACCTCCAATACGATGTTACTATGTAACTGTAACAGACATTATGGGTAGGGTATTAAAAGTTGGCTAGATGGACTATGTCTTTATACAACCTCCAATACATGTTTACTATGTACTGTCTACAGACATTATGGGTAGGGTATAAAGTTGGGACTAGATGGACGGTATGTCTTTAACAACCTCCAATACTATGTTACTATGTAACTGTTATACGACATATGGGTAGGGTATAAAGGTTGACTAGATGGAATGTCTTTATACAACCTCCAATACTATGTTACTATGTAACTGTTATACAGACATTATGGGGGGGTATAAAGTTGGACTAGATGGACGATGTCTTTATAAACCTCCAATACTATGTTACTATGTAACTGTTAGACAGACATTAGGGTAGGGGATAAAGGTGGACTAGATGGACGTATGTCTTTATACAACCTCCAATACTATGTTACTATGTAACTGTTAGACAGACATGGGTAGGTATAAAGGTGGACTAGATGGAGTATGTCTTTTTACAACTACAATACTATGTAACTGTTAACCGACATTATGGGTAGGGTATAAAGTTGGACTAGATGGACGTATGTCTTTATACAACCTCCAATACATGTCTACTGCATGTTGTTAGACAGACATATGGGTTAGGGTGATAAAGGTTGGACTAGATGGACGTAGGTTCTTTATACAACCTCCAATACTATTTTACTATGTAACTGTTATACAGACATTATTGGGTAGGGATAAAGGTTGGACTAGATGGAGTAGTCTTTATACAACCTCCAATACTATGTAATGATGTATACAGACATTATGGGTAGGTGTATAAAGGTGGACTAGATGGACGTATGTCTTTATACAACCTCCAATACATGTTACTATGTAACTGTTATACAGACATATGGGTTAGGGTATAAAGGTTGGACTAGTGGAGTATGTCTTTATACAACCTCCAATACTATGTTACTATGTAACTGTTATACAGACATTATGGGTAGGGTATAAAGGTTGGAATAGTGAGTATGTCTTATACAACCTCCAAACTATGTTACATGTAACTGTGATACAGCAGTGGGTAGTAGGGTTATAAAAGGTTGGACTAGATGGCGCTGTTTATACAACCTCCAATACTATGTTACTATGTAACTGGTATACAGACATTATGGGTAGGGGTATATGAGTAAGGTGACTAGATGGGTATTGTCTTTATAAACCTCCAATACAATATTATATTAAACTGTTATACAGACATTATGGGTAGGGTATAAAGGTTGGACTAGATGACTATGTCTTTATACAACCTCCAATACTATGTTACTATGTACTGTTAGACAGACATTATGGGTAGGGTTATAAAGTTGGACTGGATGGACGTATGTCTTTATACAACCTCCAATACTATGTTCTATGTAACTGTTAACGACATATGGGTAGGGTTATAAAGGTTGGACGATGGATGGACGTATGTCTTTTATACAACCTCAATACTAGTTACTATGTAACTGTTATACAGACATTATGGGTAAGGGTATAAAGGTTTGGACTAGATGGACGTTATGTCTTTATACAACCTCCAATACTATTTACTATGTAATGTTAGACAGACATTTGGGTAGGTATAAAGGTGCTGGACTAGATGGACGTATGTCTTTATACAACCTCCAATACTATGTTACTATGTAACTGTTTATACAGACATTATGGGTATGGGTATAAAGTTGGGACTGAGGACGTATGTCTTTATACACCTCCAATACTATGTTACTATGTAACTGTTATACAGACATTATGGGTGGGGTAAAAGGTTGGACTAGATGGAGTATGTCTTTAACAACCTCCAATACTATGTTACTATGTAACTGTTATACAGACATTATGGGTAGGGTATAAAGTTGGACTAGAGTGGACGTATGTCTTTATACAACCTCCAATACTATGTTCTATGTAACTGTTTATACAGACATTATGGGTAGGGTATAAAGTTGGACTAGATGGAACTATGTCTTTATACAACCTCCAATACTATGTTACATTGTAACTGTTATACAAGACATTATGGTAGTAGGGTAGGTTAATATATAGGGTATTGTCTATTCAATAATATATTGTTACTATTAGTATTAGGTTATAGGGGTATATAAAGGTTGGACTAGATGGACAGTAGTCTTTATACAACCTCCAATACTATGTTACTATGTAAGGATACAAGACATTATGGGTAGGGTATAAAGGTTGGACTAGATGGAGTATGTCTTTATACAAACTCCAATACTATGTTACTATGTAACTGTTATACAGACATTATGGGGTAGGGTTATAAAGGTTGGACTAGATGGAGTTATGTCTTATCCTCAACCTCCAAATACTATGTTTACTATGTTGTAACGTTTTACAGACATTATGGGTGGTAGGGTATAAAGGTTGGACTAGATGGAGTATGTCTTTATACAACTCCAATACTATGTTACTATGTAACTGTTATACAGACATTATGGGGTAGGGTTGGGTAGAGGTATATTAGATAATAATATGTTCTAGATTTAGTCTTAGGGTATAAATAAAGGTTTTTGACTAGATGGACGTATGTCTTTATAAAACCTCCAATTACTATGTACTATGTAACTGTTATACAGACATTTTTGTGGGTAGGGTATAAAGGTTGGGACTGAATGAACGTTATACGGTTATACAACCTCCAATACTATGTTACTATGTAACTGTTATACAGACATTATGTAGGAGTATTAAAGGTGGTGGGAATGAATGGACGTATGGTCTTTATACAACCTCCAATACTTTGTAATATGTAACTGTTATTACGACATTGGGTAGGGTAGTAGTAAAGGTTGGAAGATAGACGTATGTCTTTATACAACCTCAATACTATGTTTAATTGTAACTGTTATAAGACATATGTAGGTAGGTGTTGATAAAAGGTTGGACTAGAGGATGTATGTCTTTATACAACCTCCAATACTATGTTACCATGTAACTGTTAGACAGACATTATGGGTAGGGTATAAAGGTTGGACTAGATGGACGTATGTCTTTATACAACCTCCAATACTATGTTACTATGTAACTGTATACCAGACATTATGGGTAGGGTATAAAGGTTGGACTAGATGGACGTATGTCGTTATCAACCTCCAATACTGTGTTACTATGTATTAACTGTTATATAGACATTCTTGTATAGGGTAGGGTATAAAGGTTGGACTAGATGGATGTATGTCTTTATACAAACCTCCAAACTATGTTACTATGCAACTGTTATACAGACATATGGGTAGGGTATAAAGGTTGGACTAGATGGACGTATGGCTTATACAACCTCCATACTATGTTACTATGTAACTGTTATACAGACATTATGGGTGAGGGATAAAGGTTGGACTAGATGGACGTATGTCTTTATACAACCTCCAATACTATGTTATATGTAACTGTTATACAGACATTATGGGTTGGTATAAAGGTTGGACTAGATGGACGTAGTGTTTTATACAACCTCAATACTATGGTACTATTGAACTATGACAGACATTTGGGTAGGGTATAAAGGTTGGACTAGATGGAGTATGTCTTTATACAACCTCCAATACTATGTTACTATGTAAACTGTTATACGACATAAGGGTAGGGTAAAAGTTGGACTAGATGGACGTATGTCTTTATACAACCTCCAAACTATTTCTATGTAACTGTTATACAGACATTATGGGTAGGGATAAAGGTTGGACTAGATGGACTATGTCTTTAACAACTCCAATACTATGTTACTATGTAACTGTTATACAGACATTATGGGTAGGGGGTTTAAAGGTTGGACTAGATGGACGAATGTCTTTATACAACCTCCAATACTATGTTACTATGGAACTGTTATACCGACATGGGTAGGGTATAAAGGTGGACTAGATGGACGTATGTCTTTATACAACCTCCATTAATGTTACTATGTAACTGTTATACAGACATTATGGGTAGGGTAAAAGGTTGACTAGATGGCAGTATGTCTTATCAACCTCCAATACTATGTTACTATGTAAATGTTATACAGACATTATGGGAAGGGTATAAAGGTTGGACTAGATGGACGTATGTCTTTATACAACCTCCAATACTATGTTATCTATGTAACTGTTATACAGACATTATGGGTAGGGGTAAAGGTTGGACTAGATGAACGTATGTCTGTTATACACCTCCAATACTATGTTACTATGTAACTGATATACAGACATTTTGGGTTAGGGTATAAGGTTGGACTAGTGGACGTTATGTCTTTATACAACCTCCAATACTATGTTACTATGTAAACTGTTATACAGACATTATGGTAGGGTAATAAAGGTTGTTGGACTAGATGGAATGTAGTCTTTATACAACCTCCAATACTATGTTACTATGTAAACTGTTATACAGACATTATGGGTAGGGTATAAAGGTTGGACTAGATGGAGTATGTCTTTATACAACCACCAATACTATGTTACTATGTAACTGTTATACAGACATTATGGGTAGTGTATAAAGGTTGGACTAGATGGAAGTATGTCTTTATACAACCTCCAATACTATGTTACTATGTAACTGTTATACAGACATTATGGTAGGGTATAAAGGTTGGACTAGATGGATGTATGTCTTTATACAACCACCAATACTATGTTACTATGTAACTGTTATACAGACTTATGGGGGTGTATAAAGGTTGGACTAGATGGACGTATGTCTTTATACAACCTCCAATACTATGTTACTATGTAACTGTTATACAGACATTATGGGTAGGGTATAAAGGTTGGAACTAGATGAACGTATGTCTTTATACAACCTCCAATACTATGTTTACTATGAAACTGATATACAGACATTATGGGTAGGGTATAAAGGTTGGACTAGATGGACGTATGTTCTTATACAACCTCCATACTATGTTACTATGTAACTGTTATACAGACATTATGGGTATAGGTTATAAAGGTTGGACTAGATGAACGTTGTCTTTATACAACCTCCAATACTATTTACTAGTGAACTGATATACAGACATTATGGGTAGGGTATAAAGGTTGGACTAGATGGCCGTATGTCTTTATACAACCTCCAATACTATGTTACTAGGTAAACTGTTATACAGACATTATGGGAAGGGTATAAAGGTTGGACTAGATGGCCGTATGTCTTTATACAACCTCCAATACTATGTTACTAGTAACTGTTATACAGACATTATGGGTAGGGATAAAGGTTGGACTAGATGGCGTATGTCTTATACAACCTCAATACTATGTTACTATGTAACTGTTTACAGACATTATGGGTAGGGTTATAAAGGTTGGACTAGATGGCCGTATGTCTTTATAAACCTCCAATACTATGTACTATGTACATGTTATACAGACATTATGGGAAGGGTATAAAGGTTGGGATAGAGTGGACATATGTCTTATACAACCTCCAACATATGTTACTATGTAACTGTTATACAGACATTAGGGTAGGGTAGGGTATAAAGGTTGGACTAGATGAACGTATGTCTTTATTACAACCTCCAATACTATGTTACTATGTAAATGATATACAGACATTATGGGTATAGGGTATAAAGGTTGGACTAGATGGACGTATGTCTTTATACAACCTCCAATACTATGTTACTATGTAATGTTATACAGACATTATGGGTAGGGTATAAAGGTTGGACTAGATGGATGTATGTCTTTATACACCTCCAATACTATGTTACTATGTAAACTGTTATACAGACATTATGGGTAGGGTATAAAGGTTGACTAGATGGATGTAGTCTTTATACAACCACATACTATGTTACTATGTAACTGTTATACAGACATTATGGGTAGTGATAAAGGTTGGACTAGATGGACGTATGTCTTTATACAACCTCCAATACTATGTTACTATGAACTGTTATACAGGACATTATGGGTAGGGTATAAAGGTTGGGACTAGATGGATGTATTGTCTTTATACAACCCAATACTATGTTACTATGTAACTGTTATACAGACATTATGGGTAGTGTTTAAAGGTGGGACTAGATGGACGTATGTCTTTATACAACCTCCAATACTATGTTACTAGTAACTGTTATACAGACATTATGGGGTAGGGTATAAAGTTGGACTAGATGAACGTATGTCTTTATACAACCTCCAATACATGTACTATGTAACTGATATACAGACATTATGGGTAGGGTATAAAGGTTGGACTAGATGGACATATGTCTTTATACAACCTCCAATACTATGTTACTATGTAAGTGTTATACAGAACATTATGGGTAGGGTATAAGGTTGGACTAGATGAACGTATGTTTTATACAACCTCCAATACTATGTTATATGTAACTGATATAAGACATTATGGGTAGGGTATAAAGGTTGGACTAGATGGACTATGTTTTATACAACCTCCAATACTATGTTAATATGTAAATGTTATACAGACATTATGGGTAGGGTATAAAGGTTGGGACTAGATGGACGTATGTCTTTATACAACCTCCAATACTATGTTAATTGTAACTGTTATACAGACATTATGGGTAGGGTATAAAGATTGGACTAGATGGACGTGTTTTTATACAACCTCCAATACTATGTTACTATGTAACTGTTATACAGACATTATGGGTAGGGTATAAAGATTGGACTAGAGGACGTATGTCTTTATACACACCTCCAATACTATGTTACTATGTAATGATATACAGACATTATGGGTAGGGTATAAAGGTTGGACTAGATGGACATATGTCTTATACAACCTCCAATACTATGTTATATGTAACTGTTATACAGACATTATGGGTGTAGGGTATAAAAGTTGGATAGATGAACGTATGTCTTTATACAACCTCCAATACTATGTACTATGTAACTGATTATACAGACATTATGGGGTAGGGTATAAAGGTTGGACTAGATGGACGTATGTCTTTATACAACCTCCAATACTATGTTATAGTAACTGTTATACACAGACATTATGGGTAGGGTATAAAGGGTTGGACTAGATGGACGTATGTCTTTATACACCTCCAATACTATGTTAATATGTAACTGTTATCAGACATTATGGGTAGGGTATAAAGATTGGACTAGATGGACGTATGTCTTTATACAACCTCCAATACTAGTGTACTAGTAACTGTTATACAGACATTATGGTAGGGTATAAAGATTGGACTAGATGGACGTATGTCTTTATACAACCTCCAATACTATGTTACTATGTAACTGTTATACAGACATATGGGTAGGGTATAAAGGTTGGACTAGATGGACGTATGGTTTATAAAACTCCAATACTATGTTACTATGTAACTGTTATACAGGACATTATGGGTAGGGTTATAAAGTGGTTGGACTAGATGGACGTTATGTCTTATAAACCTCCAATACTATGTTACTATGTAACTGTTATACAGAAATTATGGGGTAGGGTATTTAGGGATAAGGTGGACTAGATGGACGTATGTCTTTCTACAACCCTCCAATACGATGTTACTATGTAACTGTTATACAGACATTATGGGTAGGGTATAAAGGTTGGACTAGATGGAATGTATGTCTTTATACAACCCCAATACTATGTTACTATGTAACTGTTATACAGGACATTATGGGTAGGGTATAAGGTTGGACTAGATGGATGTATGTCTTTATAACAACCTCCAATACTATGTTACTATGTAAATATATAGACAGACATTTGGGTAGGGTTTTAATTGTTGTGTTCCAGTTCCTATCTACTTTATTGGTTATTGTTGACTCCTATACCTTGTTCCTGGGGCATGCAAACATATTTTGAATTTTGGGTTATTAAGCAGTAGTCAGTAGTGTCAAAAATAACGTGTGTGTCTTAAAGAGATAGCTATTAAGTTTTATGCGAAGTGTATTTTTTATACTTTAGAGAAAAATGGAGCTGCCCTGTTGTAAAATGTAACAATTGGAAGTCTCAAGGACTTATATATAGATATATAAAATAAAATACAAGGTCACATAGTCAGTTATACAGGTCATGAAACTTCAAAGTGGTTTCTAATATTCTTAGATTTAAAGTAGAGGGTTACATATTACCTACAAATGTTTTAGTGAGTTATAAATTTATATACTTATAAAGGCTGCTTAGCTATGTCATTCAATTATAATCAGTTTTAGCTAAGTCATCAATTTCAATCAGTGTTTAGGTCATCTTAGGGACATCTTTTGTAGCACTTTACAATTACATGTATACTTCACATCAGGCCCTGCCCTGAAGAGCTTACAATCTAAGCACATTTAATTGACATATTACAACCTATCAGTATGTCTTTATAATTGTGGGGGAAACCGGAGGTGCCGGAGAGACCCACGCAAGCACGGGGAGGACATACAAACTCCTTGTAGATGTGTCCTAGTGTGGAATTAAACAATCAGGACTTCAGTAGCTATGTCATCAGTTATAATAGTGTTTAGCAATGTCATCAGTTTTATCAGTGTTTCGCTATGTCATCAGTTTAATCAGTGTTTAGCTATGTCATCAGTTATAATCAGGTTTAGCTAGTCCTCAGTATAATTAGTGTTTAGCAAGTCATCAGTATTATCAGTGTTTCAGCTATGTCATCAGTTATAATCAGTGTTTAGTATGTCATTAGTTATAATTAGTGTTTAGCATGTCATCAGTTATTATCAGGTTTCGCTAGTCATCAGTTATAATCAGTGTTTAGCTATGTCATCAGTTATAATCAGTGTTAGCAATGTCATCAGTTATTATCAGGTTTGCTATGTCATCGTTATAATCAGTGTTTAGCTATGTCATCAGGTATAATAGTGTTTAGCAATGTCATCAGTTATATTCAGTGTTTCGCTATGTCATCAGTTATAACAGTGTTTAGCTAGTCATTAGTTATAATTAGTGTTAGCAATGTTACTCAGTTATATCAGTGTTTCGCTATGTCATCAGTTATAATCAGTGTTAGCATATCATCAGTGTATAATTAGTGTTTAGCTGTGTCATCAGTTATATCAGTGTTTAGCTATGTCATCAGTTATAATCAGTGTTTAGCTATGTTATCAGTTATAACTGTTGGTTAGCTATGTATCAGTTAATCATGTTTGCATGTCATCAGTTATATTAGTGTTAACTGTCATCGTTATAATCAGTGTTTAGCATGTCATCAGTTATAATCAGTGTTAAACTATGTCATCAGTTATGATCAGTGTTTAGCTATGTCATCAGTTATAATCAGTGTTTAGCTATGTCATCATTTATAATCATTGATTAGCTCGTCATCAGTTATAATTTGCGTTTAGATTGTCATCAGTTATAATCAGTGGTTTTAGCTTGTCATCAGTTATAATCTGTGTTTAGCTATGTCACAGTTATATCAGTGTTTAGCTATGTCATCAGTTATAATCAGTGTTTAGCTATGTCATCAGTTTATAATCAGTGATTAACTTGCATCAGTTATAATCATTTGTTTAGCTGTCATCAATTATAATTAGTGATTTAGCTATGTCATCAGTATAATCAGTGTTATTAGTCACGTTATGTTTAGCTATTTATCAGTTATAATCAGTATTTATTATGTCATCCGTTATTTCATCGGTTGTTTAGCTGAGTTCATCAGTTATAATCAGTGTTTAGCTCTGTCATCAGTTATAATCAGTGTTTAGCTATGTTATCAGTTATAATCAGTGTTTAGCTATGTCATCAGTTATAATCAGTGTTTAGCTCTGTCATCAGTTATAATCAGTGTTTAGCTATGTCACTGATTATAACTGATGACATAGCTAAACACTGATTATAACTGATGACATAGCTAAACACTGATTATAACTGATGGCATAGCTAAACACTGATTATAACTGATAACAAAGCTAATCACTGATTATAACTGATGACATAGCTAAACACTGATTATAACTGATGACATAGCTAAACACTGATTATAACTGATGACATAGCTAAACACTGATTATAACTGATTTAGCTGTGTTATCAGTTATAATCAGTGTTTAGCTATGTCATCAGTTATAATCAGTGTTTAGCTATGTCATCAGTTATAATCAGTGTTTAGCTATGTCATCAGTTATATCAGTGTTTAGCTGTGTCATCGTTTTATCTGTCTTAGCTCTGTGTTACTGCAGTTCTCAGTTATATCGGTGTTTAGCTATTCATCTTATAATCAGTGTTTAGCTGTGTTTCAGTTATATTAGTGTTTAGCTGGTTATCAGTTAAATCGGTGTTTAGCTATGTCATCATTTATAATCAGGTTTTAGCTATGTTTTCATGTTATTATCAGTGTTTAGCTGTGTATCGTTATTATCTGTCTTTAGCTGTGTATCAGTTATAATCGGTGTTTAGCTATGTCATCAGTTATAATCAGTGTTTAGCTATGTTATCAGTTATAATCAGGTGTTTAGCTATGTCATCAGTTATTATCAGTGTTTTATAGCTGTGTCATCGTTATTATCTGTCTTTAGCTGTTGTTATCAGTTATAATCGGTGTTGTATCTATTCATCAGTTATAATCGTGTTTAGCTATGTCATCAGTTATAATCAGTGTGTAGCTATGTCATCAGTTATATCAGTGTTATTATGTCATCAGTTATATCAGTGTTTAGCTATGTCATCAGTTATAATCAGTGTTAGCTATGTCATCAGTTATAATCGGTGTTAGTCTATGTCTCGTTATAATCAGTATAGCTTTTCATCAGTTATAATGATTGTTAATCTGTGTATACAGTTATAATCAGCTTGAGTCAACAGTTATAATCAATTATTCAGTGTTTAGCTGTTTATCATATGACAGTTTTTTTTTTATGTACTGTATAACATATGGATGCCACATGGATGGATCTTTCAGCCCATCTACACCATAAAACACAGATACCTAGTGGACAAAACAACAACCTTATTAATTTCGATACATGTTATATAGCAGATCACTCTGTTTTCTTTCTGATTACTTCCCCTTTAATATCTTTGATTACATGGTTATTATTTAATCTATGAGAAGGGAAGCAGAACAGAATGTCCATAGAGCTCCCCCAGATATGAGAGTTTCCTCTCCCAAGCTTAATCATTAAACTAAAATGAACTAATCACAGGCATTCTAACAATTGTCTCCAATCACATACTAACACGGATGTAAACTAGGTATGGGGGGTGGTTACGTCGGACTACACGGGGTAGAGAGAGGAGTTAGGCTGGGTACACACTATGGGACTATTTGTCTCGAGCGAGCGCTTTTTTTTTTCGAAATTCCGATCATTCGTTTGTCCCGATCGAACTCTCAAGGTAGTCGGGGGCCCCCACACCAGACGATATTTTAGCCCGAAAATATGGTCTGGTGTGTACCCAGCCTTAGGGATAAGGGGGCTAATATGATAATGGAGGGAGGAGATGGGGGAGGGGACAGCATAGAGGATAGGGAGGCATGTACGTCAAAGTATGGAAGTAAATTAATTGATAATCTAAAATGTATGTTTACAAATGCCAGAAGTCTGTCTGGAAAAACTGGGGAACTTAACTAATTGCTTTAAAGCAAAGGTTTAATGTGATCGGTATAGCAGAAACATGGCTAAATGATACACATGACTGGACAGTAAATATTGAAGGATACTCCTTCTTAGACATGACAGTTAATAAGAAAGGAGGGGGAGTATGTATGTATGTTAAATAAGGATTGAAGCCAAACGTAAAAACAAGATAAAACGATAAGGCAAAAACAATATGGTGGAGCTGTGTACAGGAAGCAAGAAGGCGGGTAAATTAATTGCTGGTGTACATTATATGCTGCCAAATGCTATTGAGGATGTGGAAATGAATCTCCATATGCAGTTGGCTAAGGCGGCTAGTATGTGGCATGTTCTGGTAATGGGGGATCCTTGGGACAGGGTCTCCCATTATACCACTAGATTGTAATATCCTTGGGACAGGGTCTCCCATATAGCCGCGTAGATTGTAATATCCCTTGACAGGGCTCTCCAATTTACCGTCGCTGTTGTGGATATCCTTGGACAGGGTCTCCCATTATCCGCTAGATTGTAATCACCTGGGACAGGGTCTCCCATTATACCGCTAGATTGTAATCTCCTGTGGACAGGGTCTCCCATTAGATAAACCGCTATATTGTATCTCTTGGGACAGGGTCTCCCCATTATAATCCGCTAGATTGTAATATCTTGGGACAGGTCTCCATATATCCGCTAGATTGTAATCTCTTGGGACGGGTCTCCCATTATACTGCTAGATTGTATCTCCTGGGACACGGGTCTCCAATTATACCACTAATTGTAATATCCTCTTGGACAGAGCTCTCCCATTATACCACTAGATTTGAATCCCCTTGGACAGGGTCTCCCATTATACCGCTAATTGTAATCTCCTTGGTACAGGTCTCTCATTATACCGCTAGATTGTAATCTCTTTGGGACGGTCTCCCTTATACCGCTAGATTATAATCTCCTTGGGAAGGGTCTCCCAGTATACATAGCTAGATTGTAATCTCCTTGGACAGGGTCTCCCATTATACTGCCTAGATTGGTAATCTTACTTGGAAGGTTCTCCCATTATATCGCAGATTGTAATTCCTTGGGAACGGGTCTCCAATATACTGCTAATGTATCTCCTTGGGACAGGGTCTCCCATTATACCGCTAGATTGTAATATCCTTGGGACGGGTCCCCATTATAACCGCATGATTGTAATCTCCTTTGACAGGGTCCTCACCCTTATAAACCGCTAGATGTAATCTCCTTGGGACAGGGTCTCCATTATACACTAGATTGTAATCTCCTTTGGACAGTTCTCCCTTTTAACCCTAGAATGTAATTCCTTGGGACAGGGTCTCCCTTATCCGCTAGATTGTAATCTCCTTGGGACAGGGTCTCCCGTTATACGTTAGATTGTAATCTCCTTGGGACAGGGTCTCCCGTTATTATGGGTAGGGTATAAAGGTTGGACTAGATGGACGTATGTCTTTATACAACCTCCAATACTATGTTACTATGTAACTGTTATACAGACATTATGGGTAGGGTATAAAGGTTGGACTAGATGGACGAATGTCTTTATACAACCTCCAATACTATGTTACTATGTAACTGTTATACAGACATCATGAGTAGGGTATAAAGGTGGACTAGATGGACGTATGTCTTTATACAACCTCCAATACTATGTTACTATGTAACTGTTATACAGACATTATGGGTAGGATATAAAGGTTGGACTAGATGGACGTATGTCTTTATATAACCTCCAATACTATGTTACTATGGTAAGTTGCTCAAGCTCAATTGGGAAAAGTACTATAAATCATAGAGCCATCCTCTAGGAAACAAGGCACATAGCAAAGGATTTCATCTCATTAGTACTGTTGTGTTTGGACCCTTACAGGGGGATTTACAATTGGTTAGAGTGGCATTAAAGGGCATGTCCACCCCCAAAACTATAATTCCCCCCAGTAATGGCCCCATCATGTAGTGTAGTCTAATCCTTACCTCACATCCCAGCTCCATAGGGTTCTCCTGTAGTCCCCCCCCCAAAGTCCCAAAAACTTCCCACCAGGAGGATAGCAGACTCCATATAGGACTCTGCCTCCTACCTGGCCTCCGGGAGATGTTTGCCATGCGCACTGCAGCCCTTCTCCCCCTCCCCCTCCCTCCCCCTGCTTGCATTTTCTCTCAAGCAGGGGGCCAGCAGTGCGTCGGAGGAAAGAGGGGAGGTAAGTAGAGTTTGGGGGGCTTTCTAAACATATAAATAGAGCGGTTGGGGCTGGGAGACCAGGGGGATCCTTATATTAAAAAATATAATTTAGGGTGGACATACCCTTTAACGCCTAGTTTATGGCGAATCGCCCTGTATGTGTGGTATCTGGTATTATATACTGTAACTAGGCCTTTTTATAAACTATTAGGGTTATTCAATAAATGTTCTTATCGTTAAAAATGGTGCTAATTTTGCCCCAACCAATCAGATGTTAGCTTCCAAATGTTAAATAAATCTGATTGGTTGGGGCAAAATTAGCACCATTTTTAACGATAAGAACTTTTATTGAATCTCCCAGCAATTGCTTTATTATCAGTTGAGATGGACAGGCTATAATGCAGAATATAGAATGTGAATATGGACTGTATGGACTATGATTAGGATGTGCACTAATGTTTCCACATGAAGTATAAGGGTGATGGGACATTCAGCCAGTACTGGCAACATGAACTCTCTCTAATGTTCTTACCCCTTCCAAACCAATATCACGTGGTTTTATTCAGATCCCATGGGCGCATGGGAACGCATGTATGTGTTCAGTATGTAACACGCATGTCCATTGGGTGATGGTAATAGTGGCGGGAGAGGAAGATAGGGAATGTAGTATATCCACCAACTTAACTGTTTCAGTTACTCTTTTTTGCAACTTTAGGTGAAATCCCTTTGTAGGTTTAATTCCTAGATATTTATTTTCATACCCCTCCAATACTATGTTACTATGTAACTGTTATACAGACATTATGGGTGGGGAATAAAGGTTGGACTAGATGGACGTATGTCTTTATACAACCTCCAATACGATGTTACTATGTAACTGTTATACAGACATTATGGGTAGGGTATAAAGGTTGGACTAGATGGATGTATGTCTTTATACAACCTCCAATACTATGTTACTATGTAACTGTTATACAGACATTATGGGTAGGGTATAAAGGTTGGACTAGATGGACGTATGTCTTTATACAACCTCCAATACTATGTTACTATGTAACCGTTATACAGACATTATGGGTAGGGTATAAAGGTTTGACTAGATGGACATATGTCTTTATACAACCTCCAATACTATGTTACTCATCTATCGAAATTCGTTATATTACTCGCGTATGGTATAATAGAACCTTTTATCGCTATTCATAAGTTCGATATTTACTTGCGTTATGGTATAATAGACATTTTAACTCACATATTCGTTACTTCGATATTACTCGGTATTGGTATAATAGACATTTACTCACATAATTCGTTAATTTGAGATGTACTCGCCGTATTGGTATAATAGACATGTTACGGCATATTCGATAATCGATATTATCGCGTATTGAGTATAATAGACATTTTACTCACATATTCGATAATTGATATTACTCGCGTATTGGTATAAAGACATTTTACTGGGCATGTTCGTTAATTCGATATTTACTCGCGTATTGGTATAAAAGGACATTGTACTCAACATATTCGATAATGAGATATTACTCGACCGAATTGGGGATAATAGACATTTTACTCACATATTCGATAATTTGATATTTACTCTTGCGTATTGTATAATAGACACTGTTTACTCACATATTTCGTTTCATTCGATATTTACGACGGTTATTGGTGATAATAGACATTTAATAGCAATTCATTTCGATATTTCCTGCGTATTGGTATAATAGTACATTTTACTCACATGTATTCGATAATTTGTATTACCATCGCCGATTGGTATAATAGACCATTTTAATTTCGATCTACATATTCGTTAATCGATATTTAGCGCGTATTGGATAATAGACCATTTACTGGCATATTCGTAATTTCGATATTTAATACTGCGTATTGGTGATAGATATCATTTTCTCATATTCGAGATGATTAATACTTGGAAGACATTTCGTAAGATAGTGTCGGTTAATTGATATTTACTCGCGTATTGGTATAATAGACATTTTACTGCATTCTTCGATATTCGATATTTACACACCTGAATCGCGTATTGTATCAAAAATTTTACTCATCTCGATTCGATATAATTTGATATTTACTCGCGTATGGTTATAATAACATTTTACTGGACATGTCGTAATTGATATGTACTCCGTATTGGTATAATAGACATTTTACCACTATCGTATTCGGTAAGGATTTGAGCGATAGATGGGGGAATCGTCGAACATGGTAGATATGAGAGTGGGTGACGGAAAAAGACATATAGTTACTGACCCACATAAGTATCGTCATAAGTTTGTATTTACTGCCGTATTGGGTATAATATAGACATTTACTCACATATTGTAATTCGAATTTACTGCGTATTGTATAATAGACATTTTACTTCAATATTCGTAATGTTCGATATTTACTCGCTATTGGTATAATAGACACTTTACTCCCATATTCGCATTAATCGATATTTACTTGCGTATTGGTATAATATAACATTTTACCACATATTCGTTTTAATTCGATATTCAACTACACTCGCGTTATTGGTATAATAGAACATTTTACTGCATATTCGTTTTAATTCGATATTTACTCGCGTATTGGTTTAAATAGACAATTTTACTACGCATATTCGTATATTTGATAGTTAACTCGCGTATTGGTATAAAGACAATTTCTACTCACATATTCGCTAATTCTGATTTTAACTCGTGTATTGTATAATAGACATTTTACTCGCATATTACGTTAATTTGATATTTACTCGGTATTGCGTATAAAGACATTTTACTCATCATATCGATAATTGCGTATTACTCTGTATTCGGTATAATACATTTTACTACGGCATATATCGTATAATTTCGATATTTACACACTACCTCGCGTATTGTATAATAGACATTTATGAGCCACATAGTCGAATTGATATTACTCGTCGTATTGGTAATAGACATTTTACTGGCATGTCGTTAATTCGATTTTACTCCGTATTGGTATATATAATCGACTTTTACTACATATTCGATAATTTCGATATTTACTCGCTATTGGTATTAAATAGACATTTTAACTGGCACATCATTCGTATAATTTATATTTACTAGCGCGTATTGGTATAAAACGACATTTTACTCACATATTCATAATTCGATATGGATCTCGCGAATTGGTATATAATAGACATTTACTCACTATTCGATTAATTTGATATTTACTCGCGTATTGGTATAATAGACATTTACTCAATATTCGTAATTCGATATTTACTGACGTATTGGTTATAATAGACATTTATCTCACATATTCGATTAATTTGCCTATTTATTCTCGACTATTGTAAAGACTTTCTGGAAACTATGAAATTCATTGTATAATAACATTACTATCCTTTCGATAATTCGATATTTACTGTACTTGGTATTGGTAATAGACATTTTGACTCAGCATATTTCGTTAATTCGATATTTAACTATGCGAATGGTATAATATACATTACTTACTCGCTATTCTAATTCGATATTTACTGCTTATTGGTATAATAGACATTTTACTCCACATATTCGATAATTTCGATATTTACGTTTAACCTGCGTATTGGTATAATAGGACATTTTACGGCATATTTCGATAATCGATATTTACTCGCGTATGGTATATAAGATCATTTCACTCCATATTCGCTAATATTATTTACTCGTACTCTGGTATGGACTAGGACATTGTACCAGCATATTCTCGTAATCGATATTACTCGAGTATTGGTAAGATAGACATTTTACTCGCATTCGACTATCTTGATATTTGACACTCGGTATTGGTATAATAGACATTTACCTCACATATTCGCTAATTGATATTACTCGCGTATTGGTAAATAGAAATGTTTACTCGACTTAAACGAGTTCGATTAATTCGATAGTTACTCGCGTATTGGTATAATAAGACATTTTACTCACATATTCGATAATTTCGATATTTACTACGTGTATGGATTGGGTATAGATAGACTTTTACTCACATATTTTCGATAATTTGATATTTTACTTCCGTACTTACTATCGCGTATAAGTAGATTACGCATTCATAATCGATTATCGGATTAGATTTACTCACATATAGATTAATTCGATATTTATCGCATATAGGAAAACTTCGTATTACTCGGGTATAATAGACATTTTTACTCCAATTCAATTGATATACGTGTATAGGAATTACTCATATGGATTTGATTTAACTCGCGTATGGTTATAATAAGACATTTTCTCAACATATTCGATAATTCGATATTTACTTGCGTATTGGTATAATAGACATTTACTCACATATTCGTAATTCGATATTTACTCGCGTATTGGTATATAGACATTTTAAACTGGCACTATTCGTATTAATTCGATATTTACTTGCGTATTGGTATAATATACATTTTCCACATATTCGATTAATTCGATTTTTATCGCGTATTGGTAAAATATAGACATTTTATCTCACATATTCGTTAAATTCGAATATTACTCCGTATGGTATAATGCACATTGTTACTTCGCGTATTCGATAATTCGATATTTACTCGCGTATATGGTTATAATAGACATTTTAACACATATTCGATAATGCGATATGTACTTTATCGCCGTAGTGGTATACATAGACTTTTACTCACCTATTCGCTAATTTGATATTTACTCGTGTATTGGTATAATAGGACACATTTTACTCACAGATTCGTTAATTGATATTTACTGCGCGTATGGTAATATAATAGACATTTTACTCACATATCCGATAAGTTGATATTTACTGACCGCTTATTGCGTATATAACATTTACGCGGCATGTTCGTTAATTCGATATATTTTACTCGGCGTATTGGTATAAAGACATTTTTTTGTACTCACGTTATTTTATTTCTAATTCGATATTACTCCGAATTGGTATAAATCGACCGATTTTACTCGCATAATCAGATAATTCGTATTAACTCGCGTATTGGTATAATAGACATTGTACTCACATATTTCGCGTATTTTGATATTTCTCGTCGATATTGGTATAATAGACATTTACTGGCATATTCGATAATTCGATATAACTACTCGACGTATGTGTATAATAGACCATTTTACTCTGGCAATATTCGATAATTCGATATTTACTCCTTGCGTAGTGGATAATGACAATTTACTCACATATTCGATAATTTGATATTACTCGCGTATTGGTATAAAATAGCCTTTTACTGGCAGTTCCGTTAATTTCCGATATTTACTACGACGGTATTGTATAAAAGACATTTCACTCACATATTCGAAATTTCGATATTTACTAGCGTGATTGGTATAAGACATTTTACCTCAACATTTCGATATATATTGATATTTACGCGCATTGGTATAATAGACTTTTACTCACATATTGTTTAATTCGATACTTTACTGGCGGATTGTATAATAGACATTACTTTTTAAACTCACATATTCGTAATTTTGATATTTACTCGCTATTGAAATAGACATTTACCTCACATATTCGATAATTCGATATGTACTTGCGTATTGGTAGAATAGACATTTTACTCACATATTGTTTAATTTCGATATTTACTGACTCGTATTGGATATAGAACATTTTACTGGCATATTGTTAATGTCGATTTTACTTGCGTAATTGGTATAAAGACATTTTACTACCATATTCGATAATTCGATATTTACTTCGCGTATTGGTATAATAGACATTGTTAACTTCACTATTTGTTAATTGATATTTATATCGCGTATTGTGTATAGATGCATTTACTCACATATTCGATAATATCGATCATTACTCGCGTATTGGTATATAGAAAACCATTTACTGGCATATTCGATTATTTGATATTACTTTTACTCAGTATTGGTAAATAGACATTTACTCCACATATTCGATATTTGATATTTACGACTACGCGTATTGGTATAATAGACATTTTAACTCACATATTCGATATTGATATTTACCCACGCTATGAGTTGGAAGGGGGGGGTATTGATCATTGTAGCTGTGCAGGCGATATGAGCGAGGGGTAGGTCAGATTAGATGAAGTCGCAGTATAATAGACGTTTGTTTACCATATTCGATATTGATATTACTCGCGTATTGGTATAATAGACATTTTACTCCATATTCGATATTCGATAATTACGTGGTGATGGTATAATATACATTTTACGTCACATATTCGTAAATTCGATATTTACTTGCGGGGGGTTATGGTATAATAGACATATTTACTCACATATTCGATTAATTCGAGATTTACTTCGTTATTGAGTATAATAGACATTTTACTACATAATTCGTTAATTCGATATTACTTCTGCGTATTGGTATAGAGACATTTACTCGACATATTCGATAATCGATATTACTCGCGTATTGGTATAATAGACATTTTATCACACTTTCGAATTACTCGCCTTGTTTCTACATGTCTCACATTTATTTGATATTACTCGCGTATTGGTATAATAAGACATTTTACTCACATATTCTATAATTCGATATTTACTAGCGTATTGGTATAATGACATTTTACTCACTATTCGATATTTGATATTTACTCGCGTTTG
Organism: Hymenochirus boettgeri; assembly: GCA_019447015.1. NCBI lineage: Eukaryota > Metazoa > Chordata > Amphibia > Anura > Pipidae > Hymenochirus > Hymenochirus boettgeri. The sequence goes on from CM033470.1 coordinate 14,300,555, forward strand.
TATAATAGACTTTTACTCTCAATATTCGATAATCAATATGTACTTGGTATTGGCTTAATAATAGACTTTACTACCCATATTCTATAATTCGACTTTACTTTAACTCGGTATTGGTATAGAGAACATTACTCCATAGTTCGTTAATTCGATATTTACTCGCGTTATTGTTATAAATAGACATTTTACATTGCATATTCGACTAATTCGATGATGTCACTCTCGCGATTGGTATAATAGACATTTTATACTCGCTATTCGAATAATCGATATTTACTCGCGTATTGGTATCATAGACATTTTTAAACTCGCATATTCGTTAATTCGATATTACTCAGTATGTATAATCGACATTTTACACTCGCATATTCGATAAATTCGATATTATTACCACATCGCGATTGGTATAATTAGACATTTTACCTCGCATAAAAATTTCGATAATTCGATATTTACACTCGCGTATTGGTATAATAGACCATTTTACTCACATATCGTAATTTCGATATTTTACTCGGTATTGCGATAATAGACATTTTACTCCATATTCGTTAATTCGTCGATATTTACTCCGCGTATTGTATAATCGAACTTTTAATACTCTCATATATAATTTATATTCTCGGATGATTAAATTGTCTCGACAGGTATATACGGCATTTACTCGATATTGCTAATTCGGAATGCGCGCGTATGGTTATAATAGACATTTTACTCGCATATTCGATTAATCGATATTTTACTCGAGTATTGGGTAAATAGACCATTTTATCACTATTCGCTATTCGTATTTATACCTGCGTAATTGGTATAATAGACATTTTATCGCATATTCGTTAATTTCGATATTTACTCGCGTATTGTATAATAGACATTTTACTCACATATTCGTTAATTCATAATTTACTCGCGTATTTTTTGGTTATAATTAGACAATTTTACTCTCATATTCAACACCTTGAACGTTTCGAACATTCGTAATTATCGAAAGTCCCGGAAATATCGAAGTCAGAAGAATCCTGTCCCGGGATTAGTTCGAGAAGTCGAGTCACGTTTGAAACTGAATTTTCGGCCGATGGGTTCAGTTCTAGACCATCTAATCCTAACGTGATTTTCTTTCTTAATGCCACACAAAATGCCGGTCTTAAGAGACGTAAATAAAATCTCATCACTGATCGCGAATGTATGCCTGTGATCACATGATCGGAATGTTCACGTGATCACATGATCGGAATGTTATGCTGTGATAACATGATCGGAATGTTCGCTGTGATCACAAGATCGGAATGTTCACTGTGATCACATGATCGGAAAGTTCACTGTGATCACATGATCGGAATGTGTGCCTTAAGTCTGTTGCCTTATTATAGTAGAAGTGGATATGATTAAATACAAATTTGAATGTGTATATCTACCTGCACATTGGTAAGAAACAGCGGAGGAATACATTATCAATAAATTAAATAAATCTATTAGCAGCTAACGCTTTAAAGTTCAGTACAGACACATTTTGCTTCATAAAAAACAAACAGGGTTATTCATAAAAGTTCTTATCGTTTAAAATGGTGCTAATTTGCCCCAACCAATCAGATCTTATTTAACATTTGAAAGCTATACATCTGATTGGTTGGGCAAAATTAGCCCCATTTTAAATGATAAGAACTTATTGAAAGTATTTGCCATTTCATTACTGCTAAACCCTGGAAATAAAAGCAATTAGTTCATAAGTTGGCCAGTCATCACGTCAAGGTTGTTTTATTTAAACTGGGTCCTAACCTACTGGTACTTGGCTATTGGCTACATGAGCCGACAGCTTCTCCTGTGTGCCTGGATGCTGAAGCTGACTCTCTATAAAGTACTTATAGATCTAACTCTGGGTGGAATACAAGTAGGTTGGAGTAGGACCCAGTTAAATAAAGCAACCTTGACTGGTGACTGGGCTTTAATAATTTTGGCCACTTATTGAACTAATGCTTTATTATCCAGGGTTTTAGCAGGCTGTTTGTAGTAGAACCTTATGGAGGTAGCCAATATGCAATTAGAATTGTGTGTGCCAATGAATTCTAGTGTTTGTATGTATTATGTGTTGGTCTCTGGTTGCACTTTAAAGGGTATGTCCACCCTAAAAAAAAAAAATTAATATAAGATTCCCCTGGTCTCCCAGCCCCAACGCTATATTTTTATCTTTAGAAAGCCCCCAAACTCTACTTACCTCCCCTCTTTCCTCCGCTGCGCTCCCGGCCCTCGCTTGCGAGAAAATGCAAGTAGAGGGGCGGGACCGGCAGCCGCGTCTGTGATTGCTGAGCGTCAGCCAATCATGGACGCGGCTGCCGGCAGCTCACTTCGGCGAGGAAAGAGGAGAGGTAAGTAAAGTTTTGGGGAGCTTTCTAAACAAAAAAATATAGCGTGGGGTGGGGAGACCAGAGGGAATCTTATATATTAAGGGTTATACACTAGGGGGAGGGAATCGGGAGGGGGAGGGAGGGGGGAAGGGCTGCAGTGCGCATGCCAAACTTCTCCCGGAGGCCAGAGGAGGCAGAGTCCTATATGGACTCTGCTATCCTCCTGGTGGGCAGTTTTTGGGACTTTGGTGGGGGACTCACAGGAGAACCATATGGAGCTGGATTGAGGTAAGGATTAAACTACACTACATGGTGGGGCCAGTAGTTGGGGGATTATAGTTTTGGGGGTGGCAGCCCTCCTTTATATGGATGTACAAACAGCCCAATTTTATATGTTGTCCATTTCCATACTATCATCCCGATCTTCAGTTGATTTCACTGTGTATCGATCAATGCTTCCAAATACTGGCATCCTGTTTTCTCAGCCCCCGACCGTAATTATCTGAATTAAGTTTGGTAAATTTAAAGCAAACCCGCTTTATTGAATATGGAAACCTTACACATCTTACTAAAGTGGGTCTCGTTCAGATTCAGCCATAAATCCTTGGAATCATAGATAATCTACACTGACACAGTTAAAAGGATAACGTTTGAACACAAAATATTCCAGGATGCCACCCTGTGATGCCCAATAGAGAGGATAAGAAATAACCCAAAATACAACCTACCACAAAGTAACTGGGTTTTAACAGGAGTCTGCCTGGATGCATGAAATCCAAGTGGGTAAGTGAGGAAGGCGCTGCAGTGATTTCAGCTGCACGGTGTATTTAGAAGTTTTTTAACTTTTCTGTATCTCGGGAACAAGATGCATATAAATGCAAATGCCTAAAGATGGGCAATATACAATTTAAAAGTTTTCTTAGATAAGTTAAAAATATTCAGATCCTTGTTACTAGAGATGTTCGACAAACTGTTGAGTTTGTTTTCGAAATTTCGAAATTTCGGAAAGTTCGAATTTTGATTTCGAAAATCGTCTACTTCGATTTTCGAAAATCGTCTTTTTCGAAAAATCGTCTACTTCGGTTTTCGATAATTATCTACTTTTGATAATAATCTACTTTCCATAATTGTTACTTTCGATAATTATCACTGTCAATTCAATAATCATCTATTATCAATTTCAATTCATCTAATTCAATTCTATCTCTCTTTCGATTTCGATAATTATCGAAATTTTTGTATAAAAATCGAAAAACTCAAAAATTTGGGTTTTGGAATTCCAGGGTGTTCCGAAAGTTTCCTCAGGACTTCGCAAACCCTCGGATTCGATTCAAAACTGGGTTCTATTAGAACCACAGTACATCTATTTGTACATGGGAATATGGTAATTCTGCTAAATGGTAACTTTATTTCTTAATTTAAATTTATAAAAGGGTTATTTCATTTAAAGACATAAATCTATGTAAAGTTAAATGTCTCACAGAAAACAATATTAGGAAATAGGAATTACTACATCTTACCAATAATTTCATTTAGATGTTTTTTTTTTTTAAACTTATTTTGCTCTTTTATTTATTTTCTTCTTTAAAAGCAGAAAATGAAATATAATAATTAATCAAGTTCAAGTATTCCCCAAAGTAAATATATAACATATATATACCAAAAAGGAAATATATTATATATATATTTTGATATATATATATATATATAAAAACATGGCTTGAGAGAAGGTTAATGGATGTTACCGAAACGTCGCCTTTTATCTTGATATGATGATTTACAAGAATAAAACATTCTACGAGTGCTGCACAAATTTGTTTTCTTTATATTTATATATAACAATACAATATTTTTTCTGACTCCCTTTCTGTCTCCCATGGTCCTTTGCTGTTAATTTCAGGCCCAAACAAGTCCTATGGAGTTGGTAACAATATGAAGATTTGTCAGCTGAAGATTTTCCCACAGTAAGGAGTTTGGGAAAGAGTTGATCCTGAATATATCAGTTTTGTTGATGTTTTCATTAAATTTGATGAACAAAAAATTGGTTGAGCCCCTAGTGGCACCACAAACAGGTGTGGAGTGATTCCGGGCCATGCGCTGGTTTGCTCAGACTCTAGCCCGCCCACCCCGTAATTTTTTCTGAACAGGACAGTATTGGCACCATGTGTTATAGCATAAGAATTTATTTTAAAGGGATAGTCTCCAGCCCAAGAAGTTTTGCCTGTAACACATAAGTAATTAGTGACCTGCATCACATTTATTGTAAATTTACCATTTTTTTGTGGAATTATTTGCCACTAAAAACTAAAACATTGTTAGTCAAAACTTTACAACAGGACTAACTCCCTCTATTGTTTATGAGGATAAAAACTATAGGATAATATCATTATAAATCATTTTTAGTTAGAATGTAAAAACAGAAGTACTGTATGGAAGATGCTATATTGAATGTAATAGTAACTGAGATTCGTTGATGACTTATAATTAAACATGGATTCTCTCTGAGCTGTAAGTACAAACACGGGATTGTGCTAAGATTAGATTGGTTGTTCTCAGGTCACATTACTAGCTGATTTGTCCCAACACTGCACCATTGTTCTGGTCGCTCTGTAGCCTCCCCTTCGGAAGGTAGAGCACTAGCTTGCTTTTAGGGATAATAGAATTCAGTGATGAGTCTCGCCACATTCACATGACCGTCAAACACCCAACAGCAGCTCAGATCAGTTCTAGGAGAAGCAAGGTCACAATTTATATTTTCAAATAACAATTAATCACTTTTATTTCATGCACAGTAAAGGGTCAATGGTGCCTTTAGAGGGTTAAAGAAAGATAAATGATAAAATAGCCTGAATAGATTATATCGTTTCTGACTGCAGGATTGCCAGGCTGGGAATTTAAACCCTAGATGCAATAATTACATTATACAAACTTTGAATCCTTTCAAGCATATTTATATTTTAGGTTTCACTTTCTTTAAAGCTTCCCACTGTTTAGCCACGTTATTAAATTAGTTATCTTTGGTTATAAATGTAATTAAGAGATCTATTGTTTATAGGGATAACAGATTGCCAGAATTAGGACAACTGGGTGTGTCCAGTCTGGGGTTTTATGCAGGGAATTTCTTTTTTAAGAACAATTTTATTCACACCAAGAAATGGCTGCACAAATCGGAGTCTTGTTAATCTTTTAATTGACAGTATGTGGTGCTATATGAGTATATATTATATCAGCCTGGAATATCAATAACATGAGCGGTCACTGTCAAAGATCTGCTTGTGTCATTGCCGACTGTCATAGTCACACATGTGCCGGGACACTGACGACTATCAGTGAGCTGTCAGCTGTGGAGCAAGTGGCCTTTGATAGCTTCAACTTGTTCAAGGGACCACCCAGGGAGTGTGTCAAGATTCCACTACCTTCCTGGGAAATGGATAGGTGTAAAATGTTAGATTAGGCTCTAGTTGTCCTTTAAATGAATAGTAACTATAAAAATGTGTATAAATTCCTGTAAGAAAAAACATTTTGATTAACAGGGTTTAATATATATATTTTACTAGTGAGCATAAAATACCAGTTCATATTACATCACGCAACGTAAGTGTCCGAAACATAATCTAACATCCCAGATTTAAATACGAATGTATCTTATGGACAGTAACAGTGACTTTATATATCCTTATAATTTACTAGTAGTGGATACATTATTCTTAAAATACATGAGTGGTACCCTGAGTATGTGCCTGTATAACTCACCCTGTGTCCTTGTACCTTTATAAAGATACAAAACTCCTCAGTGACTTCTAATATACTTATAATTACAGTAGGGATACATTATCCCTTATAATACATGAGTGGTACCCAGAGTTCCCTGTATAACTAGTCTGTGTCCTTGTGCCTTTATATAGACACAGAACTCCTCAGTGACTTCTTAATATCCTTATAATTTACGTAGGGTTATACATTTATCCTTCTATATACATGAGTGGTCCCAAGTTCCCTGTATAACTCAGCTGTGTCCTTGTACCTTTATATAGACACAAACTCCTCAGTGACTTCTAATATCCTTATAATTTACAGTAGGGGATACATTATCCCATATAATCATGAGTGGTACCCAGAGTTCCTCGTATAACTCAGTCTGTGTCCTTGTACCTTTATACAGACACAGAACTCCTCAGTGACTTCTAATATCCTTATAATTTACAGTAGGGATACATTATCCCATATATACATAAGTGGTACCCAGAGTTCCTGTATAACTCACTATGTGTCCTGTACCTTCTTTATAGGACACAGATCTCCAGAGTGGCTTCTAATATCCTTATAATTTACAGTAGGGGATTAATCATCCTTATAATACATGAGTAATAACAGTTGTCCTTTAATTACAATTGCAATTAAGGAAATGTTAATTTAAAAAGTTTTACTTTATGTATATATTTAAAGTTCTAGTTATATTTATAGTTAACCCAAAGTACCTCAGTTCCGTTAGTGATATACCCTAGAACATTCCCTCACAACATCAACAGTAGAGACGCCATTTTATAGTCTTTATCATCACCATCCGGTGACATTTCCCTGGACCATAATAACTTGCACAATCTATAATTAACCTCTGAATTATAAAATATTTGTTTTACAGAATAGGCCGATACCCTTTTCCCTGCATCTCTGTCAAGTATCTACTCAGTGACCTGCTCATGGCCCCTCTGTACCAAAACTGAGCAGTGAAAAAAGCAATTGTTACTCACAATTTATTAGCTTAATTTCCCCTTTAAACATTTGAATCCTTAGAAAAATGTCCCCTTCGTAATATAAGGATAATAAAAGTCACTATAGCGTTCTGTGACCTGAGTTTAAGGCGCTAGCCCTACAGCCTCATGATTTTATATGGTCATGGAATTTGTCGGTAATTTTAATATCCTTATATTAAACAGAATGGAGTACATTATCCTCATATATTCCAGACTAGGAAGAACATAGATATATAACATCCCAGGCTGGTGGTTATAACATTCCTTTTCAGACATTCCGTTCCATTAACTAACATGGCCATAAGTACAGCCTAGCAGTTGTTCAGACACAGAAAATAATAACCACAGACCTTAATGGGATGAGATATAGAACATTTCTTAGTTTAGTCAATAATCTAAAACTAACACCCGATTGGTCTAGAATGGAGTTATAAGCAGTAATAAAATCTATTCTGATTGGATTGAGGATCAAGAATTTATGGAGACCACAGGTTTCAGTATTTATTTAGTTTTTATTTGTTAGTGGAAATTAATGGTGACGTTATATGAAAATATTTGTTTGTGTGGGGGCATTAAGAAACCAGTGGGTTGGAACCACAGATGTAGACTCCAATAAAGTGGGTCTTGATCTTCCAGTGATATAGAAGGATCTTATTTCAGCTTCCTCGTAACCTGAGGAGATAATTGTGCCAGTCTGCCAGTCTTCAAGACTAATTCCATTCTGTAATCACAACTTTATTGTGGTCATATGACATTCACTGGCCATCTGACATTATGGGCAATCAATGTCTTTTGACCGTGGGGAAATTTTTTGTTTGCACTTGAAAACATTAAACCAAGACCTGCAACCACAAAAAAAAGCCAAGCTAAACAGTTTGCTGCAATGTTACAAGGTTTAGTGCAGATTGGAGCTCTAAAACGAGCATGACTGTATAACACTGTCATATAGCAGGTCTATATGCACATTAATGAGATGAAGTCAGAATGAATATGGGCTATTAACTGTATATAGGTAATTGGAGAAGTAAGGAGCACTAGTCCTGATGAGGTAACACCCAAGTGTAAATATAACGATTATTGGAACAACCATTTACTAATGTAGTCCTCTCAAAGGTGACTTCTAATTCTATTATATTATAAAGTAGGGGGTACATATTTTCTACAACATACAATTTTAATGAGTCATGTGACACTGATGACATAGCTAAGTACGTGATTAGAAACTGATGACATAGCTAAACACATGATTAGAACTGATGACATAGCTAAACACTAATTATCACTGATGACATAGCTAACACTGATTTTAACTGATGAATAGCTAAACGCTGATTATAACTGATGAAATAGCCAGCACTGATTATAACTGATGACATAGCTAAACACGGATTATAACTGATGCATAGCTAAACACTTGATTATAAATGATGACATAGCTAAACACTGATTATAACTAATGAAATAGCTAAACACTGGTTAACTGATGACATAGCTAAACACGGATTATAACTGATGAACATAGCTAAACACTGATTAATAACTGATGACATACTAAAACATGTGATTATAAAACTGATGATATAGCCTAAGACACTGATTATAACTGATGACATAGTAAACACTGGTTTATAACTGATGACATAGCTAAACACTGATTATTACTGATGACATAGCTAAACACTATTATAATCGATGACATAGCTAAAACAGGATTATAACTGATGACATAGCTAATCACTGATTATATCTGATGACATAGCTAAACACTGATTATAAACTGATGACATAGCTAAACACTGATTATAACTGAGACACAGCTAAACACTGATTATAACTGATGACTAGCTAAACACTGATTATAACTGATGACATAGCTAAAACTGATTATACTGAGACATAGATCAACACTGATACAACTGATGACATAGCTAAACACGATTATAACTGATGAATAGCTAAACACGGATATAACTGATGACATAGTAACATGGATTATAACTGATGACATAGCTAAACACTGATTATAACGATAACATAGCAAACACTGTTTATAACCGATAACATAGCTAAACACTGATTATATAACCGATGACATAGCTAAACACTGATATATACGATGACATAGTAAACAGATTTACCGATGACATAGATAACATGGTTATAACTGATGACATAGCTAAACACTGATTAATAACTGATGACATAGCTAAACCTTATTATAACAGATGACATAGCTAAACACTGATTAAAACTGATGACATAGCTAAACACTGATTATAACTGATGACATAGCAACCATGATTGTAAACTGATGACATAGCTAAACACTATTATAACTGATGACATAGCTAAACACGATTTATAACCTGATGAATAGCTAAACACACTGATTATAACTGATACATAGCTAAACAATGATTATAACTGATGAACCATAGCTAAACACTGATTATAACTGATGACATAGACTAAACACTGATATAATGATGACATAGCAAACAAGATAAACGTAACATGCAACACTATATAACTGATGACATAGCTAAAACACTGTTATATCTGATGAATAGCTTTAACACTGCTTATACTAGTGATGGACCTGAACCTGAGTTCAGGCAGAACTTTTTTAGTTTGGAGAACTCATACTATCTGAACTAGTTTTGGTTTCCAAACTCGTGGACCTATTTTCGATAATAACCAAAAATTCAATCATTAATCAAATGTAACGGTCGAATCGTAATCTCGGATGTAGCCACCAATTTCGAATGTATGATTTTTAACTATAGGTAAATATATAATTTCCCTGATTTGTTACTGTCAGCACTTGGACGTGGACTTATTTAGCACTTGACGTATGAAGTCACAAGATCCGTACAATGTGCGACCCAGCCTGTCCCAATCAATGCACCCCGTTCTTTCCCTGTGTTCTGGCTTCCAAAAGTTACACTACAGTTTCCAGGGTCTGTGTTTCATTTTACATTTATAAACTCCCGTCTACGTCCTGATCTCAGACCCTAGCGGAGAGTGGGAGATACATAGATTATAATCTGTCCCTATTGTCTTTCTTGACAACTTTACTTCCTTTCTGAAAGGCTGAGATCCTCTTGGTTAAATAGAGAGTAGAGAAGTCAGGGGGAATCTGAACCAAGGCCAATGTTCTGCAGCTCTGGGTCTGCGTAAGATCACATTTATATCTAGCAAGGAAGCCCTTTTACAGAGCAGAGGCGTCAGTGCTGACTTAGTATCAGAAATGGCTCTGCCCCAGGAATCATACACACGTTAGGATAGTTCCTGACTGCCAGACACCTCTCTGCCTGACTCCCCTTCTCTCCCTAGAAGGAAACTTTCTGACAAAGGATCCAACTTAGAGTTCGTCCCTGCACACCTGCGTTCAATGTCTCCCTTCCCGACGCAAAGCCTTGGAACTGCGAATCCCGACACCAGGTAATATTTATTCTTCTTAATGTTCCCAGTTTTTATTATTTATCAGCTGTAATATTTAACGTAGCATAAAATGTGTGGGTGTAAGTTCCGCATTACTACATCACCCAGATTTTTGTGTCCCCCTTTTTATACCTGCGTGTGTCGGCTGTGGGGCGCAATTAACAGGAACACTGTACAGTGTATATTCCAAGGACCAGAAACTGAGCGGAGATTTTAACTGTAACATGACTTCCTATAGCTATTATTAATATTCAATATTTCCATTATTAACCCCTATATGTATGTGTTGTGGATTGTTAATATCTTTATTTGTGTGGGTCATTTTATTTTATATTGTGAAGGTATTTTCATATTTTTACTTGTGTGGGTATTATCTTATTGTGTGCGTATTAAAATCTGTTGGTATTTTTTTATTGTGTGGGTATTATTCTTTTTGTGTGGTATTTTTTTATTTGTGTGGGTATTATTCTATTTGTGTGGGTATTTTCTTTATTTGTGTTGGTATTTTTTTATTTGTGTGGGTATTATTCTTATTTGTGTGGGTATTTTTTTATTTGTGTGGGTATTATTCTTATTTGTGTGGGTATTTTTTTATTTGTGTGGGTATTATTCTTATTTGTGTGGGTATTTTTTTATTTGTGTGGGTTTATTTTATTGTGTGGGTATTTTTTTATTTGTGTGGTGTTGTTATTCTTAGTTGTGTGGGTATTTTTTATCTGTGTGGATATTTTTTATCTGTGAGGATATTTTTGTGTGGGTATTTCTTATTTGTCTGTTTTTTTGCTTTTTTTTTTATTTGTGTGGGTATGTTTGAGTCTCTATTTTGTGGGGTATTTTTAAAGGGTATGTCCACCTTGTTTAAATTGTACATTACCCCCCCCAAACCCACTTTTGCAATATTCCCATCTTCCAAAAATGCTTCTGATCAGGTCCCTCAACGTTCTCGCTTCCTCTGCTGCTGACACCTCTCACTTCCTGGTTGCGGCTGTCAGTTAAGGTAGCGTGAACTCACGCCCAATCGCTCGACAGCCGCGACCAGGAGGACAAAGTGTCTGTCTGCGCAGAAGTCCCCTGCGGGTTTTTGCAGGAAACAAGAGCAGAGGGCGGTACCTAGACGGCGATCGAGGGTCAGGTAAGAAGTTCCGGAGAGTTTTGGAAGATGGGAATTCCGCGAAGTTTGGTTGGTGGAGGGGGGGGGGGTTAATATACAATTCAAGCAAAGTTTTTTAACGTGAACTTGCCCTTAAGTATTTATCTATGTGGCTATTTTGAATTATTTTTATCTGTGTGGCTATTTTTGAGTATCTATTGTATGGGTATTTTGAACAGTTTAATTTGTGTGGCTCTTTTTAAGTATTTTTATTGGTTTGGGTATTTTTAAGTATTTCTATCTGTGTGGCTTTTTTTTTAAAAGTATTTTTATCTGTGAGATTTTTATTGTGTGGCTATTTTTTGAGTATTTAATTTTGGCGTGAAGAGTTTTTCTTTGCATTTTATTTAAAATTTCTTTCCCAATTTTATCCTTTTACCCCCTCTGCTGGGGATCTTCTCCCTCTATCTAGTACTCAGAAAGGGGAATGTATCTGTTCCAACACTGACAAGAATATTTCATAGGTTTCCTCAAAGTTGTAAACGTATTTACTGGTATATTAGGCCAACGTAAGATATGTGAAATTCTCGTAAATCGTGTGTAAGTTTGGTTGCTAATATATAGGGATGCCGGTTCGGATCCGCCGCGGATTTATCCCGTTCGGAACGGCGGATTTTTCCGGATTTTCCGCCTCCGAACTTCCGATTCGCAGATTTTTCGTATTTCGAAGATACAGGATTTCTCTTAATTCCATGCTACGTATTTTCGAAAATTTTCGAAATTACGAGGATTACTTGTATTTTCGGGAATACATATTTCCGAAAAACATGAAAACTCGTAATTTCGAAAATTCCCGAAATACGTGAAAACTCGTATATTTGACGAAAATTTTCGAAAATAAGAAAATCTCGTTATTTTAAGGGTATTTTTAATTTTTTAAGCGGTCCGCTCGCGGATTTTCGAATTTCGAATTTTTTCGAAAATTCACGGATCCTCGAGCAGGCGGATTTGGCGAAGTTGGAAATCTCTACTAATATACACAAAGGGTAGTGGTTCAGGATCCTTCACCCTAAAACAGTCAGATATCATGTGTTCAAATGCTGGTGCTTCCCGCGTCGTGAGACAAGCATCGAGAAAGAAGCCACACTGGCTTCGAAACGTCACAAATAAAATTGTGTTGCACCTTAAGACTGGAGTGCCCAGCGAGTTTGTTGCTTTTTGCATATTTAATCTACACAAAGGGGCACCCAGAAAAAGGCAGGGGCCCTTTGAAAGGGAAAGATAATACTAGTATAGAATAATAATAGAATGTAGAACATTGCTTGGTTCCAAAAGCTTCTAGCCATCAAAATCTGTTTTACGTCAACACATCTGCCTCCCATCTCGTTGTAGTTATTGGGATCCAGATACAAATAGTTTTTATTTCTGCATTTTTTATTGGTTTCTAGATTGGAGGAAAGTGAACCAGACCACGCTTCCATTCTAGTTCACTAAACTTTGAGGTTGTTATAGGAAGTCGAGGAGCTGATGGTTAACTGGATACTAACAAATATCATTGAAACCGAGCCACGCACCTATTGGATTAACAAGTCTTGGATCTGCCATTTAGTATTTATCACCAAGATTTATAATTTGTAGTAAAGTTAAGGATCACCGTACACCCAAAATAAACTTTCCCCCTCTAAATCTAGATTTCAGTGAGAGGAGGGAAAATCACCTGTTTTAGATGCGATGAAAAAGTTAATAGTTTTCAAAGTTTTACGCCAATGCTCAGCTTTACAATCTTACCCCCAAAAATGTTACGTTATTGACTAGGGATCCTTCCAATTGCATCAGTAAGGATTCATTCAATTTACAATACTTGTTACTTTGTAACTGTTATACAGACATATGGGTAGGGTATAAATGTTGGACTAGATGGACGTATGTCTTATACAACCTTCCAATACTATGTTACTATTAAACTGTTAGACAGACATTATGGGTAGGTTAAAGGTTGGACTAGATGGATGTATGTCTTTATACAACCTCCAATACTATGTATCTATGTAACTGTATACAGACATTATGGGTAGGGTATAAAGGTTGGACTAGATGGAACGTATGTCTTTTACAACCTCCAATACTATGTTACTAAGTAACTGTTATACAGACATTATGGGTAGGGTATATAAAGGTTGGGCCTAGATGGATGTATGTCATTATAAACCTCCAATACTATGTTACTATGTAACTGTTATACAGAATTATGGGTAGGGTATTATAAATGTGGACTAGATGGACGTATGTCTTTACTACAACTCCAATATATGTTACTATGAACTGTTATACGACATTAGGTAGGGTATAAAGTTTTGGACTAGTAGACGTATGTCTTTATACAACCTCCAATACTGTTTCTAGTAACTGTTATACAGACTTATGGGGTAGGGTATAAAGGTTGGGCTAGATGACGTATGTCTTTATACAACCTCCAATACTATGTTACTATGTAACTGTTATACAGACATTATGGGTAGAGTATTAAAGGTTGGACTAGATGGACGTATGTATTTATTCAACCACCATACTATGTTACTATGTAACTGTTAGACAGACATATGGGTAGGTATAAAGGTTGGGCAGATGGACGATGTCTTTATTTTACAAGCTCCAAACTATGTTACTATGTAAATGTTATACAGACATATGGGTAGGGTTTAAAGTGGGCTAGGGGACGTATGTCTTTATACAACCTCCAATCTATGTTACTATGTAACTGTTATACAGACATTTTGGGTAGGGTATAAATTGAGTTGGACTAGGGACGTATGTCTTTATACAACTCCAACACTATGTTACTATGTAACTATAGACAGACATTATGGGTAGGGTATAAAGGTTGGGCTTAGATGGACGTATGTCTTTATACAACCTCCAATACTATGTTATATGTAACTGTATACCAGACATTATGGGTAGGGGTATAAAGGTTGGGCTAGATGGACGTTATGTCTTTAACAACCTCCAAATACTATGTTACTATGTAACTGTTATACAGACATTATGGGTAGGGTATAAAGTGTGACTAGATGGACGTATGTCTTTATACAACCTCCAATCCTATGTTACTATGTAACTGTTATACAGACATTATGGGTAGGGTATAAATGTTTGGATTAGATGGACTTATGTCTTATACAACCTCCAATACTATGTTACTATGTAACTGTTATACAGACATTATGGGTAGGGTATAAAGATTGGACTAGATGGAGGTATGCTTTAAACAACCCCCAATACTATGTTACTATGTAACTGTTATAGACATTAGGGTAGGGTATAAAGGTTGGACTAGATGGGACGTATGTCTTATACAACCTCCAATACTATGTACTATGAATGTTATACAGACATTATGGGAGGGTATAAAGGTTGGACTAGATGGACGTATGTCTTTATACAACCTCCAATACTATGTTACTATGTAACTGTTGACAGCATATATGGGGTAGGGTATAAGGTTGGACTAGATGGACGTATGTCTTTATACAACCCTCCAATACTATGTTACTATGTAAGTGACTAGGACAGACATTAGGGTAGGGTAATAAAGGGTTGGACTAGATGGATGTATGTCTTTATACAACCTCCAATACTATGTAACTGTTATAACAGACATTATGGGTAGGGTATAAAGTTGGACTAGATGGACGTATGTCTTTATACAACTCCAATACTATGTTATATGTAACTGTTAGACAGACATAGGGTAGGGTGGTATAAAGGTTGGACTAGATGGACGTATGTCTTATACAACCTCCATACTATGTTACTATGTAACTGTTATACAGACATTATGGGTAGGGTATAAAGGTTGGACTAGATGGATGTATGTCTTTATACCAACCTCCAATATATAACTGTTATACAGACAAGATGGGTAGGGTATAAAGTTGGACTAGATGGCGTTGTCTTTATACACAACTCCAATACTATGTTACTATGTAACTGTTATACAGACATTATGGGTAGGGTATAAAGGGTGACTAGATGGACGTATGTCTTTATACAACCCTCCAATACTATGTTACTAGTAACTGTTATACAGACATTATGGGAAGGGTATAAAGGTTGGACTAATGGACGTATGTCTTTATACAACCTCCAATACTAGTTACTACTGTAACTGTTAGACAGACATTGGGGTAGGGTATAAAGGTTGGACTGGATGGACGTATGTCTTATACAACCTCCAATACTATGTTACTAGTGTAACTGTATAACAGACATTATGGGTAGGGTAGTAAAGGTTGGACTAGATGGACGTATGTCTTTATATAAACCTCAATACAATATTACTACTGTAACTGTTATACAGACATTATGGGTAGGGTATAAATGTGTGATAGATGAACATATGTCTTTATACAACCTCCAAACTATTTACTATGTAAATGTAGACAGACATTTTGGTAGGTATAAAGGTTGGACTGGATGGACGTATGTCTTTATACAACCTCCAATACTAGTTACTAGGTAACTGTTGAGACAGACATTTTGGGTAGGGTATAAAGGTTGGAGGATGGACGTATGTCTTTATACAACTCCAATATATGTTACTATGACACTGTTTATACAGACATATGGGTGGGGTATAAGGTTGGACTAGGACGTATGTCTTATACAACCTCCAATACTATGTTACTATGAACTGTTATACAGACATTATGGGTAGGGTATAAGGTTGGACTAGATGGCGTTAGTCTTTATACAACCTCAATACTATGGTTACATGTAACTGTATAACAGACATTATGGGTAGGGTATACAAGTTGGACTAGATGGACTTGTCTTTATACAACCTCCAATACTATGTTACTATGTACACTGTTATACAGACATTAGGGTAGGGTATAAAGTTGGACTAGGAGGGACGCGTCTTTATACAACCTCCAATACTATGTTACTATGTAACTGTTATACAGACATTATGGGTAGGGTATAAGTTGGACTAGATGGACGTATGTCTTTATACAACCTCCAATACTATGTTCACTATGTAACTGTTATACAGACATTATGGGTAGGTATAAAGGTTGGACTGATGGACATATGTCTTTATACAACCTCCATAATATGTTACTATTGTAACTGTATACAGACATATGGGTAGGGTATAAAGGTTGGACTAGATGGACGTATGTCTTTATACACCTCCAATACTATGTTACTATGTAACTGTTATACAGACATTATGGGTAGGGTATAAAGGTTGGACTAGATGGATGTATGTCTTTATAACAACCTCCAATACTATGTTACATGTAACTGTGATACAGACATTATGGGTAGGGTATAAAGGTGGACTAGATGACGTAGGTCTTTATACAACCTCCAATTATGTTACTATGTAACTGTTATACAGAACTTATGGGTAGGGTATAAAGGTTGACTAGAGTGGACGTATGTCTTTATACAACCTCCAAATACTATGTTACTATGTAATGTTTAACAGACATTATGGGTAGGGTATAAAGGTTGACTAGATGGACGTATGTCTTTATACACCTCCAATACTATGTTACTATTTAACTGTATACAGCATTTTGGGTAGGGTATAAAGGTTGACTAGATGAAACGTATATCGTTATACAACCTCCAATACTATGTTACTATGTAACTTTAACAGACATTAATGGGTAGAGTATAAAGGTTGGACTAGATGGACGTATGTCTTTATACAACTCCAATATAATGGTATCCTATGTGTAACTGTTATACAGACATTGTGGGGGGTTATAAAGGTTGGACTAGATAGACGTATGTCTTTATACAACCTTCAATACTATGTTATATGTAAATGTTATACAGACATTATGGGAGGGTATAAAGGTTGGACTAGATGGATGTATGTTTTATACAACCTCCAATACTATGTTACCATGTAACTGTTGAGACAGACTTATGGGTAGGGTATAAAGGTTGGACTAGATGGACGTATGTCTTTATACAACCTCCATACTATTGTTACTATGTTAACTGTATACAGACATTATGGGTAGGGTATAAAGGTTGGACTAGATGGACGTTGTCTTTATTCAACCTCCAATACTGTGTTACTATGTACTGTTATATAGACATTATGGGTAGGGTGTATAAAGGTTGGACTAGATGGATGTATGTCTTTATACAACCTCCAATACTTAGTTACTATGCAATGTTATACAGACATTATGGGGTAGGGTATAAAGGTTGGACTAGATGGCGTTGTCTTTATACAACCTCCATACTATGTTACTATGTAACTGTTATACAGACATTATGGGTTAGGGATAAAGGTTGGACTAGATGGACGTATGTCTTTATACAACCTCCAATACTATGTTACTATGTAACTGTTATACAACATTAGGGTTAGGGTATAAAGGTTGGACTAGATGGACGTATGTCTTTATACAACCTCCAATACTATGTTACTATGTAACTAAAGACAGACATTTGGGTAGGGTATTAAAGGTTGGACTAGTATGGACGTATGTCTTATACAACCTCCAATACTATGTTACATGTAACTGTTATACAGACATAATGGGTAGGGTATAAAAGTTTGGACTAGATGGAGTATGTCTTTATACAACCTCCAATACTATGTTACTAGTAACTGTTATACAGACATTATGGTAGGGTATAAAGGTTGGACTAGATGGACTTATGTCTTTATACAACCTCCAATACTATGTTACTATGTAACTGTTATAAGGACATTATGGGTTAGGGTATAAAGGTTGGACTAGATGGACGAATGTCTTATACAACCTCAATACTATGTCTAATGTAACTTTATTACAGACATGGGTAGGGTATAAAGGTTGGGACTGATGACGTATGTCTTTATACAACCTCCATTACTATGTTACTATGTAACTGTATTACAGACATTTGGGTAGGGTAATAAAGGTTGGACTAGATGGCCGTATGTCCTTTATACAACCTCCAATACTATGTTATATGTAACTGTTATACAGACATTATGGGAAGGGATAAAGGTTGGACTAGAATGGACGTATGTCTTTATACAACCTCCAATACTATGTTACTAGGTAACTGTTATAGACATTATGGGTAGGGTATAAAGGTTGGACTAGATGAACGTATGTGCTTTATACAACCTCCAATACTATGTTACTATGTAACTGATATACAGACATTAGGGTAGGGATAAAGGTTGGACTGAGGGACGTTATTCTTTATACAACCTCCAATACTATGTTACTATGTAACTGTTATAACAACATTAGGGTAGGGTATAAAGGTTGGACTAGATGGATGTATGTCTTTATACAACCTCCAATACTATGTTACTACTGTAACTGTTATAACAGACATTATGGGTAGGGTATAAAGGTTGGACTAGATGGATGTAATGTCTTTATACACCACCAATACTATGTTACTATGTAACTGTTTATACAGACATTATGGGTAGGTTAAAGGTTGACTAGATGGACGTATGTCTTATGACAACCTCCAATACTATGTACTATGTAACTGTTATACAGACATTATGGGTAGGGTATAAAGGTTGGACTGATGGATGTATGTCTTTATACAACCACCAATACTATGTTACTATGTAACTGTTATACAGACATATGGGTAGTGTATAAAGGTTGGACTAGATGGACGTATGTCTTTATACAACCTCCAATACTATGTTACTATGTAAACTGTTATACAGACATTATGGGTAGGGTATAAAGGTTGGAACTAGATGAACGTATGTCTTTATACAACCTCCAATACTATGTTACTAGGAATGCTATACAGACATTATGGGTAGGGTGATAAAGGTTGGACTAGATTGACGTATGTCTTTATACAACCTCGCAATACTATGTTACTATGTAACTGTTTATACGACATTATGGGTAGGGTATAAAGGTTGCACTAGTGATAACGTATGTCTTTATACAACCTCCAATACTATGTTACTATGTAACTGATATATCACAGACATTATGGGTAGGGTATAAAGGTTGGATAGATGCCGTATGTCTTTATACAAACCTCCAATACTATTTACTATGTAAACTGTTATACAGACATTATGGGGAAGGGTATAAAGGTTGGACTAGAATGGCCGTATGTCTTTATACAACCTCCAATACTATGTCTATTGTAACTGTTATACAGACATTATGGGTAGGGTATAAAGGTTGGACTAGATGGCCGTATGTCTTTATACAAACCTCAATACTATGTTACTATGTACTGTTATACAGACATTATGGGTAGGTTATAAAGGTTGGTAGAGGCCGTATGTTCTTTATACACCTCCAATACTATGTTACTATGTAACTGTTATACAGAAATTATGGGAAGGGTATAAAGGTTGACTAGAATGAAATATGGTCGTTATACAACCTCCAATACTATGTTACTAGTAACTGTTATACAGACATTATGGGGTAGGGGATTAAAGGTTGGACTAGATGAACGTATGTCTTTATACAACCTCCAATACTATGTTACTATGTACACTGATATACAGACATTATGGTTAGGGTTATAAAGGTTGGACTAAGATGTGACGTTATGTCCTTATAGAAACCTCCAATACTATGTTACTATGTAACTGTTACAGAACATATGGGTAGAGGTATAAAGGTTGGACTAGATGGATGTATGTCTTTATACACCCTCCAATATATGTACTATGTAACCTGTATAAAGACCATTAGGGTAGGGTAAAAACATAAAGGTTGGACTAGATGGATGTATGTCTTATAACAAACCACCAATACTAGTTACGATGTAACTGTTATACGAAATTTATGGTAGTGTATAAAGGTTGGACATAGTGGACGTTGTCCCTTTATACAAACCTCAATACTATGTTACTATGAACTGTTAATCATCAGGACAGATTATGGTAAAGGGTATAAAAAGGTTGGACTAGAATGGATGTATGCTTTATACAACACCAATACATACCTGTTGACTAGTAACTGTTATAAACAGAAAACATATGGGTAGTGTTATAAAGGTTGACTAGATGAGTTTGTCTTTATACAACCTCCAATACTATGTTACTATTAACTGTTATAACAACACTTATGGGTAGGGGTATAAAGGTTGGATAGAATGAACGTATGTCTTTATACCACTCTACCTGCCAATACTAGGTTACTATGTAAAGCTGATACAGAACATTATGGGTAAGGGTATAAAGGTTGGAACTAGATGGACATATGTCTATATACAACCTCCAATCACTACCTGTTAACTATTGTAACTGTTAATACAACATTATGGGTAGGATAGGGTTAAAAGGTTGGACCGAATGAACGTATGTCTTTATACAACCTTCCAATATACTATGTTATATGTAAACTGATATAAAAAGCATTATGGGTAGGTACTAAATTGGACTAGATGGAGTTTATGTCTTTAACAACATCCATACTAATGGTAATAGTAACTGTTAATACAGAGACATTATGGGAGGGTTAGAAGGGGTTGGGACTGATGGACGTATGTCTTTTAATACACCTCCCACTACTATGTTAATATGTAACTGTTAGACCAGCATTAGGGGTAGGGTGTATAAAAATTTGGACTAGGATGGACGTATGTCTTTATACAACCTCCATATCTATGTTACTACCTGGGTAAACTGTTGATGACAACATTAGGTGGTAGGGTATAAAGATTGGAACTAATGGACGTATGTCTTATTACAACCTCCAATACAAATAATAGTTACGATGTAACTGATATACAGCATTATGGGTAGGGTGATAAGGTGTGGACTAGATGGACATTGTTTTTATACAACCTCCAATACTATGTTTACTAGTAACTGTTATACAGACATTATGGGTAGGGTATAAAGGTTGGACTCATGAACGCGTATGTCTTTAACAACTCCAATACGATTTACTATGTAAACTGTTATACAGACATTATGGGTAGGTAGGTATAAAGGTTGGACTAGATGGAAGTATGTCATTTTACAACTCAATACTATTTATATGTAAAGTATACAGACATTATGGGTAGGGTATAAAAGGTTGGACTAGATGGACGTAGTGTCTTTATACACACTCAATACTATGTGAATAGTGTAAAACTGTTATACGACATTATGGTTAGGGTATAACGATTGGGACTAATGGACGTATGTCTTTATACAACCTCATAATTTATCATGTACTGTTATACAAATCAGACAATGGTAGGGTTATAAATGATTGGAACTATGGACGATGTCTTTATACAACCTCCAATACTAGTTCCTATGTAAACTTGTTATAACACGACATGTGGGTAGGGTATAAAGGTTGGACTAGAATGGACGTATGTCTTATAACACCTCCAATACTAATGTTTATATGTAAAATGTTATACGGGACATTATGGGTAGGGTATAAAGGTTGGAACTAGATGGACGTAGTTCTGTTAATCAACCTCCAATTACTAATGTTACTATGTAACTATTATACCAGAAATTATGCGGTTAGGGTATAAAGGGTTGGACTAGATATGGACGTATGTCTTTATTACAACCTCCAGTATACTATGTTACTATGTAACTGTTACTACAGGACTTATGGGTAGGGATATAAAGGTTGGACTTAGAGGATGTATGGTCTTTATACAACCTCAGTTACATAGTAACGACAGTATTGGAGGTGATAACGACAAGTAGCGTCTCATCTAGTCCAACCTTTATATCCTACCCTAATGTCTGTATAACAGTTAATAACAGATATTGAGGTGTATAAAGACATACGTCTAGTCCACTGTATACTACACCAAGTCCACATTACGGTATAGGACTAGAGAATAATCCTTAGTCACTTAACCCGACATAATGTCTGTATAAACAGTACATAGATTAAAACATAGTATTAGGTAGGTTGCATAAAACATACGTCATCTAGTCCAACCTTAGTACCCTACCCAAATGTCTGTAGAACCAGACATAGTTACATGATTAGAGACGAGGGGAGGGAGGGGGAGGTTTTAACCGTGAGGTTTAATACAGACAATACGTCCATCTAGTCACCTTTATACTCTACCCATAATGTCTGTATAACAGTTACATAGTACACATAGTATGGGAGGTTGATAATAAGACATACGTGTCACTAGCAACCTTTTATACCCTGAAAAACCCAAAGTCTGTATAACATTGACATAGTAACATATGTATGGAGGTGTATAAAGACATACGTCCATGCTAGTCCACCTTTATACCCCTGACCCATAATGTCTTATAACGGTATAATAGAACATTAGTATTGGAGGGGGTTGTATGAAAACGGACTGACGTCCCATCAGTCACACTTTTACCCTACCACATAGGGTTAGTATAACAGTTCATAGGTATAACATAGTTATAGGAGGTTGTAATAAAACATGACGTCCATCTAGTCCACCTTTATACCCTACCCATAAATGTCTGTATAACAGTTCGGATAGGAGTAACGAAGGGTATTGGAGGTGTGTATAAAGACATACCTCCATCTAGTCCAACCTTATACCCCTACCCCTAATGTCTGTAAACCAGTTACATAGTAACATATATTGGAGGTGGTATAAAGACATAACGTCCATCGCTAGTTCCAACCTCTTATCCCTAACCCTAATGTCTGTAAAGATTACATAGTAACATAGTATGGAGGCGGTGGTGTTAAAGACATATGTCTCCATGCTAGGTTGTCCACCTTGTATACCCTGACCCATAATGTCTGGGGATAACATGTTACATAGTACCATAGTGTGGTGTGGGTTGTATAAGACATCCGTCATTCGTAGTCCACCTTTATACCTACGCCATAATGTCTGTATAAATTTACATATAAACATAGTATGTGGAGGTTGTATCAAGACAGTACGTCACATGGCTAGTCCAAAAACCTTTATACCCTAACCCATAATGTCGTAGTAACCAGTTACATAGTTAAAAGTATTGGAGGTTGTATAAAGAATCAGGAGCTTTCCCCTAGTCCATTTATTACCCTACCCATAATGTTGTATAACAGTTACATAGTTAACTATATTGAGGTTGTATAAAGACATTACGTCCGATTCTAGTCACACTTTATACCCTACCATAGGGGGATGGTCTGTATAACAGTTACATAGTACATAGTATTGGAGTTGATAAAGACTTACGTTCCATCTAGTCCACCTTTATACCCCTGACCCATATAGTCGTATAACGTTAACTATAGTAACATAGTATTGGGGGTTGTAAAGACATACGTCCATCCTACCAACCTTTAGACCCTACCCAAAATGTCTGTCATAACAGTTCCTAGTAACAAGGGTTATTGTGAGGTTGTAATCAAGAACATAGTTCCATCGTCCACCTTTAGTACCCTAACCCAATGCTCTTATAACAGTTACATAGTAACATAGTATGGAGGTTGTAGTAAAGACGATCTTCCATCTGTCAACATTTACTTAGGCCCTTAACCCATAATTCTGTATCAAAGTACATAGTAATCATGTTGGAGGTTTATAAAGACATACGTCCATCTAGTCCAACCTTTATCACCCTACCCATAAGTCTGTTAACAGTTACATATTAACATAGTATTGGAGGTGTATAAAGACTCGTCCCATCTAGTCCCAAACCTTTATACCTACCCCATGTCTGTATAAACAGTTAATGTTAACATAGTTATTGGGAGGTTGATAAATGCCGTGACGGTCCATCTAGTCGCAACCTTTATACCCTACCCATTAATGTCTGTATAAACAGTTACATCGTAACTAGGTCTTGGAGTGTATTACCAGACATACGCCATGCTATCCAACCTTATACCAGCTGACCCATAATGTCTGTATACCAGTTAACATAGTAACATAGTATTGGAGTTGTATAAAGACATCCCATCTGTCCAACAGCCCTACATATGTCTAAACAGTAGATGGAAAAACATTTAATCATCTCCAACTTATACCCTACATAATGTCTGTATAACAGTTTACTATAACCTGTAATTGGAGTTGTATAAAGACATACGTCCAATCTATCCAACCTTTATAACACTACCCATATGTTCTGTATAACAGTTACAAGTAACATAGTATTGGAGGTTGTATAAAGACTACGTCCATCTAGTCCAACTTTATACCCACCCATAATGTCTGTATAACAGTACATAGTCGAGGCTGTTTGTGAGGTTGTATAACAGACATACGTCCATCTGTCAACCTTTAAACCCTACCCATAATGTCTGTCAACCAGTTACATAGTAACATATTTGGAGGTTGTATAAGACATACGTCCATCTAGTCCAACTTATACCCTACCAAATGTCGTGTCAAACCAGTTAATAGTGTAACATAGTATTGGAGGTTGTATAAAGACATATGTGCCATCTAGTCACAACCTTTATAACCTACCCATAATGTCTGTATAAAGCGTTACATGTAAATAGGGTATATATGGAGTTGTATAATAAATAGACGTCCCTCTCAGTCCAACCTTTATACCCTACCATAAGTTCTATAAACTTACATATAACATAGTATTGGAGGCCTGTTGAAAGGACATACTGCATCTAGTCCAACTTTATCCCTACCCATAAGTTTGTATAAGTTAGCATAGTAACATAGTATAGGGAGGTTGTATAAAGACATAACGTCCATCCTAATCAAACTTTATACTCCTACCCATAATGTGGCGATGTATAGACATTAACATAGGTAGACTTGAGGTTGTAAGGAAGACATACGTCCATCTAGTACCACTTTGATCCCTATCCCAGTAATGTCTGTATAAACATTTACCTTAGTAACGATAGTATGGGAGGTTTTATAACGAACTACGGTCCATCTAGTCCAACGCTTTATTACTCCTATCCCATAATGTCTGTATAACAGTTACATATAACAGTTATTGGAGGTTGTGAGAAAGGACATACACGTCCATCTAGCCCAACCTTATACCGTATCCATAATGTCGTCTATACAGTTACATAGTAAACAATAGTGTTGGAGTTGTATAAAGAATACGTCCATCTATTTCCAACTTTTAATACCTTACCCATAATTTCGTTATACAGTTAAATTAATAACATAGGTATGGAGGGTTTATAAAGGACTAGTCATGCGTGCCACCCATCCTACATGTCGATACTAATATACTTAGATTGGGGTTGAAAGAAGTCCTAGCCCTTGGGTTAGCCTACCATATTATGTCTTATAACAGTTACTAGTACTCACGGTTTTTGGAGGTTGTAATAAGACATTACGTCCCATCTAGCTCCAACCTTAACTCCACCCATAATGTCTGTATATAACAGTTACCATGAACATAGTATTGGAGGGGTTGTATAAAGGACTACTCAATCTAGCCCAACCTTTCTAACCCTACCCATAATGTCGTATAACAGTTACATAAGAACAAGTATTGGAGGTTGGTAAAGAGACATACGTCTCATCTAGTCCACTTTATTACCCACTACCCATAATGTCGTATAAACAGTTCACATAGTAATATATTGGAGTTGTATAATACATACGTCCATCTAGTCCAACTTTAGTACCCCTACCCATAATGTTGTATAACGTTTACGATGTAGAACATAGTATTGGAGGTTATATAATAATACGTCCATCTACGGGTCCAACCTTTATACCTAGGTCCATAATGGTCTGTGTGTATAACAGTTACAATAGAAGCATAGTTTTGGAGGTTGTATAAGACATACGTCCATCAGTCCACCGTTTATAGTACCCACCAAGATGGTCTGTATAACAGTTACATAGATAATAGTATTGGAGTTGTATAAAGGAGCATCGCCATGCTAGTCAACCTTGATATGCCGCTACCCATAATGTCTGTTAACATACATAGTAACTAGTATGGGAGGTTGTATAAAGACATACGCCATCTATCCAACACTGTTATACCCTACCCCTAATGTCTGTATAACCGGTTACAACGGTAGTACAAGTATTGGAGTTTGAGTAAAGACTACGTCCCCTCTATTCCAACCTTTATAGGGTAGGGGCCCTACCATATGTCTGTATACAGTTTTACAGGTATTAGCGCTGAGTACATGGTGGCTGTTTGTATAAGAGACCCTAAGCGTCCGGTCTAAGTGGCCCAGGGGACGTTTTATAAAAACCCTCCCGGTGAAAGTGTGCTGTATAGGAGGCAAGTTTACATAGTAACATAATATAGGTGGAGGAATTGTATAAATACATACGTCCTCTATTCCACCTTTTACCCTAGGAACCCATAATGTAAAAACGGGTATAACAAGATTACAATAGTAACCGATAGTATTGGGATGTTTGGTATAAAGACATACCGGGTCCATCTATGTAAAACAAACCTTTATAACGCCTAGGGCCTAATGTCTTTATAACAGTTTAGGCATACGTAGACATGATGTATATGGGAGGGGTGTTCATAAAATAATACGTCCCTCTAGATCCAACCGTTATATGGACCCTACCCATAATGGTCGTGGGTAATACCCGTTTAGCAGGGGGATAGTAACAGGGCTGTTGGAGGGCGTAATAATCAGACATACGGGATCCATCTATCCGGAACCTTTATACCCGACCATAGTGCCTGATGAACAGGGTTAACATAGTGGGTGGCTAGTAACTTGGATGTTGTGGTGATAAGACTACTGGGTCGCAAAAATCTAGTCCGCAACTATTATATCCTACCATAATGTCCTGATATAGCAGTACCTAGGTAACATAGTAAAATTGGAGTTGTATAAAGGACATCTTCCTAGTCCAACCTTTATAACCCTACCCATATGGTATGATACTAATAGTGAAGCATAGTAACATAGTATTGAGGTTGCATGAAAGATATCCGTGAACGTCCATCATAGTGCCAAGCCTTTATCAGCCGAAAACTACCCGGTAATGTCTTGTGTAGACACAATTACATACAGTAAAACAAACTTGAGACTAGTAATGTATAAGACATATAGTCCAGTCTAGTCCAACCTGGTATAACCCTATCCTAAGTAAAAGTGCTTGTAAGTAACAGTGAAAACATAGTACATGGGAGTTATGGAGGGTTGCAGTAAAGAATGGATACAGTCCCTCTAAGTACACAACCTTTAATGAGCCTACCCATAAATGTCTGTATCACAGTTTACATAGTACACATAGTCATTGGGCTTTTAATAAAGACATACGACCTCATCAATTCCAAAAACCTATTATACCGCTACCCATAATGGTCTGTAGAACAGGTAGGCATAGTAACATAGTAATTGGTAGGTATGTATAAGAGACGATAACGTCCATGGAAAGACAAAAGTCCCACGTTGAATACAAAAAAGGGAAAAAAACTAACCCATATGTCTGGTATAAGCAAGGGGTGTCCAATAGTAACGATAGTATAATGAAAGTGTGGTGTAATAAAGACAATAGCTCACATGGCTAGTCCAACTATTATACCCTAGAAAAGTAACCCAGAATGTCCTGTATAACAGGGAAAAATTCAGTAGTAACGCGAGTGCGTATTGGAGTTTATATAAATAAGACATACGTCCATCGAGTCGCGACACAAATTTATACGGCCTAAACCCCTAATGTCTGTATAGCCCAGTTAAAAACTAGTACCCTAGTATATGGAAAGTTTGAATCAAGTAAAGACATACGTCCCATCTAGTTCCAACCTTATAACGCCAGAAAAACCACATAATGTCATGTGAAACAATATTACATAAGTAAAGCATATATGTGGGTATGTGCTGTAGTGAGGAGAAACATACGTCCCATCATCGTCCAAAAACCTTATACCCTACCCTGGACGTCCGCGGTGTATAACATTACGGATAGTAGACATAGTATATGGGAGGTTGTATAAAAACACATACGTCCAAAAATACTAGTGCCAAAACTTTAAGGGTCCTAAAAAACCGGTAAACCTAACCCATAATGTCTGTCAAATAGACAGTTACAAATAGTACCATGGGATAAAGTTGGTATACAGACCTACGATCCTCGCAGTCCATGAAACCTTATAAACCCTAAATAAAAGAAAACATAATTTACGCTGTATACAGGGTTAATACAAAAAGAAAAATAGTAGCAAATAGTATGTGGATGTTGGCGATACGTATTGACGTCCATCTAGTGCCAACCTTTATACCTAAAAACCCGCTAATGTCGGGCTGTATACAAGTTACATAGTACGGATCAGTATTGGCAGGTATTATAAAGACAGGGATAGCGATTCCTCGTAGTCAAAGGACGACTTTGTATACCCCTAGGAAGGTAGGTGTGAAGAAGGAAAGGGGGAAGTAGGAAAAGGGAGAAGGGGAGGGGGGTGAGGGAAAGAGAAACAAAGGAGAAGGTGAGGGGGGGAAGAAGAAGGGGGGTGAAGAAAGAAAAGGGGGGAGGGAAAAGAACGTTTATATTTTTTTTAAACTTTATTAAAGAAAGAAAAAAAGACCCATACTGGATAGGGGTTGTATATGTCAATTCCAATAAATTTGTGGCTTAGATTGTAAAGCTCTTCAGGGCAGGAACTGATGTGAATGTATACATGTAATTGTATATTAAAGTGCTACCCCTAACAAAAGATTAGTGTCCTAAGATGACCCTAAACAATGATTGTTGAAATTGATTATGTGTTTTGTTTTTGGTAGCTAAACACTGATTATTAATTGATGCATCATAGCTAAGCAGCCTTTATAAGTATCATAAATTTATAAACTCACTACAACATTTGTATTGGTAATAATGTACCCTTTCCCATTTTCTACTTGAAAAATAAGATATTAGAAAACCACCTTTGAAGTTTCATGCACCTTAATAACTGACTGTTTTCTTTTTGACCCTTCCTTGTTATACTTCTTGTTGTTTTGTTTGTAATTTATATTTTATATCTATATATAAGTCCTTGCGAGACTTCCAATATTGTACATTTACAACAGGGGGAATCCATTTTCCTTAAAGTATAAAAAAGATACAATTGCATTAATATATCCATTAATAACTTAATAGCGATCTTCTTTAAGACACACAGGTTTCTATTTTGTGTGACCACTACTGACTATGCTTAATAACCCAAAAATTCAAAAATAGTGTGCCATGCCAGGAAACACGGTTATTATTAGGAGGTTCAAAACAATAACACAAAATAAGTAGGATAGGAACTGGAACACAACAATTAAAAACCCTACCCAAAATGTACGGTATAGTATGTACATGTAAAAACAGCAGGATGGGAGGTTGGTATAAAAAGACATACATGCAAGCTAGTTCCAACCTGGATTACCCTATTTACCCCTAAATGTTCTGTATAAACAGTTTACATAGTAACATAGTATTGGAGGTTGTAATAATGACAACGTCCCATCGATGTCCAACCTTTATACCCTACCCCATAAGTCTGTTAGAACAGTTAACATAGTAACATAGTTATCTGGAGGTTGTATATAAGAGACATACGTTCCATCTAGTCCAACCTTTAATACCCTACCAGAATGTCTGTATAACAGTTCACATAGTAACATTAAGTATTGGAGTTGTTAATAAGAATACGTCCCATCTCGTCAAACCATTTATACTCCCACCCATATGGTCGTATACAGTTTTACATAGTAAACATTAAGTAATTGGGGTTGTAATAAACTAATACTCCATCTAGTCCAAACTTTATATACCTACCCATAATGTTCGTGTATAACCAAGTTACATAGATACATAGTATGGAGGTTGTATAAAGATCATACGTCCAGTTCTATCCAACCTTTATAACCCTACCCAATTGTCTGTATTATAACAGTTACATCGATAACATAGATTGGAGGTTGTATAAAGTACAATACGTTCCATCTAGTCCATGCTTTTATAACTGGGGCCTACCCATAATGTCGTATAACAGTTTTTTACATATTCAACCCATAGTATGGAGTGTTCTGTAAAAACATACGTCTCATCTAGTTTCCAACCTTTTATACCCTACCCATATGTCCTGTATAACGTTTACATATAAATAGTATTGGAGGTTGTATAAAACATAGACATGCCTCATCTAGTACAACAACTTCTATACACTACCCATATGTCGTATATCAGTTTAATAGTAAACATTGGAGTTGATTAAAAGACATACGGGGTCATCTAGTCCCAACCTTTATACCCCTACACCCATAATGTTGTATAACAGGGTTACATAGTAACAAGTATTGGAGTTTGATAAATGCATAATCCACATTAGTCCAACCTTTCTACCCTACCCCGAATTGCTGTATAAATTACCATAGTAACTAGTATTTTTATTGAGAGGCTGTATAGAAGACATAGCGTCCACTAGTCCAAACCTTTTACCCTACCATAATGTTGTATACAGTTACCTGATTAGTCACATAGATTTGGAGTTGTATAAAGACATACGTCCATCTAGTCCAATATTTTTTACTACCCTACCCCATAATGGGGGTCTGTATAGGACAGGTTACATATACCTAGTATGGAGTGTATTAAAAAGACATACTCCATCTAGATCCAGACCTCTCTTACCCTACCATAATGTCTGGTATAACAGTTACATATTACCATAGTATTGGAGGTTGTCATAAAGACATAGTACGGGTCCATCTAGTCCCAAATTTGACACTACCCCATAATGCTGTATATCCAGTTTACATAGTAACATAATTTGGAAGCTTGTATAAGACATACGTCCTCATTCGGCCAACCTTTATACCCTACCCATATGTCTTGTATACAGTTACATAGTGGAACAGTAGTATTGGAGGTTGTATATAGGACATACGTCCATCTAGTCCAACCTTTATACCCTACCCATAAGGTGTCCTGTATAACGAGTTACATATAACATAGATTGGCAGGTGAGTTTGTATAAAGACATTACGTCCACTATCCAACCTTTATACCCCTACCCATAAGTCTAGTTATAACAGTTACATAGTAACATAGTATTGGAGGTTGTATAAAACATACGTCAATCTAGTCCAAAACCTTTATATCCCTACCCACCTAATGTTTTTTCTTTTATCAGTTACATACAGTTATAGTATTGGAGGTTGTAACTAAAGACGGATACGTCCTTCTAGTCAACCTTTTTATAGCCCTCCCCATTAATCTGTCTGTTATAACCAGTTTACATAGTAACATAGTATTGGAGGTCTGGTGATAAAGACATACGTCCCATCTAGTCCAACCTTTATACACCTACCCACTAACGTCGTATAACAGTTAATAGTAACGATAGTATTGGTGGTTGTTATAAAGACAATAGCAGCTCATCTAGTCCACCTTTATGTTTTTACCCTACCCATATGGTCTGTATAACAGTTCATGGAGTAACACTATATTGGAGGTTGTATAAGGACATACGTCCATCTGTCCAACGCTGTGATACCTGATCCCATAATGTCTGTTAAACAGTTTAAATAATTTTAAAAAACATGTATTGGAGGTTTCATTAAAGATATACGTCATCTAGTCCACCTTTATACCCTACCCATAATGTCTGTATAGACAGATTTACATGAACATAGTATTGAGGTTTATAGAGACATAACGGTCATCTAGTCCAACCTGTTATTACTCCCGCTACCCATAATGTCTGTATAACCAGTTAAGCATAGTTCACATAGTATGGAGGTTGAATAAACGTAAGACAATCGGGCATCCTTTTAATCAGTTTAGTCAACCTTTATACCCTTAATACCCATATGAATGTTCTGTATAAACAGTTTAGTACATAGTAACATAGTATTGGAGGTGTATAAAGACATACGGTCCATCGGGGCTGTCCAACCTTTATACCACCTGCACCCATAATGTTCGTTATAACGTACTATAAACATAGATGGGGGGTTGTTAGAAAGATACGAGGACTCCATCAGATCCACCTTTATACCCTACCCATTATGCGTAAGCGTAAACAGTTACAGTATAGGACATATATATGGAGGTGTTATAAAGACATACGCCATTCTAGTCAACCTTTTATACCCTTACCCATAACTGTCTGTATAACAGGTTTGCTGCGATAGAAGAGGATGGAGGTGGTATAAAGACATAGCATCATCTGATCTAGTCCAACCTTTATACCCCTTTAGAAACCATAATTGTAATCTGTCTATCCAGTTACAGTATTAGTAACATAGTTATTGGAGGTTGTATAAAGACATAACGGTCATCGCTGCAACACCTTTATGACCCTAACCCATAAGTTAATTGTCTGCTATAAAAGATTAACATCAGTAAAATAGTAATGGAGGGGGTGTGTCTAAGAGACATACGTCCCATGCTAGGGTGGTCCACCTGTATACCCTTTTGACCCTTTTTCTTTTAAGTCTTTTCCCATAATCTGTATAGACCTGAGTATACCATAGTAGTGGGAGGTTGTATAAGACATAGTCCATTCGGGTAGTTCCCAAACCTTTATACCCTAACGCCATAATGTCGGTGTATAACATTTACATATAAACATAGTATTGGAGGTTGTATACAAGACAACGTCCATCGGGTAGTCCAACCTTTAATCACCCTACCCATAATGTCGTATAACAGTTACATAGTAACATGAGTATTGGTGGTTGTATAAAAAGAACATGACATTCCTACTAGTCACAACCTTTATACCCTACCCATAATGTCTGTTATAACAGTTTACATAGTAACAGATATGAGTGTTGGATAACAGACATACGTCCGATCTAGTCCAAACCTTATTTATAACCTAACCCATGGGGATGGTCTGTATAAACATAATACTTAGTAACATAGATTGGTGGGTTGATAAAGACATCCCCCATCCTTCCATCAGTCCACCTTTATACCCTACCCATAATGTCGTATACTGTTAACATTGTAACATAGTATTGGAGTGTTGATTAAAAAGACATACATCCATCTATCCAACCTTAGTGAACCCTACCCATAATGTCTGTATAACAGTTTCCATAGTAACATAGGGTTATTGTGAGGTTAAAAACATACGTCCATCTAGTCCAACCTTTAGTACCCTAACCCATAGTCGTTATACAGTTACATAGTAAACATAGTATTGGAGGTTGTATGTAAAGGAATCTTCATCTGTCCCCTAGTACCCCTCTAGCCCTACACCCTACCTTTTTTTTGTTTTATAATTCTGTATAAGTTACATAGTGAACATAGTATTGGTAGGTTGTATAAAGACATACGGTCCATTCTACGTCCAACCTTTATCACCCTCCCATTATTTAAGGTCTGTTAACAGTACTATGTAACATAGTGTATTGGAGGTTGTATAAAGACCTCGCCCCAATCTAGTCCAAACCTTTTTTCTTTTATTTTGTTCTTTTATTTTTTATACCCTACCCATAAGTCTTTGGTATAACAGTTACATTGAGTAACTTAGTAATGGAGGTTTCAGGTAATGTTATACAGACATTATGGGGTAGGGTATTAAATCGGACTAGATGGACCGTATCTGTCTTTATACCAACCTCCAATACTATGTTACTATGTAACTGTTAGACAGACATATGGGTAGGGTTTGGTATAAAGGTTGGACAGATGGACGTATGTCTTTAACAACCTCCAATACTATGTTACTATGTAACTGTTATAGACATTATGGGTTTTAAGGGGTTTAAAGGTTGGACTAGATGGACGTATGTCTTTATACACTCCACATATATGTAACGTTATACAGACATATGGGTAGGGTATAAAAGTTGGATAGATGGACGTTTTGTCTTATACAACCTCCAATACTATGTTACTATGTAACTGTTATACAGACATTATGGGGAGGGTATAAAGGTTGGAATAGATGGACGTATGTTTTTATAACAACCTCCAATACTATGGTTACTATGTAACTGTGATAACAGACATTATGGGAAGGGTATAAAGGTTGGACAGATGGACGAGTAGTCTTTATACAAACCTCCAATACTATGTTACTATGAACTGTTGACAGACATTGGGGTAGGGTATAAAGGTTGGACTGGATGGACGTATGTCTTTATACAACCTCCATACTATGTTACTATGTAACGTTAACAGACATTATGGGTAGGGTGTAAAAGGTTGGACTAGATGGACGTATGTCTTTATAAACCTCCAATCCAATATTACTATGTAACTGTTATACAGACATTATGGGTAAGGGTATAAATGTTGGATAGATGAACGATTGTCTTATACAACCCCAATACTATGTTACTATGTAATGGTTAGACGACATTTGGGTAGGGTATAAAGGTTGGATGGATGGACGTATGTCTCTTATACAACCTCCAGATACTAGTTACTAGGTAACTGTTTAGAAGACCATTTTGGGTAGGGTATAAAGGTTGGACTGGATGGACGTATGTTTATACAACGCTCCAATACTATGTACTATGTACTGTTATACAGACATATGGGTGGGGTATAAAGGTTGGACTAGATGGAGTATGTCTTTATACAACCTCCAATACTATGTTACTATGTAACTGTATACAGCATTATGGGAGGGTATAAGGTTGGACTAGATGGACGTATGTCTTTATACAACCTCCAATAACTATGGTTACATGTAACTGTATAACAGACATTATGGTAGGGTATACAAGTTGGACTAGAATGGACGTATGTCTTTATACAACCTCCATACTATTTACTATGTAACTGTTATACAGACATTATGGGTAGGTATAAAGGTTTGGACTAGAGGTGACGTTGTCTTATACAACCTCCAAACTATGTTACTATGTAACTGTTATACAGACATTTGGGTAGGGTATAAAGTGGGACTAGATGGAGTATGTCTTTATACCAACCTCCAATACTATGTTCTATGTAAACTGTTATACAGACATTATGGGTAGGTATAAAGGTTGGACTAGATGGACATATGTCTTTATACAACTCCATAACTATGTACTATGTAACTGTATACAGACATTATGGTAGGGTATAAAGGTTGGACTAGATGGACGTGTCTTTATAACAACCTCCAATACTATGTTACTATGTAACTGTTATACAGACATTATGGGTAGGGTATAAGGTTGGACTAGATGGATCGTATGTCTTTATACAACCTCCAATACTATGTTACTAGTAACTGTTATACAGACATATGGGTAGGGTATAAAGGTTGGACTAGAGGACGTAGTCTTTATACAACCTCCAATACTATGTTACTAGTAACTGTATACAGACAATTATGGGTAGGGTATAAAGGTTGACTAGATGGAGCGTTTATTTAACAACCTCCAATTACTATGTTACTATTAACTGTTATAAAGACATTTGGGTAGGGTATTAAAGGTTGGACTGATGGACGTATGTCTTTATACAACCATACTATGTTACTATGTAACTGTTATACAGACATTATGGGTAGGGTATAAAGGTTGGACTAGATGGATGTATGTCTTTATACAACCTCCAATACTATGTTACTATGTAACTAATAGACAGACATTTTGGGTAGGGTTTTAATTGTTGTGTTCCAGTTCCTATCCTACTTTATTTGGTTATTGTTGACTCCTATACCTTGTTCCTGGGCATGCAAACTATTTTGAATTTTTGGGTTATTAAGCAGTAGTCAGTAGTGTCAAAATAGACCTGTGTGTCTTAAAGAGATAGCTATTAAAGTTTTATGCGAAGTGTATTTTTTTATACTTTAAGGAAAAATGGATGCCCTGTTGTAAAATGTAACAATATTGGAAGTCTCCAAGGACTTATATATAGATATAAAATATAAATACAAGGTCACAGTCAGTTATACAGGTCATGAAACTTCAAAGTGGTTTCTAATATTCTTATATTTTAAAGTAGAGGGTACATTATTACCTACAAATGTTTAGTGAGTTATAAATTATATACTTATAAAGGCTGCTTAGCTATGTCATCAATTATAATCAGTGTTTAGCTAAGTCATCAATTTCAATCAGTGTTTAGGTCATCTTAGGACATCTTTTGTAGCACTTTACAATTACATGTATACATTCACATCAGGCCCTGCCCTGAAGAGCTTACAATCTAAGCACATTTAATTGACATATACAACCTATCAGTATGTCTTTATAATTGTGGGGGAAACCGGAGTGCCCGGAGGAAACCCACGCAAGCACGGGGAGGACATACAAACTCCTTGTAGATGTGTCCTAGTGTGGAATTAAACTCAGGACTTCAGTAGCTATGTCATCAGTTATAATTAGTGTTTAGCAATGTCATCAGTTATTATCAGTGTTTCGCTATGTCATCAGTTATAATCAGTGTTTAGCTATGTCATCAGTTATAATCAGTGTTTAGCTATGTCATCAGTTATAATTAGTGTTTAGCAATGTCATCAGTTATAATCAGTGTTTAGCTATGTCATCAGTTATAATCAGTGTTTAGCTGTCATCGTATAATCAGTGTTTAGCTATGTCATCAGTTATAATCAGTGTTTAGCTTCATAGTTATAATCAGTTTTATGTGTCATCGTTTATATCAGTGTTTAGCTAGTCATCAGTTATAATCAGTGTTTAGCTATGTTCATCGTTATAATAGTGTTTAGCTATGTCATCAGTATAATCAGTGTTAGCGATGTCATCAGTTATAATCAGTGTTTAGCTATGTCATCAGTTATAATCAGTGTAGCTAGTCATCAGTTTATAATCAGTGTTTAGCTATGTCATCAGTTATAATCAGTGTTTAGACTATGTCATCAGTTATAATCAGTGTTTAGCTATGTCATCGTTTATAATCAGTGTTTAGCTATGTTATCAGTTATAATCAGTGTATCTATGTCAGTCAGTTATAATCAGTGTTATCTATGTTATCAGTTATAATCAGTGTTTATGCTATGTCATCAGTTATAATCAGTGTGATCTGTCATCAGTTATATCATGTGTTTAGCTATGTCATCAGTTAGAATCAGGTGTTTAGCTATGTCATCAGTTCTAATCAGTTTTGTTGTAGCTATGTCATCAGTTATAATCAGTGTTTAGCTATGTCATCAGTTATACGTGTTTAGCTATGTTCATCAGTTATAATAGTGTTAGTTTATCAGTTATAATCAGTGTTTAGCTATGTCATCAGTTATAATCATGTTTAGCTGTTCAGTATAACAGGGTTAGCTAGTTATCAGTTATAATCGTGTTTAGCTATGTCATCAGTTATAATCAGTGTTTAGCTATGTCATCAGTATAATCAGTGTTTAGCTATGTTCATCAGTTATAATCAGTGGTTTAGCATTGTCATCAGTTATAATCATGTTTAGCTATGTCATCATTTAATCAGTGTTTAGCTATGTCATCAGTTATAATCAGTGTTTAGCTATGTCATCAGTTATAATCAGTGTTTTAGCTTGTATCCAGTTATAATCAGTGTTTAGCTATGTTATCAGTTATAATCAGTGTTTAGCTATGTCATCAGTTATATATTGTTAGCTTGTTCATCAGTATAATCAGTGTTTAGCTATGTCATCAGTTATAATCAGTGTTTAGCTATGTTATCAGTTATAATCAGTGTTTAGCTATGTCATCAGTTATAATCAGTGTTGTCAGTTATAATGAGTGTTTAGCTATGTCATCAGTTATAATCAGTGTTTAGCTATGTTATCAGTAATAATCAGTGTTTAGCTATGTCATCAGTTATAATCAGTGTTTAGCTATGTCATCAGTTATAATCAGTGTTTAGCTAGTTATCAGTTTCTTATCAGTGTTTAGCTATGTCATCAGTTATAATCAGTGTTAGCTGATGTCATCAGTTATAATCATGTGTGCTAGTTATCAGTTTATAATCAGTGTTTAGCTATGTCATCGTTAAATAAGTGTTTAGCTATGTTATCAGCTTATAATCAGTTTTGTTTAGCTATGTCATCAGTTATAATCAGTGTTTAGCTATGTTATCAGTTAAATCAGTGTTTAGCTCTGTCATCAGTTATAATCAGTGTTTAGCTATGTCATCAGTTATAATCAGTGTTTAGCTCTGTCATCAGTTATAATCAGTGTTTAGCTATGTTAGTTATAATCGTGTTTATCTATTGTCATCAGTTATAATCAGTGTTTAGCTATGTCATCAGTTATTAATCAGTGTTTAGCTATGTATCAGTTATACATCAGTGTTAAGCTAGTCACAGTATAATCAGTGTTTAGCTATGTCATCAGTTATAATCAGTGTTTAGCTGTGTCATCAGTTATAGTCAGTGTTTAGCTGTGTTATCAGTTATAGTCAGTGTTTAGCTATGTCATCAGTTATAATCAGTGTTTAGCTATGTCATCAGTTATAATCAGTGTTTAGCTGGGTCATCAGTTATAATCCGTGTTTAGCTACGTCATCAGTTATAATCAGTGTTTAGCTATGTTATCAGTTATAATCGGTGTTTAACTATGTCATCAGTTATAATCAGTGTTTAGCTATGTTATCAGTTATAATAAGTGTTTAGCTATGTTATCAGTTATAATCAGTGTTTAGCGATGTCATCAGTTATAATCAGTGTTTAGCTATGTCATCAGTTATAATCAGTGTTTAGCTATGTTATCAGTTATAATCGGTGTTTAACTATGTCATCAGTTATAATCGGTGTTTAGCTATGTCACCAGTTATAATCGGTGTTTAGCTATGTTATCAGTTATAATCGGTGTTTAGCTATGTCATCAGTTATAATCAGTGTTTAGCTATGTTATCAGCTATAATCAGTGTTTAGCTATGTCATCAGTTATAATTAGTGTTTAGCTATGTTATCAGTTATAAACAGTGTTTGCTATGTCATCAGTTATAATCTGTGTTTAGCTATGTCATCAGTTATAATCAGTGTTTAGCTATGTCATCAGTTATAATCAGTGTTTAGCTATGTCATCAGTTATAATCAGTGTTTAGCCGTGTCATCAGTTATAATCGGTGTTTAGCCGTGTCATTAGCTATGTCATCAGTTATAATCGGTGTTTAGCCGTGTCATCAGTTATAATCGGTGTTTAGCCGTGTCATTAGCTATGTCATCAGTTATAATCAGTGTTTAGCTGTGTCATCAGTTATAATCGGTGTTAAGCTGTGTCATCAGTTATAATCGGTGTTTAGCTCTGTCATCAGTTATAATCATTGTTTAGCCATGTCATCAGTTATAATTGGTGTTTAGCCATGTCATCAGTTATAATCGGTGCTTAGCTATGTCATCAGTTATAATCGGTGCTTAGCTATGTCATCAGTTATAATCGGTGTTTAGCTATGTCATCAGTTATAATCGGTGCTTAGCTCTGTCATCAGTTATAATCGGTGCTTAGCTCTGTCATCAGTTATAATCGGTGTTTAGCTGTGTCATCAGTTATAATCGGTGTTTAGCTCTGTCATCAGTTATAATCGGTGTTTAGCTATGTCATCAGTTAGAATCGGTGTTTAGCTATGTCATCAGTTAGAATCGGTGTTTAGCTATGTCATCAGTTAGAATCGGTGTTTAGCTGTGTCATCAGTTATAATCGGTGTTTAGCTGTGTCATCAGTTATAATCGGTGTTTAGCTATGTTATCAGTTATAATCAGTGTTTAGCTATGTCATCAGTTATAATCAGTGTTTAGCTATGTTATCAGCTATAATCGGTGTTTATTTATGTCATCAGTTATAATCGGTGTTTAGCTATGTCATCAGTTCTAATCAGTGTTTAGCTGTATCATCAGTTATAATCAGTGTTTAGCTATGTCATCAGTTATAATCAGTGTTTAGCTATGTTATCAGTTATAATCAGTGTTTAGCTATGTTATCAGTTATAATCAGTGTTTAGCTGGGTCATCAGTTATAATCAGTGTTTAGCTATGTTATCAGTTATAATCATTGTTTAGCTATGTCATCAGTTATAATCTGTGTTTAGCTGTGTCATCAGTTATAATCAGTGTTTAGCTGTGTCATCAGTTATAATCAGTGTTTAGCTATGTTATCCGTTATAATCGGTGCTTAGCTATGTCATCAGTTATAATCGGTGCTTAGCTCTGTCATCAGTTATAATCAGTGTTTAGCTGGGTCATCAGTTATAATCAGTGTTTAGCTGGGTCATCAGTTATAATCGGTGTTTAGCTGTGTCATCAGTTATAATCAGTGTTTAGCTATGTCATCAGTTATAATCAGTGTTTAGCTATGTTATCAGTTATAATCAGTGTTTAGCTTTGTCATCAGTTATTATCGGTGTTTAGCTATGTCATCAGTTATAATCAGTGTTTAGCTATGTTATCAGTTATAATCGGTGTTTATTTATGTCATCAGTTATAATCGGTGTTTAGCTATGTCATCAGTTATAATCAGTGTTTAGCTATGTTATCAGTTATAATCGGTGTTTAGCTATGTCATCAGTTATTATCAGTGTTTAGCTGTGTCATCCGTTATTATCTGTCTTTAGCTGTGTTATCAGTTATAATCGGTGTTTAGCTATGTCATCCGTTATAATCAGTGTTTAGCTGTGTTATCAGTTATTATTAGTGTTTAGCTGTGTTATCAGTTATAATCGGTGTTTAGCTATGTCATCAGTTATAATCAGTGTTTAGCTATGTTATCAGTTATTATCAGTGTTTAGCTGTGTCATCCGTTATTATCTGTCT